>OX375880.1:109054208-110254208 GCA_947359465.1 Metellina segmentata
TTCGAACCAGGAACCTTCCTATCTAAAGGTTAACAGCTTAACCACCAGACCGATCAATTTAATTAAAGTTAATTGCATTAAAAAATTTTTAATTGCTTTTAATAAGTTTAAAAAATAAGTTTTTGACATTCTTATAGTCAGTGAGAATTTATTTCCTGTATCAATCAACCAACTAAGGAGAGTTCTAACCGCTGTGCCATTGGAAATTTTCCCAAAACGAAACTATTATTTTCTCAATTACTGACTGGCAATACTCTGCATTGCAGGATGTTTTGGTTTTGACTGTCAGAATTTTTTTGAAATCTTATTTTTTCAAGTTTCTTAATTAAGACAAATCAGCTAAAAATAAAATGATATATTGCGTCGCATTTGTGTTCAAGATACATTCAAATGTATCTTTTTCGAATGATCAAAAATATAATTTATGTTTTAAAATCTTAGATGAGTGACCAAAGGAAAATGTACAATGTGCAACTGACTATCAGCACCAAAAGAGGGAAAGGCGCAAGAATCGACATTCACAAATTAGTTCACGTAAATAGTCAAGACTCGCTAACTAGCGGCAGTTTAAGCACCCTGGATCAAGACGAATTTACGTATGTGGAGCATACTCATTCTGTTGAAGTAAGCATTTTTCCGTGTAAAAGACTTTTGATTCCTTCCTGGGTGTATTCGCTCTGTTGTATCCGTAAAACTTTCATTGTATGTGTGTTTCCATTTACTTGACGTTGTTTGTCGCAATTTCTTTTCGCCATCGAAACCCAACCAACATTTTTAAAAGAATCTTGGCCTGTTTCAATTATTCAAGGTATAGGTTATAGGATAACTGATTTAAACTAAGGTTGTTTGGAAGCAACGTTTAATAAATTAGTTGAGGATTTCTTAAATGGTTTAACAGAAGAATAATTATGAATTTGTTAATGAGTTGATAGATGCTAAATGTCAATATACCATGCTTAACTGTGCTGATTCTGAATAGTGATTTGAGCTGTAATTCCATCCATTAATTCCATTTAATTAGTTTGCTTAGCATGTATTAGACTTTTAGTATTAGATTGTTCAAATGCGTTAGATGTTCTAGTAGTTCATTGACTAAAAATACCAAACTGATTGATCATTAATAGATTAGACTTGTTTGCTTGTTGAAACGAGTTGTATGGGAAAGTGGTCAATTACTGGTAGGTGCGACCATCTTATTCAGCCTAAATGTATTTTTTTAGATATGTTCTTATATCAGTGAAAATGTAATACTTACTTCTTATGCTGAAGGGAGAAACCATGAAATATAGGCACCCAATGTGTTTTGGCCCTCAGGAATTTGCTGCAGTCTTCCAAGACAATTTGTTCATTTATGAAATATTTGTTTCATGGTTACATTTTATGAACTGTTTTGGTTTTTGTCATATCACTGAAATATCGATGATTTATATGACTTCTATTATTGCAGCTACTAGCTGGTTTGAATGAGTTGCGAAAAACGAAAACCTTTTGCGATGTTTCTTTGTGTGTCGAAGGGGATGATTTCCCCTGTCATAAAGTGGTTCTTGCATCATTCAGCTCGTATTTCAAGGTAAGTGAATGAAATTTTTTTTGTACTGTTCCTGTATATTATAAGAATTTTAAAAAGACTTATAACTGATTTGTGCATGTAGAATTCACGCCTATGTTTTATGATGGAGAAAGTTGAAGGTCTACCATTCTTATCTCTTTGAGACTGAGGATTATAAAATTTACATTCAGTTGGAAACAAGCACTGGTTTCTTAAAAGAATACATATGATATGGTTTTTCCTGTTTCAAACCCTTTTTGACTGCATACTTCCAATAGATCACCCACTCACCCTCACTTGCCTATTTTGTTATGAAAATGGACAAAGTTTTACTTTACAAGAACTTAGATGGTCATATGAATAAGACCTTATCTCTCCTATGAGGATGACCACTTAGGGGATTTTTTCCCTAATCATTCGATTTATTTCCGTTTCCTGCAATCAAATATCTGAAGAAAGAAAAGGGAAATTCTAAACACTGCTGTGATGAAAATGTAATGAAGATTTAGGACCCTTTCACACCCACATAATCTGTGTCAACCTGAATCCAATGAACTACCGAATGAAGTTTTAGGTGCATTGGAGCAAAATACTTTGATTTAGGCTGTCAGAGGTTCTAAGATGAACAAGGCATTTCTTAGGGAGTCATTCTCAAATCTTCTTTGTCAGTTTCTACTGGGTTCAGATGGACCTGGATTCTGTTGGTGTGAAGTGATCCTATGTTAACATCAGTGGCAAATCACTCGCTAGGTACACACCAAGATGTTTTTATGGAAGGTCCTGAAATCAGAAAAATGTACTAGCCTTCTTTGGAAATTGGAAATTTATAAATTTTGGGAAAGTAGAAAGTGTTTGGTAAAAGTTTTCTTTTGCTGGCTGGTTTGCTCAAATTTTTTGGACTATTGATGCCTTCTACCTCATTTGTTCTGATAAATTTCTCCTGACAAGGACAGGTCCTGAGTATCTTATTATTCAGCATTTTGTCTCTACAAGAAAGGGAGCAAGTATTGCCACTCAAAAAGATGCATTGTGTGTTTTTATTATATGGTCCAAAAGTCTGAAAATGTTTTGCACCGAGGATCTCAATATGACTTGATTCTGCCCCTTGCAAACCTTCCTGGTGGTGGTCTCAAAGAGATGTCATGTCATGAGCAAACCTGACCAGATCTTGATCTCGTCATCATCAAACAATTGGCAATTTCTTGATTGTGAGATGTCTCATCAATAGCAAAATTGTTCAGATATGGTTGGACAAGGTATCAAAACCACTTGGTGGATTAACTTAACTCATATAAATCCAACCTGTCATCGAAGAGATTACGAAATTTTGTAGCAAATCTATCAAACTACAATTGCTAATGATATTAAGTCAGTGAACATTTGATTTTTCTATTTCTTTTGGATGTGGCTGAAGCCCATCAGCTACTTTCTTGGATGGTAAGGAGTTCACAACTGTATTTGATATACATCAATGTGATTGTGTATTTCTGCAGGCTATGTTTACTTCCGAGATGGCTGAAAGTCAGCAGAAAGAGATTGCTCTCAATGGAGTGGAGGCCCCCACTCTGAAGCTCCTCTTAGACTATGCCTACTCCTCCAAAATCCCCATCAACAAACACAACGTTCAGGCGTTGCTCTCGGCCGCCAACCTCCTCCAGGTGCTTCCAGTTCGAGACGCCTGCTGCCGCTTCCTGGAGCGGCACATGGACGAGAGCAACTGCCTGGGGATACACTGCTTTGCTGAGACACATGCGTGCGAGAAACTGCAGAAGAAAGCCAAAGAGTTCACTTTGCGGTATGGCATTTTAAATTATACCAAACTTATAGCTGCATTGAAAAAAAATCTTCTTTTTCGCGTTCCCTGTGCAATTTTGAACAAACTATGTTAATATCGTAATTTTCTGATCTGTACTTTCTCTGGAAAACTGTCTAAGAATCGAGCAAAAAACGCGAGTTTTCAACCTTGCGACTTCGGCTGCGGCAACGTTTTTTAAAATATAAAGCAATAAATAAAAAATTTTGATTTTTAAAAAAATCCAACCATATTAATATAATTAATTATAAATAATTAATAGGTGTTAATTATATTAATACTAGGGGGCCTGCCTCCTGCTTGCTAATGTTCACCAATTCCCGGAGGATTGCATTGCAATCGTCATTGGTGCGCTACTCGTACCTTGCTCGCATCGCTGGCATCAATGAAGACATTGTTTACAAAATACGATGTTCCAAAAATATATTTTTCAAAATTAAATTTATTGTACTACAGAAAAATTTTCTTTACCTATGGAATCAGAACTCGAACAATTTGGAATTAAAATGAAAACGTTGAGCAAATTTTAACTCGAAATGTGAGCGCTGTTTTCGAAATCAAATACACAACATGTCGTTTGTAAGCTGTAACAGATTCGACTAATATTCATTTTTTTCTCAATAAAACTTTATCCGATAACGCTATAAATTCAATTGAGTCGCGAGGCTAACAAACAATCATACAGTGTTGCCAAAACGCGATAACAAATAACGTCTTTTTCGCGTGCCACATAAGAGAATTATATATATAGATAATTAATTTAATCTTCCCTTTTTTACTAGGGTACAATCCAAACCTTTTGGGAGGACCCCCCCCCCCCCAATTCAACAACCCTAGTTACGCCTATGATTTGATATGTTTTCAGTTCACTTATTCATAATAATTAAAAATATATATTTTCTTCCTTATTCTAGTATTTTCTATTTTATTAAATGGAAAATTGAATGCTATATTACCCATTTTTATTAAACTATTTTCCATAGGTACTTTACTGACGTGATGAAACACGAGGAAATTCTATCGTTGTCACAAAGTAAATTCATAGAGCTAATATCCAGTGACTCTTTAAATGTCGAGAAGGAAGAGACTGTCTTTGAGGCTGTTTTGTTGTGGCTTAACCAGGATGCATCAGCCAGAAGTGAAGATTTCCATCTGGTACTATATAGTTTCCATCTCTTGTATATTCTATAAGATCATTATGAACATATTTATTAAAATTTTAAATTTCTTTTGTGCTCTATATTTAAACCCTCAAAATTTTATAAATGTTCATGTGTAAACAAATGTATATATTATCTCCAAAATGGTTGCAGCATTAGAAAATTCATATCAATAAACATCAGAAGCAAACCTTTATTTCCTTTGCAAGTTATATCCCTGTTTAAAATAAACTAATTTATTCACTGCTCTGAAGTTCTATTTAGTTTCAGTAAATTCTTAGAAATTCCAATTTCCTCTCCAAATTTTACGTGACAAATTTATGACATGTAATTGAGCTAAGATGTCTTATTTTCCCTGCTCTACTGTAGAGCAGTGAGTAATAACCCGTCTTGATTGCTCAAAGCATTGTATTGATTTTTATGGTGTGCCTTTTGAAATTCCTAGGTATTAGAACAAGTTAGATTACCTTTGATGAGCCCCTACTACCTGCATGACTCTGTCTCTACTATACCAGCTGTTTCTACATCTACTCAGTGCCAAAAACTAGTTGAGGAAGCAAAAGAATACAATTTGCTTCCTGACCGTAGACATCAGACTTCAACTGTGAGAATGAGGCAGCGCCGATCTTTTGGTATGCATACATTTGCTGCATAGTAAATAGCTTATATGGAGAAGAATAACTACAATTATTTTGCCCATTACATTTTACTTCTGAATAACTGTTCTGTAAAATCTTGGCCAAACCTGGCTCTTGTGCCATAAAAATTCAATCAAGTGGTAAAATCTTTGTAAATGGTAACTTAATATTTCCTAGAACACTTGCGTACTTCTAATTTGCAACAACACTGTTATTTTAACTGCTATCGGAATAATAGCTCATTTCGGTTTAATCTCTTCGGAATAAGAGCCCATTTTCGATAAAACGACTGTTAATGCCTCATTCCGAATTGTAAAATAATTGTATTTAATTCATGTTCTTTTCTGTTATTGCACCTAATACATATTTGATATTGTATCTACTATAAGTTGCAACTAGAATAACCTATTGCACTCGTAGAATGGACATAGTCTGTATAGTATCTCACAGATTTCTATTCAATAAAGTTGTGTTTGTAACTACATCGCATTTCCTTTTCTCAAAATATTATCGTATAGCATTTACAGGGCTCCTAACACGTCACTTTTTGTCACCTTTTTATTTTTTGTCAATTTTTGTCACCTTTTTGACATTTTGTCACCTTTTCAGGGGTTTTAAGTTCTTAAATTATATTTGAAGAAAATTTTTTTGTAAACAATTAAAAAAATTAATTTCCTCTAAAAAAAACAGGGTTCGCACACATTAAATTTCGAAATGCGTGCTACATTCCACCGCAAGAATGGATTCAAAAGCGTACCGTTTCAATTGTAAAAGGATACTTCATGTTGCCTGGGGTGTATTAGCAGCAAGTTCTGGAAATTTTGCCGCAGGAAAAGGCTATCAGTAAAACGAAGCGGCGAAGTTTAAATGAAGCAGGGCCATCTGCATATCCGACCCCCTCTACAGGGTCGAACAAAAGGAGGAACCCTCTAGGAGGTCAGACGCTGACAGCTCGTAAATTGTGATCGATGCCAGTGGTCATTTAAAAGGGTGGATAACATCCTCCATACACAGATCTGAGGGCGGTCTCAACAGACCCATTTTATTTTCGGATTCTGGAATAAGACGTGAATGGAGAGGTCAAGAGACCGGACGGATCAAGCTGATATTAACTCAACGTTAACCCAGGAGAAGTAATGCGTTTAGTACCTTTGTCATCACATGTTGCAATTTCTATTGTGGGTTCCAGAAGGTATAGATACGTCAGGGCAAACTCTGAAAGGACGGTGGAATCTTTAACATGTATGATAATTTACATTCAAAGGTGTCTTTGGCAAAGTTTTTAAGGGAATAAATCATCAACCTCACACATTCTAAGCGCTTGAAGCTCCCCATCAAGAACCCCGACATTCCTGTCTACGGAATGGAGGCTATTCACGCGCTGCTCTCTTTGTGGCACAGAAATGAGGGCATGGAAATCTTAATGACCTTCAGCCGTTTCTTCAGGAGTTTGAGATCTGAAAGATTCCAAAGCCTTCTGTAACCAGAGAATGCAAACATTTTGTCAGTCTCTGTATCCAGAGGGTTAAATATTGAAGGAGTGTTGCGAACATATTGAAAATCATTCTCTGTTGTCATCGAAGTTGATTATTACAAATTCTTGAGGTTTTATTAGTGAAAGTCAGTTTTTAAAAAGATTAATGACTCATTACTTTCTACCCGAAAAAAAAGAACAAATTAACATTGGGACATGTAAGATTCACACAATACATAATGCTTTTCTTAAAGGTCTAAAAGAGTTAGGGGAAGATGTGTCTGAACTAATTTTTACTATTCACAGATTTTTTAATCAGTGGCCTAAGCATTGGTCAACATACAAACAAATTCAAGAAGACTTGAAACTTCCCACTCACCATTTCATCAGGCAGGTGGCTAAGCCTAAAGCCAGCTGCTGAAAGGTTGCTTGAACAGTGGATTGCAGTGCAAAAGTATTTCCTTGACAACATTCCAATAAAGAAGCCAAACATGATACAAAGACTAGGCTACAAAAAAATTGTTCATTTCCTTAGAAGAGAAACTATGAAGGCTAAGGTGATATTTGTTGTATCAAGTGCAAGTATATTTAATCGTGTGACCGAATTTCTTCAGAAAAAGGAACCTCTATTACATAACCTTCATTCTCAACTTCAATTGTTGACAAGAACAATTTTGTGTAGGATCTACGAAGGGGAACTTATTTGAGATTTGAAAATGAATAAATCGGAATATATATGTCCTCAGAAACTGTTGCCTCTAGCTGATATTGTGATTGGAGATAAAATTTCTAGAGCGCTACAGAATGTGAAAGAGAAGGAAAGGAATTGCTTTTTTCTAAGGGCTCAGAAGCATTACATTGCCAGTGTTAAATATCTTTTGAAGAAATCCTCCTTCAGTTCATCTCTCCTTAAAAGTTTATCCTGTCTTGGTCCTCTTGAGAGACTCAGTGGCGAGAGTGTTCGACAAGTATTAGAATTTGCAAGAGTAATGTTATGGGATGTCCCGACAGACTCAGGAAATTACTCAAAAGAGAATTTGAGGAAGAAGGATTTAGAATGAAGCCTATTGATGTTTACTGGAATCAGTTCTTCAGACTGCGAGACTAGCAGAGTTGCCAAGTGCTCCAAAACTTCCAGAGTTTCTACGCTAAATAATCGAAAATCCGCAACTCCGCGTAATCTTTGGTTCACTCCCGAAATCGCGTCAAGGGAAATATCCTCTATGAAAAGAAATTATTTTTTTCCATTTTCGGAGAAATTGTGTATAAGAATTTTGTTTCTATAATTTAGGGATAAAACCTTTCATGCATGCATGTAATTTTTTATCCTTAAAACAATACAAAGTCCGGAATCCTCAGGTCCTCAGCCTTTCCGAATTTCGGATTATTTGCATTTTTTGTCAAAAAAACCTTAATCTAACCTCTCCTCCACAAATTTTGCGTTTGCAATACTAAAATAGCAGATATATAAATAGGAATAAGTAGAAAGAATATATAAATAGGAATTTTTTTAAAACAATGCAAGAAATTGTACTTGCAAATCTTCTAATTTTTCTGTGTGGTATTTACTTTGAACATGTCCGTTATTTTGCGTTGTTAGGTCCAGGTTTACCTCCTTGTACTATGAAAATTGTCAAAAAGATGGAAAAAAGTGAGAAAAACAAACAAAAAAAAAAAACTTGTGTTAGCAAAACGTCCAATATTTTTTTTCTTCGAAATTTTTGACAATTCTGAATATTGGACATCCGCATTTTGGACTTAAAAGAAATTATTTGTGCTAATAGGGAATTTTATGACTGTTTTTAAAGAAAAATCTGTAGACATTTCATTTTTGTCCTTATTTTCGTGTCGCTCCGGAAGAAAAAGAAACTTAATTTCAGACTTTTTCAACAAAAAAAGTAAGGCATAATTTTTCAAAGAAAAAGAAGAAATTCTTTAAGCTGTGTCAAAAATAAACAAATTAAAAAATCATAATTCCGATTTTTTTTTTTAAATTTTATGTTAATATTTTAAAATTATATACTTTTTAAATGAAGAAAATAAAAATATCCTTCCAAAGAAAGAAGATATAGGTAGATGGGGGGGAATCTTTTTATTTTCTATCTTTATACTTGAATATATTTAGCATTATTGTTATTTGTTACTTTTTTTGCTTGATTAGTCACCTTTTTGTACTCGATTAGTCACTTTTTGTCACCTTTTTGGTTCAATTTGTCACTTTTGTCACCTTTTTAGACCTTGAAACCTGTTAGGAGCCCTGCATTTACCATATCACAATCATCAACATAAAAACATCTACTCACTGCACTTTGGCAACCAAACCATTTACTAGGATTTAACTAATCTGTTCTATTTCCAACTTACTTTTCCAATACTGGCAACACCATACACTCAAAAAAAGGTTTGTGATAAGTCAATGTGGAAACATGAAACAAACTTAATGCATTTCCTGTTTCTTTTATAAAATTGTGTGAAGCTTGTAGCAATGTTCAATACAAAACATTTCAAGGTACTGAAATAAAATTATAATATATGATTTGTGTGTGTGTACTAATTAGTTTTATGCAGCAAATTCGTTAAGGTAAGATTGCTATCTTATGTTCTATTTAATTTACTACTTTAACTATTTTACTATCAAAGCTACTTTACTTTTTCTTTTTAAGAATTTTTTCTTTCCCATAACATGCTTAAATATTGACAAGAAATATGTTTGGAATTGTTAAGTATGTGAATAGCAATGAAGAGGTTACCTTATAGGAGAGGTTCTTCAGTAAAGTTGTCTACTAAAATGGGGGGAAGGGGGGCTTACAGAGTTAATTTCTGCCTTTTTACGATAGTCCTTGAAAAGCTTCAAATGGGCCTTGAAACGTCCTGTAAAAGTACTTGAATTTTTTTCCTACAAAAGAGTGGTAACCATATTTCTCTCGGTTGAAAAATGTGCATTGTGTTTAGCTCAACTTGTGATTTGTTCCTCTCCATTTAGGTGTTTCAGAAGTTATTGTTGCAGTGGGTGGTGAGGATGACAAAATAGTTCTTCGTAATGTTGATTGTTTTGACCCTGTCAATGACAAGTGGCTAACATTATGTTGCTTGCCCTATGCCATTAGTAAACATGGCGTTGTTGTCACAGGTAAGTCTTCTGACTGTCGCATTTTTAGATCTGTTCATTGTTTTTTATGGTAAACTTCTCCGAATTTTTTCAGAAATAAGAAATTTAATTTGTATTGTTTCAAGATTTTTATTTCCTGTTCAATGACTTTCTGCTTAAAATGTATTATTAGGTCAGAATACCTTATATGTCTGTGGTGGAGAATATCCTGATGGCACAGCCTGTAGAACACTCTTTAAGTATGATCCAATATTTGATCAATGGAATGAAATGGCTTCAATGATGGTTGAAAGATCAGAGTTAGGTAAGTAGTTTTGGCAGAAATATTGTTTTGTTTTTAAGATTAAATTAGAGAAAAGGAAAACAAATTTTCTGAGGTAAAATTAAAAAAAAAAAAAAACGATGCTCTAGATATTTTTATATTTATTTTTTATCTATACTATTGTAAAAAGAAGTGTTTGTGTGTCTCTATTCAATGCCCTGATAAATCTATGGCACAATGATGAGATTTGGTACACAGATAGTCTGAATTTTAGTATAGTTTGTAGTAGGTTTTGTGCAGTGTACATCAGACTTTTAATGTTTCGTGGAGTGAGATGTCCAAATATTGTGAGCCTGTCACTTGCTGTTTTAATTCTTCCAAGCTGTATTAAAACTGAATTTTTACGGGCTATATGCTAAAATTTTCAGGCTGCATTAAAATTGAAATTGCAGAGCGATGTCCTGCCATACCATTTGGAGAGTCAGTAAGACCTCACATCACTAATTGCAGCTCAAATTAGATTTCTGGCATCATAATGTCCCATAATAATAGCATTTGTCACTAACGTTGGAACGTCCTTAAAAATCATGCATGAAGTTGATTTTAGAATTTTTCTCATTTCTCAATAATAAAAATGATTTAAATTCCTTTTTAATAAAAGTTGAGCCTCATTTTGATTTTCAGTCCAGCTTTCATTTGTCATAGAATAGGTTCTCTGAAATTATTATCACTCTGTAACTGATATATTCTTTAAAAAAAATAGTTAAAAAGCACATTCTTTCTGTTTGTGATTTACTTGGCTGAAGGATTTAATCATCTCAAATTGCTACTCCCGTTACCTTACATCAGTATAGCTTCTTATGGATATGAATCCTGGGAGCACCATTTGCTGTTAGTTTCATAACATCAATATCAGTTTAAAATGTGTTCATGAAGTTGAATTCATAGTTGCAATTTTAGAGATTTGTTGTTTCAGGTTTGGCTGTTTTGGATGGCTTTATATATGCAATTGGAGGCTGGGATGGTTTAACGAGGCTGAACAGTGTAGAGAAATACAACCCATATAACAACACTTGGGAGTTTGTTGCACCGATGAAAGTATCACTCACAAGTCCTGCTGTCATCGGCCATGATGGGCATCTCTATGTTACTGGTATGCATTTCTCACTTTGCGTCATTTTTTTATATCAGCTGTGAATTACTATAATTTAAAATCATATTGAAATTGGAGATTTTTATCTTGATATAAAATGTTTTTTAAACAATTTGTATTTTAAGTGAAAATATGTCTCAATATATGTATCAATATTTGACTATTGTCTATTGCACAGAAATTGTCATGGAGGGATGTTAACAATATGCTTAGCGTGTTTCGTTAAAGCAGAAAAGTCGACAAATTTTCAAATTTAGATAGATAAATGAGGGCATGTAAAAAATTATCTTTCATTTAGTCAAATTAGAATGAATAAAAGCAGAGATAAATGCTGGTTGAAATGGTTGGATTTAAGTGGATACATAAAAAATACATTCAATTAAAGCTATCTCCTGAAAATTTTAGTTCTTTGACTTACACCATTTAACTATTACATACTATATATCAATGGGATATCAACCACAACTAGTAGACCACATGTACATAATGTGGACCTAGGTAGCGAAGAGGTTATAGCAATTAAATGATAGTAGTTAGTTAACTGCTCTAATAAAGAAGTAATAATAAATAAGCTTATTTTACAAGTTTATCTTTGATAATCAACTAATCAAGCCTTTATTTAAAAAGTACTTGTTTGATTATTCCATATTAGGTCCTGATAGTTATTGGTATAAATAATTTCCAGTGTATTTAGAGCTTTGTTATAACATTTCATTATATTTATAAATGTTGTAGGCGCATATATACGTTAAAAAAATTCATTGTTTGCATATGGGCATATAATGCAGAGTGTGGATAGATTCAGCTGCAGATTCATAAATGCAAGTGGAATCGTGATCTCTAATGTAAACACTCATAATTAAAAGTATTGCTTGCATGACAAATAGATAATGAAGATGATCACCGTGCCATCTATTCCGGATTGTCCTGTATTTTAAAAAATCAATGTCAACTCATGCTATAAGCTGTTTTTATTTATTGCTATAGAATCTCACAATACTTAATTTTCCTGCTTAACCTATGTTGCATGTTTCTGAATGTATCATGCTTTGTTTATTTAGGTGGAGCAGTGTTGGAGGATGGCGATGGTATTGATTTGGTTCAGCGTTACTGCCCACTCACAAATGCCTGGTCCGACAAGGCACATATGCTAATCGCCAGATCGGGGTCTCGAGCATGCGTTGTTGATAATTTGATTTATATTATTGGTACGTAAAAAATTTGTGTTATTGATGTATGAAAGAGAGTTTTGAGATCGTTTTCCTCTGCTTCAGTAAATTCTTATTACTCACATTGCCATTCAATGTTTTGTTTTAATAGTGTGCATAGCTGATTGTGAGAACATAAGCAATGTTGCTAAATTATGGATTGCGTTATTTTATGTTAGGCATTGTGAAAGCAATTTTGTTGTTCGTACTATGCTTGCAACTATATCAAAAGTTACTATAAATGAAATTTTCATTTTATTTTTTAAATATGTGCACCACATCTCATTTTCTGTCCCACCATTCAGATGTTTAGCTGAATTTAGTTGTATCAACCCCCAATTGGATGTTTCGAGAATTCTAAATGAGATTTTCAATAATGTTTCGCTATTAAAACCTTTTATCCCCTACAAAATGACATTTTAATCAAGTTACCTTAGGCAAGCTACACATTGATCTAGCGTCAGTTCTTCAATATGCTGAAATACACAATCTAATGACATGTTTCATGTACAGAAATGGATAAGTATGTCAGAAATTTGGTACGCTCGAATGGTGTGCGGCTTTGTTAGCAATACACGTAAAATATATTTAGTTATATAGTAGTTAATAATTTAGTATTTTAATATGTGTGCACCACAATCTCGCTTTTTGTCAGATGTTTAGTGCAATATAAATACCAACCCCCAATTAGATGTTTGCGGAATTCAAAATGATTTTCAGAAATATTTTGCTATTAACCTTTTTTTTCTACAAGATACCTTATGCAAGCTACACGTTGATCTAACATTAGTCCTGCAGTAGGCTGATATATGCATTCTACTGATGTTTTCTGTTCAGAAACGTTGTAGGCATGTCAGATGTTTTATATGTCCGCCATGTGAAGGCAAGTATGTCTACCGAAAAGAACTTCTTGGTGGAGATAATTTGCAGGTTAATTTTTGTAGCAGTGGGGTTAAGTTCGCTACAAATTCCAGACAAGCAAAGCATTTTTTGCAATGTCACTGTTTTGAGCTCAGTTGAAATGTCTCTGTAGGTGGATGGCATGCCTCGACAGAAAATACCAACAAAGTGGAGTATTACGATCCCGTTAAGAACGAGTGGCGCTTCTGTAAGCCGATGTTGGAAAGGCGTTACCAGCCTGGTGTTGCTGTGGTGGAGGGGAAAATTTATGTTACTGGTGGAGAGGAAGGATGGGACAGGTGAGGGACATATATTTTGACAACTCTATATTAGACTTGCCTTTTATCTGTAGCATATAGCATCCATGGAAAAAATTGTGTAAGTGCAATTTTTGAACACCCTTTAAATTTTTTATCATTTGCTTGTCTCTAAATTCAAATTATACCATCCTCCAATCAAGTCTCAGTAAAATTTATTTTAAGACTCTGATGAATTTGTTTCGTTTATCCAGTACTTTGTAGGAGATTTGGGCCCTTTGACAGTGGTGGCCACAATTCGGCTCAAACCATCTTAAATTTTTTTTGGCTGATGCCATTATCCGCTTTGTACTATCGACAATGACCTCAACCAATGACAATCATTCAATAAACACTTTCAATCTCTAATAGTATAAAAGGAAGTGTTTGTTTTTTTCTTTCACGCAAAGTCCTGATGAATCTATGGCACTTACATTAATGGGATGTAGCAGACAGTCCAAATTTTTTGCAATTTTAGGGTGACAGCGAATTTTAAAATTTAATCTAGAACATTTTAAAATGAATTTAATGAAATGTAATTATTATTGTTTGCTTTGGAATGGCAACAGCATAAAAGATCAGATTCTAAATTTATTTTTTCCGTTTCCGTTTGACGTAGAGTAATGATTTTCCAGCAGACGATAAAAAACACAGTTTTAACTTTAGTTATGTAGTTCTTTTTTCTATCTCCTAGACTGTTAAAGTGGGAAAGACCAATCATGGGGGTTAGCGAGCAGTGGTCGCACCTGTTCCCACGAAAAGAACTGTCACAGGCAACGCCGTGCTGACCACGCAGTGGCTAGTTTTTTATAAAATATGTATTGGAACATTCGAGTTCGAACGCAAGATTGTTTAATTTATTTCGTTTAAAGTGTATGCACATACTATTTTTCTCCGTTCAGGTTCCTGTAATAAGTTGTTAGGAAAGGTTGATTTGAAAGCATTGGTTTGCAATGTGATAAATTTATTCAATCTCAGCTCCTATAATGCTCACATCACTTGCCTTTGATACAGATTAAAGGACTTCTGTTTGATATTCGTGCACTGCAGGCATACCTTTTTGTTTATTAAGTTATTGGACTTACCTGATGCAAGAGTCAGCTTTAGCTGTAATCCAATCTATATCACAGTCAAATTTTCGATTCTGTTGGTGTCGGTCTCATAGGTAGTAAGTGTAATTTCAAAGTGTTTGGTTAGTTGCTGTTGGAGCATGCAAGTTTGAACTCGCCATTTGATGTGCCAATTTACTTTCATTTCCGTATTTATCGTTTGCACAACTTTCTCGCTTAAGTTTGACGCTAACTTATATAGGGTCATACAGGTGTTTTCTGCTATCTGATTATGGGAAGAACTGTAAATTTGAACTAGTTAAAAAATTAATTTATGTGTTACTTAAAGCTTCTTTGTATAATTTACTTAAAAATTGAAATTGTTTTTCTAATAAGTATGTGTATTGCTTTAAACTTGTTTCTTCACAGTATATAATTATTCTTTTCAGGTATCATGATACAGTAGAATATTATGATCCAGAGACTGATCAGTGGTTAATAGCAGGGGTTATGCAGGCTGCACGAAGTTGGTTGTCTTGTGCTACTTTAAGAGTTAGTGTCGATATGTTACTGTTTAATAATTGTTTCCATTATATTTTTCTTTTTGTTTCACTTTAAAATTTTTTTCCATCTATTGTATTTAGATTTTTTAAATTTAACCCAGTTTTAACGAGCAACAGTTTACAACAACGTCCAGTTTAGTTAACAACGTTAGTTTCATTTTATCTAAGAATTTACTAATGCGTTATTCATTAAAAATTTTAATGGGGCTCCACTTAAAATCTGTCTTTTGTACCATTGAAAATCAATCAACCTAAACATTTTTTGTATGAAACTTTTAAAATTAAATCTTGCAAACAGATTGCCTGGAGCTTTTTCCTGAGAATGACATTTTCCCTATGAGCACCATAATGCATTATGCATTTTTGTTATAAAAAAGATGTTGAACAGGGAACGAAACTGGTGTTTGTTTATAAAAAGTTTACTACAGGTACTTCTCAATTAATGACCACTCGGACATATGATCAGCTCTCTGGCATTGGAAATCTTGTTTCTAAGCCTAAATTTCAGAAATTATATTTCTTAGCCTGTTTTCACACACACCAGCAAAACCAGTGCCATCTCTGGTCCAAGGATGCAATGTCATGTAATCAAATGGAGGACTTTACTCATAGCCCAGTCCTGCAAATTTTCTGGTTTGGCCACAGACACCTGAAAATGCAGCTGACATTAAACATGACAAATTGGGTGCCTCAATGTTTGCATTACATGTTCTGTTCGGCATGCCTTGCATCTATCATGTCCTAAACACTCCAGTTATAATTAAAACCTTAACCCTTAAAATGATATCAATATTACATTTTATTGAAATAGTTTGATGGCTTTTTGTTCTCAATATTTTGTCACTTCCACAAAAAGTGAGTTCATTTCATTAAACTGTGAGTGGCAGTGTTATTTATTTGTTCTGTAAAGTATACTTATGGTGGTGGATATTTGGAATCTTAGATTTTTACTGGCAGCATAGTATATTTGGGTCTTAAAATATACTTATGATGTACAGTTTTTTCTGCCCCAAAAATAGCTATACAACTTTCTTATCATTGTGTTTTTATCTTTTAAATTTTGGGTGGTAGCATAATATATTTGTATCTCAAAATATACTTGAAAATATATTAAAGTGTGGACATTTTGTTCCATGAAATAACACCATTTTTATCATTCTTAATGAGAAATTATAGCAGTGGTGTTTGATATCACAGAAAAGTGAAACTCAAACTTTAAAAATATATTTATTTAAAAAGAAAGTGAAGTTAACACAATAACAATTCAGTGGCAAGGTCAAACCTTCAACAAGCCAACTCAAAAAGTAACCCCCAACTTGGGCTGTACAAACACACACTTATATACAATTGATTCACGCAAAGATACATAAAATTTATGTAATTACAGTTACCAACTTGGCAAAAGTATGTATTATGGCACCTGGATTTTACAGCACTTACCGGGATAAACACTGAAGTTGTGATTGTAACTTATGAATTTATAGTTTTCATGAAGAGTAGAGCATACAATTCAACTCTTCGACTCCCGGGAAAAATAAACACGCCGAGTCATATAGTATTCAAATACATGCTAAAGCAAAGTGATACATAATTGTGTAGGTTAGTCAGTAAAATAAAATTAGGTTAATTAATAATTTTCCTAACAATTATGTATTTATCTTTAGTTATTTTTTGGTAGCTTTTAGATTTTGATTGGCAATCTGATATTAAAAAATATACTTTGATATAAAATCTAATATTAAAAAATAGCCTTAAATATACTATGTTTTCTTCTCACAGCTTCCTGTTGATAGTAGAATAAAAGAACCATCTTGACATTGGGACTACACAGAACGGCTAAGGCGCAGGATAGCCGAAACCGAGCAGGATCTAGAATTGATGTATGCCGCATTTAATGATTTGTAATGCGCAGCCCTCTGTAATGCTCACCTTTGTATAATGCGCGCAACCATGATAAAAATTGACTCCTAAGCAACATAAATTACCCTGCAGGCACTGGTTGTAAGTGTTGGTAATGCAACAAAGAAAATTTTCTGGAAATATGCAGAGTTTAGTAACCTCAAGCAGTACGTAATATGATTCATTTAGTCTCTTGCATTTGTGATGATTTGAAAAATAGTGAGTTTGTTTGAAAACTGAATCTGTCTTGTAATTAACCAACAGTGTTTTACACTGTTTGTGTACCACATAAACTGCTCCCTTCACAAAGTCTGTCATGTGTGCTGCCATAGAAACTGACATGTTTTCCATTGGGGAGTCTTGAAGAAATATATTCACATTTAATGGCAATTTGCAAATATATTTGTTACTGGCATCTATACTTGTAAACCTCTTTCCAATGCCAATATTTTCCCAAACCAAAAATTTATTAAAATATTTGCCAGAGCACCAACTACTTAAAATGGACAAGCCCTGTTTCTATAGCAACTTTCACCACCTAGACTTAGTGGCAGAAGCAGTTCTCTAGGTAGGCAGGAACACTTTAGTTTGACAAAATCTTAATAGGTGGACCTAAGAGTGAAAGGTAAAAGTTAGATAGTTTATTGTTTGTTTTTGGTATTGTATGATCCTATTCTTACACATGATATTTCATATGATTGGTTTGTTTTTGCAAAATCTAGATTCACAAATTCTATGTAGATCTGTAATGAATGTATTCGATGTGTAATGAATAATTATTCATTACACATTGTAATATGTAGGTTTAAGTTGAAATTTCACTTAACCCCATTTCTTAATGCCCATATTAGTAAGCATTGTAGGATTTTGTCACTCAAAACTTTTTAAATTGTCTATTTATTTTGAACTTATGATTAAAATTACTGTCTATTATTTATTAGAAATGATCCTTACTACTTTTAATACATTCAAAGTTTTGTGGAATTATATTCAGAGTAAAGTTTGATTTCTAGTTAATTGATTGTAGTGAACTGTTTTCATGTGTATTTATCATTGTATTTTTATTTTGCATAGGTGTTCACAATTATTTCATTTATGAGACTCTGGGTTTATGCTAAAATAAATTAAATTCTTGTTTTTTAAAATTGAAATGACTATTGTAAAGTGATTAGGTTTTGCAGTTTTGCTCAGCAACCTTACTGCAACTTCATAAGAGAATCGATTCATTGTTACTTGAATCGTATCTATAAGTATTGAAAATATATAGAAATATATGCTCAGAAATACGTATCATGCTGTGTTAAGAAAATAAAACTTGGGGAAAATGTATTATTTTTTCAGTGATACTTGCTTTTTCCAAAAAGTAAGTTTTCTGAATTTAATTTCTTACACAACATTGAAATGACTTTACTAAATTTAAAAACTTATTAATTTTAATCCCTTTGATGGTCGATTTCCCAAAACAAAATCCTAGAAATATTTTAATAATGAGTTCGATGGTCAATTAAAATATAAGGATAGATATTCTTGCCTTTAAAAAAATGTTTTATTTGCTAAGTTTATGAAATTGTGTTAAACTTCATTTCTAATCCTTCAATTTATTCTTATTCTGATAGGTAAATGACCTTAAAATTATCTGCAGGCATTTTGTTACCTAAAAGCATGTTGTAGGAAATGGTGAATTCCTTTTTACAAGCTTATCAAAAATTTTTTTAATGTTTCTCGTTTTCCTTAAAATTGGCTTTGTGATAAGTTTGTTTGTAAAGTGTGCCTATTTTGTACTTAATTTGCACATTATGAGTTTTAGCCAATTAATTTCGCTGCTAAAATAGAGTTCGAGAAGACTGCTACTAATTTAAAAAAATTATGCTACTATTTCACAAGTGGCAGTCTTGTAATACTTACATTTCTCTGCAAATTTTTTATTGACTTCAATTTCAGATTAACCTATTTTCTTCCTTTCTTTGGTTTAATCTATTGTATCTTTAAAAATCAAAAGTACTCTAATTTTCAGTGTTTGTACAGAACATGATATGGATTTGTTGAAAACGAAAGAATTCATCACCACCAGTTTCATAAATGTTTCTGTTTATAGTATTGGTAATTGAATCTAATATCAAAACAAACCCTGTTGTTTGGGTCTTTAAAGCATTGCAGCAGTTTGGAAGGATGGGAATATTTGCTGTTTAACTTCTGTGACTATGGGACACATCTTTCAAACTTGGACACATGGTAACCCTATAATTTATGAAAGCTACTATGGTACCATAAAACTGTGGTAGTCAAAATAGCTACTGTGTGGAAGTCGATCAAAACTTTTTCTTTTGCGTTTCAATGTTTAGATCAATGTAGCTGGCGACCAAAATTTGTCCTATTACCTTTCATCTTGGAATCCATTGTCAGTCGCAAAGGCGTGTCATTCAAAATGTCAGAGTGGAAATTACGTTTTCTTGTTGCATATAAAGATTCTGTAAGGTTTGAATTTCAAGGCATGTGAACCTGTGTTGTCGTAAGAGAGACAGTGAATGTTTTGTGCAATGAGTGGTATACCAAAACATTTCTCTTGTATCTAATCTCTAAAAGTGTGAAGTTTATATTCATACCCCTGTCATAATCACTGATGTTAAAAACTGGAAATATTGTGTGGCGAGCTTCGAAGATTTATTTTGTCAATGCAAGTTGACAAGCATTCTTAAAAATGCGCATGGATTAATTCCTACTGTACCAACTATGAGGCAATTTGCCATTTTAAATTAGTAGTTGATGTAGTTGGCACCAGGGATAGATTAAAAAATGTATAAATATTTATTTTAGATTTTTAGAGAGATTTTTATGAATTTGTTCCAGACTTTACAAATTTAACATTTGGTGACATGAAACCAATTAATAACTTTTTACTATAGAGTTGTAACTTGCAGTGAGTTTTGCTTAAAAAACTTTTGGTGAGTTTCATTAAATTAACCAGGAACCAAACATTTATTTCTGAAGTATAAAACTGTTGATATTTTGGTTGATGTAATAATACCTATAAGGCATAGTTTTGCAGTTTATTATGCAAATCGTAAATATTAATCTCACCTGGGATAAGTACTTTCCAGTTTTCACTGCCGAAAGCATGCCCTGTATTGAATTTATTCATCAAACCCATTAACAGCCATTGAATACTACAGTTCTCTCCTGTCACTTGTCAGCTTAAACGAGAATCCACTATTTGATGATTGTGTGAAATGCTGTTCATTGTGCAAATCTGGTGAGATTTGACATGTGAAACATAACATCCGACTGATTTGATTTGTTCAATTTGGATACATGTGGACAAACCAACAATAAAGATGACCACTGTGGGAACATAGACAACATGTTCGCACATTAGTCATCTTTATTCATAGTTCTAAGTGTATTGTCTAATGTTGGACGCCATAATAGTATTTACTAATTGGCAAAACAAATTATCACCTGTGGTGGGCACCACACTTAATGTAGAATACAGCAATCCTTTTCTCTGACAGGCTAACTACCTTTTACGAAATGAACTTTCCCTAAGTAATCTGCCTTCTCATTGAAGCCATAATCACATCTGAACATCGGCAGATAATTAAGTGGATTGCTGAGATTGATGGTCATTAAAGTGAAAGCAAAAGAATACTCGTGAAATAATGAATCACATTGTTCTAAATGTAGAAGTTTTTTGTAACATGCTTTCCTGGTATTTTATTCGTGGTTCAAAATTACGTGGTATTGTCCTCGGCTCTTTCCTTTCGGTGGTTGATCCAGGATTGTCATTAGTAGCTCGTTAAGTTGCTCCAGTGTGACGTTATTTAAAAATACCAGATACCTGGTATTTTATTTGAAAGTTGGCAGTGTTTATTTGTGATAAGCAATTTAAGATGTCTGAAGCATTAGATGTATTTAAAATGTATTGTATTTCAAGTGCAGTTTATTGTTTTTTATTCAACTTTTTTTGGGTTTTGTGCATCCAAGTTACTGTTTATGGCTGAGCATTGATTTCATACTGCATTTTGCTTTAATTTATTTTGTTCTATTAGCTCATACAAGTGCCGAAAGGCAGTACACTTTTCTATTGATGTTTGCATTATGTCGTGTTTACTGTTTTCTATTAATTTTTGTATTTTTTAAAATTGTTTTAAATTATGTTTTTTCTAAAGTGTAATTAGAGTTTAAATTAGTTATTTCTACAAAAGACTGCATTTATTTTATATCGACTTTTACATTTATTTTCTGTTATGTTTCATTAATGCCTATGAAAGTTGCAAAAAGCAATATATTTATTTATATTAAAGGTAATTTTATTTTCTCTGAGATTTTCAAGGCTTTTAATGTTTGGCAGTTCCTTAATTTGATGTTATATTAAGCTAGTAATATCATCAAGTAAACCATTGTGCTATACTTAATTATTAAGTATCACTAAGTAAGGACCATAACTAAGAATGGCAACCTATAGATATTTGGCATATAGGCTACATAGAAGAGTTTTAAAGGATTTTTTTTGGATGTTGCATTTATGTTGCCCTCTGTTTTTGTTAAAGTTTAACCATAACTTCAATTTTCTGTGTGTCACATTCCAAAATTCCAGAAATGTGTTTTTGATTTCATTATTCAGTTCAATCCATTGTCATTTAACTTTTTTCCATATGCATTTATTTATTCCTTTTTATAGTTATTGGTTAAAATTAACCATATTTAGTGAAAGAGTGGATTTTGTAAAATGTTTAGCATAGTGAACATAATTCATCCCATCATTTTCTTAGAACTTTGTTTTTTGACTTAGTATGTTTCATTTCTAAGCCGAAGATACATTATTTTCCTTTGTTATTAATTGATGGATATTTGGCAAAAAGATGACATAAAAGGATTTTTTTGGATGTTGCATTAATGTTGCCATCAGTTTTTGTTAAAAGTTTAACTGTAACTTCAATTTTCTGAGTTTCACATTCCAATATTCTAGAAATGTGTTTGATTTCATTATTCAGTTCTATGTATTATCCTTTAGCCTTCTATATGTATTTATTCATTCCTTTTGTTTAATTATTGGTTGAAATTAACCATATTTAGTGATTGAGTGGATTTTGTAAAATGTTGAATTTAAAACAATTTGTAAATTTATAGCCAATTGTTAATCCTTAATCACTTTCTGTTGGAAGTTGAAAAATCATTGCAATGTTAATTGTTGATTCTTTGTTAGAGTACGTTGTAAGATGCTGTTTGTATTTGATTGATAGATTTATGTGGAATGATAATTATTCAACATGTTTTTTGTTCAACAGTGTATCATTAATGCAGACTAACATGTGAAAAAAATCTCATGGACTGGAATATTTTAGGGCCGAATTTACCGACCTGCTTGCAATGAGATTTTGTTACATTTAAATTTTATTCCAATCACTCTAAAACATCAAGATAATTAATAGTTCGATTATCTGTCAATTCAGGCCGGCTATTCTATTGGCTGTATCTGGCCTCACTATCGATTTTATGTATATTCGAAACAATTATACAGTATTATAGGATGCTATCTGTATAAGAGTGTTCAAAATTTGAAAAGTTTCTCCAATCTACAGAATAAAAGACGAGACAGTTACCGGTTCAGCCTTTCCATCCGTTTTTTCTACTCTTCAATCGGTTCTTTCTAGCCCTTCTATCTGCTCTTTGTAGTTTCTTCTATCCTTGTATGTAGCCCTTCTATCTTTCAATAGTCCCTATGGGGTACATCTGCTTTTGGTGTGTACGAGCTTCATCGATCCAAGGTACTCCTTTGATCTTTTTTTTTCTCAATGGACTTCCTGTCTTGATTGAACAAGGGGTGAAGCTTCAGTTTACGTTTATAGCGGTGGTAACGACCTTGGCGCACTTCGAGTAGCGAGTTATGGACGGTCAAGGCAACCCATATGTATAGCGGTTATTGCTGTTTCAATGGCAACCTCGGCTAACGGAAAGTTTAAGTCTGCATTTTGAATATTCTAGAAAGTTCTTTCAAAAACCGTTAAACTTTTGTTTGATTTCATTTGAAATAATTCTTTCTTTGGCGACTTTACAATTGCGTCAAGGCCGTTGCCACCTCTATATACGTAGACTAAATCTGTACCAAACAAGGGGTCCCTTTCCCGTAATACGCAAGCGATTTTTTTCTGCTTTCATCCCAATTCTCTATTCTCTAATCCCTCTTTTCCCCTTTCGCGACAATTTGTATTTGATGTTGGTCTTGTGTTTGGCGCAGCTTGGCCAAATATAATCCATGCTCTATAAAACATAAAAACAACCAACCACCTATCAGTGGTTTCTTTCCACCTTTCAATCAGTTCTTTCCAGCCCTTCTAATCGTTCTTTACAGCCCTTCTATTGATTCTTTCCAGCTCTTCTATCTGCTCTTTACAGCTCTTCTGTTGGTTCTTTCCAGCCCTTCTATTGGTTCTTACCAGCCCTTCTATTGATTCTTTCCAGCTCGTCTATCTGCTCTTTACAGCTCTTCTGTTGGTTCTTTCCAGCCCTTCTATTGGTTCTTACCAGCCCTTCTATTGGTTCTTACCAGCCCTTCTATTGATTCTTTCCAGCTCGTCTATCTGCTCTTTACAGCTCTTCTGTTGGTTCTTTCCAGCCCTTCTATTGGTTCTTACCAGCCCTTCTATTGATTCTTTCTAGCCCATCTGCTCTTTACAGCTCTTATGTTGCTTTTTTCCAGCCCTTCTATTGGTTCTTTCTATTCGTTCTTTCCAGACAATCTATTGGTTCTTTCCAGCCCTTCTAACCGTTCTTTTCAGCCCTTCTATCAATTATTTCCAGCTCTCTGTCAGCTCTTTCTACCCTTCATTCGACACTTTACAGCCCTTTTACCGGTTTTTTCCAGCCATTCTATTGGCCCCTACCTTAAATTAATATTACTAAAATTATTTATCGAAATTATTTATTTCAGGAAATAAAAATAGGCACCAATTAAGGAATAATGGAAACTTTGAACACATAATCACCAGTTTGTTTCTTGAATCAGTGTTATTTAAAAATACGTATTAATTAAATAATAAATAAATAAATTTAGAATCGCAAATTTATGTGAATTCTAAGGTATGTTCTGTTTACAAAGCTGCCATTTACATTTTGGAAGTTTGTTCTAAAATGCAGAAAAACTTTGATTATACGAGGTGACGTGAACCGAGGTCAATACGGACGAATCTAATACGAGGCCTAAACGAAATAAAGACAAGTACGACATGTTACTACTGGCACTAAAAAATTCATAAAGAATTAAGAATAATCTATTATCACATTTGTATCGCAGAAAAATAAATCTGAAAGTGAGTTACCTTTTAGACTCTTGGAGAAGACCCTTAACGTTGTTCAGTTCTCGCCTCTTTGGAGATAGCACACACTCGTCCTCAAAGCTTTAATTAAAGCTTAAAAAACTCGGTTTCAAATTTGACTCGGATAACAAGGACACTCGGTTAATCGGTGCTTGGATAATCAAGGTTTGGCTGTTTAACTCGATATGAAATTTAAAAAATCGCTGAACTGAATCCAAACTTCTAAAACATTTTGTTTATTTCTTCAGGTTAAAAGTAGGTTTTGTAATTTTAAAAATAACGTGAAAAGTATGTACTGTACAGTTCCAATTATTAAGAACGAATTCTAGTACTTAAAGCGTTGTACTTATACTGGAAGTATTGTTTGCAACTTCTCTGCATTTGATTGTCATGCTCACAGCTATCGAATTCAAAGTGGTATACACAGTATCCTTAATGAACTGTGGGATTGCAAATGTGTTAATTGTGAAGTTATTTATGTTTTCTTGTTAGATATTTTATGAATATTTCTTCCAATGTTGGAGTTAGATGTTTATAAGATGTTAAACAGTTGTATGATGGTCACATCTTACCGAACTGGAGTTTACCAAATGTGTACCGTATTTAATTATTAGTGAGTCATTCTACCTCTAAAATCAATGATCAATTTTGGCTATAAATTTTGTGAAAATTTGGAATGGAATACATTACCATGTCTCTTTTTAATCTCTTGCTGGTTTGGCATTACATCTTTCTGTCGTAAATGCTACAATTTTTATTTTATGTGCTAGTATGTCTTTTATTTAAAGCATAAATTATGTATTCAGCTTTTTTTTAATGTAAAGACAATTTATGTTTCCTATTTTTTATAGATAACTAGTATTTTGTTTTGTTTAATATTTTGATGTTTTCTTATTTGAACAAAAAGCAAACTAAATGTTAATGAAACAAATGTTCTATGTTTTTTTTCTTATGAAAATGTTCTGTGAGGCATGAGTTTACGACGTTTAAAGTCATCTCATCTGCATATGAGCAAAACAGTATAGGATTTTTAAGTCAGTTCAACACGATACAGCACTTGACTCACATCACAAAATTATAGAAGTCGGTTAGTCCTTTGACGATACATTTTGGTCTTTTTTGAGGATACGGAAGATAGCAACTGACCAACAAACACAATTAAGTTAGAAAATTGTTACACCTTTAACTGATTATTCGATGCAGCATGTTTTTAGCAATCCTTGAGATATTTTCTATCAAGTTAAAGTAATGATGGCGGTAGTGTTTCTGCGGCGATCGTGTATCTTCTATGTAACATGGTTTGCTTTTAATACTTTTCAGCACTTCGCCAAAACAATTCCAAAGAATAAATTCCGAACTGAAAAATATCATTGGCCAACACAATTTAGATTAAACGCCAAACGTTACCGAAACGGCAATAAAATACATTTTAAGGTAGCTGATTTGCATCATGCGCGAGCCTTTAGGCAGCAGAAGTGAAAGCTTCTCAGATCGACTGGTTTATTTGCTCTGAAAATCCCTCATTAACTAAACAGTGACAATGAAACAGTTGTTTTTTCTTAATCCATCAATAAATGACGTTTTGTTTCCGTACATTTACAGCGATTCTGTCAATCCATTCAGATTATTACCTATTCTACCAAACTCCTTAAGGGGGTCCGGGACACAAAAATCGTCAAATTTTAGAATTTTTTTTTATTATTTTAAGAAATTCTCTCTCTCTCTCTCTCTGTGTTTTTCTGCTTAAAATGACGTCTAAATCCTGTTTCTATCTTAATTGGAACTAGAGATATAATAATTTTTGTGGTGCGCTGTTTTGAAAAATCTAACACTCTTAACAGTTGTTGTCATGGCAACAACATCTGTCTTTAAAACTTTAAATACGTTTTTCTCCATGATACATTTTTCAAGATTTCCTGTATTCAAATTGCTATAAGTCGAAAACCGATAAAGTTTAAGGGTTGAAATTTTGAATATATCATTTTTAAACATTATACTTTAATTTTGATTCAGCAAATTTGAAACAAATATTTACTTTTAAAAATATGACTTTTTAAAAAACAAGTACCTTAAAATTTTCAAAAATTTTCATTCAAATATTTTTTATTAAATTAATATTTTTTAAATTGCTGAATCGAAATTAAAGTTTATAAATTTGTGAATAATTTACTGCAAGAATTTTGAAAATCGACCAAGAATATTTTGCGCCTTAGTAATTTAAAATGACCCCTCTTTTTTTCAAAAATTTTTAATTTAAAAATTTTTAAAAACTTTTGGAAAAATTTTGTGTTGAGATTTTGCTTATTAGTTGGATGGGTAATCAGTACAAAAAAAATTCTAAATTCTAAATTAATTAATAAAAAAAAATTTCTGATGTGTCCCGGACCCCCTTAAGAGCGCCAAATATAAATGTTAAATCATGGACTATTCTTCTGCACTCTAATCAATCTGCCTCTGCTATTACTATCATTCATTGGCTGGAGCTGGTTTTGGTTACAGTGACCCGATTTCTATTGACTAGAAAATTGTCAAGCAGAAAACTGGAAAGTGCGTATCACAGACATATTTGATACTCGGAAGGATAAACAGATTTCATTGAGCCAATAAACAACCTACTTGACTCCAAGTGAGCCAATAGACAACACATTTGACTCTCATTGAGCCAATAGGCAAGGCAAATATGCGTGTGCAGATATGTCAACCATTGCAAATTTTTTTGGAATGCTAACGCGTTTTTTCGTGAAAAATTACTAAGTCTTAGGCTAGGCCTCCACTTGCAATCTCTAGTCGCGCGATTTTTCAGTCGCAAAAATAAAACACATTATTTCAAATACAAGTGCACGCACTTGCGACTAAACAATCGCAGCGATTAAAAACTTGCGACCGGTCTTATTATCGCTGCGACGCGAATGTCTCTCAACCCAATGAATCACACAGACAGGCATGGACGTACTCCCACTTGCGATAATTTAGTCGCGCGTTTTCCAAGGTCCGCTTTTCTTATACATTAAATTATGTTTTTTATTCCCCTAATTCAAGTTTCTATCTTTGCGATCATTGAAGGTAGAATGAAAATTTCTACGGATTTGAAAACTGCGGAAAATTTTACACCAGATCGATACCTTAAATTTTCTTTTCTTTAAATAAATAATTAATTATTCAAGAATTTTACGCTGATTTGTGAAATCCGTTGAAATTTTTACTCTATCTTCAACGATCGTAAAGATAGAAACTTGAATTATAAGAATATTTTGGTGGCCGCGACTAGAAATCGCAAGTGTAGGCCTAGCCTTATTGCAAAGAAATAAATCCTGTTCATCCTATTTTCCAATTACTATAGTTCATTGCAATTGCCAATGTATCAATAAACTAAATTTCGTCTTATTTTTTCTCGTTGTACATTTAGAAGTATGAAATTGTATCTAGTTTTTTCATATTGACTGCCATTTATTTTTAAGTCGAAATCGACAGTATGGTCTCGTAACTTTATATCATTAAAAACGTTTGTGTGCAAAACGTGTAACTGTTTGGTCAGACTAAAAATTAAAAAAAAATAATAATAATGGAAACTATTGAACTGATATAGACATGTTCCTCTTTGATAACTACCTTTCGTCAAGATAACTTTCTGTTTGTAAAATTGCTTACAGTAATGAAATAATGTAGAAATTTTATTTAAAAAATGGTTGAATTGCCATAATATATATTTAGAGCAGAATAAATGCATCCCCAAAACATAATCTAACTATTGTTTGCATAGTTATGTGTGTGCGTCCTTAATATTTATTAAAAAAGTCGTGTTTATATATGAACTTGTTGACATAAAATAGAAAACATTTAATAAATACGTAATGATTCCTGAAACATATAATCATGGGTTGTCTCTGCGCATCCACAATAAGAATTTTTTTTCAGACCTGCGGAATATGCATGCCCGTGTTGCTTATTGGTTCAATGTGTAGTCAGCTCATAGTAGGAAACAAATTAAATTGATTCCAAAACTTACTTTCAACTATCTAGATTTTCGGAATGTAAACCTTATTGCACTGAAACGTTTCATGAACATGAGAGACTTGGATGAATATTCTATAGATTCCGGTGCTAGTAGTATTCTGCAACTAGTCTTTGTAGATCGCCAATTGTAGCGTAGTTTATTATTTTATTACTCTTGTGCGATACACTTGTATATTTAGTAGTTTTTTTTATTTAATAAAATTATTTTTAGTAGTGATTTTTTGTATCCGCCTGGTGATTAGTGTAGTTCAGAGAAAGAGTATGATTTATCCTATCTCGCCCTTTTTATAATGAAGCGATAAAGTTTATTTAGTTTTCGTATTCAATAACACTGATTATATTCGTTAAAAATAGTTTTGATGTCGTCCTTGTCTGCAACGTGTTTGGTATAGATTATTATAAATGTTCAGAAAATCCTCACGTCATTCCAACATCTGTTAAGATTTCTGTGTCTATTTTCCGTGAGAAAAAAAAATTGGTATTATATTTTGACATTATGCAAATTATTGTTATTTTAACTGTATAAAATAGTTTTCGGCAGATATTAGTGCCGTGTTTTGTCTGTGATGGCTTGATCAATCTTCATATATTACAAAATTATCTTTTAATGTTTCGAATCTAGTGTATGAATTATACAAATGTTATTATGGGTCTTGTGATATATATATATATTGTCATTAAAATCATCTCCCTTCCCTTATTGTGAGAATAAATAAATATGTTAACCTTTTTAAGTGGAGAAATCTTTTTGTATCAACGTCATTCCAGGTATTATTTTATGGATCATAGTATCTTAAAATGGGTGCGACGACCAATCGGTCTGGTGGTTAAGGTATTAGCCTCTAGATAGAAAAATTCCTGGTTCGGATATTTGTAAGCGTATGGTGTAGAGGCGGCTGGTGCACCTTAAATCTGTCGTGACCGAAAGTCTACATTGGGTTAGTGTAGAAGTCTGAGGTGCCAGCTCAGGTGTTGCTTCGTCATCTGACCGTGGTTCAAAATTACGAGGTATTGTCCTCGGTAATGTAATTTTTTAGTTAACGTCGTACTAGAACAACACAACGGGCTATTGACGACGGTCCGGGATCAGTCCCTTAAGTGAAAGATCCGAAGACAACACCTCGTAATTTTGAACCACGGTCAGATGACGAAACAACACCTGAGCTGGCACCCCACTCTCCAAACTTCCACGCCAACCCAACGTGAGGAATTTCGGCCACGACAGATTTAAGGTGCACCAGCCGCCTCTACACCATACGCTTACAAACATCCATGCCCGAACCCGGATTCGAACCAGGAACCTTCCGATCTAGAGACTAACACCTTAACCACTATACCGGTGTTGTCCTGGGATCTTTCCCTTACGGTCAATAGCCCGTTGTCCTGCTCTAGTACGACGTTAATTAAAAACTACCAACTACTACTGCCTCGGATCTTTTCCTTCGAACTTGAAGCCGACCAACCGGCATAGTGGTTAAGGTGTTAGCCTCTAGATCGGAAGGTTCCTGGTTCGAATCCGGGTCCGGGCATGGATGTTTGTAAACGTATGGTGTAGAGGCGGCTGGTGCACCTTAAATCTGTCGTGGCCGAAAGTCCTCACGTTGGGTTGGCGTGGAAGTTTGGAGAGTGGGGTGCCAGCTCAGGTGTTGTTTCGTCATCTGACCGTGGTTCAAAATTACGAGGTGTTATCCTCGGATCTTTCCCTTAAGGGACTGATCCCGGACCGTCGTCAATAGCCCGTTGTGTTGCTCTAGTACGACGTTAACTAAAATTACCATTACCTTCGAACTTGATCCGGTACAGTAGTCAATAGCCGAATATGTTGCTCCAGTGCGACGTTAATTGAGATACCTACCGTACCTCGCCGAAGTATTTAAAATGTTACAAAAGACAATTGAAAAAAATACATACTGAAGCTAATTTTTAAATCGCACTCGACACTTGGGCGGATAATTTTGAAGGAGAAATGCATGCAATATTCATGGCCATCAGAGCTATTGGTGAACCAGCTGAACAAAATATTGTCATCTTCGTCGATTCTCTCATCTGACCGTGGTTCAAAATTACGAGGTGTCGTCCTCGGATCTTTCCCTCAAGGGACTGATCCCGGACCGTCGTCAATAGCCCGTTGTGTTGCTCTAGTACGACGTTAACTAAAATTACCATTACCATCGTCGATTCCCAGGCGGCGATTCAAACCATTACAAATTACACTTTATTGCCCACTGAATTTGAGTTCGAATGTAAACAGCACATTGACTCTCTTTTGCGTTCTGGAAGAGAGGTTGTCTTCCTGTGGATCCCTAGCCATTGTGGCATTTATGGAAATGAACGGGCTGACACTTTGGCTAGGGAGGCTTCATCTTTGCACCCATCGTCCTACTCGGTCCCTCTTTGAAATGCTAAGAGACTTTTTGGGAGCAAAATCAGACTTGGTACAATTTCTGCTTTTAGGAATATGGCAGATGGAAAACCATGGGCTTGCCTTCTGGATGGCCAACAGCGCTCACGTCTTTCCCTCCTTCCCAGGACAGAAGGAGTTGCAAATTTTAGAATTATTAATGGACATGACTATCTGCAGGCCCACTTACATAAAATCAACTTGGTTGATTCACCTCACTGTGTATCAAGTGGCACCTCGCATATGACTGGGGAGCATCTCTTCAGTTGCCCCTCTCTTTCTAACGTCCGCTCCAGTGATGACTTTCGGGCCCTCACACTTTCTGGAGCCACTTCGATTTTATACTGGACTGCAAGACCAGGGTTCCCACGGTCCTTGAAAAGTCCTTAAAAGTCCTTGAATTTTTTTTCTCTAACTAGGGGCCCTTGAAAGTCCTTGAAAATTACAGAACTTGGCGAAAAGTCCTTGAAAGTACTTGATTTTTTTAAAACTTATACATAGTTGTGTAATTTTATCTTGCATTAGAACTTGTCCAGACTAGTTTTCCTCCACAGTAGGTGCGTCATTCTGAATGAAACTGGTGTTTTGCGCTTTCACACTATGTGATATACTAATAATACTACATCTAGATCGTCCATTTTCCACAGTATTCTGTATGTCTAAGTTGACACCTCTGGTCTCCGTTAAGACGGCCGCCTTGTTATGCCTGCCGCATCATGACGTATCTTTGGCCACTAGGTAACTGCACCGCTTTCTTAGGAAACCTTAACTTTTGTAGTCAGGACGTCATTGGTAACCTGGCACGCATCCAAAGAAATGAAGACAAATTCTCATTGCAAAAATATAAAAGTTGCAATTAAAAAATAAATTTTTTAAGATATTCTTCTGTTGTAAAATTTTCTGCAGTTTTCATATCCTTTGAAATGTTTACTCTATCTTTAACGATCGCAAAGATGGAAACTTAGACTGGAGAATAAAAAAGCCCTAATACTAGTCAAAACTTTTGTTTTGTTTCTCAAACAAAATAAACCATGACAGCCGTCTGTTGTAGGCAGTGGACGACAGCAAAATAGAGATTGTGTCGTGTAGATTGAACCGTGTGCAAGCTCCTCTACTCTTCTTCGTGCCACCAAAAGAATTTATTGTACGATATTTTATCGCATGACCTAAACCGATGTGTGTACAAGTAACCTGGTAGTTAGCATTGAGACGAGAAGTCCCCTATGTAAACAACAACAAAAAAAACCACTGGTTCTGTGAGGAAAGAAAATCCAAACTATAACAAAAATTGATGATAACCTTCCTTTTTTTGAGTGTCAGTAGTTTAAAAAAAAATTGTCTTTTTTTTTTATAATTTTCACATTTTTCTTTTTAATTGACAATTGTTGTGTATGCCTTGTTTTAGGTCGTTATAAAAAATTTTAGGTCCTTGAAAAATATTTTTTTAGTTTTGAAAAGTTCTTAAAAGTCCTTGAATTTTTTTTGGATAAAGGTGTGGGAACCATGAAGACGCCTCATGTCCAAAATGACGATAGCGGGCGTAATTAAAAAAAAAAAATTAATCGAATTTTCGCATTGCGAAAAGTAGATGCAGGATAAATGCAAGCTGATCTGTCTGGTTAGAAAAAAGTCAACGAACGAAAAGTTCATTTAGCATAACGGCCTTTCAATTGGAAAACAAAACAAGAGAGAAGATTGCCCGTCCCCCAGAATCCTAAATTACTTCCCGACGACAGGACCGGAGATTGACAGTCCCGCGCACGATCAAAGCAGATGGCGCTAACAGGGTGGCGAAGGGTCTGAGAACCACTTCTCTGGACACTAGGTGAAGGAGTCCTTAACCTTCACCTTCGGATCGCGAGCTGTGAATGGGAAACACGGACGTCAGTCATGGGGCGACTTTCTTTCCTCCCGAAGCCACACACCATAACTCTGGAGCGTTGAAAGCTCATTTGAATACAAGCAGTGTCGCAGTGGCTGCCGCCAGGTCGTCGCCGCCCCGAACGCGGGGTAAACACGCCGCTGATATTGTGCCGCCGCCACTTCCACTTTGGTGAGCCGTAAACACTTCACCCCGCTTTGAAGAAGGCTCGCTTTTTTCTCGCGCCGTTTCGCTTTCTTGTTTGTTTCTGCCACTCTGCGCTGGTTGTGTTCCTGATCTCGGGGATTTTCGCATCCATGCCCGAACAAAGAGGGGGCAGTCCGCCCCCAGGTCGCTGGCTTTGGTCTCCAGAGAAACCCTTTCATGTTGCTAATTTTTAATAAACGTCGTACTAGAACGACACAACGGGATCAATCCCCTAAGGGAAAGATCCGAGGACAAACACGTAATGTTGAACCACGGTGAGATGAAGATTTCATGTTGAAAGGCCGCGCGTTAATTTGTATTTAATCAAATAAGACCACATTCCAAAAGAAACTTTAATTGGTAATGGTAATTTTTAATTAACGTTGTACTCGAGCAACACAACGGGCTATTGAAGACGGTCCGGGTTCAATCCCCCAAGGAAAATATCCGATAACAACACCACTTAATTTGAACCACGGTCAGCCTCACGTTGGCGTTGTGTGGAAGTTTGGAGAAAGGGGTGGCAGCTCAGGTGTGACCTAGTCATCTAACCGGGATTCAAAATTTCGCGGTATTATTCTCGGTAATGGTAATGGTAATTTTAGTTAAAGTCGTACTAGAGCAACACAACGGGCTATTGACGACGGTCCGGGATCAGTCCCTTGAGGGAAAGATCCGAGGACAACACCTCGTAATTTTGGTAATGGTAATGGTAATTTTAGTTAACGTCGTACTAGAGCAACACAACGGGCTATTGACGACGGTCCGGGATCAGTCCTTTGAGGGAAAGATCCGAGGACAACACCTCGTAATTTTGAACCACGGTCAGATGACGAAGCAACACCTGAGCTGGAACCCCACTCTCCAAACTTCCACGCCAACCCAACGTGAGGACTTTCGGCCACGACAGATTTAAGGTGCACCAGCCGCCTCTACACCATACGCTTACAAACATCCATGCCCGTATCCGGATTCGAACCAGGAACCTTCCGATCTAGAGGCTAAACCTTAACCACTATACCAGTTGGTCGGCGTATTATCCTCGGACTTTTCCCTTTGGATTAGATCCGGACCGTCGCCAGGGCCTTGTTGGAGGAGTAACGGATTAACAACCGCATAGTTACGAGTTCGAATTCAACCAAAGACCGTCGTGTACAAACTGGTCTGGTGTACGTTAAATCGGTCGTGGCCTCAAATGTCTTCACGTTGGCGTATTGTAGAAGTTAGAAGAGTGGGGTACGAGCTCAGGTCATGTCTAGCCATCTGACCGTGGTTCAAAATTACGTGGTGTTGTCCTCGGATCTTTGGAGAATAATCCCGGACCACATCGTCAAACCACGTTGTGTTGCTCCACAGTATGAGGTTAATTAAAAATATCTACCTACCGGACCGTCGCCAATAGCCTATTGTGTTGCTGTAGTGTGACCTTAAGTAAAATACCTCCTACCTGCCCATAAAGGTCTCTCCTGGTCTGTAATTTCTAGGCAAGATCTACGGTAGTTGGTAATTGGTTAATGTAGCCCTCGAGCAACACGACGGGATATTGGTGACAGTTTCGGATTAACCCCGAAGGGAAAGAGCACAACTCCTCATTGTTTTGAACCACGGTCAGATGACAAAGCAACACCTGAGCTGGCACCCCTCTCTCTTAACTTGCACGCCAACGTGAGAACATTTGATGCCACGACAGATTTGACGTGTTCCAGACCCCTTTGATTACGACGGTCTTAGGTTTGATTCGCTCTCGCTACCCTCCAGTTTCTGATCCGTTACTCTTCCAACTACAGATCTCAATATTGACTACTATGATGTGTTCGAAAGCCAAATTGTTCGGGGCAAGGTTGTTTTTTCTGCAGTGTTTCTTCTGAACGTGTTTGAGTGGGTTTTTCAAGTATTTTTGAGAAGACTAAAAAGGTCCGATTCCAATGTGACGACTGAAACTACTATTTCCGCTCCACCGTCGCGTCGTAAAACGCTGCAGAAATGAAACTGCTTTGATGTAAATTATTGGAACATTTTCCAATGGTGCGTCGGTGGCCGTGCAAAAATAGCGACTCCAGTGACGGCTCGAAACGTATAACTCTGTATAGCAGTCTAGGCGTTACAGCCGATGCGATCGGAAGTTTTTGTTGTTCGTCTTTTTGCAGCTTGAAATGGATGATGTCCAAAAGAGTTTGGAATAATTCATCACATTGTTCCACGTTCTCTTATTCTATGTAATTTGAAAAACAAGCTACCTATTACCTTTGCTTGTAGCATTTTTTTAAATACATTAATTACTATTATTACGTTTGAATTGCTTACCTGAGCGTTAGTCCCAGTTTTTCAGCTGGGCTTATAGGCTGTTTCACTTTACCACAAGGCTCTTATTTCACTTTCAATGATTGTCAAAACGGAATTCAAGAGGAATTTTTTTCGAAACATTGAATCGTTCTTTAAAAGATGTCTCTGTATTAGAATGTTTTGAAAACCTTTTCTGTCTCTCGCAAAGTACATAGGATGAGATGCGATGAGGAGCTTGCACGTTTTTTGGGAACAGCTACACTCTACATTTATGAGCGATGGCAACGGCCTTGGCAATTTTTTTGGCGCACTTCTAAAGTCGCCAAGGAAATAATTATTTCTTAACTCTTTTTCTGTCACAAATTTTTTTATTTTTACAACACACTTTTTAACACATTTCAGAACGTTTTAAAAAGTGTATTTTTTAAGAACTTTCACAAAAGTAGTAAGCTTAAGCACATATTAAAACACATTTGTGAACCAGCAGAGAAACTAATTTACGAATGTTGGGTAAGAATACCCTGAAACTTATCAATTACACTAAATACAGTGGACATATTAAAAAAGAAAAAGATTTACAAAAGAAAAGAAAAAAGCAAGAAATAATACAACTTGATAACGTCAGAATTATTTCGTAAATAAATAATAAAAACGAAAATTATATTTAAAAAAAAAAAACTCTTAATCCTTTTGTGAAAACTATTATAGTAAAATAAAAATTCCACAGCTGTCTGAATACAAATGAATGGACCAATGGTATCTCAGAAAACAATTTAAAAGGTCCAATGCAATCAAAGGATATTTTAAAAACAAATAACCAATGGGAGGAAAAAAAAAATTTCAAACGAATCAATGAAATAAAACGACTTTAACAGATTTTGGAAGAACTTTCTAGAATATTCAAAATGAAAATTGAAAGTTTCCGTTTGCCGAGGTTGCCATGAAAACCACAACAATCGTAACGAAAGATGGGTTGCGTTAATTTATTGTAACTCGTTACTTGAAGTGCGCCAAAAAAAATCGCCAAGCCGTTGCCATCACTCATAAACGTTAAGTGTAACTGTACCAAAAAAATTTAAAGTTCGCACTATTTACTTCATCTCAAAAACGCTAGTTTTCCTACGCCGCTTCTTGTGACGTCACTATGCACTATGACGGTCTGTTTACTTTTATAGCGACGTTGAAAAAGCAAAAAAAAAATTTTTTTAATTGATTGTTTAAAAATTAAATATGATAATAAAAATAAAAATAAAATAACAAAAAAAGTAAATGGAGTAAGCAATATGAAATTTCAACGCGCTAGACAAACCGTAAACATTACATCGTGATGAACAATGACGTCACGTAGCGTTTTGAGGTCCTGTGCTTTTGCCGTACTTTTCGGCAATTTAAAACTTGAAATTTTAATTAATTAAGTCCATTTTATGGATTTTAATTGTCGTTTTTGAACATTTTGCCGATCAATCTATTAATAAAACATAGATATGAGCATTTCCCCCACTAATGCAAGTCCCTCATTCTTTTAAATTGCTTAGCGCAGTTATATTTCGTCTTTCCTCATCTCCTCAAAAAGATACCAAAAACGATGTATTCTGCTTGTCGTTCACGTAGCTACTGAAATTTCGTGGGGTTGAAAGTTGAATCGGGGTACAATTTTACCTCGGTCCCAATTAAATAAAATACATATAAATTTTATTTAACTGGGACCGAGGACTTAAAAACACTAGATTAAAAGAAAAATATTTAAAACTAGGGGGCCCTCCCCCTGCTCGCTAACGCTCGCCAACCCCCGGAGGATTGCTTCGCAATTCTCATTGGTTCGCTGAGCGACCCTATGCTCGCTTCGCTCGCATCAATGAAGACACGTGTCCTAGCAGAAAGGATTTATTACAAAATATATTCCAAAAATAAATATTTTTCAAATCTAAATTTGTTGTATTACATAAAATTCCAGTTTGTTGTATTACATACAGTACCTCTAAAATCAGAATTTAAATGAAAACTTTGAGCAAATTTTTACTCGCAATGTGAGCGCTGCTTTGGAAATTGAATACCCAGCATGTTGTTTGTGTGTACATTTCCCCAGTACTCGAGTCACCCATACACTTTTTGACTGAGTTTGTTGTCGAAAGCTGTAGTGCATGCGTCTTGTACTATAATTGTTAGCCTTGAAAAGGACCGTTTTTTAAATAGCCTGAAAAGATCATCCGCTTTCTTAGATTTCTATTACAAACCGCAACAGCTCGTCTAAAATTCATTTTTTTCAATAAAATTTCATCCGATAATGCTATAGATTCAAAGGAGGCGCGAGGCTCCTAGTAAACAAACAATCGCACAATGTTGCCAAAACGCGGTAACAAATAACGTCTTTTTTGCGTGCCACGTAAGAGAAATATATATATAGATTGCCGAAACCATCTGCCGGGTCGTGCAGATGGCCTTCAACACTCGTCCCGTTGCTTTTGAGTGTAGGTGATTTTTAACCGATTCCCTGAATTGGCGAAAATATTTAAGTTTGAATTGAAAAATTATTTACTTAAAAGAAAATCACATTTAAGTTATCGATCTGGTGTAAAATTTTCTGCAGATTTCAAATCCGTTGAAATTTTCTTTGTGTCTTTAACGATCGTGAAGATAGAAACTAGGACTAGAGTGTAAGGAAAAAACGTTGATGTTCAACGTATTGACTGAAACTCGTGGGATTGGAAGTTACAAGAACAAATTACTCGGATCGTGCTGTTCTGATTGCTCACTTCTAATCGCACGGTCAGACGTTTCAGTTGTCACATTGGAATCGGACCTTAATGGGGCAGGAGCCAATTTTTTGTATTGTCTGCAGTTTATATACTCAGCATTGGCAATATATAGGCTCAAATCCACTCCAAAAGTAAATCTGCATTACAGCAGTCAATCTGTTCGAACCGGCGATTTGACGCTCACTCTAAAAGGCGTCCACCGACAATCAAAGATTTTAATTTTAATATTTAATAAAAGTGCCATGGGGATGTAGGGTTAGATGTTCCAAATATCGCCCTTGTGCTTAATATCGCCTACTCGTGTTTGCAAGCTACTATGCGAGACATCTATGAGTTTATGTAGCTATCTTGACGGTCTTGGGTTTTGCCACACGTAGCGCCACCGGAAAATTTCCTATCAGTTATATCAACAACAATATTGCATCTGAAATATTTGAGGCTGTGATCAACGTATTTTTTTTATCTCCAATCCATTCAGGGAATATCCAGGTAAGTGTTTCCAAATCATAATTTCGTTTATATGACTCGAAAGTAAATTAAATACAACAAAGGTAGGTATGTATGTTCCACTAGCAACTCGTTTTTAATAGTAGCTCCTAATTTCGTCTGATGGGTGGTAATAGGAACAGAGGTAGGCGATATTAAGAACCCACTCTGAAAATTCTCTTGGGAAACTTTTCGGAGTTTAACTAGTTAACTTAAACTGACATGAGTAAAGAAGGTATATGGTCTCTGGAAACTGTGGCGTAGTGATACAAGGACCTCTTGTTTCACCAGTCGCCTGGCTGGCTGAAATCGTTCCTTGTGGGACAATGGCCAGCCCCTCTGTGGGGATAGAACTGAAAAGGCAGGGGAGCTCCTATCTTGGAGTTGAGTTTTGAGGCGGCGAAAAACTGCCCAAGGGTTTTTCCCACGGACCGGAACTTCGAGGCTTGGAGCAGAGAGTGCTGGGTCTGCGAAGAGATTCTCTGACTGACTCGAGAAGAGTTTGGTCGTTGTTTCGAGGGCGTACTAGCGACGCCCTAGATTTTGGGAGTTAAGTCTCCGGTGGAGACTCTGTTTATGTTTTAACAGAACAACACTGTATATAATAAATAACCGAGAAATAAAGAATATTTGTTTTGTCTATACAATATTCAGTTTTCTTACAATATCCTTCCTGCCAAAACTTATACACCCCAGTTGTTCAACATTGTTACAAAACCAAAGGAGAGTAGTTCTTTGTGATATTCATTTAGTTTCCAGCTTGATTTCCCAACCCAGGAGGCTGAGATTCAGAGAAATAGTTAGGGGAGGCGATATTTGGAACATATACTCTACTCAAAAACTGAAAAACTCTGGACGGAGGATGTTGTTTTCGCTGTAGTGTTTGAGGTGGTTTTTTTACGTATAATTTCGAGAGGATACTAAGCAGACTGAAGGGAAGATCATCAATAGTCTGCGGTGACCTTCAGTATTAACTATATCGGCTCAAATCCCCCTTCCACAAGTTAATCTGCATTAACGCAGTCAATTCGTCTGAACCGGTGATTGACGCTCACTCCAAGAGGCTTCCACCGGCAACCAAAGACAGTGGTTTTAATATTTAAAAAAAAGTGCTGTGAGATGGAAATAAAAAAAAAGGATCGTGCCGAAGCGCAAGCAGGACTTGCGACCACCCTGAGAGCTCGACGGACGTTCCCTCGAATAAAAAACGGCGACCTGGGACGGGGTGAGGCGGAGAAATAGAGCGATCTGAAGGTGCGGCTGGGTTACCACAAAGTTGGTCTCCCGTCGTCAAACAAACACAGAATGAAATTAAAATTGTGCGGGAAAACTGAACTTTGATCGTGTGGATTGCTCGTCAATTTTTGATTGAAAAATTTTTTTTTTCGTTAAATTTGAAGAGTTAATAGTTATGTGTTTGGGTACTCGGTGAATTTTTATTAGGATATAAATCAGTTCCCTCACACACATCTGCATTCCGTACTACAATACCAGTTACAGGCAGTTATACGCTGCTAGTTTGGAGGACGGGCACCAAATATCTGTTTAAAAGGTCGGGCTTCCAACACCAGTTTAGCGGACGGGTCCCGATTCTAGTTTACATGACGACCTCCGATACTAGTTTTGACGACGGCCCCCATTACCAGACGGGTTCCCAGTACTAGTGAGACCACGGTAGCACGGTTGGAAGAGTAACAACCAGTTGAGATATCGAAACCCTGTTTCGTGTACATGGGGTTAGTACACGTTAAATTTGTCGTTTCCTTAAATTACCTCACGTTGGTGTAGTATGGACGTTTGGAGAGTGGAATGCCAGCTCTGTTGCTAACTTTGGTTCATGATCACGAGGTGTCCTCAGATTTCAACTAACTCAACTACCTATTTCCTATCCAATTCTAGTTTAGAGGACGGGCATCAATACCAGTTTAGAGGACATGCATCCAACACCAGTTTAGAGCATAGACATCCAGTGACAATTTACGTGATGGGCAACCAATATTAGTTTTTGACCTACCTCCAGTGTCAGTTAAGAGGACAAGGCATACAATACCAGTTTAGATGATAGCCCCAGTAACCGTCTCCTAGTACCAATTTAGATGACGCGTTTCCAATATCAGGTTAGTACTAGTTGCTCAGATCTAATACCAATTTAGACGACGTCTTCAAGTATCATTTTTGTTGACGGGCACCCAGTATAAATGAAGGGTCCCTAATGCCAATTATAAAGCATCCAATACCAGTTTAGATGATAGCCCCCAAAACCGACTCCTTGTAGCAATTTAGATGACGCGTCTCCAATATCAGGTTATTACTAGTTGACCAGATCCTTTACGAATTTAGACGACGTCTTCATCATTTTTGTTGACGGGCACACAGGCCAGTACAAGTTTAAATAAAGGGTCCCTAATGTCAATTATAAGGCATCCAATACTAGTTTAGATAATAGCCCCCAATAACGGTCTCCCAGTACCAGACCCTATACCAGTTTAGACAACGTCTTAGTTTATATGACGGTTACCTAGTACCAGATGAAAATACCCATTAATTCCCCAATACCATTAATTAGTATAGAGCCCAATGATAGTTTAATCGACGTTTCCCAGTAACCAGCTTAGAGGTCGAGCCCTTTATAAGATAAAAATAAGTATCCAATCACATTCACAATATGCTTAATTTATGCATACAATTATTATTTATATTTCAGTAAAAATATAAAGAAAAATGCATAAGTTACATAAAATTATACATTTTTATAATCTTTCCTTCACACAACCGTGCATTTTTATTATAAACACAGTGAAGCGATTGTGAAGTGGAACAAAAGATGTTCACGTTTCTCGTGTTTCTCCGTATATAAATCAATCTGCATTTTTTCTTCATTACCGTTGAGTAATAACAATGATTACTATCCAGGTAGAAAACCGTACTACTGTACCCCAGAGAAGTGTATATCAAATTTTTTAAAAATTTAAATAAATACGATACAAAAGTATAACAGTTTTAAATAAACACAAAAAATAAACCAAAATAGCCACTCAAATGTATTTATTCACTGAAATGCGCTATCTGTAATATTTAATTGCATTTCTTCTTGCAGATAGGGTACCGTACGTAATTTAAAAAAAATAGTTTTCTAGGCATATTTTTCAATTAGATATTTAAAACAAAAATTTTACCAGTTGTTTATTAGAAACTTGAATTAATTTTAATACAAACATATCAATGTTTTAAATTTTCTGAAATTTACATATTTTTATGCAAAACGCATTGACATAAACGCGCTTGAAATTTTAAACGACTTTACTCGAGCTATCAAATTTCAATTACAGTTGATATTAGAAAAAGTGAAATTTGAGTTTAAAACTAAACTAATTTATTACTCTTAAAAATGATACAAAGTAATAAATATTCAGATTTCCATTTGGAAATAGCATTTTCTGTTTTAATTTTAATAAATTTTCCGTTCTCTGAATTTCTGATGCACAGAAGATAAGATGTTTTAAACTTTCAGAAAAGCTAAAAAAGTCCTTTTAAAAATTACTTTTAAAGTAATTTTAAAAATTTGGAGTAATTTTAAAAATTTGGAGTAATTTTTATAATTACTTTTTAGATTTCTTTCAATGACTGAACAGAACTAAACTTTTTTCTTTTTGTTCCTCATTGTTTTGGTAAATTTGGAGAATTTCCATTTTTGAACTTGAGCAAAACAATCGTAACTAAGAAAACGATCTCACCAAATGAGGCGAAACGGCGCCAAAATGATAGCTGGATTTTGTATTCTCATCTCTCTTTATAACATCAGAGGTTAGGGCCCCACCCTGGGGGGTCAAAAGGTAAGGCGTGGGTTGCCCCTGCTGCTCCGTTGGCGCTAGAATCAGGGCGCTAAGGAAAATGAAGTATAGGCGCCAGACCTCACCTAAGAAAATAAGAGCATCAAAATGTACAGAGATATATTAACTTCTTTTTCCCATCGACTGTTTTTGGGCGCGTACGTAAAAAATGAATGTTCCGTTAAAGCGTAACTGCACGAGGTCGTTGCTCGGAATGAATAAGGAGTTTAAATCCTTTTATTCCAGCTTTTTTTATTCCATTCCTTTAATTCTTGAGAACCGAGTAAAAGTATAATTCTACGTTTTTTAAACGGTCCATTACATAGGTTTTTCGAGTCGAGCGATTTTGGAGTAATGTTGAGCAGACGATTTTTCCCGTCGCCATTCATTGCACGTTCTGAATTTTAATTTTCTTTTTTCTTTCGCTTAGTTTCTGATTTATTTGATGGCAACGAGTTTATCACAAAAGGATCTTGGAAAGAAAGAAGTCTCGGACTTTGAGTTTCTTTTAACCATTTTATCTGCAGGAAAACTTTATTTTCGAATTATGAAAGTTTTTTGCGTTCTTTTTGAAGATTATGCAAGGGAAGTTTTAAAAGCGCGATGCAAAGACATAGTATCGATGTTTGCTTTAAACATTATCAGATTGAGTGAGTAAAAAAATTTTATGGACAAATTATATTCTTAGATTTGAATTATATACTAAATATAGTACATTAATGTACGTATTCGATTTTTGAAACATTTTATTTCTAACACGATAACCGAAAACTTTTCCATTGGAGATTATTTTTAAATTTTAATCATTAAACTCATCTGCATTCGATGCCACTATTTTAATGTTATTTTTATAATATATGTTAGAAGTCAATATAAATTAGCATACACGTGCGTACATTGTACCTGCGCTTAAGTTTTTAAATGCTTATAAACAAACAGTCCTAAAATTGTTTATACATGAAGATTGTTAAACGAAAAAAAATATGTAATAAATAATAATTTCAGCTTAATTTTTATAGGAATGGTAAATTATGCATTAGAAACATTAGATTAAAGATAATTCCTTTATCGCTATAATGTTTTTAAAGACAGGTTTTAAAATACAAATTCACAATATTTAGTATATTTGATGCAATATTTAACATATATTTATGCACATAGGCACTCAATTTACAAGAATTTATTTCCTTTTTCTGAATATTTTTTCTATGTTTCTCTTAGAATTCTTATGTTCTGTGCTATGAATATCGTGATTTTTAACCCACTTTTTCCAAAAAGGACCATACATTTTCATGCCCATTGAAACTCTGATACTATGGTATACAGTTTTTAAGGTGGTGTCAGAAGGTTTTAATTTAAATATTTCTGCTCCTTAGCTCTTCTCTCTGTGTGGTGACGTTATCTATTTATACAAAAATTTGTCTCTCAGTGCAAATTGCGTGCACTTTTCAGTACTTGTTTTTTAATGTGTTAAATATTTAATTTTTATGATTTTGTCAGTAAAAACCAAATTTTCAACCGCTCCAGCATGCAACCTTAAACAAGCATCGAAAAACATTTAAGCTTGAGAATAGGTTTGGATGCCGAGAAAGCTGTTCACTTTCAGAATTCTGATTTACAATCGTGGGTCAACACACAGTAAAACATAAAAACCAGATTTTAGCTAAGAAAGCGAATTCCATATTTCTTGGGATGATGACCGATGATAGGGCTCATCAGAATCCAAATGTTATTCACTTACTCAATACTATATATACACTCCAAAGCATGGATATGTTTCTTTGTTTGTATGAAGTTTTGTGCTTACTGGAGAGGTTGGAAATTTCGTACAGCTGCAGTCTACGTTTATAGCGGTAACAACGACGCTAGCGATTTTTTTGGCGCACTTCTAAAGTCGCCAAAGAAATAATTATTTCAAAAATATTTTTCCCCCCACAAATATTTTTCTTTTTACAGTGGAAAAGGAAAACTTCAAAACACATTTGAGAACGTTTTGAAAAAATATATATTTTTTAAAAACTTTCATAAAAACTTAGCTTAAAGTGAATTTTTTTACAAAAGGTTCTTTTTGCAGAAGAAAATGAAAACTCCAAAGCATATTTCGCACCCCATCACCCCCTACAACTCCAAATATTGCAGAATTTGAGAAACATATACTTAAAGGATGCTATAAAACTTATATTGAAATAGTATAAGCTTCTTTTAAATTTTAAGTAAGTATTTATGGTGGTAACTTCTATTATATTCTATAGGATAGTAATATAACACGCGGGGGCACCTCATACATATTTTACACTGACATAACATCAAAATTTTTATTTTTTGACTTGAAACTTATCACTTACACTTAATATAGTGGGCAAATTGAAAAAGAAAGATTTTTAAAAGAAAAAAAGCAAGAAATAATACCTGATACGTCCGAACTGTACCGTGAAAAATATTACAATAAAAGAAAATTCCACAACTGCCGAAAAACCATTAAATAAACCAATGAAATCAAAGAAAAAAAATTTAAAAGGACCAATGCAATCAAATGATAGAATGGAATCAACGAAAAAATTCAAACGAACCAATGAAATCAAACGACTTTAACGGATTTTAAAAGAACTCTCTAGAATAATCCCCCAAATGAAAATTTAAAACTTCCGTTTGCCGAGGTTGCCATGAAAATTTCAATAACTGTAAATATAGATGGGTTGCCTTAACCTAGCGTAACTCGCTACTAGAAATGCGCCAAACAAAATCGCCAAGGACGCCAACGTAGACTGCAGCTGTACCAGAAATTTAGCTTTTATTGATGAAATCATGGAAAAGTGTGTAGTTAATTCTTTTGAACTATAATTAAAAAGAAAGTGCTCAAATGTGGATTGAGAGCCAAATTTTTGTGCTTCGTGATAACTTCAATGATAGAAAAGAGGTGCAGATACAAATTAGTCAAATTAAGGTTTCTGTACCATCTTAAACAGTAACTGTACACCTCACCATAATCTCAGGAACACAATACGCTTAAAAATACATTGTCGCTAGTATGAAAAAGTGATTAAAAATCACAATATTCAGAGCACAAAACATACGAATGATTCTACGAAAATTAGCAAAAATATTTAGAAAAATAGTTTAAATCTTTGTTAACTGAGTGCTCTTTGGCTTAAAAGCTGTTTTTCATGCAAAATTATATAGAACAACATTTATTTTTAGCTTTTTTATTGTGTTTCTATACGGAACAGGCTAGATGTGTACTCAATTTTGGGACGTAGAATCTTGTAAATGGACAATATGCATGATTTTCAAATTCAATTTAAACTGAAAGAGCATGAAAAACCAAGTAGAAAAATGCCACTTAAACTGCAATCTGACGATATTAATTATATTTAAAACGCTTTTTAAATTGCTCTGACGTCACTTTCAACGAGAAACTGCAGTCGCTGACGATTTTTGCCTGTGACGTCATAGTTCATGATTTTCTCATCGAGCGTTTCTTGAACTGTGTTATCTCTATGGGTATCTTTTTAGTAGTTTTATATTTACAGATTTTTGATTAATTCACACACACAGCAATGGAAGGTTCGAAAATAGTTTGAAAGAAGAATTACAAATATTGTATTGTTCCGTTTGTGTCATAATTCAACGATTAAAACACCAAAAAAGTATTTTTTTTTGTTGTACCAAAATATGAACAAGTTCGTAGAAGATGGTGCAGCGTTATGAAAAGAGATTAAAAGAAAAACAAAAAGTTGTGTTCTACTTCTTGTTTGCATTGCTGTGAAGATCATTTTTGGTAAGTTTAAAATACCAAAAATTGCAATTCTCGCAATATGTTTCTCTACACATTATTTTTGGATCATGTTTTAGTGCATTACGTTTTATCGCTTAAATATATTAAAAAAATTATTGTTTATTAACTAACAAAAAAATGTTGCTAAAAAATTAATGTAGAAAATTAATTTTAAGTTAGCTTTCAAAATTTCCTATTTTAATACCCCAATAATTTTAATCTACTTTGAAATTATTTTCCTAATATAAAGCTCTTATTTGCTATACTATTCTAATTATCTATACAAAAAAATCTGTTTCAGAATGAATTGTGTTAGTTATTAAGGAAAAGATAACAACTATTAATATTCTATTTTCTTAAGTACAACTTTTTGATAATAGCACTACTCTTTAAAAGCAATATAAAAATACATGTTTTTAAAAAATAAATATGGTGTACAAAATATTATCATACTCTTCGCTTTCACGCCTTTCATTTCTACTCCCATAAAATTTGGATGGTTTTTTCAAAAAAGAAAACATGGATATAGCATCCAATTTAGGTAGATTATCCGACTGGCCTTTCGAGAACTTCATTTTTTTTTCGAGAGATTTCATGAACTATGACGTCACACCAAGCTCCACCCCGTTTTCACTCACGTGACTTCAACGCGTTTTTTAATCGCTTATTACGCTTAAATTAAACTTTTTTGAGATTTTTAAAGTTGATTTTCGGATTGTTCATGATCGAATTTGTAAAAAAAATACCATTTTAGGACCTTTTGTGACATAGTGCATATTCCCTATTCGACATTCGAAACCTATCTTCACAAATATTATAGCGAATATGTAACCTTATTTTAACCTTATATATTTTTAATGTACACTCCTGGCCACCCAAATTGCAACACCAAGAAAGACAAGAGATATCACAAAAAAATTTATTTTGTAGATAACGTGTTGACCAAGTATCAAATGATTCAATTTATAGACTTCTGGGAAGTGTGGTTCCTGCCAAAATCAGTAGCCAGAGTAGCCGCCATTGTTGAAGATCAACGCTGCCACACACCTCGGTATTGATTCAAAGAGACTTTGGATGTGTTCTTGGGAGGTAAAGAAGACCAAGCAGCTTCCACACGTTGCCAAAGTTGATCTGGTGTGGTAGCTGAGGATGTAATCTGGGTCAATCGTTGAGCAACCATGGACCACATGTTTTCTATCGGCGAAAGATCCGGAGAGCGAGCTGGCCAGGGAAGCAATTCAATCTGGCGATTGGCGAAGAACCCTTGGACAATGCGTGCCACGTGTGGTCGCGCATTATCCTGTTGAAATATGGCTGTGGACAAGCCCTGAAGGTAAGGAAGGACAATTGGCTCCAACCCCCTCGGAGATGTAGCGCTGTCTGTTTAAAGTACCGGCAATGCGTACTAGAGGAATGTGAGAGTGATATCCAATACCACCCCCTACCATAATACCCGGTGCAGGACCAGTGTGGCGGTGCATAACGCAGCAGTTCAGCGTCCTCTCTCTACGGTGTCTCCAGACTCGAATCCGACCATCGTGGTGTTGCAGACAGAAGCGTGACTCGTCAGTAGACAATTTCATTCCATTCTGCCGTCCACATCCTTCTTTCATCGCACCATTGGCGGCGGAGACGTCTGTGGTTCTGCGTCAAGGGTAGACGAAGCAATGGACGTCTTGCGGACAGACCACTCTGCTGTAAACAGCGTCGAATGGTAAGCGCAGACACTGGATGATGCGTTACAGACTGAATGTGCTGTGCTATGGTTCGTGATGTGGCTGAGCGATCCGTCCCTGCCATACGCACAATATGCCTGTCATCACGTGAAGTGGTGCACTGAGATGGATGCGATCGAACACGTCGGTCCGTCGTACCCTCCTGCATCCAACGATCACATATCCGCATTATAGTTGTTTGGTTTCGTCCAACACGACTACCGATTTCCCTGAAAGATAATCCACAGTCTTGGTAGGCCACTATCCTTCCTCTGTCGAACTCGGATACTTGATCAAAAGATGATCGCTGTTTTCTACGAGGCATAATTGATCGTTTTTTTTTGAAAAAAACCACAAGGAAAACACAATTGCCGTACTTGAAATCGTCGAAATCTCCAAGCCTTAAATAGCGCTTTGAAGTGGCGCCACAGGCGCGCGTGATGTGCGTCTGCGCTGAAATTCTAATCATTTGCATACCTCACCTCCGCTAATGCATGTTGTAAATTTCATATTATTTGCATGCTTCCTTCAGGGTGTTGCATTTACGGTGGCCAGCAGTGTACTTTACCATTTATTTTAAGTAATGTTCAATTTATTGTATAATATGGAGTTTTTGGGGTTTTAGAGAAATCATAATGTTTTCTCAATTTTGGGAGGCACTTGTATATTGATTATTACTCACATTTGATACCTTCCGCAGATCAATTTCTAATGAATACATGAATCGATATCCACATTTCATGTCTCCAAATGAACCAAAATTATAAAGCAGCATTTCGTGCTTGCTGGTTTAATGTCACCATGATTAGTTTCTGAAAGTCCAATTCCATTGCATCACATTCACATATGAAACGTTATTTTTTTTTTACATCTAAATCTATTTATCACTTTTACCCACTTTTTCTGTGAATATTTCTACCCATCTTCCAAATGTATCACTACCTACTATTGTCAAATCGATAAGGAATTCCGCAGCGATTGAATTTATACAGATTATATCCGCATGTTGCAAATGATTAAAATTTGGTGTCCAATGAATGAATAGTGCGATCTCCAGCGCATCGAAACTGCGCATCCAACAGATGTATATAAGGAGTTGTTCTTGAACTGTTGTAAAAAATTACGATTTAGGATACCTTTCAACGACTGAAAAAATGCCTCACCGCAGGATTCGAGCTCATTACGAGCAACACCGTTACGCCACCTGCCACTCACGCCTGCACACTGTCGAGCCAGATTATATTGGTTCTTGGCTCGATCAGGCTGGAATGATGCTGACTGGGGACGTATAGTCTTTAGCGACGAAATCTGCTTCCAACTGTGTCCTGACGATCATCGAAGACGTGTCTGGAGACGCCCAGGACAGCGTGCCGATCCTGCTGTCCCTATTGCACGCCACACGGCCCCTCAACAACGAGTTATGGTCTGGGGTGCCATTTCCCTTGATAGCCGGACCCCTTTGGTCGTCATTAGAAGTGCACTTACTGCACAGCGGTACGTTGACGACATTCTGAGACATGTTTTGCGAGAGAGAGATAGAGAGAGAGGGTGAGAGAGAGCGAGAGAGAGAGAGAGAGAGGGAGGGAGAGAGAGACCAGATTAATTAAAGTTCATGAACATGAACTTGAAAAGAAAGAATTAACTAGTAATTGTGTTTTTACAGAGAGATAATAGTTGTAATTTATACCTGACTGCACAACCAATTTTCGCTCAGAGGGTTTATAAACTTACAACAAATTTGATACCAGTTCTAAAGAGTTCTAGAGTTCAAATCATCTTCCACGGCAGCTTCCTGAAATTCAAAAACTGAAGAAATGCGATGTCTCTTTTATACCCACCTAAAATTTTAATTCGAATTTTTTATAATTTGCCTCTCTAAATTCCCTGGAGAAAGGAAATTTCTGGTTTAGTGTAAGGTTAGGTTTATCCCTTTACACATTATTGTTTGCTATAAAAAGTCTAGTTTGACCTGAATCTACAGCCTAAAACCCTCCTATAAAAGATCTCGCAGGAAGCGAGTGCTGATAAATCATCCTTTCAGATTGAAATGGTTTCTTACTATGATTATTTAATGGTTGACTCTGTTCTTCTCTACCCATGCTTTCTTCCACTATCTAGCTATCCCAACTAGTACTCAGTACAATATGGGCAGCTGGTACTAGCGTATGGACTATCAGTCTAGCTTTTCGCTCCGGTTTTCCTGTCTTTATTCCTTTCCTGCCCTCTTCGACCTTCGACACTACAACGGTCGATTTAACGTTACGGTTACAAATCGGGATTCGAACCGGGGACCTATTGGATGGCAGACGAATGCTGTGACAACTATACCAGGAATACGGCTTCTCTCTCATTTTCCCGTATTTTGTGGATAGTTGATGTTGTCTTCTGTATGGACAGCCTTATGCTTTAAGACCGATCGAGGATCATCCACACAGTTACCAGAATTAGATACAATTGCGCTTTTTTGACCCCTTTTCGACTTAAAAGCTAAAAGTGATCTGCTTTATATTGCCGTTCACTAAAAGAACAAGGGCAAATCTAGTCGACTCATAAGGTTGTTTTAAGCTAAGCCTTAGTTTTTTTACTATACGTCCAATCTCGGTATCAACAATTATCAATGTTACGCTACTCTACTTGTTTGAATTAATCATCCCATTCAAATGAGCTTTTCGTGATCTTCATCTACCTTCAATCTGGGATCACGACGGTAGAAATAAAGAACCACTGGTCAAGGGGAACAGCCATGCAGATAAAACTACTATGACCGTGAGATCGTTCCTGGAGTAAACAGTGGCGTCGAATCCTTTGTTTTTTTTAAGGAAGAAAGGCTGGAATGAATCATAAGGTGCTCGTGTTGTCGGAGACCATCTGTTGCTCGGCGCTGATGGTGTCCGACCTTCGCTCGGCATTGACCTTGCGTTGGTCACACAGAAATCTCGTGACTGGAGGTTCCTTCCGTCATCGGAAACAGAACTCGCGTGTGAAAAACTGGGGTTCCTTTCGGTTTGTAAATGATCTGGCCAGAGAATTTCTGGATTATTGGGTAATGCCAGACTTTATCCAGAAACGGAAATATCAATCGCTTCTGCAGGACTTCCGATGTCTTGCATCTGACGTTGTGGGTTTTAGAGCTCCTTACATCACCAGATGGTAGAATCAAGGTCAAGCATATGAATTGTAAGTACTTAATCATGCAAACGTGTTGTTTTCGTTGTTTTTCTGTGACAATAATTATGAGCTCTAGGATCAGATTTAGCAAAGGAAAATATTTGTACAAGAAGGTTATTGGGAAAAACCCTGAGGTCCCTCAGTGGGCTCAAACAGGACCAGCTTTCCACGGATTGTGAAAATGAAACTTAGAAAGTGTCTGCTTTCACCTGATTTGGTGATAGCGCTCACTTCGGGGATACTCAGCAGAGATAACGGATTCAGAACGTACTTTGTTGAACAGAAGCTGGAGAAGTTTCGTGGAGACCTAGCAAAATACATAACCCCTGTGGACTAATTTTTCCTGAAAATATTAGTTTGTAATCTATATATTTATGTTTTTTCTGCAGTCCTACATGCAAATAAAACGAGTGTGTTTCACTATTCCTCTGGATTTCTTTGGTAATTAAAGAGCCACGCCACTAATCATGGCATTAGCCACACCACTTAAGTACCACCAGCAGACCATGCAGATGGGTTAAGCATTAGGTACGGGAACGGCAATAAGTGACTGTGAACTACAACACTCTTTTGAACCACTTGGTCGTGATCTTGGTTCGATCCTCGCATATCAGGACGTTGAACTACTACTTCAAGTTTCCTGGCATCTTCAAGGAGACATAATTACAGAAAAAAAATTTTGATTTAACTTCTTTCAAAGTGCAGGGTAACATGAAATCTTGAAATTGATTTTCTGGGAAATTTTTAAATATTTCTTTTCTGTACGGAAGTCATCGATTTCAATTTTCCAATATATTTAGTCTAAAGTATTTCTTATTTAAAATCGAGGAGTTTAAATGTCAACGTTTATCACGTGTACAAAAAGTAATATGAATCCACATATACCAAAATAATTTATCTCCATATTAAAATAAAGTTACTGCCGCCACCACAGGATTGAAAACTGGGTTTATTCGTTCAATTCTTAGACGGTTTCCCGAGAAAGTACGGATCAGAAAATTACGAAATTAACATGGTTTGTTCTTAATCGTGTTTCCTGGATAATTTTAAAGATTTTTTTCAGATGCGGCTGTTAGTTTAGGGTTTATTAAGTGTCAAAATTGAAAAAGCGAAATTTCTAACGCAAGTGAGCAATAGACTTAGAAATTTTCAGTCTTCAGTCGTGATTTTTTTACAGTACCTCCAAACGTGAATTTTTCCAGCTCGTCGAGTTTTTATAGAAATTTCAATTTGGTTCCTGATAATATTTTTTTAAATTCGGGAAAAATCGGGACATTTTTAAAAAAATGTAAAACTGTCATACCAATATCGTATTACTATTAGTTTTTAAATTTGAAAACATCGTAGTAACCTCAGAATGTACTCTTTCTTATGGTACAGTTATTTTTGAAATGGGTTAATACATAAGGTCGATGCAATTAAAAGTTGGTCATACAAATTTCGGAACTTTCAGATCGTAATCGGTGGTTGGCGAGCAGGGGGCGGAATCCCCTAGTGTTTAAAAAGAGATTGCAAAGGTATAAAATTTACGAAATTAAGATATTTGTTCAGATCCTTACAAAGGGGGAAATTTTCATTCTTATGCTTAGTTAATCAAATGAAATGTTTCATTAAAATCAGTTAAACTTCATCTGTTTTCTTAATATGAGGGACCAGGTGAAAGAATTTATAATAGAGCTGTAATTTCTCAGGACTATCTCAGAAGTTTTCAAACTATGCGCCACGTCTCCCTGGAGACCTACGGCCTTCTGTGTATGCAGCCATGAAAATTTAATGCGCTGTGATAACCTCTGAAATGATCGATTTCAGAGGTTAAAAGTACTAGTGATTCCCTGATATAAATTAAAGAAAACTCACAAATCCTTGACTGTAGAGAATATTTTATGAGGGTTTTCCTGTAAAGTTAAATAAAGAGAGTTCTTGCTTTGGTAACCAATTTCTCAACTTGGTGTTACTCAACTGAAATATCACTACGTTTAGTGTTTGTAAAAAATTAACACTGACCATTTTCAAAATAGTGATAAATTAAATTAGTTCTTAACTTTCTAAGTATCACGGAATTTTCGAGTAATGTAGTATTCCCCTTCGCATACACACATAGCGTTCTCTCCACAAGTTAAAAGAATCCTGGGAAAGATGATTTTTGTCAAGAAGTTCAAAACTGGTTAAAAGTAATGTAGGGAAGACTATAGGATATTGAACGGATATATACGTGCGAAAAACTCAGAAAGGTTATAGGAAGTATTTTTTTCTGCTGTAGATTTTTTTTCACACGGAAAAATCTCCCCGAAGTGTCGTTCTATTTGCGCAAGGGTTGTGAAACTAATGTCGTTGGCTGAGACAAGTGTCGTTATACTGCTAGGAGGATAATGACAGGCGTAAGATTTGAAGAAGGAGGTAACGGTGGGTGATACATTTCAATTTTTAGTTAGAACACAAATATAAAAAAACCCACGAGACATTAAAATGCAATTTATTGAAACACTCAATTTAGTAACTGGAATTTGTATTAACTAGAGCTGATGGTGACTTTTGTGTGTGTTGATAACGGGAACACTGAACCAAAAATATTTCAGAAGTTTTATTATCTGATTAGAAATATCCTCATTTAAATGTGAAATATAGTCACCTCTGTAAAAGTAGTTTTGCTGCATACACACACAATGCGTAGTGAAAAACACTTGATAGTGTTTTAACCCACCAGGCCAGTTAACCGTAACCGGCCTGACCATTTTATAATGTTCTGTGTCAACGATGCATTGGACTCCTGGAGCTCAACAGTGTTTCATGCTACCCATTGAAAAAACGTATCACTATAAGAGTATATCATTGGTTTAATACAGAAACGCATTAAATGATAAAAAATGTTTTTCACTGTCATGCTGTTAAAGACTAATTAGCTTGGAGATCAAAAATTAAAAAAAGGCATTTTGATCTTTTTATACATCTTTTTAAAATATTACATTGCGAATATGTGCTTCTTGTCAGCATGTAAATAAGCTGTTAGAGTCTCCGAAAAAATGTTCCTTAATGAGTTTCTGGTCTAAGCAGACAATATGTAAATAATCTGATTTGGCAAAATAGTTCTCTATTGCTCTTAAATTATACAAGTTTCAATGCCATTTTTGGTTATAAGCAAATTTCGAGTAAGCATGTTTTCCGTCTAAATTACATCTGAAAACATAGTTTAACATTTGATAGCAATTGAAAAATTAAATCATTATTTGCTGTTTGGTACTCGTTCTTTATACATCCTTTTAACACATCGAAGTATATAAGCGGTCATCAAAACAATGTTAACACTTTCTGAATGTATTTTATCAGTGCTCATAATAACCATTATATTGACTAGTGATCTGTGGTGATATTATACCAAGACTAGTGATGATTAAGTGGATAGCCTTCAAATGTCAATTTACTCTTAAACTAACCTCATCCTCTTGAGAATCTATTGCAGCAGCACAAATATCAACGAAAGGGCAGGAATTTGTTAGTATGTGTCCACGCGTAAACGCTGTCAGGCGTGTATTACAGTGGATGTAATTTTGAGCACCTATTACAAGCGCACGACTGCTGTCAAACTAAAACATTATGTCTAGTAAAATTCTGTTCGTGTAATTGCTTTCTTTAACTTCTGCTCAGCTGCGACATTAGCATATATACAACTGTGGGGATTTGGTTTAATATTGTGTTCCTTTCCTTTTATTAAACTTCGTACATGAAATTTTGCAACACCCTGCAGATCCATCCCTGTTGTGTCCAATTCGTAATCAGATGTCACCGTGTACTTTTTGCTCAGCTTCTGCGATGTCAATTATTTTCTCGTTGTAAATCTGTTCTTCTGGATGGTAATAGATGGTTTAAAGAACATCTATTATTGAAGGGGATTGAATAAATGATGATTGGGTGTGAGTTCAACACCCAGACAGCTATTGGGTTTCTGGTTTATCACTGTTATTTTTCACATCTTTAAAATGTCCTATTCCCAGTTTGGATATTCTATCGGTGTTAATTGTACAAATTTGTTCCGGTTTAATTTTTTTACACGAGTTTGAATTTTACCAAAGCATTAGCATCACTAAGAGTTTTTGGGTATCACATTTAATTCTCTGGGTTCCTTTCCCAATTGATCTGCAGCTTTATTCCCTTCAATGTCCACATGGGCGAGAATAACCCGAAGACTGACAGCTTTTCTCCAAGCACATGAGTTGATGCAGAAGTGAATGAACGTCTTGGGCATACTTTGAGTTTCCATTTGCAATTGCTTCTAAGGCTGATCTGAAATCACTAAAGATAATAATTCTCTCGATTTACTCTGTTGGTGAGAGAGTTAAGCAAATGTCAAGAGTTTTTATTTTTATCCATGAGTTCACTGGTGAAATTTGAGAATAACCGATTGGTAAGATTAAATAGTAAACATATACTATTCTGTCGTTGTATTTCGTTCGCAACTAACAAACAGGAAAAAGAGGCATTTATACGTTTCAATCCTTTCCAGTGTCTTGGTGGCAAAAATACCGTACATCATTCCAATTTGGCTTCAATAAATCCTATTATGACGGCATTTGCCGTGATTGCCTTCGTGTAAATTGAGCCTAACGCATGCAGCAAAAAGCTTCACATTCTTCAGCTGAAGCTATGATTCAATTTTACTTTAAGCACCTGGCTTTAAGGGGGTCCGGGACACAAAAATCGTCAAATTTACGAAATTTTTTTTATTATTTTAAGAAATTCTTTGTGTTTTTCTGCTTAAAATGACCTCTAAATCATGTTTCTATCTTAGTTAGAACTAGAGATATAGTAATTTTTGTCATGCGTTGTTTTGAAAAATCAAACACTCTTGACAGTTGTTGTCATGGCAACAACATATGTCCTTAAAACTTTAAATGCGTTTTTCTCCATGATGCAATTTTTCAAGATTTCCTTTATTCAAATTGCTATAAGTCGAAAACCGATAATGTTTAAGGGTTGAAATTTGGAATATATCTTTTTCAAACATTATACTTTAATTTTGATTCAGCAAATTTGAAACAAATATTTACTTTTAAAAATATGATTTTTTTAAAAAAAAGTACCTTAAAATTTTCGCAAATTTTCATTCAATTGTTTTTTATTTTTTATTAAATTAATATTTTTTAAATTGCTGAATCAAAATTAAAGCTAATAAATTTGTGAATAATTTACTGCACGAATTTTGAAAATGGATCAAGAATATTTTGAGCCTTAGCAATTTAAAATGACCCCTCTTTTTTTCAAAAAGTTTTAATTTAAAATTTTTAATAACATTTGGAAAAATTTTGTGTAGTGATTTCGCTTATTAGTTAGATGGGTAATCAGTACAAAAAAATTCTAAATTCTAAATTAATTAATAAAATTTTTTTTCAAGTTGTCCCGGACCCCCTTAATTAATTTAAATCACCACTAGCAGCTTGGCATAATCTCTCTCTTACTCATGTCACAAATTTAAAATCTACAGCTCTTTTAAATTCTAAAAATCATGACCTGATACGTTCTTAATAACAATTCAATGGTTAAAACACATCAAAATGTATCTGCCATCTTTGTTTTGAACTCGTATACTTCTTGAACCCACGTGCCAATGTGTTACGTTTCAGTAACTCTTGAAAGGAAGGTTTTAAAAGTTTCCATCCTCCAACGTAACGCCCAATAGACAGTTAAATCCAGTAGAAAATTTTAAGACCCAACAAGAATGTGACCCTAACAGATATATCTACAACTTTTTAAGCCCTGTTATAATGGACTCCAAAACATTTCACGACTTAATGTCCTCGACGTAGGTGTGGAAACCCGGCATTATCCCCTCATTTCACGGTTGCATTAATTTTGCATATTCTCTGCGCGCTGAAATGCGTCGATTTTTCAACGAGTCTTATTGCCCAACAATGCACTGTCAGCCATCTAATGAGAATATATGAAACAGAACCCCTTTTACGTAATCCGCGGGCGTATCTGCGAATTCAGCTATAATTCCTAATTCCGCAGTTCTGGAAACGGATATATTCCAAAATGGAACTGCTGTTGGGAAATATTTAATGCTACGTCATAGCTGTCGTTGGATATTAATTTTAAATATTTTTCATCTCAACCGAAGCAATCCCTTATTCCAAGAACGTGTGTTTGTTTCGAAGGTTATGAATGTTTGATTTCGTCATTTTGTAGGATCAAAATTATTAAGGGAATGTCAGAAATGTATTCAAGTTTCGCCATTTTGATGCATCGGGATTTTCATTGGTCGGTTCGTTTTGGGAATTAGGGTTCAAGGTCCAAATATAGCGGGCGAATTACCGCCAGCACAAGATAAATAATAGACTTAATGCAAATATTTTTTAATTCAAGAAGTGTCATATTAACACTTTATTACAGTGAAAAGGGAAAATATAGAGTTTCTATTGAATCATTTGTAATAAGGAATATTTTAAGGGGTTGTTTTGGAATAATGTCAGTCAGCACTTCAACTAAACTGAGTTACTGTGTGCATTCATGTACCGTTTATTATAGTTTATTTTAGTGTAAAGTGAAATAAAGTTTCAGTAAAATATAATGATTTTAGAACACTTCAGTTTCTATGTAGTTGCGACACAAGAAGCATAGAAATCTTTTGTGACAAAATTGAACTATCGTAACTTTCTCAACTTTCATGCTACTCCTACAATATTAAAACTCATAAATCTAAAGTGCCCTAAATTTAACTAGGTTTAATGACTAGAGGCAGTACAGTAACCCCCGTTATATCACGCCTTTAGGTAAAAAAAAAGTGCCCAATATTGAATGCGATATAGTGCGAGGCGAGCAAAAACTGTTCATTTGAAATATAAAGACGCTGTAAATATATTAGTTTATGCATTTTTATTTGAAATTTTTGTAAAATTACAAATTAGAAACATAATCTTTTGGACAAATTTTTGAAACAATAGTAAGCAAAGTGCAGCAAAGTAATTTTGAAAATGGAAATTCGTTCGTATTTCTTATGCTTGACTTTACGATGACTGCTAGAAACCCGATACCTTTGAATTTCCAGATTGAGCTTTCATATTCTGTTTGCAACTTAAAATTTACTGGGGGGAAGAATTCGCCATAACTGATTTGCCATTTATGAAGTCTCCTCTTAAAATTATGTGTGTAGGTAATGTCGGTTTAGCCGACAATTTATCTACAAAATTATTTCCCAAAATTTGGCCTAGAATACCTACGTCTTACCTTTCGAAACCGAAGAACCACGCTTAATTTATGAATGTCACAAAAAAGCGTAAGTGCAAAAATTAATTAACTTAAAAAGTATAAATGATACATAAAAAAACAATATCGCGCTCAAAAGAACATTAAAATAACAATGTTATAAATTCTCATTGATCTTGCCCTGACGTCATCAGCTGATGCAATCACAGCGCAAAGTTAAGTCATGAAAATGCACACTGCCGTTCACATTAATTTAGTCTAGATCCGACCTCCTTTGTACGAGCACAACGTTTGAGATGTCTTTTGTTTCGTATCTCTTTGGGCTTTATAAATAACGATAGAAAGAAAACCTAAATATATAATACCTGTTTAGATAAAAGTGGGAGTTAGGTGGGAAAAATTATCAAAAATCTCAAAATGTCCAAATATATGCATAAGAAACACCAGAAGAATTATAGAAAACATCAACAGGAAGAAAGATAGAAAGGGAGATGGTGAATCCAAGAAGATCCGGACGTCCAATGTTGAGTGTCAACAGGCTCGGCGTTAGTTTTTGAAAGCATCGGCGTCGCGCGGTCAAGGTTAAGGCCCGGTGCACACATCAGGTTATACAACGTGCGGCGCCGCTGCCGCAACGAAGTGCGGTCTGAAATACATTACATCCAATGGAGTAGTGCACACATGCCTCCGGCGCCGCACGTCCAACTTGCATGCAATTTGTACCGCAGTTCCCCACTGCGCCGCAGCTCGCCGCACATACTTCTCCGGTCTCAAGTACCGTGTTTTCATAAATAAAGGGAATATAAATAATAATTAATAAATGGTTGTATCCAGTAAGGTCTATTTTGTTTCAAAATATACTTTTTTTTACACAAAGTAAGCAAAATAAACACGTTTTCTTCGATAGAATATTTATCGCAAATGACGCGAAATAAGTACTTGCGTCATTTCACGGTTATGTGTGCATAGTTTGGTTTCGGTGCCGCAGCGGCGCCGCACGTTGAAAAACCGGATGTGTGCACTGGGCTTAAGAAATACTGATACGAGTGCGCCAAGTACCTAAACCGCTCAGTTCGACGCAAATAGCATATCTGATTATATAAACGTTTTATACTCGAATCAAGGAGTTCAACCCTTAGAGATCGGTAATGAGCCACAACCTTCAACATCAACAGCGAGTGCACCAATTGTGATATACGACGAACATTTGATGTGTGAAATTAAAAGTCTTTTACTAATTTCTTTCATTGCCATTTACAATATAGACTCACTGACGTATTCTACGTCTTAAACCTAGCAGTCGTGTCCCGATACCGCCCCGTCGTCCGTTCTTTTTAAACTAATACTTTTGAACATTTTAAATTACGTTATAAATTTTTTTTTTCAGACAGAAGAAGGGGATTAGTTCGATTTGCCTCAAGTCCCAAACAGGTCAGGGTTGTGTTTTCAAAAGCAGCTATGGTATATTCCAACATTTTGATGTGAAGAATCGGATAGAAAAATAGAAACAGAATGAAATTCATTGATATTTTTTATTTCATTAAGACAAATTGGATTATTTGTCCACATCTCACTGCATGGGAGAAAATTCCAGGTCTCTTAGTACCTTTTGTAATCTTGGAACGTTCTTAGTTGATTTTACATCTTAAAATAAAATTTTCCAAAACCGCTTTTAACTTTATTTCCAAATCTAGAACAAAATATGTTGAGATTGACAGCTTAAGCTTTTTTAAAGAAATGAAATTATTGCCTTTTTTTCGTCTAAAGGTAGATAATAAGTTCGTTGTACACTCTCTCCACAAGAGCAAAAGGCAAGGAACTCCACATGGGTTTGATTCACGACTATCATATACTAGACCAGATCACATTAAACGAGGTAGATAGGTGTTTTAATTAACATCGCTTTGGAGCAACAGAAGAGGCTACTGGTGACTGTTCAGGACCAAACCCGAAAGGAAAGATCCATAGACAATACCACGTAATTTGAACTATGGTCAGATGACTAGGTCACGCCTGAACTGCCAACTCACTCTAGAAACGTCTACACCCCGTAACCAAACTTTCTAATTTACATATGACACACCAATGACACACATTTGTAGCCACAATAGATTTAACACGCACCAGTACCTCATGTACACGCCGTTCTTTGGTTGGAATTGAACTCGCAACCCCGTGGTTTCCAATCCATTACTTTCAACCAGGCTACCACTATACCGTATTTGGGGAATACGAATATAGAGCATATCCCCATTCAAACTAAGAAATTCACATGAAAACTCATACATATAGGTAGGTTGTTGAATTTACGTCACACTGGAGCATCACAACATAAACTCAACTACCTATGTACCTATGGAATAAGCCCCCATTGCCCCTTCCGTCAGTGCGCCCCTGTTCACATCGCAACCACATTGACTTCCGTCGCCCCCGAGTGACGTGTTGGCGACCGCAGGTCTACTCCCATGACAAGAGATTAAAGCAGGATCAAAAGCGGGGTCGAAGCGACTTCCATGCCGTCTAAAATTTCAGACGGCGACATGGAGCCGCCGCCCCACAATGGGCCAACTCTAATATATTTACAAAAGCACAATGCCCCCGCAATGAAACGCGACTCGGAAAAAAATCTCTTTGAGCTTGAAGACCGTGTGAAACCCCCTCCCGCAAACACCATTGTCAGGTATGACGGAGGGGAGTCGACCCAATGTCTGGCACATCATATTAATGTCCAAAGGAAGAAATCGGGACAAATAGAGCCCCCTACAATGGGTCCTGCCCCCTTCGAGAAGCCAAAGAGGGTGGTAATTGGGATGGATTTGGGCAAGCGAAAGTAAGCCCTATGCTGGGGTGTGCCGGGTGTTAACTTTTTTTCTTTTCTTAGCGAATAACTTAAGTCACGGACGGCGTCTCAGGTATTTCCGCCGGTACTTCACAGCTTGTTGGAAAAGGGGGGCCCTCGTTATGTAGGTTTATTTGCGTCCCCCATTCGAGCGCATTCTCATCTTTTGAGAATATTAACATGCACATGAGTGGAACTCATTCGAGGGAAGGCATGAGAAAACTGGGCAATCGTCAAGGGGCACGTGATTAATTTATCTAAAACAGATGAATGTCATAAAAGGGTACCGGTATTTGCTTGCCAATAAATGTGTAAAAATGACGGATAAAATTAATTACCTAAAATAAAGGGGAAAATGTTCGATAAAATTAACGAAAAAAGGGAAATATGACCTAATAATTAAATTTATATCTAGTGCAACTATTCACTACAACTATTTATCAGCTAAATCAACTATTCACTTCTGTTAAAAATAATTTTGTTACCTCTTTTGTGTTATAAATTACTAAAACACATCAACAGTAAATGTTAATAAAATTCCCCATTCCTACATCAGTCTTTGTATATTAACAGTCAAATTCCAACGTTCAGCGACGGTACGGAAAACCTTTTCCAAGGCATCCGATGCAATTTTAGACACTGCAGTTGTAATACTCTCCTTAAGTTGATCGAGGATGTTTACCTTAATTTTTTACACCTCTGCTTTAACAATGCATAAGTAATCATGAGATGTACGATCAAGTGATCATGGAGCACGAAATAAGGTTGAACCTCTTACTATCCATCTTTCCGGAAAGGTTTAAAAAATGTACAATGTATTCAGGTGAATATTTATATTCATTGCTTTCTCGGTAAATAAAGGAGACCCATACATCTTGCGTTCTGTGATGCCCAATCACAACTCCAGACAATCTCTTACACACTGAAAAGTTACCTGTCGATGTTTGGCGTCTTAAGCTTGCAATTATATGTATTTGTTCTATAGATTGTTTAATGGACGGTATATAGTATAAAAAAATAGTTGAAACGAATTCAGTTTAACATCAAAGAGCAAAACAAGATAGTGGAAGGACCGCATTCTGATTAGGACTAAATAACCCGTTGTGTTGCGCTGGTGCGACGTTAATTAAGTACCTACCTACATCTGATAAGGACTAAGGTAGCCCTTCTCTCTGGTGTCTATTGCCTGAATTGACATTGACGCTCTCACACAGCTCTCTCTCTCTCTACAATATGTGGGACTTATTAAACACGCTGTTATTAAAGATCACAGACGCTTTTCAACTATTGACGTTCTTTCTTCAGTGGTCACCATGATTAATAAAATCTGAAAAAGAAAATGATCATTGAACTTCTTCATTAAAAAAAAAAGGGGGGGGGTTGCTTTATGAAAACGCGTTGTGCCTTTAAAAAAATCAAAAACATTTACTCTTATTTCTGTTACGCATCTGTAAATAAAATATGGCAGAATAAAAAATAAACAAAAGTCGCAATCATTATTTCTGTCACAGCTTTTTTTTCGTATCACGAAATCAAAATTAAATCAGTTCCATGATGTCCTTCCTACAAACAAAATGTCCAAAAGTCGGGTCCATGAATGTCTTTCATGACACCCTAAACACTATAGTATCATTGATGGATGTACAGCAGTGGTCGCCAAAGTAGTCGATGTAACATTTTTTTACATTAACATATTTTATTCGGTTTAATGTGAATTACTTTCATCCTGAACGACAACGTAACTACGAGTGAATGGTGGGAACAGTGGCAGGAATAGGACCTGTAAGATGGAGCAAGGTCATGAAAATAGTTGTTATATGTTTTTATATAATGCTAACAAGAACGTCAAAAACAAATGCGTATCACTTTGACGTCAAACCAACAGAATAATACTATATTATACACAAGCACTAACTATAAAATAAACAATCTGAAAACTCACAAAAGTGTCTTTTTTGCTTGTCCTCTTATAATTACGAAATAGTAAAATAAAGAAGATTGATAAAAAGTCACGAAACCTTAAAAGTTCGTCGGTCAAAGAAGTTTGGCAACCCCTGGTGTACAGTATCATTGCTGGGTGAAAATGATAACAATAAATCATTGAGTTAGCATAACAATATAACTATTTATTGATGATCTAGTGTTCGTCGGGATCCACAAGTCTAGATACTGCAATTTAGTGAATATGAGCTGGGTAATCCTAATCAAATCGATTTGACAGACGAATCTCGGCAATCACAAAAGTAAATTGTCTGGCGATCGAATAACAATGAGTGTTATCCTGTGGACCCTCTAAGAAAAGTGAAAATATACCTTTTTTAAAATGGCTAAGGGGAAGTGGGGGGAGAGAGAGAGAGAGAGAGAGAGAGAGAGAGAGAGAGAACGTGTGTTACATAACACATTTATCATTATGTTAAAACATACGCTTGCCCGAATTTGAAAGATTTGAAATTTTCATAACCATTGCTTAACAATGATTTATCTGATGTTTACGAGCAATTCCCGGTTCGTGCAGCATGCCAGGTGAGTTTGGCATGGTATGTCCTTGAACATATATGCGAGAAGTGCCGAAGCAAGCCGATTGGTGATTGTAATCCTGAAAGAATTTAATAGCGATGGAATAGTTTTTGCTGACACTTCCAGGCACACAATTGTTGTTGAGTCGTACCCATAGATGGGTTCCTGAATTCGGAAATTCCGTTGGACCTCTTTAACAGGGCATTGAAAATCTGTTACAATCATAATACTGATTGATACAATCGTGAATATAGAAATCTCACAAAGTATAAACTTTTAAAGCAAGGTAGATATGTAGTTAATTAACGTCACATTGGAGAAACATAACTGGCTATTGGTGATTGCTCCGGATCAATCCTGGTGGGAAAGATACGAGGATAACGCCTCGTAATTTTGAACCCCGGTCAGACGATGAGGTCAAACCCTGAGCACGCACCCCACTCTTAAAAGCAAAGATCTGGGTAAAACGTCGATCATCATTTAGCCGTGTAGGTATATTGATTTTTAAAAGGATAATTACTATCTACTAGCCGACTCGATCAGTGCTACTGTACTAAAGTTTCTAATTGCTTACATCGATGGCAGTGTCACTAATCACATTTCATAACTTATTTAAATTCATATGTAATGAATATACTTTGAGTTATGAATGTACAATCTCTCGATACGTACATTTTATTACTCGAATGAAAAAACAATTGATCAAAAATATAAAAAAAACTGCATTTAGTGTACTTTAATTTAATTCTTATTTCCAATAAAGTGCAAGGAAAACACTGCACACCTCAGTCGTCTCCACAATTAGCTTCTGAACGTCCACTTCAATTTCAACGCATACATTTGATAAGGATGGTTCGGTATTTTTTGACGCTAAACCTGTTTTTATTCACATTTTCTTTCCTGCGCTGATATCTAGCTTTCAGATGGGATTGTGCAAGTAAAAGAAACCACATCTACTCATCTTTGTCTTTCCAGAATTCTAGTATGTATAGACCATTACCAATATCTTCAGTATATTTTTTTTATTCGGCATTTTTAAGGAATTTATATGCCCCAACCATATGTCGGACGTAAGATGTGGCATTCATAATTGTTCAAAACGCAAAATTATCTTTCTTTCATCGCAGAAAGGGTGATATATTTTAATATTGAGATGATGGAAAAGTTCGTCCCGTTTTTGGCGCTAGATGGCATTGAATCGCAAAACCATAGTACTTCACACGTGTAAAGTTTGTATGCTTAAAAGAAGGAATTTCAGCGAGTACTTGGGAAAAAATGCGTTAGTGGGTTGTGTTTTTTAAATTTTGCAAAGTATTGAAAATAGCAAAAAGTAAGGAGCCTTTTCGACATTTTTTCATTTCCGAAAAGGCAAGAATGCTGCACAGGCGCAAAAGAATATATGCGTTGTATAGCGTGAGGGTGCCGTTGGCTACGTCTCGTGTCGTACATGGTTCATAAAGTTTCGTCACCTGAATCCGTTCTTTAGCCAGAAACCTCAGAACTTCTATGAGCGAGGGATGATGCAGCTACTAACCAAAGATTTAGACAGATCATCGAACAGAGCGGCACATACTACTGAGAGATTCTACGGTCATGGGACAAACTTGAAGGGGGTACAGCTTATTAAAACGTACATTTTTCGTATAGGAATGTAGGATCGGAAGTGACGCGTGTAGGCACAAACACAAAAAAGGAGACATTAGCAGAAATTTTTTTTTATTTGCAACATCCTTGCAAAGTGCTTCGTTACAGCAATGTTTACAATAAATGCTCAAAATTGCGACCACCAACAGTAATACATGTTTGGTAGCGTCGAAGGAGTGATTGGCGAACAGTTCCAAAGATGCCAGGCATTTCGCGGCGCACGCTTGCCGTCGCAATGGATAGTTGAGCAACGAGGTTCTCAATTGAGTCAACTGGAGTCCCGTAAACGATGGTCTTCAGATGACACTGTAAGAAATAATAGATGCTCGATAAATCTGGCAATCGAGGTGGCCATAGGACTGGAATACCACGCCCAATCCATCGACATCCAGGTAATTGCGGACAACCACGTTGAAATGGGTTGGCGCACCATCATGCTGAAACCACATGTTATTACGAACGACAGTCGCAACATCTTGCATCAATTCTGGTAAAACATCTTCCAGAAAAATACGATAATGTGAACCATTGAGTCGCGTTGGTAGGAGATATTGGGCTATGAGGAAATCGTTCACAACACCCGCCCAAACACTCACAGAGAAGCGTTTTTGGAATGCATGTGTACGAGTAACGTGTGGAATTTTATGTTGCCCTCACATACATAGCTGCAAAGAAGTACTTTGCAATGATGTTGTAAATAAACTATGTTTTCCTGTTCATGTCTCCTTTTTTTGTTCGTACCTTCATGCATCACTTCCGACCATGCATTTCAATACTAAAAATATATGTTTTAGTAAGCTGTACTACCCCTCCAAGTTTATCCCATGACAGCAGAATCACGCTGTATATTGATTAAATGTAACCTTTAGTAAATAAAATAATATTTTTCAATTTTGTTAGAAAAAATAACGTAATGAACTTTTGCATCAATCCAAAAAAACAATCCTATTTGGGCGCCAGGTGCAGCTTGTACGTCTTTCGGTCTTAAGCCATAAAACCCAAACCAACCAATGCTTGTTTATGTTCAGGAATTGGCACCCGATCGCATAAAATGCAGTTTACTCCAAATATCGTTCTCCATTCTTTCCCCGAAATCGCGGCTCCTGCCCAGCCATGAACGTGCTCTATATAAATAATAGAGTAGAGAACGCAATTTCTTTTTTATTCAAAAACACATCCACCCCCCGTCTCGTTCCCACGTTTTTTTTTATTCGTATTATTATAACTAATATCGGGAGGGCAAATCCATCCATTCCCTGCCGTGGCTCAAAGGAGGCCGCCGACTCAACATGGCGCCAGGACGGCTTCACACCTTGGACTGTCTATTTATTCCGATCTGTCTCCGTTTGTTTGTTTGCTTCTTTTTTTAATGTTTTTGCTCGTGGTGATTTCACCTCCCCCCCTTCCGACCCCGGCGTGATTCCCGATCTGGTGCGGTCATGACGAAGACGGATCTGGAATCTTTCAAAATCAGACGTGCCTTGGCGATTCGGTGGAGATGGCTTTTTGATATCGTGTTCGGACGGCGGTATTTTTTTCTCCCGTTTCGGATGGTCCGTCTCGAGGGTGAAGGGTCTGTCTTTGTCCGTGACGATTTGTCGGGGATCGGATATACTTTATCAAGATCGCAATTCGCGACTCTACATGTTACCGAGATTATTCTCTGCGTGTTGGTGGCGTAGCGTCCTCTAATTAATTATTTTACTTGGATGGAAAAAAATTTTGATTTTTGATTTGACGATTTTTAAAATGTTAGTCTGAGTCAAAAGAATGTCAATTTCTCTATTTTGATGGCTTTCAAAGAAAACGACAACCAGGATATGCGGATGCCAAGTCCTTTCAGCCTCAAATGATTTATTACAGATTGGTCAATGGTATTTGTAATTAGAAATGGGTGTCTTCAGCAGATACACTCCAGAAATCCTTCTTCCTTCTGAACCTAGCATCCAGTCTAGATAATATATGCAATGGTTCCCTGCTCGTGGTCTGTCATTCTATCCCTGTCTCTGCGTGTTGGTGGGTAGCGTACCCTAATTAATTATTTCAATTAGGTGGCAAAAAAAAACGATTTTTTAAAATGTAAGCCTGTGTCAAACGCCTGTCAGTTTCTCTATTTTGATGTCCTTGCCTTTTAAAGCAAAACGACAACCAGGGTATGCAGATGTCCCGTCCTTTCAACCTCAAATGGTTTATTTCTAAGATTGGTCAATGATATTTGTAAGTAGCAATGGGTATCTTCATCAGAGACACTCCAGAAACCCTACTTCCTACTGAACCTAGCATCCAGTCTAGATAATATAAGCAATGGTTCCTTGCTCGTGGTCCGTCATTCTATCCCTATTCTCCAGGGCTGCCACAAGCGAGTAAAAGGAAACTTTTTGCTACTAATTTTCAAATTTCGTAACTCGTGATATCTTTTAACCTTTAGACTACGTACGATACAGCAGTTGTACCTTAATCGCGCCAAGAAAGAATTTCGATAGCGGTAAGGTAATTTTTGTTGACGTCGTACTAGAGCAATGCAACGGGCTATTGACGACGGTTCGGGATCAATCCCTTATGGGAAAGATCCGAGGACAACACCTCGTAAATTTGAACCACGGTCAGATGATGATTAAAAAACATCCTTGCACTGACCCGGATTCGAACCAGGAACTTTCCGATCTAGAGGCTAACACCTTAACCACTATGCCGATTGGTCTGCTTAGATAGCGGTCAGTACATCATTTGTATCTTGAAAGCTATAAGAATCGCGCTAAGAAAGAATTTAGATTACGGCCGATAAAGCAGTGTACCTTGTAAGTTAGAATCACGCCAAGAAAGAATCGCGATGATATAGTCGTAGTCACAAAGTTGAGCAAATTTTCTCAAAAGCTCCTATTTTCGAAATTTTATTGATTGACTTTTCGAAAATTTTAGTGCTTTTTTTTAATTGACCAAAAAGGTCAGCGAAAATTTAGTCCTTTGTTTAAGTAATAGGATATATAATTATTTTTATTTTAGGGGCAAGTGGATTTTCGAATGTATGCCGATTTGAAGTTTTACGTTTTATGCTGTGACAATCGTGAAATAAAAACATCGGAGCCTGTGGTAACAATTGTTATGAAATCCCTAAGAAAATATTTAAATTTAATTTTAAAATTAAAGTTCTTGGCGGAGATCTTTAACATGTTCTTCATACTTAATTCAGGGTTCAAACGGGTCAGGGAAAACCTGAAAAATCTAAAACTGTCACGGAATTTAATTTTGTCTAAAAAAAATCAGGGAAAATTCGGACAAATACGAATTTTCATTTAAAACCTGGAAAATCGCCTCAATGACTATGAAGATGATTGATCATAACTTCTCAAACGCCTTGGAGATAAGGAGCCAGTAAGATTCATACACAGTTACATATCACTTTATTTAATTAATTGAATTTTTCAACCGATTTTTAAAGGTAATGGTAATGGTAATGGTAATTTTAGTTAACGTCGTACTAGAGCAACACAACGGGCTATTGACGACGGTCCGGGATCAGTCCCATAAGGGAAAGATCCGAAACCGATTTTTAAAGGAACTGCTAATATTTAGCAGGTAAAGAATTTTGTTTCGTCCACTGGCTTAAATTGAAGACTTTCATGCTCTCTTATGATACATTAAATCAAAAGTTAATTTTTAAGTCAAATTTGTTGGATTATTTGAAGGAGTTATTTTAATGCAAAATTACTTGTACTTTGTGTATTAATTTTTAGTGTATAATTCTTAAAATGGTTTTTTATGTACTGAATGCTAAATTATTTCTTGGTTTTTTACTTTAAAAATGTCGTGAATTGCTTAAGTACAAAGGGCGTTCCATAAAAACTGAGAGTAAAATCATAAAAAATCAAGAAATTTTTTTCAGAAAAAAAAAATACATCATTCTTTTTCAAAATACTTTCCTTCAGGTTGATATGCAACGGTCCCATCGTTCAACCCACTTTTCAAAACAAGTAAAGAAGCCTTTTTCTGGAAGCTGTTTCAAAGAACCCTGCACTGCTGAAATAACTTCAGAATCTGTAAAAATTTTCTACCACGGAGCTTCTCCTTCAACGTCGTTAACAGCCAGAAATCGCATGGTGCGAGATCTGGACTGTAGGGGGGATGTGGCATGATTTTAATATTGCATTTTTGCTGAACAGAAGAAGCGACATGAGGGCGAGCATTATGGTGATGCAATGTCCAATTCCCTACCAGTTCATGTCGCTTTTTCGATATGTGTTGTAGCAAAATTTTCAAAACTGAAAAATATTCGTTATTCACAATAGTTTTTGGAGGCACAGCAGGCTGATAGATTACACCTTTATGATCAAAGAAAATAATCATCATGACCTTTCCAGCAGATTTCATTTGTCGGATTGTTTTCGGAGGCGGAGAATCAGTATGTTTCCATACACTTGTTGCGGACTTGGTAAGGGGATCAAAATGATGCACCCAAGTTTCATCACCTGTTATTACAATCTTTCGGAAATTCGGATCAATTTGAAGCATCTGTTTCCACTCACAACATTGGTGAATTCTTGTTTGCATTTGTTCTTTAGTAAGGTGATGAGGGACCCAACTGGAACAAACATGGCGAAGTTATAAATTGTTGCGTTGAATGCGAAATATCGACGTTTTCGAAATGTTAGTTGATGCCGCTATCTCCTCACATGTCATTCGCCGATTTTCTTGCAAGATTGCCCACACAGTGTTAACAGTTCGATCATTCACAACACTTTCTGGTCGGCCAGGCTTAGGAGTCAGTTCTGCAGACAAACGTCCTTTTTTAGAAATCACCATGCCATCTAAAAATCGTAGACTCACCAAAACATTTGTCTTTGTAAGCTTCTTTCATTAACTTAACTGTTTCTGGAGCTCTTTTGGCCAAACGATAGAAAAATTTTATAGCAGAACGCATTTCGTTTTTTAACTTTGAAACACTCACCTCCATTTCTGTAGGGCAAATGAAAACAGTTCTTTAAACAAGCACGAAACTAGGAAAATAAAATCGTCTGCTTCGTTTAGAATATTTATAATTGTACAGTAAAAAGTTTGAAAAATCGCCTGCACTTTTATTTTTTGGTTTCGCATTGTTGCCACTACGTAAAACAGTCACTCTCAGTTTTTATGGAATGCCCTTTGTATAACCAAGAATGTTGTTAAAATTTGTCAGAAATACCTGGAAAAGTCAGGAAATTTTATTTCTGAAATACAGCGGGAACCCTGTTAATTAGCAAATTTTCTGTTTAAGCCGATGCATTTTGATCTGAGCATATAAAATTGCAACTGAAATAGGTTTTAAGAGCAGGCTTTTTTGCTAACTGTTTGTAAAGTTCATAGTAATATTTCCCAAGTGTTTTGGCTGAGGCATTTATGGTTCTCTTGTTTTCTCGCCGTTATAAAATACAGCATCATATTGTGAGACAGCGCCTGGATTATCCGCGAAGTTTCCAGAATTGGGCACAATGGCATCCTTTGAGCAAACTTCTAACTTGGAACTAAATATGATTTGTATTTTATTGTCTGTTAGGAAAAAAGAAGCAACAGCTAATAAAATAGTAGTTAATTGATGAGGTTATCTAAAGCTAAGTATTAGATTCCCCCCCCCCACTTTAGATCCAATCTCAGTTCCCCAGTTATCAATGTTGCGACATGCTACTGTTATAAAATAACCTCTCGTTACATCGTGCTTCTTAGGGTACGTGTAACGAGAGAAGCGATATAGCAAAGGTAAAAAAACTAGTTAGAAATAAAAAGGCACAATTTAAACATTGCTACGCATTTCTAAATTACAATACTGTAAAGCAGCAAATTAAACGCGCAAAATCGATGAAAGCACTTTTTCATGTTGCAAAATACACTTCCTATTAACAAATTTGATTCAAGACAATTATTTGAAAAAAGTTCTCTTAAAGCTCAATTCTAAAGAAATAATTGAGATTGAATTTGTTGGTAGCCAAATGAAAATTCATTGAGGGACAGGTAAAAGCGATATAACCAAATGTGTGATATAATGTGTGTTACTATAGCATACACATCTGTTTACTTCCCAGGCTACAGAGCAGAGCAGCAAAACATAGGAAGTGATGAAAATAGAAACCAATGCCTTTTTTAGGTATAAACTCAAGTTACATTTTCAAAACGAACAAAAAATACAAGTCGTTTCATGACGAAGATGTTTATTAAAGACAAAAAACCCAACACCACATTAGTCATTTAGTATATGAATCCTGCTATCAAAATAATGGGCGGCAAGATGTTGGTTACCCTACAGACAATAATCCAAATTCCCATCTTGGTGTCACGACATGGAAGAAGGTAAAAGTCAACGCAGATGTCTGATGAGGACATACAAGTTTACAAAACAGGCCACACAAAGCCTTCTAAGGCCCGGTGCACACATCCAGTTTTTCAACGTGCGGCGCCACTGCGGCACCAAAGCCCAACTATGCACACATAACCGTGAAATGACGCAAGTTCTCATTTCGCGGCTTTTGCGATACATATTCTATCGAAGGAAACGTGTTGATTTCGCTTACTTGGTGTAAAAAGTAAATATATTTTGTAACAAAATAGACGTTACTGGATACAACCATTTATTAATTATTATTTATATTCCATTTATATATGAAAACAAGGTACTTCAGAACGGAGAAGCGTTTGAGGCGAGCTGCGGTGCCGTGGGGAACTGCGGTACAAATTGCACGCAAGTTGGACGTGCGTCGTAGCAGCGGCGCTGGAGGCATGTGTGCACTACTCCATTGGATCTAATGTATCTCAGACCGCACTTGCGTTGCGGCAGGACCGGGCCTAAAAGTCCATTTTAGTAAAGATTGTTGTAACATCCAATTCCCCACACGCCATGCTCCACCCAATTGAAAAGAATCGTATAACATTTTGAACTTTCTATATTTCGAAGACATCTAAAAAAAGCTGAAACCCAATTCTAAAAGTAATTTAGCATATATGCTAAATTACTGTTGTATATACAGAAACACGGTCTGTGATTAGATTGGGAATAAAGGTTTATACGTAATAGGTTAGTCTACAGACAACAATAGCATGTCCGCCCCTGATCCCACACGGAAGATAAAAATCAATGCAACCAATGAAAGCAGAAAATCCTATACAATTAGTTATTTAGCAGCTTAACACGGAGTCTGTGATCATATATGGAGTGGTTATAGCTTAGTCTACAGACAAAAGTCCCACTATGATCTCAAATGGCAACTGTCAACGCAACTACTAAAAGCAGAAAACTTCATACAGTCAGTAATGTAGCACGTCGTGCAATAATATTAGGAATAAGGATCGGAAATTTATGGAATAGTTTACAAACCACAATAGTAAGTCTCATCCCGGTCTCATAAGACAAAAGTCAACGCAATTGCTGAAGAAGAAACCCTAAACAATCAGTAATGAAGCAGATGAACACGTCGTGCAATCAAATTAAGAATAAGTGTCGGCAAGTTAAGGCCTAGTCTATGGACAACAATAGTAAGTATCACACTGGTCCCATATGGCAAATAACAAAAACTTCTTCAACAGATTCGGCCATAAACTAAGAGATCAATTTTTCAACGAAGATAAGTGAAGAACAAAGTACACAGAGCACGACTGCCGTCTTCAGAGCTGTCTGAAACCATCGATAAATAGAAAAGAAATTGAGAATCGCAATCTCCATCAGTGAAAGAGCAGATGACTGATTGTCGAGAAAGTAAAGCCTTGAGATTACGAAGCTCCTAAAATAAAGATGATTTCCACACGAAATGGGAAGCTCGTCTGTTTTTCGATCGCATTTAAATTTGATTAATTCGAAACATCATTCATAAGAGCCGATGTAACCGCCAATCGGTCTAATTACTGCTGAATATTTCATGCTGGAAAGACAAGCGGAACGCTTAGCGAGTGACCGTCTGCTAGTCTATGCGTCTGGGAGGCCTCCTGAAGGTTTGGAGGCTCGCTGGCACCGCTGGAAATTAGAAGACGGGTAATGTGTGTACTGGATCAGGTGGGGTACTAATGTATCGAGTGTCCAGGGCGCACCCAGGATCAGAGAAGGACAGATTCCATCAGGGAATCTGGTGCTTCTAGGAGGCCACATTATTTTTTCAATAGAAAAGTTTTGTGGCATTGGACTTTGAGAGTTCATTTTATACAGTAGTTTAAAGCTTTTTTCAATGCGAAAGACGGCAAACATACGGAAAAACAATAAAAATATACTCTGTGTCGTAAGACCTTTCATCTTGTTGGTGAAATAAAAGCTAATCGTGGTTAAATTATGTTGTGAAAAATGTTAAAAAGACTCGGTCCAGAAAACGGTGGTAATGATGTGAGAAATCCCTATCACATTAACATACACAAATAAATGTTTTGATATGTGTAACTCAAAAGTAGCGCCATGCCAAATTTCTAGGGGCCGTGATAACCAGGTTTGTAAGAAAAGCGGATTAGCAACAGGAGGGTTGCGAGTTCGAAACTAGAACCGACCAAAGACCGTCTTGGTCATGGGGGCTAGTACATGTTAAATCTGACATGGTCGTAATGTACTCAAGTTGGCGTGTTGTGGAAGCTTGGAGAGTGGGGCGCCTGCTCAGATGTTGACCTTGTTATATAATCGTGGTTCAAACTTACAATTTACTGTTATTTAGTAAATTGTTTTGAAATTATTTTCACACCACGCCAACGTGAGGACATTCGAGATCAAGACAGATTTAATGTGAACCAGCCCCTTTTGTGCACGATGGTCTTTGGTTGGATTCGAACTAGCAGCCGTCCGGTTGTTAATCCGTTACTCTTTACCAAATAGAAGGGCGATGAACAAGGGTATGTACTCTGTATATCATAACACGCCTATAGCTTCAGTTTCCTCTTGTGATTGGAAAAAAAGGATGATAGTTTTTGAATTAGGCGATAAACAATGCAAGATGTTTAGAGATCTCGGCTCAGAAAAAGATGGTAGTGATAGGAGAATCCCGAGCATATGATAAACAAGGGCGTAGATAGGACACACCTTTAGTTCAAACGTATACGTCCCATGCCAGCTTCTAAGAGTAATTCGCATTTCATAAATGTACTCGATATGCAAAAGAGGACCAAAAGCATTTATAAATTCAGAAACACATAAGCATAGATCTCAACACCACAGCTCATGGGCTACAGCTGTAAAAAAAATTAAAAAATTGATAGGTGGTGTCGAAGACACAAACCGTAGTTTGACGTTTATACACCGACCTGATATAGAATTGTGGAGTGAATGAAGCTGACATAGGAAGATTGAAGGATTGTTTATTGTGAACATTCAGCAACTGTAGTTTTAACGATTGAAGTGCAGTTTGGCTTTTGGTAATGTTGAGAGACTGATGTCCAAAATTAACTGTAGCGTAGTTTGGTAACTTTCGAAGGCCAACGCTATTTGCAGTCCTCACTCCACGCAATCCAAAGTTACACTGGTCCAAAGCTCGGCGATCACTTTAGAATTTCGACATACTGCGGACGCCCCACTCCCACTCAATGCACTTGCGCACTCGGTCCGAAGGTCATTTCAGCTACGAGCATCATGTGTCTTCACGACGCTATATTTGACTACTGAGTGTTTCATCGAATTCTGAAATCATACAAAATAGTTGTGCCTTTTTTAGTTTCGCTCGACTTTTTATGCATGCTTCAGAACTTCCGATTTTAAAAACGTATTCAGGTGATAAATATAATTTTTGGAAAGGAGCGGAGTACAGGCAGTAATGAAAATCAGGAAATTCCAGAGAGGCTGACGCTTATAGGAGGCTGGAAAGACTCAATAGAAAATAATGTAGCATTCGAAAATTCGAGTTTATTTCAAACAGTAATCTAATGTAGGTAGGTAGGTAGTTACTAGGGAAACACAACGGACTATTGGTGACTGTTCAGGATCAAACACTAAGAGAAAGATCCGAGGAAAACACCACGTAATTTCGAACCATGGTCCGGAACCGGGTCACGCCTGAGCTGGCATCCCCACCCCTCTCCAAACGTTCACACTACCCCATCGTGAGGACATTTGAGGCAACTATATATTTAATGTGTACCGCCCCTCGTGTATACGAGTGTCTTTGGCTTAACCGAGCTTCGACCTCAATTGAGGCAACGATATAATTAATGTGCACCGTCCCTCGTGTACACGAGGGTCTTTGGCTTAACCGAGCTACGACCTCAACAGTAATCCAAATGTTTTTACAATTAAAAAAACATCAAACTGTGCGTGTTGTTAAAAAACAATAGAATCTGCTCTGTATATAAGAATACGCCTATATCATTACTTTTCTGTTGGGATGGAAAGCAAGGCTAATCGTGTAGCAATCAGGCGATCAAGCGATGTTAGAAGTTTGGAGATCTGTTCAGAAAAAGATGTATACGGGAAATTCCTATCATGGTTGATAAACAAGGGCGTAGATATGCCACACCTCCGGTTTAAAAGAAGAGGTCACGGCAAATTTATAGAAATTAATGTCAATTCATAAAGTTAGCTTGTCTTAAAGTCTAACGTGGATCAATATTTTGCAACGTGTTTTGCTAACATTGATTGAAATGTTTGACAAGAGCAAACGGAAACCTTTTTCACAGGATGATAAACGAAAGGCTATTCACTGGAATTGATATTGTGTCATATAAAGTGTCCCAAATGTTAAAAATATTTCTAACTGGACCCCCTCCATAATGAAAGCCTCTACAATGGCGAAGCAATACTGTTATAAATGAGATCTGTCTAAAAAAAATTTACGTAGGAGAAGGTGAGACATAGTGTTACACATTTTTTATTTTCAGCTGTGGCATCAAGATATGCATCGATATGAAGCAAATAAAGTTCTTAAAATGATCTTTGATCTCTTACATATCTTCCTATCTAGTATAAAAAATTTTTTTGCTATCTTTTTTAGGTTCATTCGTTTTGTGATTGGTAATAGCGAGTCACGTGATAGCGAGTCTTGTGGGTCAACGCGTTAATGAATTTGGAGCACGCGCAGACGCGATAAACTCATATTTTTTTAATTAATTCATTCATAAAATTTGACAGCACGCGCTAGAGAGTTTGAAATGTTTTCAGAAGGAACCGGCAAATTCGGTTGGCGTTTCCATAGCAACAGTCGAATATGAAAATATTGTCGCGTAGATTCATAGTAGGTAGGCTAACCTCTTCATGTATATTTGCAATAGGCGAGCGAGGACAAAGATTACTGATCTCAACTAGAGACTTTATAGTTCACATGAACTGAGTGATACATCTGCTTTTATACCGTTTCCAAAAATGAATCGAACATTCGAGAATTGGAAAGTTCTAGAAATTAACATAAGTATATTCTTGAAGAAGTGAGAAATATACAGATAGGAAACTTTAAAATGAAATCTAAACTTTTAGGCCACTTGCCTCTAGTGGGATTGGAACTTCGTATCTTCCGATTCGCAGTCAGCTGCAATACCGACTGAGCCACTATATTCAGACGAAGTGAATAAGTTTCGCTACAATATTAAGAAGTACTATTACAACAAACAACACGTCGAAGCTAAAACATTTAAAATTATGATGAGATTTCCTCTGAATTTTAACAATAAGTTGTGCTAAAATATTTCCTTTTTTATGTGGAAAGGAGATGTTTTGTTCTTGACATTTTTTAAAACATTTCGTATTTATTTACACTATATTTCCATGTATCAGCCGAGAATTTTTGGAACGTCTTCTAAAGCTAAAGAACTGGGGTTGGCTTCTCGCAAAAAAAAGTAGGCAATTTTCAGTTACTCGGGCGCATGCGATAAATATCGCAATGGGAAGGGAAAGGAAGGGAACCTTCAATTAATGTCGTTACTAGGGGTCCGGAATCAATCCAGCAGCGATCCATATGGGGATGGATAGTGAAGCAATCCCCTACCCCACATTGTTGAAAAGTATAGTTCGCTTTGCGAACTAAATTTGATTCCGTAGCAATCATCGGGGACTGACGAGCGATAACGAGCAGGGTCTAGATAACGAGCCCCCTAGTCTATCATAAAAGAAAATGTGTCGGTCTTTTTTAGGTTTATTCGCTTTGTGATTGGTAGATAGCGAGTCTTGCGGTTGCTCAACGGGCTAATGAAATTGGAGCACGCGCAGACGATAAACACAGTTAAATTTTAAAATTAATTTATTCATAAAATTTGAGATCACGCGCTAGAAAGTTTGCAATGTTTTCAGAAGAACCGGCAAATTCGGTCGCCGTTTCCAAAGTAACAGTCGAATTTGAAAATCTTAAAAAGTACTATTACAACAAACAACACGGATCGGCTATAACATATCTATGATTCGGTATTTCTATGCGGTAGCGGAGAAAACGGTTAATTATTTTCTCCTTTGGATATATTTTAGTATCCTTTTTTCTCCTTAATGTTGCATATTTAATGTTCATTCCTTATATTTTAGTGTCCTTTTTTTCTTCTTAATGTTGTATATTTAATATTTATTCTTTAAAGCTTTATCTGTAACAATTGTTATTTTTTTCTCCTTAGGATAGATTTTAGTGTCCTTTTTCTTCTTCTTTTGTGTAGAAAACTTTAAGCAGCGATCCAAATGGGGATGGATTATGAAGCAAACCCCTCCGCATCATTGTTGAAAAGTATAGTTTGCTAAGCGAAATAAATATGATTCTTACGCAATCATCGGGGATTGACGAGCAATAGCGAGCAGGGGGCGGAGCCCCCAAGTCATTAAAATAAAAGAGAATAATATTTATACCCAGTATTTAATGTTTTTGATGGTGATGTACATTGTAACACTGCACCCCACTATTGGGGTACAGTGTTACGTTAGAGTAGCAACAGCAAATATATAGAATGGGCTTTCATTTAAATAAATTTTAATTGAAATATACAGATATATAATGATTCCTGAAGAGTAACTTAAATAAAATACCACTTTTGATTAGTTTACGTATAATTGAACAGCTTTAAATGAGAGGAAAACATTAGCAAAGATTGTAGCATACAGGTTATAAAGTAGATGATAAAATGCGATTAAAGAAATTGTAAACTTATTTTAGATTTTGATTGGAACTTAAATCCACATGGAAAATCTATTTTCTGGTTGGTTAGAATTGCATGAAATTTTAATTGATTATGTAAACTATATGTTTAAAATGACCAACTTTTTTGTCTATCCTGTTGAAAGTTTTTGATAAAAGGTTAATTTTGTGTTGAAAAAAAGAAAAAAATTTTGCAAATTTTTTTTATTAAAAACATTTTTGTAAGAAACTAAAAAAAAAAAAAAATACAAGAGTTCGTCATTGTAATTATATTATATATTTTTAAGTATATAAAAAAATTCAGCTCAGAATAATAATTATTTTGCCCAGAATACTGCGCACAATGCACCATATAATATTCTAACAACAAAAACAATGCATTTCATTTTGGTCCAATTTACAATATATTTAAGGAGTAGAAATTAAAAAAAAAATAGTTTACAAAAGATAAAGGTAGTTAAAATCTGCATACAAAATTTCATTTATGTAAATAATTTATTCATGGAGATATTAAGATTCGAAATGTAGTGATTTTTTTTTCATATTTTGACTTTTAAAAGGTACCTAACCCCTTAACGAAAGAAAACTGCTAATCATGTAAAGAAATATTGTAAACTTCAAATAAAAATGTATCAAACCTATAAGGAAGATATGAACTTTAGTAAAATTACCTTTTATCTTTTGAGCTTTAGGAAAAATTAACCAATTTATTTATGTTATCAGTTATATTTATAATTAAATATCTTAAAATGTAAAATGTAGAGAGCTATAAGAGTAATAAAATTTACATTGTGAAGCATATGTTTGTTTGTAATGTCTTAATTGCAAATTATGTATGTAACAGTGTGCCACATTTCATTCTGTAACACTGTACCCTATCTGACATAGCTTGTAACAAAAAATTTTTATGACTACATAATGTGAATTTAGATCATCCATTTTAACTCAACAGAACCTAAACACAATTATCTTTACCTATTATTCATTATAAAATAAGCAACACTCATGAATAAAGAGAATTTAATTACAAACACAAAATGTTACTTTTAACTTGCAAAAATAGAGATTTGCTTGCAGAAATGTAACTAATGATGCAAATACTTCCAAAATACATGGACTTCTTGACTTTGTTTTGACAGTTAAAAAAAAATCTTACTTATAAATTAATAAACACAGCATATTAAATCCCCCCCCCCCGGCAATATTAATGTTTGAGGTTAGTTTTAAGAAATGGGGGAAAATAAGTTTGAATACACTGATGTGTTTAAAAACATCTATGTTTTTGAGGCGATGTGCAATCAACATTTATGTTTTAATTTTGAACATTTATGTTTTAATTTTGAACATTTATGTTTTAATTTTGAACATCGATGTTTTAATTTTGAACATCGATGTTTTAATTTTGAACATCGATGTTTTAATTTTGAACATTTATGTTTTAATTTTGAACATCCATGTTTTAATTTTGAACATTTGTGTTTTAATTTTGAGCATCGATGTTTTAATTTTGAATATCGTTGTTTTAATTTTGAACATCAATGTTTTAATTTTGTACATCGATGTTTTAATTTTGAACATCGATGTTTTAATTTTGAGTATCGATGTTTTGCTGTCGATGTCGTATGTCTATTCGAAATCAAATCCACGAAACCCCTCTGTTCGGTAGTCGACCGGAAACGGCAGACCACGTGACGGGGCACACGTGGTAAAAGCGTTCTTCCGAGGCAGCGTGGGAGTCCGTGTTCTGGAGATCGTTCAGCTGATAAGCCCGCTCTTTTTAAACGCTGATGAATAATTAATTGAGCCGACGTGGGACGCAGCTGACAGCGGCACAACAATGTCGATTGGCCGATATCGAAGGAGGTGTCCAAACAACTCAAGGGTGGGGAATCTGATTTACGCAGCGAGCACCTATTGCGCAGTAGAGGTAGTGGGAGGTCGATCTCTTACGGGGAATACTAGTCGCCAGTGCTGTAGTCTTAAAAAAAAAAAACCAGAGGGTATACCATGGACGCCCGAAGAATGTTTTTCTTGGGGACACTTTCTAAACTTACACTTTCCATGGGGGGCAAAAAAACATGTACATACATGCACATATATGATAATCCATAAGGAGGTTGACCGTCCGCATGGGGTATACTCAAAGGACCGGGGAATATGTATGAATTAATCAAAGTTTAAACTATCGAGAGGAAAAAGCCTACATTAATTTTAATATACAGGAAAGGAACTGTGGAACTTTGAAGAAACTTCGACTTTAGTAGCATAAATTCGTGTTCACAAGGTTCGAGTTATTGAGAGTTTTCTGTATTTATGGCAAAGCAAAATATGCAGACTTGTATTGAGTGATATTCAATTTTGAAAAAATATCACTATATTAATATTTAACTATGATATAAAATAATTACAGGAAATATGTTAAGAGAAAAATATTTAAACACATATAAAGTTGGACGTAATTTTGTTTTTTTAAACAAATTTTAAGGCCTACCTCTTTTATTTTCATTGAAATATTTTCCAAACTCCTTGATAAGAGAAATTCGTAGCTGTGTCTCTTTTAGTAGCACATACTCTTAATATACTGTCTGCTGAAGAGTAATTGTTGGCCAACCAAGAATTTACAAATTCTTTCCGGTGGAAAGTGTTCTATAGGTGGCCTATTTGCATTAATAAACATTAGATTGAAGACGTTTGAAATTAATAACGATGATCTCAAATTTGTTACACTATGTTATTCATTAAACTAAACCCGCGCTCCCACTCAGCCGTGGAACACGGTAATATTTCAGTTGTTCTTAAAAGAGGCTTTAATTTTTCTGGAACACCTTAGCCGTTTTCATCGGTTCCTCAAACCCCGAATAATGCACATTTCATCGATACCAAAACGTCAACAGATTATTTTTACCTCTTTTTCTCCATGGCGAATATCCCCTATTTATATTTTCTGGATCAAGCATGGATATATCCTTCAAAAGTTGACAATTTTCTTCCATTAAAATCAGTACAAGGTCTCGATTTCATTCTATCAACCATAATTTGAACAAATTGCTTTCGGTTAAAAGATTCGATTTTGGAATTATTTACCGAGGTGATGTCTTGAAATAGAAACTTTTCTTTTGCTTCCTCAGCTATCTGCGTTTTACGTGATGTTTTCTAGGAAAGGCAAAGCGTGTAAGTACACTGCTAGCCACCGTAAATGCAACACCCTGAAGGAAGCATGCAAATAATATTAAATTTACAACATGCATTAGCGGAGGTGAGATATGCAAATGATTAGAATTTCAGCGCAGACGCACATCACGCGCGCCAGTGGCGCCACTTCAAAGCGCGATTTAAGGCTTGGAGATTTCGACGATTTCAAGTACGGCAATTGTGTTTTTCTTGTGGTTTTTTCAAAAAAAACGATCAATTATGCCTCGTAGAAAACAGCGATCATCTTTTGATCAAGTATCCGAGTTCGACAGAGGAAGGATAGTGGCCTACCGAGATTGTGGATTATCTTTCAGGGAAATCGGTAGTCGGGTTGGACGAAACCAAACAACTGTAATGCGATATGTGATCGTTGAATGCAGGAGGGTACGACGGACCGACGTGTTCGATCGCATCCATCTCAGTGCACCACTTCACGTGATGACAGGCATATTGTGCGTATGGCAGTGACGGATCGCTCAGCCACATCACGAACCATAGCACAGCACATTCAGTCTGTAACGCATCATCCAGTGTCTGCGCTTACCATTCGACGCTGTTTACAGCAGAGTGGTCTGTCCGCAAGACGTCCATTGCTTCATCTACTCTTGACGCAGAACCACAGACGTCTCCGCCGCCTATGGTGCGATGAAAGAAGGATGTGGACGGCAGAATGGAAGGAAATTGTCTTTACTGACGAGTCACGCTTCTGTCTGCAACACCACGATGGTCTGATTCGAGTCTGGAGACACCGTGGAGAGAGGATGCTGAACAGCAGCGTTATGCACCGCCACACTGGTCCTGGACCGGGTATTATGGTATGGGGCGATATTGGATATCACTCTCGCACTCCTCTAGTACGCATTGCCGGTACTTCAAACAGCCAGCGCTACATCTCCGAGGTGTTGGAGCCAGTTGTCCTTCCTTACATTCAAGGCTTGCCCACAGCCATATTTCAACAGGATAATGCGCGACCAAACGTGGCACACATTGTCCAAGGGTTCTTCGTCAATCGCCAGATTGAATTGCTTTCCTGGCCAGCTCGCTCTCCAGATCTTTCGCCGATAGAAACATGTGGTCCATGGTTGCTCAACGATTGACCCAGATTACATCCCCAGCTGCCACACCAGATCAACTTTAGCAACGTGTGAAAGCTGTTTGGTCTGCTGTACCCCAAGAACACATTCAAAGTCTCTTTGAATCAATGCCGAGGCGTGTGGCAGCGGTGATCCCCAACAATGGCGGCTACTCTGGCTACTGATTTTGGCAGGAACCACACTTCACAGAAGTCTATAAATTGAATCATTTGATACTTGGTCAACACGTTATCTACAAAATAAATTTTTTTGTGATATCTCTTGTCTTTCTTGGTGTTGCAATTTGGGCGACCAGCAGTGTAGTTTTTAAGAGAAAGCAGAGGGTATACGGAATTTGCTGGAAAAATCAGAGCAGCCCTGCTAGTTGCCCTCCTTAGAGCATTTGGACACACACCGATAGCTATAGGACGTCGGGCATTTCAAATTATATTGTTTTACATTGGTACACACGACAGTCCGACATTATACACAGTCCAGTCACATTAATGTGACCACCTGTCAAAAGACAGAATAACCACATTTGGCAGAGCGGATCGCTGCGAGATGTGCAGGAAGAGAGTCAATTAGGTTTCTGCGCCCAGTGAATGCCAGGAAAACATTCCCCAAACCATACTGCTCCCTCCTCCAGCCTGGATCCTTCCGGCAATTGTTGCAGGGTGTTTGCTTTCAGACGTTTCACGCCGTATACGCCAACGTCGGTCTGTCCGATGGAGCATAAAACGTGATTCATCGGGAAAAGCCACCTGTCGCCACTCTGTGGACGTCCAGTTGCGGTACTGGCGTGCAAATTCCAGCCTTCGTCGCCGATGAACAGCAGTCAGCATAGGTGCATTAACCAGGCGTCTGCTGCGGAGGCCCATGCGCAGCAACGTTCGCTCAACCGTTGTTGAGGATACACTCTTGGTAGCCCCTTGGTTCATCTGGGCGGTCAGTTGCTCAACAGTTGCACGTCTATTCGCCCGAACGTATCTCCGTAGCCTTTGTTCGCCTCTGTCATCTATAGACCGTGGTGCACCACATTTGCCGCTTATTTTGGATAGCGCCATTTTTCCATGCACGGTATACTTTTACCACGACGGCACGCGAACAGTTCACAAAATTAGCCGTTTCCGAAGTGCTTCCACCCTTGGCCCGAAAGCCAATAATCATGCCCTTTTGGACGTCGGATAAATCGCTACGTTTCTGCATTACACCAACGATTGAAATGCTTTCCGATGCCCTAGGACAGGGGTCGGCAACCTGCGGCTCGCGAGCCACATGCGGCTCTTTCAATGTAAAGTTGCGGCTCTCCAGCTCCATACGAAAAAATTAATAATTTACAATCAAACCTCCTTAAAAAGTAAGAAAATATATTTTTAAGTACCTAATTTCTCAATAGCTTCTATTTTCATAATCGTTAATTACAAATTTCTACGTTTAACATGACCGTAAGGAGATAAATTTGAACTATTGTTTTGTTCATAGATGAGACTCCGTGACCATGTTTATCTTTCAGCCAATTGCATTCCATTTCTGACTCACCCAAACGGCGACCGTCTAGAGTCTAGATAGTGTAGTCATCCTCGGATAGCGCGGTCGACGTTATTTTGCATGCGTATTAATTTAATCGCTTGCGGTTTTTGCGTTTCTATTCGCTTGTTGTTTCAAGAAGAATACGCGGTAGCTCAATCAGTAGAGCGTCGGGCTCGCATCAGAAGGGTTGTGGGTTCTGTCCTCGGCGGAGCCTGCAATTCTGATGATTGCGAGATCGGCGCTTCGAACTGGCTCAAGACCGTCGTGTTTGCTAATGGTGACTGGAGCACGTTAAATAGGTCGTGGTCACAAAGTCACCCATGTTCCCATACCAAATCAATACCTCTGTGGGTACCTGATCAGGGGGGTTATCGGCCTCTGATTGGGATCTAAATTACGATATGTGAGAGTGAATGGATGTATGAAAGGAACCTTCCTGTAAAACGAATGTGTCATGTATGTCGAGAAAAAGTCGGACTTCCTCCCAATGGGGCTCAATAACATGGACCCCCTCGACTCTTGCCGTCTTCGACGGGCCTGGCACTCCTCTGGTCTGCCAATGTAGGCATGAGAAACAACAACAACAACAGAATAATACGATTGAGAAGCGAATTATCTTCTCAAAATATGTACGCGCATAATATAATAAAATCAGTAACAGAATTGGATTATATATCTGAGGATCGTGTTAACGAAGTAATACTGGTAAATAAATTGTTTGCCGTTTTAGATAGCTAAGTACAATTTTTAAAAATCATTTTTTCAGCTCCGCCGCCAGCATGGCATCTGGTAACAAAAAAAAAAGAGAGAGAGAAGAACTGAAGAAGAAAACCGAGAATTCAATCAGGATTGGACGGAATCGTTTGCATTCATATGCAACACAGATAGCCTTCCAACATTTCTCATTTGCCACGAAAAACTCGCACACAATAAGAAGTCAAATTTGGAGAGACACTTCACTACAAAACATACCCAGTTTGCTGGTAAATATCCAACCGGTGACGCACAAAGAAAAGCTGTTGAAGAGGTCCAAAAAACAAGTCAAGTTCCATGCTAATTAACTGGGCGCAATCTTCAAATAATGTAAATCTGGTAAGCTTTGTAGTTTCATTAGAAATTGCAAAAAGAGGAAAACCATACACAGATGGTGAGTACGTCAAAGATTGTTTTATACGTGCATCTGAAGAACTGTTTCGTGATTTTAAATACAAAGCAGAAATCATGAAAAAAAATCAAAGATTTGCCATTATCTGCTTAAACAGTACAAGATAGAACTGTTAAAATGTCTTCAAATGTAACACATATGCAAGTGGAAGACATTCAACTGGCTTCTGTCTTATCACTTGCTATAGATGAGTCTTGCGACATAAAAGACACGGCACAAGTTACCCTTTTCGTCAGGTATATGTCGTCCCAAGGTCCAAAAGAAGAACTGCTAGGATTGCTACCGCTCTCAGGGCAAACTCGTAAAGAAGATATAGCAAATGCTGTGCAAAAATTCCTGGAAGGCGATGGAATCGATTTAAATAAAATCGTTTCAGCAACTGATCTAGCCAGAAGTATAACAGGAATACCCCCCATAGAGGGGTAACATCAATTCTTCAGAAAAAAATAAACCACGAAATTCTACCGTTTCTCGGCATAATTCATCAAGAAGCGCTTTGTGCCCAAACATTTCCGGCCGAAATAGTTGAGGTCATGAACTTGATAATCAAGATTATTAACAGCATCTTGGCAAAAGCACTCTACCATCGCCAGTTTAAAGATTTCCTTGAAGAAATAGATAGCCAGTTTTCTGACCTACTTCTGCACAATAAAGTGCGATGGCTTTCCAGAGGTAACGTATTGGTTTGTGCTTGAGTGAAATAAAAACATTCCTCAATGAAAAAAGCATTGACCATCCTGAATTGGAAGAAGACAAATGGCTGTAAAACTTCAACTTCATGGTAGATACCACAATGAAACTAAATGAACTAAATCTAAAATTGCAAGGAAATGGCAACCCAGCCTACGCCTTGCTTGAAGAAATAGTTAGTTTCGAAAAAAATTACTTCTTTTTGTTGAAGACATGGAGAGCCGTAAATTACTTCATTTAAAAATCTGAAGCAATATCGCGATGAGACCAATGCAACTATTGACTCGAATTACTTCAGCATAGCTTTAAAAAACATGAAGGATGAATTCGCTGAGAGATTCGAGCAATTCAAAACAAACAAAAGTACTCTCGCGTTCATAGTAAATCCACTCAACACAAATACAAATGAGACCATCATTGAGCCATTTGGAATTGATGCTAGATCGCTTCAAATGCAATTGCTACATTTAAAAGCCAAAGACCTGTGGAGTGGCAAGTTTACAGAACTCAAGAGCAAGTTGGAAGAGTTGAAGGTCCAGAAATGCATGCACATAGCGCAGCACAAGTGGACAGCTCTAAAAGAAATTCTGCGAGTTGAGGCCCTCATATTTGGTGCATGGAATAGTCTTCCAGAATGCTACAGTGAGGTGAAGAAGTTGGTATATGGAGTGCTGACGATCTTCGTGTCGACATATTCGTGTGAGCAAGCGTTCTCTTGCATGAATATAATAAAAAGTAAAGTTAGTAGTCAACTAACAAATAAAAATCTAGAATCGTGCTTGAAACTTAAAACAAGTTATAAGCCAGATTTAATCAAACTTTCAAAAGGCATGCAAAGCCAATGCTCCCATTGATGTAACTATCTATATTTGTGTTTTTATATGAATAAATATTAATTCCGTATATAAAGCCGTTTATTTTAAATCAAAAATCAAATATATGTAAGCAAATACTATAATATTGAAACGAAATTTTGAGTGGCTCTTTTAAAACTGGGAAATTTTGTAAATTGTAACTTTTGGCTCTTGCGTTTCGATAGGTTGCCGACCCCTGCCCTAGGACGTCCTTTATATACACTCCACTGCAATGTGCTGCCACCTGCCTTTTGGGATTGGTTATTTCACGTTGACGTCGAAAGTAGGTGGTGGTCACATTCATGTGACTGGACTGTGTATGATACGTCTAAAATGCTATCCGACATTATGAATGGTTCGAACGGTCCGCGAAACCGGACCGATAAATATCGTGCGTCTTCACTTACTATTCCAGAATTGCAGTTGTTTACATATTAATCTACATTTAAGTCGCGGTAATCGGTTTCCCACTTTTAAAATATTGATACGATACAAAAATGAGTGTTAAAGATTATATTACTTACAGATCTTATAAAAAACTGTATAAAATGCACTTATGGTTTGCAACATATCGTATAAACGCAACTTTTTTTCCCCTCTATTAGTGGATGAATCCCAAAAGCATGCATAATTTCTACACATTCGCAAGTACCGAGTACATCCCAGTACAAAATAACAATTTCTTTTCTTTTTCTAATTGATACACGCGTTGCACTTTAACTATAATTTTAACTAAGCTGCTAGAAAACGTTCGTCCCGTTTCTTTGAACCGGTATAGTGGTTAAGGTGTTAGCCTCTAGATAGGAAGGTTCCTGGTTCTAATCCGGGTCCGGGCATGGATGTTTGTAAACGTATGGTGTAGAGGCGGCTGGTGCACCTTAAATCTGTCGTGGCCGAAAGTCCTCACGTTGGGTTGGCGTGGAAGTTTGGAGAGTGGGGTGCCAGCTCAGGTCTTGCTTCGTCATCTGACCGTGGTTCAAAATTACGAGGTGTTGTCCTCGGATCTTTCCCTTAAGGGACTGATCCCGGACCGTCGTCAATAGCCCGTTGTGTTGCTCTAGTACGACGTTAACTAAAAATTACCAATTACCCGTTTCTTTGAGAAAAACAACCGGAGGGTTGAGACCAACCAAAGACCGTTTTGAAACACGGTCAGATGACGAGGCAACATCTGAGCTGTCACTCCACTCTACAAACTTCCACATTAAACCAACGTGAGACTTTTGGCCACGACAGATTTAAGGTACACCAGCCGTCTCTACACCATACGCTTGCAAATATCCAATCACTAACCCGAATTAAACAAGAAACCTTTCGATCTGGAGGTTGACACCTTAACCACTAGACCGGTTGGTCGGCTAACCCCGAAAGGAAAGATCCGAACACCACGTAATTTTAAACCACGATGAGATGACGAGGCAACACTTGAGCTTCCTCCCCACTCTCCAAGCTTCCACAATACACCAACGTGGAGACATTTAATGTTACAACAGATTTAACGTGCACCAGCCTCCTTTATAAACGAAGGTCTTTGGTTAGATTGTAATTATCATCCCTCCGTTTGCTAATCCGTTACTCTTGCAACCGGGCAAACACGTCCTTTCATACACTCTACGACAAAAAAAAAGTTGCACCTGAAAGGTATTGTCATAATGCAATGAAATTTACAAGGTTGGTAAAATGTTTATGAATGAGTAATTGATTAAAGTTTGAGACTGAAATATGTAAAATTTGTGACTGAAATATGTAAAATTTGTGACTGAAATATGTAAAATTTATTGAGAAAAATTAAAAGAAGTGGTATCATTCAGTATGGCGTATGACCGCCATTATTCCAAATGCAGCATGCCATTTCTTTGATAGTGAGTCATACAAGCTCTTTATGAAGTCCTGTGACACTCCATTTCATGCTGTTTGAGCCCTGTCACGTAGTTCCAGTTGATTACGCAGTATGGGTGGAAAGGTGGCATCTCGTCCAATGGCACCCATACATTCTCGATCGGGAACAGGTCCGGTGAGTATACTGGCCACTGTAAGATATCGTTGTGTAGTAGACACGTTCTAGAGACGGTAGTAATATCAGGTCGAGCATTGTCTTGTTGAAAAAGCAGGTGAACCTGGAAGTTCAGGAATGTGAGCGTAACTGGGTGTAAAATTTCTTGTCTGTAACGTTGGCCTTTCAAAGGTGATTTGGCATCAAACGCAATTGCACACCACACCATGACACCAGGTCTTCTGGACGTGTGACGCCACACATCAACGTTTACCACGTTGAATCCACACACGGATTTGATTGTCGTCTCCACCCAGACAGAGAGGGATTCGTCAGTGAAGACCACTCGATGCCATTCGACGCTCCATGTCCGTCTCTCACGACAACATTCCAGTCTTTGAGGGCGATGCAATGCTGTTAAAGGCAGTCGTCGTAACGGTCTACGTGAGTTTAGTCCCACGTCGTGAAGCCGTCGACACATGGTGCGATCACTTAGTGGAGGATCGACAGAGGTTCCCTCTGCCCGTTGGATGTCTGCAACAGTGGCTGTTGGTACAATCCGCGCATGTCTTACAACACGTCAATTCTCTCTCGGTCTGGTTTCTCTAGGTCTTCCTGAGCCTGGTTGACGCAAGGCATGTGCCTTGTTGTATCCACCGCTGCTAACAGCGTGCAACAGTAACATCACTACAACCAAAATGTTGCGCATTCCGTCTATTACATCATCCACCTTCTCGGAGGCCATTGACTCGGCGGCCGATCTCAAACTCTCCAAGTATGCTTGAATTGCTTGCGAACTTTTTCTGAGGCATAACTCAATGAAAAACGATGTAACCAACACAACAGAAAGAGTCGAAATGAATATGCGGCGCTACTGGATGTCCTTTGCAGGAATGCAGCGTGTTTGAGAGCTGTCCTGTGCGTTGCGCATGCTCAAAAGATTCTGAAAATTTGATTATTTGCATCTTCAATTGAGATGTACCACTCCTCCAAATTTCATTTATACCGGTCTACTCATTCCAGGTGCAATATTTTTTTGTCTTGTAGAGTGTATTTATTGATATTGACTCTAAATTGATGTACTATCCTAAGTACTGTTGACGAGTAAGACCAGATTGTTCGTCATGACAAACTTACCTTGTTCAAGGGAATGAAAATTCAAGTAGGGAAAAACAGATTGTTCCGTGTCCAGAACATGACAATTTTGAACAGATTTTTCGCTACGACAGGACAGTACCCTACGAGAAGATAAACCACCATTAATATAGACGGATAATGTGGGCGGAGTCTCTGTTTTGAGATGTCAGAAGGGTAAATCACCTTCACTTTCGAATCGCCGTAGCAGATTGGCTGTCAAATCGGAGACTAGGGTTTCTGATAGCGGTGGATGATCACTTCAACTGATCAGTAATTTAGGACCCACAACCTCGTGACACATCTTCAAACCGAGCAGCTGGAAGACGTAACACGATGCTGCGGGCACATGCACATATTTCATTTTAAGGTCGGTGAAACCACCAGGAATTTCATAGCTGAAAGAGCATTTATCTAGGGGAATGTGGTAGCCCGGTTGGTGGAGTAACGGACTAGCAACTGGAGGGTTGTGAGTTCGAAACAACCAGAAACCGTCGTGTACAAAGGGGGCCAGTGCACGCTAAATCTGTTGTTACCTCAAATGTTTGCGTGGTGTGGAAGTTTGGAGAAAGGGTTACCAGCTCAAGTGTGAAATCGCCATCTGACCGTGGTTCAAAATTACGTAGTGTTGTCCTCGGGTCTTTCCCTTCGAAGGTTGATCCCGGACCATCTCAAACAGCCGGTTGTGTTACTCCAATGCGACGTTAATTAAATGCCTACCTACCTAATTAAATGCCTTTTCTGTTTGTGCCGACCAACCGGTCTGGTGGTTAAGGTGTTAGCCTCTAGATCGAAAGGTTCCTTATCCGAATTCGGATCAGTGCAAGGATGTTTGAAGCGTATGGTGTAGAGGCAGCTGGTGCATCTTAAATCTATCGTGACCGACAGTCCTCACGTTGGGTTGGCGTGTAGGTTTCAGAGTGTCCGAATTCGGGTTAGTGCAAGAATGTTTGTAAGCGTATGGTGTAAAAGCGGCTGGTGCATCTTAAATCTATCGTGACCGACAGTCCTCACGTTGGGTTGGCGTATAGGTTTCAGAGTGTCCGAATTCGGGTTAGTGCAAGGATGTTTGTAAGTGTATGGTGTAAAAGCGGCTGGTGCATCTTAAATCTATCGTGACCGACAGTCCTCACGTTGGGTTGGCGTATAGGTTTCAGAGTGTCCGAATTCGGGTTAGTGCAAGGATGTTTGTAAGCGTATGGTGTAAAAGCGGCTGGTGCATCTTAAATCTATCGTGACCGACAGTCCTCACGTTGGGTTGGCGTATAGGTTTCAGAGTGTCCGAATTCGGGTTAGTGCAAGGATGTTTGTAAGTGTATGGTGTAGAGGCGGTTGGTGCATCTTAAATCTGTAGTGACCGACAGTCCTCACGTTGGGCTGGTGTGTAAGTTTCAGTGTGGGGTGCTAGCTTGGGTGTTGCCTCGTCATCTGACCGTGGTTCAAACTTACGTGGTGTTGTCCTCGGAATTGGGGGGATTCTGCCTTAGGGAATTGATCCCGGACCGTCGTCGGTAACCCGTTGTGTTGCTCTAGTACGACGTTAATTAAAAATACCTTGCCTAACCTGGACCATCGCCTACAGCCGGTTGTGTTGGTCCAGTGCGATTTTAATTAAATGCCTACCTACCTGCCTAAATGCCGTTTTCTGTTAGTAAACATAAATGTGAAACCTTTGGAATGAAAATTATGTACCGGAGCAACATTTGACATAGTGCCGCCATATCTCCGAGATCCCAATCAGCATCCAATCTGGCGACCGATTTCCGAGACTTCAGCGAAGCCAAAAGCTCTGGCGAACGAATAAGAAAACGTGACTCACGCTCCGTGAAATGAGGAGTGATGTAGGGTCAGACGGGCACAGGTAGAGATCTCTGACGCCACGGAGACCTGTTGAACTACTTGGTCCTGATCGGCAACGCGTGGCGCCTCCGGGTACACACCCACTTTTCCCATTCGATTCTTTCTTCTCCCTTTTTTGCTTCCCTTCTTTCTTTCCCCGAGGATTCTCGCGAAAGGCGTGGGAAAAGAGCGCTTTTGGTGCGCGCACGGAGGCTTTTATTTCCATCCCTGCGTGGCGTTTGGAAGGGGTTGAAGGAGCTGAATCGGGCGTGTTTGTGTAAGATCTGGGATGCAGGCAGGAGGGGGTGCTTGTTGAGGGTGGTTGGGTTCTTGTTTCTTGGACTGTCGTCACCTCTGTGTCGCTTTTGTACCTCGTTGCGTGGAGGTGTAGATTGGAATCGGTGAGGTGCCCCCTTTTTTTTATGGAAGTCTTCTGTTCGGGGCTGTAGGCTGCGAAAATGCGGGTCGCGTCTTCTTTTAAACACTAGACCGGCCGTTGGTGTAGGAGGCGAAGCTAGACTTTTCGGGTTCTGGGGCAAATGGCACTGATGCCACCCTATGTCCTAAACAAAATGTGTTATTTGACAATGGTAAATAGCTTTTTGTGTTGCTCCAGTGAGACATTTATTAAAAATGCCAATACCTTGACCAAGGGTCCTCACTTTGGGTTGGCGTGGAAGATTGGAGAGTGGGGTACCAACTCAGGTGTTGCTTCGTCATCTGACCGTGGTTCAAAATTACGAAGTGTTGTCCACGGATCTTTCCCTTAAGGGACTGATCCCGGACTATTGTCAATAGCCCGTTGAGTTGCTCTAGTACGACGTTAACTAAAATTACCATTACCGAGGAACAACACCTCGTAATTTTGTACCACGGTATGAATCCGGGTCATTGTATGGATGTTTGTAATAGGGATGCGACATCGATAGTAAAAAATCGATGTTTTGAATCATCGATGTTCAAAATTAAAACATCGATATTGATAGTACAGCGCACCAAAACCATCGATGTTTTTAAAATTCAGTGTATTTAAACTTTTTTTCCCATTTCTTAAAACTGGTTTTGCAACTAGTGATGCGAAATCGGCACAAATACATCGATGTTTTTTATAGAACATCAATGTTTTGAAAATATTGACATCGATGTCGCATCCCTACTTTTCAGACCCTTCACCCTTGGCCACTTTGGTCTATAAGTATGTTCAATTTGCTGATTATAAAAATTATACTACTTTGTTATTTTTAAAATTTTTATAAAAGTACTTCTTTCATTTAAAAATAAAACATCGACAAGAATAAACATCGATGTTACAAAAACATCGACTCCAATACATCGATGTTTTTTAAAAAACATCGATGTTTTGAAAACATCGACATCGATGTCGCATCCCTATTTTGTAAGCGTATGGTGTGGAGGCGGCTGGTGCACCTTGAATCTATCGTGGCCGAAAGTCCTTACGTTGGGCTGGTGTGGAAGTTTGAAGAGTGGGGTGCCAGCTCAAGTGTTGCCTCGTCATCTGACTGTGTTTTAAAATTACGTGGCGTTGTCCTGGTATATTTCCCTTAGGGAATTGATCCCGGACCGTCGCCAATGGCCCGTTATGTTGCTCTAGTATGACGTTAACTAAAAATTGCCAATTACCTTGACCATCGCAGGTAGGTATTTAATTAAAGTCACACTGGAGCAACACAATGAGTTATTGGCGATGATTCGGAATCAACCCTCATAGGGAAAGAATCGAGGATAACACTATGTAATTTGGTACAGCTTCAGTCTACATTTATAGCGGTGGCAACGGCCAACGCTGTCAACGATGTTTTTGGCGCGCTTCTATTAGCGAATTACGGTTTGCGGCAACCCATCAGCGTTTACGGTTATTTTCATAGCAACCTCGGCAAACATGGAAACTTTAAATTTTCATTTTGATCATTCTTCAAATCCTATTCTATCCGTTAAAATCGTTTGATTACATTGGTTTGTTAAAAACATTTTTTCTTTGATTACATTGGTTATTTTAGTTTTAAAATATCCTTTGATTGCATTGGTCCTTTAAATTTTTTTAATTTGATTTCTTTGGTTCTTTTAATTGTTTTCCGTCATTTGTGGAATTTTTTTTAACATAATTTTTTTCCCGAACAGTTTTGATCCATCAGGTTGTATTATTTCTTGTTTTTTTTTCTTTAAAATTTTTTTTCTTAATTTTTTTTCTTTTTTAACATACTTATTGTATTTAGTGTAATTGATAAGTTTCAGGGTATTCTTACTCAACATTCGCAGCTAATTTTTTCTGCTAGAAGGCAAACGTTTGGAAGTGAAGGAGTGCCTAATCGTTTTTTTTTTATGTGTGTGTGTGTTCGTTTACATCTGAAAAAGCAAAATATTTTCAAAATGTTCACAAATGTGTTTTCAAGCCTTCATTTTCCGTTGTAAAAAGACAAATATTTTTGAAAGAAATTTTTTGAAATAATTCTTTCCTTGGCGACTTTAGAAGTGCACCAAAAAAAAATCGCCAAGTCCGTTGCCACCCCTATATACGTAGACTGTAGCTGCACCCGTAATATTGAACCATGGTCAGATTACGAGCATCATAGAAACGTGAGGACATTTGAGGCCACGACAGAGTTAACGTGCACCAGCTCCCTTTGTACACTACGATCTTTGACTACACTCAAACTTACAACCCTCAGGTTGCTTGTCCATTAATCTTCAACTGAAAAAAAGTTAGAGTATCATTTAGATACGATCACTATTTTATATAATTTATATACAAGGCCTTTTTTGGATATGGCGAATGTTGACCGTTTCAGTGCTAACCCTGCAAGGGGTTTTGACGAGTTATCTCGTCCATCAAGATCTGAACAATTTCGCTAATGACGAGACACATCGTCTACGAATTTTTGTCTGATGACGAGGTCAATATCTGGTAATTTTTCTTCTAATTACGGTACATTCCATTAAGAATCAAATTAGCTAAAACTTCGAGAGGCACGTCTTCGAGACAACCACCAGGTGGTTGATACTGGCAGGGACTCATTTGGAGGATAGGAACATCCCCTTAATAATACGAAAGAAAATGCAGGAGCTAGCGCAATTGATGTGAAACGGAAGTTTTACTGAATCCAGAGGCAAAATCGCGGACAGGTTGGAAAATACTCAAATATACATCAGATTCGTTTTATCGGGATCCTGGAGTTAAGAACTCGTTGCTACATAACGACCGGCTGGGAAGACCTGATGGTTGAAGGCATGATTTTTGTGCCCCGGTCAGATGACGAGGTCATCCCTTGAGCTGGCATCCCATTCTCCAAACTTCCACGCCAAGCCAACGAGAGGACATTCGAGGTCATTTACAGATTTAGCTTTCACCAGCCTCATCGCACACCGCGGTCTTTTATTGAAGCCCTAGTTTCTATGTCGTAACCCCCTCTTCTCTCGTTTGTTAATCCGCTTCTAGAACCGGACTACCACGTCCCTTTTTGTTAAGCGTAGGTAGGTATATTAAACGTCTTACTGGAGCAATACAAGGGACTTTTGACGATGATCGGGAACAATCACAAATTGAAGGACCCTAGAACAACACCACATATTTTGAAACACGGTTAGATGATGATGCAACACATGAGTTGGCACCCCACTCTCTAAACTTCTACACTACACCATCGTGAGGACATTTGAGGCTACGATATATTTAATGTGCACCGCACCTTGTGTAGCCGAGGGTCTTTGGCTTAACCGAGCTTCGACCTCAATTGAGGAAACGATATAATTAATGTGCACCGTCCCTCGTGTACACGAGGGTCTATGGCTTAACCGAGCTTCCACCTCAATTGAGGCAACGATATAATTAATGTGCACCGTCCCTCGTGTACACGAGGGTCTATGGCTTAACCGAGCTTCCACCTCAATTGAGGCAACGATATAATTAATGTGCACCGTCCCTCGTGTACACGAGGGTCTTTGGCTTAACCGAGATTCCACCTCAATTGAGGCAACGATATAATTAATGTGCACCGTCCCTCGTGTACACGAGGGTCTATGGCTTAACCGAGCTTCCACCTCAATTGAGGCAACGATATAATTAATGTGCACCGTCCCTCGTGTACACGAGGGTCCATGGCTTAACCGAGCTTCCACCTCAATTGAGGCAACGATATAATTAATGTGCACCGTCCCTCGTGTACACGAGGGTCTTTGGCTTAACCGAGCTTCGACCTGAACCGTAATCCAAATGTTTTTACAATTACAAAGACAGCAAACTGTGTGTGTTGTTAAAAAACAATAGAACCTGCTCTGTGTGTATATAAGAATACGCCTATATCATTAGTTTTCAGTTGGGGTTGAAAGCAAGGCTAATCGTGGAGCAATCAGGCGATCAAGCGATGTGAGAAGTTTGGAGATCTGTTCAGAAAAAGATGTATACGGGAAATTCCTATCATGTTGATCAACAAGGGCGTAGATATGCCACACCTCCGGTTTAAAAGAAAAGGTCGCGGCAATTTTATAGAAATTAATGTCAATTCATAAAGTTAGCTTGTCTTCAAGTCTAACGTGGATCAATATTTTCTAACGTGTTTTGCTAACATTGATCAAAATATTTGACACCACGCCAACGTGAGGACGTTTGAGGCCAGGACAGATTTAATGCACACCATCCTCCTTTGTACACGACGGTCTTTGGTTGGATTCGAATTTGCAGCCCGTTGCTAATCCGTTACTGTTCCAAACGGGCTATTATGGGACTGTAACACTCTAAAGACGCCTTCTCTGATCACGCTCGCCAACCTCTGCCAAACCCTTCTTGTCCCAAATTATATGTAAATTTTACTGTACATATCTGTAAAGCTGTAGGATGTTAGAATGAATGTTGTTGTGGTGAAACCCAAAGATCTTGTTCTTTTACACTACCATTTCTTACTGTCATCACTCCATTTCATCCGGTACAGGACCTTCTAAAAAAGTGCATCCTTAATGGTTTTCTACTGACCAGGACAAAGCAACCACCCGGCCGGAACCCCGGGACGTATGACAGCACTATAGTTTGAGAAACACCACCTCTGAGAGATGTTTTGATTCTTCAGTAGCGGCTCAACACAGAGAGAGTGAGCAAAGAAAGAAATCACTTCCACGTTTTCTAATCGCATCTAAATATAACGATGGATACGAAACCCGACTCCTCTATTTAATTAACTGTTACGTCTGAAATGTGTATAAAAAGTGAAATCCCAGCCCTGCGAATTGCGTGGGACCTTGAAAATCCATCCATCATTCAGATCCAAAGCGAAAATTAAAATTCCAAAAACGTATATAGGAAGTTTTTGCATCCGCGCTCTTTGGGCGGAGTCGTTCTGGTATTTAGTGCACTTGGGTCCATTTCGGCAAGCAGGAAGGAGCCATTCATTCTCTTCGTAATTGGACGTAGTGGCCGTTTTAGCTCTCATTTGCAAATACGTTGGACCGTAAGACTAGGCCTCCACACACGATTTCTAGTCGCGCGATTTTGCAGTCGCAAAAATATAAAACTCATTGTTTCAAATACAAATGCACAAACTTGTGACTAAACAATCGCAGCGATTAAAAAATTGCAATCGGTCCGATCTACGCTACTGTCGCTCTGCCCAATGAATTACACAGATATGCACCCACTTGCGATAGTTTAGTCGCAATTCTGAAGCAGTCATGTTCTGGTCTATGCTTAAAAAACAGCAAATACTCGTTTAAAACGTCTGACAATGTATCTACCGGAAGTGATGATGGATGAATATTAAAAGTATTTGATGCTGAATTGCTCATTAAAGAAATTGAAAAGAAGAATTTAAAGAAATAGAAGATTGTTATTGATGGACCAAGTATTCCCTACTAATCGTCGTGGTCCAATATTATGTGGTGGTGTTCTCGGATATTTCTTTTTGGAATTGATCCCGGATAGCCCATTGTGTTGCTCTAATACGATGTTAACTAAAATGACCTTAATTTTACCCAATAATTCGTCAAAACTACTTTTTTGCATTCGGTAATGCTGGGAAAACTTTGCTGGCTGTTCACATAAATCTTCAAATAACTTGTAAAACTGCCTTTTCAATAATCTTTCACTTGTTATTGGATGTACCCAATAACGATGCTTCCTCCGTTTACTTCTCGCACGAAGCAAAAGAGAGATCACCCAAGTAGTTTCAATGATATCCATTGGAAAACTGTTCTAATTCAACGATTTATCTATCTACTAGGAACGAAATCTACTTGGTGTGTGTGCACCTAGTAGATTTTCTGCGGCTGCGATTTTGTGGTCGCGGCGAATAGAAGCGGTTAAGGCAAAGCTACAATTTTGGGAACCTGAGACTAATGATGCAAAGGGTGGAAAAAGACGGGTTTATTCCCACGAATAAACCCGGTTTATTCCCACGAATAAACCCGGTTTTTTTGGGAAAGAAATATTAAAAACTTCTGGGAATTTTGAAAATTTCCAATGCTTTAAGAATAGAAAAATGGCTTATTTATAAGTATCTCATCACATGTTTCTGGCAACTACTGTTTACAATGATGAAATTTCTTAAGATTTACCAAACTAATGCTTTAGTTTCTTTGGACTTTAACATAATGTAACAAAGCACTAACTTAGAAGCTGTTTGTAATCCTAATCTGTTTAGAATTTTGCTGTGAATAAATGCAAAATTTGAAAAAATACATTTTAAACATGCAGATGAAGCAGGACATCCTTGAAGATGTTCTATTAATTCCAGAAGGTTTGAATCTATACCACTTTTTATAGGTTGTTCCACCAAAGAGAAGATGATACACTGTTGATAATTTCAGATGAAAACTAAAGCACAACCATGAATAATTGGTATAACACCTTATAAATTAATTCTTTCTTTAAAATTGAGTGGAAAGGATTTTACACTTAAAGGTTATATTGTTGTTCTGGAAATATGAAGATTTGTAGAATAATTACCGAAAGAATAATTAAAAACTAACAAAAATGATACCTTTAATTTTATAGTTGTTATAATTTATGTTTTGAAGCCCAAACTCTTGTGTAACTCATTCACTATAATTTCTCCCAAACATGGTTGCTGCTATAGCCTCTTAAATGTGTTATTAAATCTGTATTTGTTAATGGAAATCAGCGACCATCTTGGACTACGATGTTCATTCCGGTATTTACTAGTTTTCCCCGGTATTTACCAGTTCTCTACACTGGGATTGGAAATATTAGTTTTGGGCAGAAAAAAGCAAACCCTGGTTGCTGCACACTGGTTGGGACTTATTGATCAGATATTTTATCGATGTGCAACATATTACAACATGATTTCATTCTCAATTCGAGTATCTTATATATGCACTTTACTGATTAAAAACTGATGTTATAAAAATGGTTGGTTTAGTTTGTTCCCTCAATATTTCCAATGTTTTCCAAAGTTCCGGTACACATGAGGTTGGTGCCATTTTCGTATTATACTAGACCGTAGATGCCGGTAGAAGTAAAGTTATGCCATATGGGGGCAAATAAATCTAATGCCATTTTAGCTCTCATTTACAAATTCTTTGGACCATAGATATAGGAAGCGGCTAAACTACACTTTTAGCAACCAAGTGCAAATGAAGCTGATGTGATTTTTGCCTTCTGAAGTAAGTAATCTAGACAGGTAGAGGCGAAACTATGCTTTTGGGGAACCAGGAGAAATTGAGGCTGATGACACTAATTTTTGCCTTCTGAAGTAAGTAATCTAGAGGCGAAACTATGCTTTTGGGGAACCAGGGGAAATTGAGGCTGATGACACTAGCTCTCATTTGCAAGTATTTTAAACCATAATTCACGGTAGAAACGAAGCTAGATTTTATGGGGACCTCGGGAAATGAGGCTGATGTTACTAGCTGTCAAGGCATGTCCAGGAAGAAGCGAAGCTATGGGGCACCTGAGGCAAATAAAGAGATGCTTCCTTCAAACCAAAACAAAATTTATTTATTTAAAAGAAAGATAAAGTATACTAATTTAAATTATTAGCAACATTTTCTTTTCTTTAGCTGCTTTCCAAAAGTTAAGCACGAAAAAATTTCTTTTAAATTTATTTATTTAAAAGAAAGATAAAGTATATTAATTTAAATTATTAGCAACATTTTATTTTCTTTAGCTGCTTTCCGAAAGTTGAGCACGGAAAGCAAATTCACATGCTTGAATTTTATTAGATGAAGCTTACTGTGGTAGATTATTACCTGCCAACTAACAATTTGTTACATGTCAAACATACAAATTAGGCTTACGATGTGGGAAGCTTTTTCTGTCAAACTAAATGTAGGTGGCAGTTCGTGTTTCTACCTCAGAACGTGATTCCCGTTCGTATTCTGAACGTGATGTCCTTTGTTTTTTAATAATATTTCAGAACTTTGACAAAAACATTCCAAAGAATGATTTCTGAATTGATATATGACAGCTAAAATAGTCGGTGTTCTCGATACTTAAAAGTATTCATTGTACTCAATACTTAAGTATTTCTTTTACTCTATTTTCTTGTACTTAAATACAGCAGTATTCATCCAAATGCTATAAAGCTTTCATCTAATCATTCTAACACCAAAGTATTAATTCTATGTAGTGGAAAGTAAGGTACCGTGTTACACATTTTTGTTTTGTTTTTAACTGTACTATAAAATAAATACAGGAAATGTTAAGATAAAAATAATGAAACACATATAAAGTAGGATGGAATTTTGTTTTATTTTAACAAATTTTAAGGCTTATCTCTCTTTTTCATTGAAATATTTTCCAAACTGCTTGACGAGAGAAATCCGTCTCTGTATCACTTTTCGTAGCGCATACTATGGATCTATTGTCAACTGTAGAGCAATGGTTGGCCAACCAAGAATTTACAAATTTTTCCGGTTGAAAGTGGTCTGTAGGTGGTCTATTTGCATTAATAAACATTAGATTGGAGACGTTTGAAATCAATAAAGATGATCTCAAATCTGTAACAATGTTGTTCATTAAACTAAACCCGCGCTCGCACTTGGCTGTGGAACATGTTGATACTTCGATTGTTCTTAAAAGTGGCTTTAATTTTTCTGGAATAGTTTGGGAGTTTTCATCGAAGTCCCTCAAACCCTGAATCGTGCACATTTCATCTATACCAAAACGACGACAGATCCTTTTTACGTCCTTTCCTCCATTGCGAATATCCCCTGTATTTATATTTTCTGGATCAAGCATAGATATATCCTTCAAAAATTGACAATTTTCTTCATTAACATCAGAACAAAGTCTGCATTTCATTCTATCGACAGTACTTTGAATGAATTGCTTTTGATTAATAGGTACAATTTTGTAATTATGTACCAAGGTGATATCTTGAAATAGAAACCTTTCCTTTGCTTCTACAGCTATCGATGTTTTGCGCGATGTTTTCTAGGAAAAGCAAAGTATGTGCATAGTTTAAAAAAAACCAAAAAAAAAAAAAACAGAGGGTATACGGAATTTGCTGGGAAAACCAGAGGGTATACGGCGTATATCACCTTATACCCTCCACTACAGCCCTGGACACTGGTGATGTATGATGTCGTTGGGTACGAATCTGACGAGTTCTCGTCCTTCAATTCTAAGTCTTTTAAAGATTGTAGTGCGAAGAAACTGTGAAAAATATCGCTTACCCCTTTCGATCAGACTTCAAGAGCTATCAATCGCCTTTCAGAGGAATGGAAATTACTGCCCCTGCTTCTTTGGATCGTCTGATTTAAGGGCTTCTTCTCAATCGAGGGAGCAGCCTCACCGTCTCGATCAGCTGAGGTCACTAAGGAAATAGGGAAGGCCCCAAGAGGGTTCAACTGAGGGTCTGGTTTGTGATTGCGAGATTCGCTGTTCACTTTAGTCGTTGTGAAAACGAAATGGGCACTGTTCATCATGTGCAATCGGTTCGGGGTTGGATAGTGCTATTTCCCTATTTCTTCTATCCTACCTTTTAGCCTGGTATGGTTTTTAACTTTCATGGCTAGTGGGAATTCCTACATAGGCATCTGCACTATATGGACAAAAGCATTTGAACACTGCATGTTTTTCTGAAAAAGAGCTTTATTATTCTATTTAGTAACGGATTGGCCTTCTTTTTTAGCTTGTATTACAGCTGGAGCACTTCAAGACACACTTTCCACGAGTTCTCTGTAAGTCTGGACAGGAATAACTCGCCCTGCCTCTTGCAAGGCTGTGAGAAGAAATTGTTGTGAAGATGGAAGTGCGTGGCGGTGTCGTACTCGTCCCTTCAGTTTTTCCCACAATTTCTCGATCAGATTGAGATTGGGGCTCTGGACAGGCTTATTAAACATATTCACCTCATTTTCTGGAAACCAGTTCCTTACACGCTTTGCAATATGACAAATGGAGCTCGATCCTGTTGGAAGAAACAACCATCATCGCCATAGTATTGCTGTAGTGTAGGCAAGACCGAATTATCCAGAACGTCGAGGTACATGTCAGCTTACATGGTACCAGGTGCATAAAGTAATGGGCCTAGTCCTAACCATGAAAAACAACCCCACACTAAGATGGATCCTCCTCCAAATTTCTGCAGTATCCAAATACATGACCATACAGTGTACGTCTTATTCCTGTGATCTTCATTGTTTTAGATGCACGTGAACGTACACGTCTTGTTTGGGTTCTGAGAACCATTCTCCGTACCTTCGACTGGTGTCTTAGAGTCGTATCCTTCACAAATCTACCCGAGCGGCTCATCACTTGGAGACACTTCGGTCATTATGTCGCTGGGTCCAACTCTAACCATTTCTATTCCTTCTCGGAAGTGCGTCGTCGTAAGCCTGCAGTCAAGCATGTAGTGAAGAGAAGCACCTGCTTCACTACATAGACAGGTGAACAGTAAAAAGTATTCCGAATGGCATATGGAACCTTCAGTGGTTTATCAGTGTAAGGTTCGCCATCTCGCATCTTACAAGAAGTGAAACGCCAAGTTGGCGACCCTACATATAAAACGCCAAGCTGGCAACCTAAGAACAAAGCTTTTTCAATTAAAAGAAACGTCCACAAGATTTCAAGCCGAGGAAGTGCGGCAAAAGCCAATTAAAAAAGTCAGAGCAATAAATAGTTACCGATACATCTAAAAGATAAAATCCATCTTCAGAAGAGGAGGTCAAGTAAAGATTATATACAGCGGGTGGTTGAAAAGTTACACTTTTCAATGCCTATCCAAATGTAATTGCTACTGGTGGAGTGGTCGTTCACGGTAAGACGTTTGTCGCCAACTAATTTTTGTCGCCAAATCAAGATGGCGGCCAAATTCCGTAACAGCAGATAGGGTTGCCATAACAAAAACGGCAAATGTGAAAAAAATCCGAAAAAGGTGAAAATTACCATATTTGGCGACAAATCGCCTTCTTACCGTGAACGACCACTCCACCGCTACTTTATACTACATGTAACTTACGTGACGTGACCGATTAAATTTAGTAAAATATACTCCAAATATGGAATTTTGACTCTGTGTCTTTTGAGTCTTTTACTGAACTTTCACGACGGAGTTCATCAACAACCATCGGCCTCGGACCACTACTATCAGTAATTGGAAAACAAAGGAGTCGTACAAATGCATTTTGAGATTCGGGATAGGAAATAATTTATTTGTAAATTGTTGATTGAAGAGCTGAATCATCGATGTAAAGCTTGCATCACATTCAGGGAGCCACGTTCTGTAATACAACGCACTTTGATCTTTGAAGAATATTCTGTTCCTTTTATTTAAGTTCATAATATAAGATATCTTAATACATATTGTGTTTAATTTTTATTATCGCTTAAAAAAAATCGTAACTCAATTATCTTGTGAAATTCTTGAGTCAGTAAAGGAAGAATTTTAAAAGCTGTATAATATTTTCTTCGTGCTGAACTTTTAGTAGACAGTGTGAGTGGCATTTTCTATCAGGGCTAAATTTATGTGGCGATAGTGTTTCTGCGGCGGAAATTGTTTTCTGGATGTATTCTGAACGAAACGTCTATTTCTTTGTTCTTCGAATTCGATTTCATATCTTTACCTATAAAAATGACAAAGAAGGTATTCCGAATTGATGTATCATTGTTGACTTACCAACATAAATTATATTTAACTCCAAACATCACCAAAACGAAAATGAACTATAATTTGAGGTAAACCCTATATATACAAAAGCATTTGGACGGTAGAAGAAAAATCTCAAACCGTCTTGTTTGTTTATTTACACTGAATCCCCTCTCATAATACACATTAATTTTGTTTATAAATCAATGTTCTCACCATGTGTAATACTGGCGGTGATGTTTTGGGGTAACCTGTTCCCTTGCTTGTAGTGCAATTTAGAATGTTACGATAATAAATTTAGAATGTTACGCTATTTAAACATGATGCTGATAGTTAAAAATTGACGCCAAAATCGTACAAACAAAGATACATAAAATTCATTCTTTTCCAGAAATATTTTTTCTTCTGCAGCAGTTTGAGTTTGTAAGCACCTAAAACCGTATTAGGTTAGAATATTCTTTTTCGACTAAACATTCCCAAAAATAATTTATTCCCTAACACACAAACAATGTATTCCAAGTACATTACATATTATTCATTCCACCTCGAAACAGTCATAACTATCCTTTCAACCCTAAACGACCGTTTACAAACTAGAACCCGCCCACAACAAACACTGATAATACACAAGTTCATGATAACAATAACCCTCATTTAGGTCCTGGAAGCCGGCTATAAAGCCACCGTTCCAAGCTCAATTTCTTTTGCACTAGAACTGAAATATATATACTTTAACAAAATCCCATTAATTTAAACTTAATTTCATACAAGAAGCCTATCGTGAAAGTCTGACTTTAAAATATACTTTTTCCGGCTGATGAGCCCATTTTTTCTTTTTAAGCCTTTAATTCCTTTCCTTATAGTCAAATTATTTTCCTATTAGTCTTATGCAGGGAACCCATGATGCATTAGATAAAAAAAAAAATCTGCGGTTTAACAGCATAATTCGTACTTTGCAACCAAATTACAGTCTTTCCTGCAGGACTTCTAGTCAATTTTGACTTTCTTGGCCATTGCCAAATCTTTTCAAAGGGTTATAATCTTCTGAAAGGGCTGATAGTCTTCCCAAAGGATTTTAATCTTCTGAAAGGGCTGGTAGTCTTCCCAAAGGATTCTGATCTTCTGAAAGGGCTGATAGTCTTCCCAAAGGATTCTTATCTTTGCAAAGGATCAATATAATCTTTCCAAAGAATTCTTATCTTCGGAAAGGACCCATGGAATATTTTCAAAGGTTTCTATTCTACAAAATGTGTCAATAGCATGGTTTCAAAAGATTCTATTCCATGTAAAGAACCGATAAAATCGTCCCAAAGTGTTCTACTCCAAAGAAAGAACGAGTAGAAACCTTCCAAAGGTTGAAAGAATACATGAATTATTTACCAAGATGCGGTTATTTAGTCGTTAAGTGAGTCGTGGGATAAAAACAGCAGTACAGTACTTGGAAATATCTCGCGCCGCTTGGAGGGATAAAAAATTAATCCTTAACCAACACCTCAACTCCACCTACTCTAAGTCCTATTCTACAGATCTAATTTCGTCCCATTAGGTGGATAAAAAAAATCGATAGCGCATCTGCTTCTGGTAGTAAACTGTCCGTGAAAAGAAGTAAAAGAACAAAGAGTTGTCATCAAATCCCGCGGGTTCTGACGTCACTTCGAAACGTCACAATCAACTGCGTCATACCGCACGTGCAAACAGGGTCGCAAGTCTTGATTCGATGAATTTTGCTGGTTGGCTGCCTTCTAGGCTTTTTTATCTCGTGCAAACCGCGAACGTAAAAAGAAAGAATTATTCAAACTCTTGGGTGGGGCAGCAGGAACTAATGGAGATGATATATATTTAAATTCATTTACAGAATGTTGTCATGTGTTTTTCTTTTTCTTGAATATGCGGATGTCCTCTCTGTATCAACATGCACAGGCGGAGTTCAGACATTTTGAATCTTCTTTCCCTTCTGTGATTTTTATCACTTTCTAAGAAGAGATAAGTGAGATTCTCGTTTCTTTTAGAATTGGCGGTGTCCGTCGCTTTGTGAGATTAAATCGGGAATTTAAACCATTTGTTATTGTTATTTTTGAAACGAGACGCGGTTTCGGTTTTTCTTCAATTTGAAATTGATTAATGGCAGCAAGCAACGCTGAATCTGGGAGATACAACTCTGGACACCCAAACACCACGTTGGTATGGTTTCTTGTTTTTGCCTATTTGAAAATAAACCGTTTAAAAATTAGGTGATACTTAAATTAGCCATTTACAAGTGTCCATGGAAGCCCAGAAGCCAGGAACCCAATCTTTAAAGTTAATTAAAATAATAATAATAATAATAAACATTTTAAATTTAATTTAAAGTAAAAATCGATAAAACAAAAGCACAAATAAGATACATTTGAGAGAAACATCGGTTTCTATTTTGACCTTGATTTTTCACCACAAGAAGAAATCTACAAGGGATTGCGGATGTCTGATTATTACAATTTTAAATGGTTTCTTGCTATGATTGGTTGATGGAAGTTGTCATGCGCAAAGGGTACCTTCAGCCGACTCTTCTTCCTATACTTAATGCTTCCTTCTTTCATTACCTTTCAGTCCAATCCAAAAGGATGAACTAATATGTTACTACTAGGGATGCGACATCGATAGCAAAACATCGATGTTCAAAATTAAAACATCGATGTTGATAATACATCGACCCAAAAACATCGATGTTTTTAAAATTCAGTGTATTTAAACTTGTTTCCCCATTTCTTAAAACTGGTTTAGTAACTAGTGATGCGACATCGGCTCCAATACACCGATGTTTTTTTCTAAAACATCAATGTTTAGAAAACATCGACATCGATGTCGCATCCCTACTTTTTAGACCCTTCATCATTGGTCACTTTGGTCTAAAAGTATGTTCAATTTGCTGATTATGAAAATTATGCTACTTGGTTATGTTTAAAATTTTTATAACGGTACTTTTTTCATTGAAAAATAAAATATCGACAACGTAAAAACATCGACAAGTATAAACATCGATGCTGCAAAAACATCGACCACAATACATCGATGTTAAATACATCGATGTTTTTAAAAAAAACATCGATGTTTTGAAAACATCGACATCGATGTCGCATCCCTAGTTACTACACTGTTACCAGTGACCTGCATTGGTTTGGTGGCATAACGCCCATATAAGCACAGAACTTCGGCGTCCTCTGAGGAAAAAAAGAAACAAAATAGATAAAACCAAAACAAACACGACGACTTTTTAACGTAAATTTCAGACAGGCGCCTCAATCCTATGATAGTACTTTACGCAAGTCCAACTTGATTGGCTAATCGGATCACATGACCTAGATACGTATGTCAATAAGGTTTATAGTTGTTGGCGATTTATCTCTTCCTTTCTGCTTTCTTCTTTTCTTTTCAGATCCATGGCTATGGGTGGGTAGAGGTGGGAGCCGAAAATTGTATCCTTTTATTATATAAGTTAATAATTATATAAGTTAGTGTTTTATGTATGCTTTTTGTTACATCAGAATGGTCCTAAGCCAGCGGTGGATACGACACAATCATCCTAAAGCAAAGGGGACGGCAGAGGGGCGGAAAAATATCAGCTGGTAGTGAGTTCAGGAGTGGTTCTTAGATTATTTATGTAAAATCAACGGAAGCTTGGAAAAATATAAAAAGGGTATTAAAAATTGGGAAAAGTAAATTAGAATGAAAAGGAATTAAATTGGAATTTTTTTTAAATAATTTGGAGGATCTAAAAAGTTTCCCGCCAGCTGGGTTCGAACGCGTGTAGTCATCCTCCGCTGCTGACGCTAATCTGAAGGTGGGTGACTTTAGCCATTAGGCCATCGTTGCTTTACGAAAAGAAGCTCTTTAAAGTATAAGTACACTTAATATAAGTTGGCAAGAAATACTACTAACAACAACCATACAACATATATATGAGGAGCAAATCAGAGTCAACTTGTCGGACACTTACGCTGAGGCGCTAGTGTATGTATTGTATTTCTACGAAACAACGCGCATATTCAAAATCAAATGGTTACTGCAACAATCAGATTGGCGAGCTATCCAAGTGAAGCCAAGCCCGTGAAACTAGCCAATCAAGTTGGACTTGCGTAAAGTACTATCATGGGATTGAGCCGCTTCTAATTTCAGTGAGATGTCTGTTTAGCTTCCTTGACTTTCATCGCAAGCTCAACTAGGAAATATGGAAGGCCCATCATTTCAGCTTCTAATGGTTTCTTTCTTTGATTGGTAAATGGCGTTAGTCATGCGAAATGCTTGATTTAAATACATACCCTCCACCCTAGTAGCAGAAACGGCGACGTACGTTGCAGAACAAATAAAGTCTTTGCAGAACAATTTTTCTTTAATTTTATAAACATTTTGGTCGATTTTTTTTAAATCATAAGTTACGATGTTCTGCAGTGCAAAGCTCGCTCCTTGCCACACCTTTTTTTCCTTTTCTTGCTTCGGAACAACTTCCCTACACCTCCCAAATTACCACAAACACTTTATAAATAACACATCTATATCAATGACAAAACATTTAAGTTATCGACAGAATTGCAATTTTTGAAAGTATGCCTTGGTTTAAAATTTTTGTCTGTTAATTAATTTTGCTGTTTTATAAAAATATGTAACACACATTTAGTCGATAACTGTGTTTTACGTTTGTTTTTGATTTTACTGCTGTTTTCAAAATTCGGACAAAATGCCTGCAGAACAATTACAATTGCTTGGAGTTGTGTTGCAGAACACTGAATATTATTCGCACCTAGGCCCTCTTCTTTCACCGTTGGATGCTGGCATCCAATCCAGATCATATGCGCATGGTCTGTCATTATCCGGTCTATGTACCAAATCTCATTATCCGGTCTCCAAACTCAAGACAACATCGGTGTGGAGTATAAGTTTGGAGAGTGGGGTGCCAGTTTAGATGTGACCTCGTCATCTGACCGTGATTCAAAATTACGTGACGTTGTCCTGGAATCTTTCACCCCGGGTTTGATCCTGGATTGTCCGCTGTGCTGCTCCAGTGTGATGTTAATTAAAATACCTAACTGCCAAACACAAGACCGACAACTTTAAGTAAGAAATACCGTGAAAGGGGAAAAAGAGGGTTTTGGGAATAGAATAATGGGGTGAAGAAGAAGATCGCTTTGGTGTTCTGGGACCGCGACAGCCAGGTTTACTAAAGGCAGTAAACTCTATGGGAGAAGAAAAGGTCACTCGAGGACGTCGGGTCCTTGAAGCCCGTACACACCTAAAGGAGATGTGTCCCTGAGGGCCTTAGAGCGATTGGTAAATGGTACTTTTTCTATCTCCAAGACCATTAAATATAGAGTAAAAATTTCAACGGATTTGAAATCTGCGGAAAATTTCAGTTTAGATTGATACCTAAAAATATGATGTCTTTAAATAAAAATTTTTTAATTTGAATAAATCTTCAACGGATTTGAAATCTGTGGAAAATTTTACACCATAGCTAGCCACGCAGTGGCTAGTTAATTATAAAAGGAAGCGTTTGTCTGTTTGCCGCAAAATCCTGACGATTCTATGGCACTTACAGCAATGAGATTTGGCACACAGGTAGTCCGAATGTTTTGCAATTTTTGGGTCTCGGCGAATTTTAAAATTCAATCTAGAACATTTTAAAATGAATTTAATGAAATTTAATTATTTTTGTTTTCTTTGGAATGGCAACCGCATAAAGATATGACAGATTCTAAATTTATTTTTCCCGTTTCAGTTTCCCTTTTGCGCAGAAGAATGATTTTCCAGCAGAGGATAAAAAAAAGTTTTAACGTTAGTTATGTAGTTCTTTTTTCTGTCTCCTAGACCGTTAAAGATAGAGTAAAAATTTCCACGGATTTGAAATCTACGGAAAATGGCACTTTAGATCGATACCGAAAAATATGATTTTCTTTAAAATAAGTAATTTTTAAATTGAATATATCTTTTATATTTTCGCAAGAGATCGTGACGTCAAATAAACTTTCTCTTTCCAAAATTAAAAAAAAAAAAAAAAAAAAAAAAGATTGCATTATCTGCTTTTTGCGTTAAAAAAAAGAAAGGTATTACATTTGCTATCCCATTCTATTTCCTGGAAGGAGAGCAAGAAATATAAAAGTTTTTTTTCGTAAAATTGGAATCGCTAAAGATGGATTGAAAATTTCAACGGATTTGAAATCTGCGGAAAATTTTATGAAATAAAAATACATGGTTGGCGGTAGGCACGCCTCGATGTAGGTAAATAACCACGCTAAAGTGAGGACATTTGAGGTTACAACAGATTTCAGGTGCACCAGCCTCCATTGTTTACGACGGTCTTTGATTAAATTTGAACTCGCAATCCTACGGTTGCTAATTCGCTACTCTACCAAACGGGATACCACAGTCCCAGTTTCGTATGGGAAATTTTATCTTAGGTAGTCCCGAGTTTCTGGGTTTACATCTATTCTTATACCAATGCCTTCTACTCATTCATAGGTAATAATACAGTAATATTTGAGTTTATCATTTTTTATATTCAAAACATTTGCGGATAAATAATCTATTATTATTTCTAAATATTTCACTCTCGTCCATCTTACCGTTTTTCAAATAATAGGAGGTGTTGTCCTCGGATCGTACTCTTCAGAATTCATCCCTGCACGTTTTTAATAACCGATGTGTTGTTACAGTCAACGTTAAGTCAACTACATTCATACTCATAACAACTTTCTCGGAATTGAAACATCTGCTTGAAGGTTGATTAAGCCGATGGTAATTCTGCGATAAATTGTTTAAAGTGGTTATTGCCACATAGCGTTTGGAATTCATACGGAGAAAACTGAGAACTCTTATCATTAGAGATATTTTGTTGGTTGATCTATTTTCATCTTTTGTCAAACGAGGACAAATTAGTGCTCTTCTGGATTCATCCCGAGCCGTCGCTAATAACCGATGTATTGTTCCATGCAACTTAAATTCGGCTATCTTCATACTCATAATTTTCTCGGAATTGAAGCATCTTCCTGAAGGTTGATTAAGCCTATAGTAATTCTGTGATAAATTTCTTGAAGTGGTTATTGCCACAGAGAATTTGGCCTTCATATGGGAAAACTGCGAACTCTCATCATTAGATATATTTTGTTTGTTGTTCTATTTTAATATTTTGTTACACATAAGGACAAATTAGATAGGGATCTGAAATTTAAAGTATTCGAACCCAGATCTAAAGTGCTCATTGCTCACCACCCTGTTTAGCTGCGTCCCACATCGACCAAAAGAAATGAGATAGGCGTACCTAAAAATGTCTCGGTCAAAAGAAAATTAAATTTACCGATCCATACATTGAAACTGCTGAAGAGGTCTGAACTATAGGGTCCTATTGCAAGGTTTGCATACTTCTTGGGGTCCCAGTTGTTTGGTTGTTTTGTCGCTGTCAGAAGACAACCATTAAGACAGCGTTCTTTTGGCATGTCGTTAATTAACGTCGGACTGGAGCAACGCAACGGACTATTGCCGACGGTCCGGGATCAATCAAGAAGATCCAAAAGCGTTCTTTTGGATGCATCGGCCATTGGGGCCAAAAGTCCTTTGTCTTGCTCCAGTACCACCAACTAAACACACCAAGCAACTGAACATTTCGACCCTTTAAGTGGTTTCGACGAGTTATTTCGTCCATCAAGATCTGCACAACTTTCTCTGATGACGAGATATCTCGTCATTAAGATAATGACGAGATCAAGATCTGGCCAGTCTCCTTGCAGTGACGATATATTTAGTCCGTCAAGACATGGTCAGGTTTGCTAATGACAACGTACCTCGTAGAGACAACCGCTAGGGTGGTTAAAGTCGGTATCCATACATTATATAGTCGTATTTTATAGACTACTCGCAAGAGCCCATAGACTACGTACAAGAGCACGCATAACACATCTCTTTAAATTTATTTCGTTCATCAAGATCTGAACAATTTTCTCTGATGAAGAGATACCTTGTCAACAAGCCCATAGCTACTCTCAAGAGACCATAGCTACTCTCAAGAGCCAATAGACTACTCTCTAGAGCCCATAGCTACTCTCAAGAGACCATAGACTACTCTCAAGAGCCAATAGACTACTCTCAAGAGCACGCATAACATATCTCTTTCAATTGCCGTGTATTTTGTCGGACACCGTCAGAAAAATATTCTGCTTTCTATTTCAAGTCATGACTCATTCTGCTATTCTCAAGTCTGACGTCTGAGAATGAAACAAATTCGAATACAAATTCAGATCAATTGTTCAATTTTTTTCTCCAATTATCTGATTTATTGCACGCGCTTTGGAAACAATGCATGCTTTGCGTCAAAATGTTTCTCCCGTGTATTGCTTAGGGCCATTCCTTTCCCTATCCACTCAGCTAAATTCGTGCACATTCTTTTTGACATTCGCATTGTCTTACAGGCATTTCAATTAGCTGACCTTCTACATTGTATTAGATCATACCTATTAAAAAGGATTACCAGTTCAACCTACTTCGATTTTTCTGAAATGATTCATGAGTATTATTTTTTTTCTTTCCTTTTGGATTGTTTTCCGAAAAACGAAAACTTGTAAAAGGTTCCTTGGACGTGAGTTATTTAGGGTTTTGCGGAATTGAACAGAAGGTTATCTACAGGAGGTAAATGTTGGATACTTTTATGTGTAAGCCACCATTGCATAAGAATTTCGGAATTCAAAATTATGTGTATGAATTGTGCCTTCTGCGCATTGGATTAATAAATTACTAGACAAAAGCGTGTTTAGTGAGTTGTCAGGCATATATCCTATAAAATGGAATGAGTAAAATATATTCTACTAGGGGGCTCCGCCCCCTGCTTGCTTACGCTCGCCAACCAAATAATTGTACCGTAAGAAAGAGTATATTCTGAGGTATAGTGCGATATTTTCAAAATTAAAAACTAATAGTAATACGATATAGATATGACAGTTTTAGTTTTGCATCGGAAATTACGATCTGAAAGTTCCGAAAATTGTATGACCCACTTTTAATTGCATCGATTTTATTTATTAACCAATTTGAAAAATAATTGTACCATAAGAAAGAGTGTAATGTAATGTATTCAGTGATGTTCTTAAATTTAAAAAATAATGTTTTTTTGCTGTAGATATAACGATTTTAGCAGAAAGTAGCGAAAATATCCAAAGATTCCGAATTTTGTATGACCCACTTTTGATCGCATCCAATTTTATTATTAACCGATTTCAAAAATAATAGTACCGTAAGAAAGAGTACATTCTGAGGTATACTGCGATATTTAAAAAATTAAAAACTAATAGTAATAAGATATAGATACGGCAGTTTAAAAAAAAGTAACAAAAATGTCCCGAATTTCAAAAAAATATTATCAAGAACCAAATTGAAATTTAAAAAAAACTCGACGAGCTGCAAAAATTTACGTTGAGAGGTACTCTTAAAAAAAAACTCACGACTCAAAACTGAAAATGTGTATGTGTTTTGCTCACTCGCGGAAGAAATTTCGCTTCTTCAATTTTGACACTGAATAAACCCTAAACTAATAGTCGCATCGGAAAAAAAATCTTAATAATTGTCCAGGGAATACGATGAAGAACAAACCATGTTAATTTTGTTTTTTTCCGATCAGTACTTACTCGGGAAACCGTTTAAGAATCGAGCTAAACAACACAATTTTCAATCCTGCGGCGTCGGCGGCGGCGGTAACATTTTTTTTAATATAGAGAGATAACAAAAGATCGACGCACCAAGAGCAGTTGTGTCGGGCTTGATCAACTTAGAACGGCGCTGACTGGGAACGTATAGTCTTTAGTGACGAGTCCCGTTTCCAACTGTGTCCTGATGACAACCGCAGCCGACTCTGGAGACGTCCAGGGCAGTGTGGGGATCCTGCCCTTACTATCTCACGCCACACATGCCCACAACAAGGCGTTATGGTCTGGGGTGCCATCTCCTTTGATAGCCGGACCCCTTTGGTAGTCATTTCTGGCACACTTACAGCACAGCGGTACGTAGACGACATTCTACGTCCAGTTATGTTCCGTTCCTTTTGTGACACCCTGGACTCTCTTTTCAACAAGATAATGATATAAATTAAGTAATAATAATAATAATAATGTTTTCCAGGCCGAACTTACGGCTATTTATCAATCGGTTAAATGGGCGATCATAAACAATAAGAGGGTTAATATTTATAGTGACAGCTCGAGCTCAATTCAGGCCTTAAAATCTAATACTTCTAAATCAACCTATCTTCTAACAGTAAAACAAACTCTTGTTAACTACTGCGATAATTTTTGGTCTGAGTTGGGTGCGTGCACATGTGGGGACGGCCGGAAATGAGCTCGCTGACGGCTTTGCGAAGCTCGCTTCGTCGTGTGGCGAGTCTCTAGATATTCCTATACCGATCTCCTATATAAAACGCCAGATAACTCTCCTAAAGAATATAGATTGGCAGGACGATCATGGCCATGTCAAGAGCGGTCTCCGGTTGAGGGAGTTCACGCCGGGGACCAGCTCAAAGGATCAAGTTGCAGATCGCTACCTGACATGGTTTCTTACTGGTCATGGCCCGTTCATGTCTTATTTACACCGCAAGTCTTAAAATACTACAATTATATTTTTCAATAAATGAATGCTGACTAAAATTTTAAACACAAATTTAAAGTACGGAAAAATTATTTCAAATAATGTGTTCCATTAGTTGAGATTTATTTTTGTTTTCGTCTCTCTCTGTCTCAATCTCTTAAAACATCCCATAACGGATATAGTCCACGTAAACGACGTATATAGTGGTTATAAAGTTGGTCTTCAGTTTAATATAAAAGCTACCCCTACTACAAATATTATAAATCTAAATTTATCAAAGACGTTATTCCTTGTCGAACGACATCTTTAAATTTAACTATTAAAATTGCTTAAATGAAGAGTGGTGGTTCATTTTTTCCTCAAATGTGCATCAAAAAAATAAACGAAGAGGCTTTTCAATCAAGAAAGTAATAGTTAAAAACTCTAGTTTAGCTTCTGATTAAACTAGAAACTCTAGTTTATCTTTTGATTAAACTAACTTCATTAATTTTTAAAACATTTCGCCCTGCAAAGCGCATATACTTTAGATGGATACGGGCTTCACGAAACTAAGGTGATCTGTTGGTCTTTTCTTTTCCCAGGGTCCGGAATCCATCCCCAAGGGAAAGACACGAGGACAACACCTCGTAGTTTGGAACCATGGTCAGATGACGAAGTCAACACCTTTGCTCGCACCCCAGTCTCCAAACATCTACACTCATTGCCAAAAGTTACGCACGAAAGGTAAAATGCGAAAAAACCCGACAAGTACAGCTTTATTCAGCTTATTATATTTATTTATACACGAAATGTGGCAGGAAAGTTGCAAATAGGTTTATGCATGAAACAAAACAAAGAATTAAATACAAAGATGAAAACAATATTGAATTTTCATAAATTATAAGATGAGTCATATTGGAGTCATTACAAAATGATGTTTAAATCCAAAACAAATAAACAAAACCGACATTAATAAGGTATGTGATCACCCCTCATCCTCATACAAAGTTTACAGCGTGTGACCATGCTTTCCATGAGGTGATTAACCACCCCAGAGTCAAGTAATCGCCATTCCTCCTGTAGAGCAGTTTGCAACTCTAGTTTAGAGTAGCTGGTGTTGGGAAACGTGCAGACACAGCACAGCGGAGGGCACCCCAAAGATCTTCAATGGGATTAAGGTCAGGCGATTACGCTGGCCCCTGTGGATTGGACGGATAGAGGAACACAAACTCGTGGTACCCGTGCGTAGAGTCCATTCATGTGTAGCCTTCGGCGCACAGTAGTGGCAGATATCGTCTTACCAATGGACGCTGCAACAATGGTTGTCACACGAGTGGAGGTTGCTCTTTGGTTCCGCTTCGCTACAACTGTAGTATATCGATCTTCCGCGGGGGTCGTAACCCTTGAGTGGCCGGCCGTACGTCTTCGGACAAATGTTTGCCTTGTTTGGTATTGTTTCCATAACAGTGAAATGACGGAATTATGAACGCCGAAGAAAAGAGCAACATCAATAATTGATTGACCTGTTTTTCAAGGCGTCCCACAGAACGCCAGCACTCACTATCTGCCATTCGTCATCTGGAAGCCATAGAAAGACGTCTGTTTTGGAAACTAATAGTACGAAAGTTCTAAACACTTTTCATCAGCACTTACATACAACTCCTCTAACCCTTCACAATGCTGACTTCTTATGCGACTGCCTTTTTTGCATGTTTCTCGACACAAAATCGTGATTGGCTATTACATAACACATTTGCATACTTCCATCGACCTCTGCAGCAAATTACAGCCTCTCAAATTTAGATTGGCTTCTGGAAATTAACATTTTCCTCTCCGTGAATAAGCAGTGAGTGTATTTTGGCAGTGAGTGTATATCAAGCCCGAAAAGATATTTTTTTCAATATTTGATGTTGTTATGGTGATGGTAATTTTTTATTAATATCGTACTAAAGCTGCACAACGTAATGTTGTTTATTGGGCTTTTTTTATGTCAAGCTAAAATAGCCCGTTGTGTGACGTTAATAAAGATATTTACTTACTTACTGTCAATCTAAATGCAGGTGGTGGTAATATCTTTCCGACGGTTGGTTGCCTTTTATGCCACAAGGATTATATAGGAACTCCTTGATGCTAGTCTGAACAACCGGTATAGTGGTTAAGTTGTTAGCCTCTAGATCGGAAGGCTCCTGGTTCGAATCCTAGTCAGTGCATGGATATTTGTAAACGTATGGTGTAGAGGCGGCTGGTGCACCTTAAATCTGTCGTGGCCGAAAGTCCTCACGTTGGGTTAGTGTGGAAGTTTGGAGAGTGGGGTATCAGATCAGGTGTTGTCTCCTCATCTGACCGTGGTTCAAAATTACGAGGTGTTGTCCTCGGATCATTCCCTTAGAGGAATGATCCCGAATCGTCGTCAATAACACGTTGTGTTGTTTTAGTACGACGTTAATTAAAAAATTAAATTAATTACCCTGGTATTAGGGGTACTAGGTAGTTGTTTATAATTAACATCGTTCTGGAGCACCTCATCAAGCTACTGATGACTGTTTGGTTTGAATCCCATAAGTGAAGGTAGGTATTGAATTGACGTCGCACTGGAGCAACACAACGGGCTATTAGCTACTGTCCGGGAGCCACCCCGAAGGGAAAGATCCGAGGACAAAACCTCGTAATTTTGAACCACGGTGATACGACGACGCCACGCCTGCTCCCAAAGGAAACATCCGAGGACAAGACCTCGTTATCGAACACTTCCCCGAGACGTACCCGCAAAAAGCGAGCCGCAACGCCGAGCGAGAGCCGCGCCAAGGCGAGCACCACGGAAACCAACCCGTAAATCAGCAACTGGGCCATAACTCTGCGGCTGAAGGGCTTCAGAGCGGAGTTCGGACCTGCGCACCATAAAAGTCCCGAAACTCCGCAGCGCAGAACCGATCTCGGATCCTACGCGATTGAGTGGGACCCGCTCTTAACTCTATTAGTACACCCAACTTTCTTCCGCTGCGTCCCGTGGGCGAAGAAGCGGCGATAAGACTCGAGAAACAAAGACAAAAACAAGACGATGCTCAGGTGCTTCCTTTTTTTGCTGCTGTTGCTTCATTGTTTGTTTCCAATCGGTCTTTTTGCCGCATCCGCTCCTTGATTTTTATCTCGACGAGTATTTATAAAGTCGTCACTAATCGATTTGTAGCAACTATCTTCCGATATAGTTATTATGTGTCCCACGTGTTTGTTTTCAATTGTGCCTGATGAACTTCCACCTGCTGTTGAGGTTACAGTGTGCTGGGAGTTTTGTTGAGGATCACCTGGGCGAGTTGTGTAGTTTTCGTGTGGGGCGTCTACCTTTGGCATGGGAATCAACAGCGTTGGTGTAATAATCAGTTTCGTCTTTTCTGAGCGGTAAATAGAATGTTGCTGCTTTGTCTGGTTAGGTTGTAAATGAGTGATTGGTTTTGAAAATGTCAGAGCGTGGCTCAATTTCAGTTTAAAAATCCAAGGAAAATAACAGTGTCTTCTCTCACAAAACTTGACATTTTTCAAATTGTGGCTACAGGATGCCCAAGCAATCTTTGTCTTTCATCTTTTCCTTTCACACTTACTTGACATTGTCTTGTATTGGGTGCATCTTAGCCAAATATGGTATTTGCGACATAAAACCGCATGCCAACCAATTTGTGGTCACTCTAAGATTTCATAAGATGTTGGGATTTTGACCATAGGAGGATGATTAAAGATCACCTCTGGAAGTTGTTTCGTCCTCGCAGTTTTTCGGACTCCCAAAGATTTACAAAGTTGTCACTAAAGGTTATGGAGTAACTATCTGTCGATATATGTATATCCCACGTGTTTCTTTTTTCAATTGCAGCTGATGGATTTCCATTTGTTGTTGGAGTTTTAGAGTGCTGAGAGTTTCATATGTATCACCTAGGGGAGTTCTGCCTTTTTATTGTGGGGCGTCTTACCTTTTGGCATGGGAATCGTCCGTCAGCGTTGGTGTACTCAGTTTAGTCTTTTCTTAGTGATTAATAGAATTGTAATGCTGCTGCTTTTTACTATACCGGATGAAATGGTGTGATGACAGAAATGGTAGCGTAAAGGACAAGATCTTTGGATTTCACCACTACACCATTTATTCAAACATCCCACAGCTTTACAGATATATACAGCGAAATTTACAGAAATTTTGGGACAATAAGGGTTCGGCAGAGGTTAGCGAGTGTGTCCTCCCTCTCTCAGTTCTCACTGATCTATGTGCCTCGTCCAGCAAGACCGCTTTCAGCTTAAAACCACCTGTCGAGGGAATTTTAAGTGTTCTCAAGGGGTTTAAGATTTAGGAGATCGTAAAGTTAGTGTAACTTCAGATGAAGAGGGTTTATGTCAAGTGCCCAGAATTTTAGGACCGATGTAATGTCAAATAGAGTGCTGTACTTCTAGGGTTAGTTATGGACAGTTGATCATTTGATAGGAGTTTTATGATCTTCCAATTAAGGAATTCTTGAAATGTCTGCTTTGTGTCGATCAGAGATGCCGCCTTTAGAGTTTTACAGTATGGTTAGACTGTAAATGGTCGATTGGTTTTGAAAATGTCAGAAAGTCTAAAAATCCAAGGAAAAAAATCTTACAGAACTCAACATTTTTCAAATTGTGGTCACAGGATGTGGCCCAAGCTATATCTCTCCTTCTCCTATCCATCCTTCCTTTAAGCTCTTACTTGGCAGTGTCTGTGTTGTGTTTGATACAGCATAAAACCCCAAACCAACCTAACTGAGGTCATATCAAGATTGCATAAATAGCCCGTTGTGTTGCTCCAGTGTGACGTTAATTAAAAGTTATAGCTACCTACCTAGATTACATAAAGTTTTGGAAGTTTGACACTCGCTGAGGATGATATCTATCTATCTATCTATCTATCTATCTATCTATCTATCTATATATATATATATATATATATATATATATATATATATATATATATATATATATATATATATATATATATATATAGATAGATAGATAGATAGATAGATAGATAGATAAATATATATATATATATATATATATATATATATATATATATATATATATATATATATATATATATATGAAGCAACTATCTGTTGATATAATGTTTGTTTACAACTGTAGCTGATGGAATACCATCTTCTGTTGGATTTTAGTGTGCTGAGAGTTTGTTAAGCATCACTTGGGGGGAGTCGTGTAGTTTTTGTTTGGAGTGTATACCTTTGGAAAGGGAATCAACTTCGTCCACCAGCGCTGGTGTAATTGTTTCGTATTTTCCTAGAAGTTAACACTTTGGGGTTTGAACGAGATATCTCGCCCTTCGAGGTCTCAGAAGTTTTGTTAATGATGAGATATCTCGCCATCCAGATATTGCGAATTTTTTTATGGTGACATAATCAAGACATGGTCAGCTTTCTTCTAACGTCGAGATATCTCCTCCGTCACGATCTGGTCTGGTTTGGTTTCTTCTAATGCGGAGATATCTCCTAAGTCATGATCTGGTCAGGTATCTTCGAATGACAAGATACCTCCTCCGTCACGATCTGGTCTGGTCTCGTCTCACGACGAGATATCTCTTCCGTCATGATATGGTCAGGTATCTTTTAATGACAAGATACCTCCTCCGTCACGATCTGGTCTGGTCTGGTCTCGTCTCACGACGAGATATCTCTTCCGTCATGATATGGTCAGGTATCTTTTAATGACAAGATACCTCCTCCGTCAAGATCTGGTCTGGTCTCGTCTCACGACGAGATATCTCTTCCGTCATGATATGGTCAGGTATATTTTAATGACAAGATACCTCCTCCGTCACGATCTGGTCTGGTCTCGTCTCACGACGAGATATCTCTTTCGTCATGATCTGGTCAGGTATCTTCTAATGACAAGATACCTCCTCCGTCACGATCTGGTCTGGTCTCGTCTCACGACGAGATATCTCTTCCGTCATGATCTGGTCAGGTATTTCTTATGACAAGATACCTCCTCCGTCACGATCTGGTCTGGTCTCGTCTCACGACGAGATATCTCTTTCGTCATGATATAGTCAGGTATCTTCTAATGACAAGATACCTCCTCCGTCACGATCTGGTCTGGTCTCGTCTCACGACGAGATATCTCTTCCGTCATGATATGGTCAGGTATCTTTTAATGACAAGATACCTCCTCCGTCACGATCTGGTCTGGTCTCGTCTCACGACGAGATATCTCTTTCGTCATGATCTGGTCAGGTATCTTCTAATGACAAGATACCTCCTCCGTCACGATCTGGTCTGGTCTCGTCTCACGACGAGATATCTCTTTCGTCATGATCTGGTCAGGTATCTTCTAATGACAAGATACCTCCACCGTCACGATCTGGTCTGGTCTCGTCTCACGACGAGATATCTCTTCCGTCATGATCCGGTCAGGTATCTTCTAATGACAAGATACCTCCTCCGTCGCGATCTGGCCAGGTATCTTCTAATCACAAGATACGGTTACATCTCGTTTGTAAAAGCTGTTGGGATTTCAATGCATGTGCTGTGTCTGTTTAAAGATCACCTACGGGAATGGTCATTCATGTAGTTTCTGTGACTTTGACATGGGAATCAACATCTCATGTCAAAAAAAGCATCAGCCATGGTGTAATCAGTTTCGTCTTTCTCTCTCTCCAGCAGTTAATAAAATTCTAATCCTCAGCTTTGATTAGGCTGAAACGTTAGTGATTGATTTGGTTTTGTGCAGGTCAGAACGGCCGATTGAATTTTAGTATAAAATTTCAAGGAAAAGAAAAGTTTTCAGTTAAAAAACTCAACATTTTTTAACTTTTTGATACTGTCACGTGCCGAGAGGGATTAAAGATCACCAGGGGAGTTGTACTATGCTTGTAGTTTTCTGTGGGGCGTCAGCCTTTGACATGGAAATCAACATCATTCATCACCCCGTTAATATATTCAGTTTCGTCTTTCCTGAGTTGTTAATAATAGAATTCCAATGTTGCTACTTTGTTTCGACTGAAATTGTGTAGATAATTTATTTGGAGAAGGGCGGAAAGTGTCGACGTAGTGCAATTTTTGTCTAAAAATTCAAAGAAAATATACCTTTTTTCAAGACGAACCTCCTTTAAATTGTCATACCGAGATTGCATATGGTGTGGAAATTCTGAACGTGCCATGTGTGAAGTGAGGGTAGTTAAGGATCACTTGTAACAGCCTAGTACTTCTTGCAAAGGACATCAACCTTCGACATGAGAATCGTTCATCAGTATTGGTAATAAATGTGTGATCAGTCTCGACTTTTATAAATGTTTAAAAATGGAATTTTAATGCTGCTGCTAAGTTCAGACCATGGTTTTTAAAAGTATGACAACTATGTTGCTTATAAATTTGGGTAAATTTCTATTAGCGATTATCAGAGTCCGTATAAATAGCCCGTCGTGTTGCTCAAGTGCGACGTTAATTCAACTACGTACCTTGATAGAGCAATGTTCACTTATGTCAATAAGCGCTGACTGCCGACTCTATTTTATCTACCACCAAGACAAATCAAACATTAAACCAATCTTAAAACTTATTAATCAATAGCCCGTTGTGTTGGTTGCTCTAGTATGACGTTAATTAAAAATTATTACGAAAGATTTGTAAAATTTTATCGTATAAACCTCCAAACTTTAAAAAATGGCAAAAAATTTCTGAAAGCAATGGTGATTGGTAATTTTTAGTTGACGTCGTACTAGAGCAACACAACGGGCTATTGACGACGGTCCGTAACGTAATTTTCGTAATGACGTAAAATTTCAATTTTCCAAAATTACTTAGTGTGATATTATTCCAAGATCAACAAAGTTTTGTTAAAAATTCCCTTTTCTCCAACACACATACAGTTTTAAATTGAACCCGTGTGGTACTTTTTAAGATCAGAAATTTGGTTTCTAAATGGAAAGCACGTATCTATTTAGAATGATAGATGTAATTACTTGACTATGGCGTAAGCTTTCAATAACACCCATGAAACATGAAAAACAAATGAAATTTAGTTTATTTTAATCCTTTTTCAATGAAAAGCTATATCAATATTTTTAAATATATTTTGAACAAAGTATGACTACCAGTTTCAATTTAACGTAACCTATCTTATTTTAAAGTCATTTTTGAAATTTTTCATGTCATTTTAAAATAATAAAATACACACTTAAAAAATATTTTGATTTGTAAATTATATATATATTTTTTTGTCTATACACTATTACGTATTTAAAGAAAGTTGGCGAAATATACATATACCACCACGAAAGTACCCATGTCTAGTGATATTTTGCAGGAAATAAATAAATAAAATCCAACTCCTAAATAATATATCTGGAATAGGTAATATTCCGGAACACATAAGCAAAAAGAAGCAAAATTCCGCGCGCGATCCTTAAAAAAGGCAGAATTCTGAAAAAAACAATATCTGTTTTAGCATGTTGAATTTCGACTTCCTGAATATATTCTGAAGTAAAACAATTCGACATGACCGGAAACATCTCGTTTTCAATTCAAATACACAAAAAAAGAATTATAAATCAAATTAAAAAATTAAACTTTAATTCTGAGGTTGCCAGATACCCCGAGTAGCAAAATTACGCTTTTATGATCAATGAGTTTATCGTTTGGGCTTTTCGTACTCCATTATAAAATTTAAGTAAATATAAAATTAAATGTTCTAAATATTCTTTCTTCATCAATCAAATATTTATTAATATTATTTCCATCATGGGAAGAAGTAAAAATTTAGTTCAAACATGAACATCATAATTTAATTTATTTTAAGAAAATTGTTTTTCGATCAACACTGGTAAAGCAATCTGAGATGCGTATAGCAATCGTTTTATACTCAATGTTATTTCTATGGCGATTTCAAATTGATTTTGGCTTAGGCCTTAGGTCAATTTTAGACCTCTTAGGCCTTTTGCATGTTGATTTTTAACTATGTATGATCGTGAGTTCCAATTTTGTGATATTATTTGGGCCAAGTTTTGTATTTGCACTGAATTACATGGGATCAATTTATTCATAGATTTAGAAACAAAAGCATTCACGTTGATTGTCAGGAACTGATAGCGAATAACACTTTTTTTAAAAGAATCCTTAGCAAACAACTGAAAAGAATTGGACAAGTTCTCAAGTCTTAGCTTATTTCTCATGTTATGTATTTGTCCTGAATCTACCTAGGGTCAATTTACTCAAGTTATTTAGAAACGAAAGTTTTCGCTTTGGTTCTCAGAAACTGATATAAGTATAATTTTTAAGGAATTCTTAACATAATTTTTAAAAAGAACCTTTGTCAAACAACGAAAAAGAATTTGACTAGTTCTCAAGTCTTAGGCCCGGTACACACATCCGATTTTTCAACGTGCGGGGAGACTGCGCGGCACCGAAACCCAACTATTCACACATAGCCGTGAAATGACGCAAGTACTCATTTCGTGCCATTTGCGATACATATTCTATCGAAGAAAACGTGTTTATTTCGCTTACTCGGTGTAAAAAAAGTATATTTTGAAACAAAATAGACTTTAAAGGATACAACCATTTATTACTTATTATAGTCAGTATCGGCTATAGGGTCACCCTCTTATAAGGTCACTCCGCTTATATGGTCAGTTTTCTAAAGTCCCGTCTAACTTAATAGGGAACATGTGTTAAAGCACACCCTTGTATAGTCATTTTATTTTCCTGGTTATCGGTTATAGGGTCGATTTTTTTATATTTTCAATGAGGTTATCGGGTTTTTTTGTTGTAAAAAAGTAATTGGACGTGACTGTTGTAAAATAGCATTCTTGAGGCGAAGAGCAACACAGGGGATAACCAGAAGAAAAAAAATCCTCGAAAGATATGAATCTGCCAACGTCGATGAATGCGGACTTTTTTTTATCGGATCTTGCCAGACAGAATTCTTTGTTTCAAAGGTGAAAATTGTGTAGGGGGAAAGAAAAGTAAGGAAAGCTTAACCGTGTAGTGAAGTAGGCCTCGGCGTTGATCTTACCATGAATTTGGTCCAAGGTCCCAGTCCATACCAGGAGAAGCACCCCCAGACAATAATTCCACCTCCGCCAAACTTTACTGTGGGTACAATGCATTCTGGCAGGAGGCGTTCTCCAGGCAGACGCCAGACCCTGCAATTCTAACTTCAGAGGGTGAACCTTGATTCGTCGCGACAGAGAGAACCCGTTTAATCGAATAAATTCTTAAAATGTTCTTAAAAGTTTAATTATTTGTTTAAGAGCACTATATTCTGATAGGTGAATATAATCCTGCCATAATTAAACAGTGTAGTATTGTTCCGCATATAGGGTCACCCCGCTTATATGGTCGGATTTTTCTGGATCGCTGAGCTGACCATATAACCGAGATACTGACTGTATTTATATTCCATTCATTTTCCGTTCCGGAGGTATATGAGTACTATTCCATTGGATCTAATGTATCTCAGACCACACTTGCGTTGCGGTAGCGGCGCTGCACGTTGAAAAACCGGATGTGTGCACCGGGCTTTAGTTCTCATGTTTTGTGTTTGCACTGAATCACCTTGCTTAATACGGGGAAAAAACTGAAAGAAAGGAGTTTGAACCCAGTGCACACATCCGGTTTTTCAACGTACGGCGCCACTGCTGCAACGCAAGTGCGGTCTGAGATAAAAAAAAAAGATCCAATAGAGTAATGCACACATACATCCGGCGCTGCTGCGGCGACGCACGTCCAATTTGCGTGCAGTTTGTACCGAAGTTCCCCACGCGGCGCCGTAGCTCGCCGCACACATTTCACCGGTCTCAAGTTGCGTGTTTTTTCAATAAATGGAATATAAATAATAATTAATAAATGTATGTATCCAGTAGCGTTTTTTCTATTTTTGTTTCAAAATTTATTTTTTGGACATCAAGTAAGCGAAACAAACACGTTTTCTTCCATAGACATCCATCATAAATCGCGCGAAATGAGTATTTGCGTCATTTCACGGTTATGTGTGCATAGTTGGGTTTCGGCACCACATACGTATAAAAATCGGATGTGTGCACCGGGCCTTACTGAGAGTCGTGACCACCACGAGATTCGGCATTGCACGCAAACGCAAATATTGATACTACTTCTCACGCATTTGCATTAGAGTGACGTCATAGATGACAGTGAGAAACCAACGAATCAGCGGGCTGACATTTTCTCATATCTTCTAGAGTAAAGGTAATTGGTAATTGGTAATTTTAGTTAACGTCGTACTAGAGCAACACAACGGGCTTTTGACGACGGTCCGGGATCAGTCCTTCAAGGGAAAGATCCGAGGACAACACCTCGTAATTTTGAACCACGGTCAGATGACGAAGCAACACCTGAGCTGGCACCCCACTCTCCAAACTTCCACGCCAACCCAACGTGAGGACTTTCGGCCACGACAGATTTAAGGTGCACCAGCCGCCTCTACACCATACGCTTACAAACATCCATGCCCGTACCCGGATTCGAACCAGGAACCTTCAGATCTAGAGGCTAACACCTTAACCACTATACCGGTTGGTCGGCTCTAGAGTAAAGGACTTTCCCTTTTGGGACTGATCCCGGACCGTCGTCAATAGCCCGTTGTGCTGGTCTAGAATGACGTTAGGTAAAATTACCATTACCTTCTAGAGTAAAGGTAAGTTACATGCAACCGGGTTACGACGGCCCTTTTTATTATGGGTAGGTATTTTTAACGTCGTACTGGAGCAATACTGTGGGCTATTGGCTACAGTGGCACAATAATCGGTACCGACTAATCGGTATAGTGGTTACGGTGTTAGCCCCTAGATCGGAAGATTCCTGGTTCGAATCCGGGTCCGGGCATGGATGTTTGTAAACGTATGGTGTAGAGGCGGCTGGTGCACCTTAAATCTGTCGTGGCCGAAAGTACTCACGTTGGGTTAATGTGGAAGTTTGGAGAGTGGGGTGCCAGCTCAGGTGTTGCTTCTTCAGCTGACCGTGGTTCAAAATTACGAGGTGTTGTCCTCGGTTCTTTCCCTTAAGGGATTGATCCCGGACCGTCGTCAATAGCCCGTTGTGTTGCTCTAGTACGAAGTTAACTAAAATTACCATTACCATTACCCGGACCGTCGTCAATAGCCTGTTGTGTTGTTCTAGTACGACGTTAACTAATAATTACCAATTACTATTATTTGACGACGATCGGGATCAATCCGGAAAGAACCGAGGACAACACCACGTAATTTTGAACCAAGGTCAGATGACGAGTACCTGAGCTTGCACCCCACTCTCCAAACTTCCACACCACGCTATTATGAGGACGTTTGTGGCCACGACAGACTTAACGTCCACCAGCCTCTTTGAACGGTTGGATACGATCTCGCAACCGTTGCTAGTCCGCTACTCTTCCAACCGGGCTGCCGACGCTCCGGAATCGGTGTGAGCTCGTTTCCGAAAACATAGCGCGATTCATGACGGATTGACACCATCCTTGAAGATCAGGGTCAAGCAAGCATGTCAAGTGGAAGGAAAATTACCACCTTTCGCGATCGGTTGTTTATCGGGTGATAAATGAGCTCTCTGGTGCTTCGATGAGCGAGAAGGAACACGCCATTCCGTAAGCAGATACCTGTAGGTTTGCACGAGGAATGATGTACGAGGCCTTGTGAGAAATTCGATTAACCAACTCGGTTTCAGTGATTCGTAAGGATTGACTTTCTTTTTCATTCGTACCGCTTCGGAAGCTGCTAGGCGAGTCCAGCTGACTTCATTCATCCAGATGAATAGCTTTGGGGTAGGTAGGTATTTCAACTGGCGTCGCAGTGGAAAAACACAACGGACTATTTGTGATGGTCAGGTAATTGGTAAATTTTTATTAATGTCGTACTAGAGCAACACAACGGGCTATTGACGATGGTCCGGGATCAGTCCCTTGAGGGAAAGATCCGAGGACAACACCTCGTAATTTTGAACCACGGTCAGATGACGAAGCAACACCTGAGCTGGCACCCCATTCTCCAAACTTCCACGCCAACCCAACGTGAGGACTTTCGGCCACGACAGATTTAAGGTGCACCAGCCGCCTGTACACTATACGCTTACAAACATCCATGCCCGTACCCGGATTCGAACCAGGAACCTTCCGATCTAGAGGCTAACACCTTAACCACTATACCGGTTGGTCGGCAGGTGTGACGGTCAGGTAATTGGTAAATTTTTATTAATGTCGTACGAGAGCAACACAACGGGCTATTGACGACAGTTTCAATCCCCAAAAGGAAAGATCCGAGGACAAAACCACGTCATTTTTAACCTCGGTCAGATGACGAGACAACACCTGAGTGGAGTGCCAGCTCAGGTGTTGCCCGGACCTTCATCAATAGCGTTGTGTTGCTCTAGTACGACATTAATTGAAAATTAACAATTGCCAGAGAACGAATACAATCGATTTCAGAGTTTGACCGTTACAAATGGTAATTGGTAATTTTAGTTAACGTCGTACTAGAGCAACACAACGGGCTATTGACGACGGTCCGGGATCAGTCCCTTAAGGGAAAGATCCGAGGACAACACCTCGTAATTTTGAACCACGGTCAGATGAAGAAGCAACACCTGAGCTGGCACCCCACTCTCCAAACTTCCACGTCAACCCAACGTGAGGACTTTCGGCCACGACAGATTTAAGGTGCACCAGCCGCCTCTACACCATACGCTTACAAACATCCATGCCCGTACCCGGATTCGAACCAGGAACCTTCCGATCTAGAGGCTGACACCTTAACCACTATACCGGTTGGTCGGCAGGTGTGACGGTCAGGTAATTGGTAAATTTTTATTAATGTCGTACGAGAGCAACACAACGGGCTATTGACGACAGTTTCAATCCCCAAAAGGAAAGTTCCGAGGACAAAACCGCCGACCAACCGGTATAGTGGTTATGGTGTTAGCCTCTAGATCGGAAGGTTCCTGGTTCGAATCCGGGTCCGGGCATGGATGTTTGTAAGCGTATGGTGTAGAGGCGGCTGGTGCACCTTAAATCTGTCGTGGCCGAAAGTCCTCACGTTGGGTTGGCGTGGAAGTTTGGAGAGTGGGGTGCCAGCTCAGGTGTTGATTCGTCATCTGACCGTGGTTCAAAATTACGAAGTGTTGTCCTCGGATCTTTCCCTTACGGGACTGATCCCGGACCGTCGTCAAAAGCCCGTTGTGTTGCTCTAGTACGACGTTAACTAAAATTACCAACAATTACCAATCTTTGCTGTAAATGTGCCAGAAATGACAATCAAAGGTGTTCGGCTATCAAAGGAGATGGCATCCCAGACCATAACGCCCTGTTGTGGGAACGTGTGACGTGAGATAGTAAGGGGAGGATCCCCACGCTGTCCTGGACGTCTCCATAATAGTCTAAAGTTGTCGCCAGGTCACAGTTGGAAACGAGACTCGTCCTTAAAGACTATATGTCCTCAGTGAGCCCCGTTCCAAGTGGATCGATCCCGGCACAACTTGTTCTTGGTGCGTCGATTTTTTTGTTATACAGTGTATTCCCGTGAATAAATTTACTCTACCGTCCCTTCCAGCGCACCACCTTCGTCACATGTTTTCGGGAGGAGAAAGGAAGAGGTTTTCCTCTTTAATAGGTTAAAAAGTGTTGTTTTTTATGTCATAAGGGTCTCTGGTATTTGGTAATGTGGTCCCAAACGCAAGATAGACAACGTCAATAGACACACATAAGAGAAGTTTTATTGCCAACAAAACTTTTTGCCGCCTACAACTTGCAGGTCGACAACGCTGTGTGCATACCCATTCAATTACCGTGACACCATTAAAAATATGAACTCTTATTTTAAAATGTGCCGGCCAGAAAAGAAAAGCAAACGGTGATCCTATACATATAAGATTGTTCTTGATATAAAAATAATAATTCTTAACAATTTGCAAAGAGACTGTTTGTTCTACTTGGGTCTTCATTTCCCTTGGAGTCCCAGCACAATTTGTCTCGACGAGATATCTCGTCCGAAGGAAAAAATAACAAGGTCTTGGACGAGATATCTCTGGCAAGGGACTTAGTTTTTCGTATTTCGGTCTTCATTCCCCTTTGAGTCTCTGGACAATTTTGTCTCGACGAGATATCTCGTCCTCAGCAAAAATGCCCAGGATATATCGCGTCCAAATACATCGAATCCGGGTCCGGGCATGGATGTTTGTAAACGTATGGTGTAGAGGCGGCTGGTGCACCTTAAATCTGTCGTGGGCGAAAGTTCTCACGTTGGGCTGGTGTGGAAGTTTGGAGAGTGGGGTGCCAGCTCAGGTGTTGCTTCGTCATCTGACCGTGGTTCAAAATTGCGAGGTGTTGTCCTAGGATCTTTCCCTTAAGGGACTGATCCCGGACCGTCGTCAATAGCCCGTTGTGTTGCTCTAGTACGACGTTAACTAAAAATTACCAATTACCAAACACATCGAGGACTAAGGGTCAAAATACGTCCGTGAACAAACTTACTTGCACCACATCCAGCACACCTTCGCCGCATGTTCTTGCGAGAAGAAGAAAGGAAGATGTTTTCCACTTTAATTGTCTAAAAAAGGGACGCACTGTGTTCGCAGTCTCGGCAAATTTCATTAAGTTACAATTGAAAAAAGAGGAAACCGTAGGACGCATTTTATTATAATTTGCGAGACGGCGCCAAAAGCGCAAGAGTTAGTGACCTAATACGCCCATACGCATCCACTTCTAAGGAGGCGTACCTGCCATTACCGTACGAGCGATTCTTTCTCGACTCTTTCGGGAATACGTAGCGAATTTACGAGCCTATTAATGTTCCTGGAGTATTTTTTTGCTTGCGTTTCGGCGGCTTTTACATCGTTTCGCGTGTTTTCGACAGTTTCTTTTTCGGATCCACACCTTATGGTGGTTGTTTTTGTGGGATATGATTTTCTTTTTGTTCGGTTGGTTGTGGCAACAGTGTCGTCCGTGGGCCACCGCGAGGACACGGAAGGACGTTTGTGAACCTGAGATTGCGACTTCCAGTGTGGGATGGTTTGTGAGTGGAATTTCTTACCGGTTGCGCGTGATATATCCCCACCGATTTTCCTGACAGTTGAAGATGTTGCGCATTTGTTCTCGCTCGGGATTCTACGTCTCTTCTCGAAGCTGATTGAAATTAGATATATACATAGTTTGGTTTTGGCTTTGTGGCGCAATGACCATATTTGGCCAAGCTGTCCTAAACACAACAGTGGAAAACAAAGCAGAAAAGCAGAAAAAAGGGACATTTAACTTTTTCCAATTGAAAACCTAACATTAATTTATTTTTTAACCTGCTGATATAATCTAGTTTAATTCTCTGAACTGCAAATAACCTAAGAGTAGAAATGTTCAAGCAGAACACTATATTAGATATTCATAAACGTTTATTAGTACATTGAGGACAGTTACACGGTTGGGACAAACATTTAAAGTAAAGGAAAACATTAAATAACATCTGAGTTACATCTTAGCGAGAAACATCTTATCAGCGTGACATCTTAGCAGTTATCTAAAAGGAAGTAACTGATGTATAGAGGACGCTTTAGGAGGAAACTCCTATTGGACGAGAGAGGTTTAGGCGTAAACCAATCCTACACTAAGATATATATGGTTGGTTGAATGCTTTGCGATTATATAGCGCAAAGTCAATATTAGTTAAGAGACATTGAATGACAATTAACTTTATCCGAATGAAAACCACGTTGGGTTGGTGTGGAAGTTTGGAGAGTGGGGTGCCAGCTCAGGTGTTGCTTCGTCATCTGACCGCGGTTCAAAATTACGAGATGTTATACTTTTAATTAAGGATTGGTAATTTTAGTTAACGTCGTACTGGAGCAACACAACGGGCTATTGACGACGGTCCGGGATCAGTCCCTTAAGGGAAAGATCCGAGGACGACACCTCGTAATTTTGAACCACGGTCAGATGACGAAGCAACACCTGAGCTGGCACCCCACTCTCCAAACTTCCACGCCAACCCAACGTGAGGACTTTCGGCCACGACAGATTTAAGGTGCACCAGCCGCCTCTACACCATACGTTTACAAACAACCATGCCCGAACCCGGATTCGAACCAGGAACCTTCCGATCTAGAGGCTAACACCTTAACCACTATACCGGTTGGTCGGCCACTTAAGGATTGATCCCGGACCGTCATCAATAGCCCGTTGTGTTGGTCTAGTACGACGTTAACTAATAATTACCAATTACCGAATGAAAAACAAACATTAATTTCTATTTTTAACCTCCATAGATAATCTAGTTTAATTCCATGAATAGAACAGCAAGGAACGTAAGAAATTCTTGGTTGTCGAGGCTATTTTGTCCACGAATCCCAAAGGGAAAGTTTCGAGGACAGTATGAGATTCGAGGACAGTATATCGTAATTTTGAACCACGGTCAGATGACGAGGTTACCTGAGCTGGCACTCCACTCGCTAAACATACAACGACACGACTTGTTTGGGTGCTTGGATTTGTAGGTTTTATAGCACAAGGGTCATATTTAGCTATTCTTGCTAAGTTTGTGCCAGACACAAGACATACAATATCAAGTAATAGGCATATACACCAGGCCTCGAAATAGATTTTTAAATACAGGTGCACAGGTTATATTTTTGGTGCATATTAAAAAAAAACGTAATAAAAGAGCATTAATGTAATGTAAACAACTTTATTAGTTGAGTATGTTTATCAAGGTCAGTAGTAGATAGTAAATAAAAATATTTAAACTTCTAAATTCTTCCTTCTCCGGCGCACGGTTGTCGCAACAGTCGCTTCAACAGATCCATCTGGAAAATATTTCGATCATCGGAAAGTTCTGGTGGCAGTGGCACAAGTAAACCTTCCTTCTGTATAAACCCGTTACGGCCCAGCGATTTTGTTTCGCTTAGTGTGTAGTTAGGAATTTTAATTACGTTCCTTTAGAGCGAGAGTGATCGATACAAATATTTTGTTCCAACTTCAAAATAACATAAAACACGTTTCCCTCCTTTTTTTAACGTTAGGTGCACGCAGGAAAAATTAGATGCACAGTTTTATTTTCATGTGCACAATGCACCTGTGCACCCGGGTATTTCGAGCCCTGATATACACACAATGAAAGTTTTCATTAACACAGAAGAGAGGAATACAACCAGGGAGGAGAGCCCCTGACAGACCAGAAAGAAATCATATCGGTAAATATTGAAAAATTGCTTATTAGAATGCCTCGAGTATAAATAGCTGTTATAAAAGAGTGTTATTTAGAAGTCAAAGATTTAGACTCACGTAACCGATTTTTTCCCGCATTTGAAATGTATTTTAATAATATTATAGTTAAAATTTGAATTATACTTATTTCATGCTATACAATCATATTTTTCGATATTTTATTGATTTTCGAGAACACGTTTGGCTCTTTCTAATCTTATATTAATTATATTTATATCTAATTATCTTAATTATTTATCTTTATATATAATTATCTTAATTATTTTTTATTATTTATCTTTATGTATAATTATCTTAATTATTTATCTTTATATATAATTATCTTAATTATTTTTCATTATTTATCTTTATGTATAATTATCTTAATTATTTATTATTACTTATAATTAACAATCGTATATATATAATATTATGGATCCGCGCGGCAGTGTGTACATTTCCAAAATGAAAACAAAATAAAACTGTTTGGAATGTTTTCCATTTAATTTCTGTCCAAATTATGTCACTTCCGTCGTTAAAATTGTCAATTCGAAGCATTTAGCTGTTTGGAACTCGAGAAATTTCTAAAATGTTAAATGTTCAGTGATATTAAGATAATCTTCCATGTTAATCCTCATAACCAGACCGTAAAATGAAGGTAGTTTGGTAGGTACTGGAACAACACCGCGAGTGGTCTGGGATCCAACCCTTAAAGAAAGATCCGAGGGCAACACCACGTAATTTTGAACAACGATCAGCTCACGAGGTCACATCTGAACTCGCACCCCACTCTTTAAATTTCAAGACCACGCCAACGTAAGGACATTTGAGTTCCTGACAAGTCAAACGTGCACCAACATCCCTGCATATGACTGTCTTTGATTAGTTCAAACTCGCAACCCTCCGACTACTAATCCGTCTTATCCGTTACCGGGGAATAAAATGAATGAAACAAATGACAGACACTTTATTTTACGTCATTCGACACCTGGCTTTCCAATCCATCTGAACTCTATTAGTAAAATTATTAAATGCAGCGCACTGTCTGAGTGTTTAGCCATCATAGGTTGTACTATTACATAAAATAAAGCCACAAAAGTCAGGCAATATTGTAATCAAACAAGTGTGCTCGGACAGTCATGCCCAGTGAGGAAACGAAACTCGGTAACTGAGGCCTTCCTTGTAAAGTGTAGGACGACGTTATTGGAGGACAGAAGACATTGCCAAGATGTATCCTTGGCAGCATTAACAAGTCTTACCATAGGCGATGTTTGAACAACTCTTTTATCCAAAGTTTCCAATTGTGAATAGAACGATAGGTTTAACGGCTTTTGGGTGATTCTGGTTACCTTTGTGGCGATAGCTCTCTCTCTCTCGTTTCCAGGTTCGTCACAATGAACCGGGACTCACCGAAGCACCACCATACTGTACTGAATGAATTGGAATCATAACAGTAAGAAATGGTAGCGTAAAAGTACAAGATCTTTGGGTTTCACCACTACAACATTTATTCTAACATCCCCAGCTTTACATGGACATGGACACCGCAGGTGTCCCCCTTACCTCCCGTCCAATAGGACAGGTAAAAGTGGTTTGTGATGGACACGCTGCGGAAAGAGCGGTTTGAGCCCACCGTAACAGAATGTGGCAGCTTTAGGCGAACCCTTGGCTGTGCGCTTCTGCTCTAGGAGCAACTGCGCAGCTGGTTTCTGACTTATATGTTTTACTTTGATAGTTAAATTGAGCTTTAGTCAATTGTGATGAGGAGTGATGCCACCTATTGCCGAACGCTGGCAGGTGTAATTACCATTTATCTATGTTCATTGTAGGAGCTCTTCTTGAGGGGGTACATTATACATACAGGGGTTAAACAAAGTAAACATGAGAATAGAAAAATAATTTGAGGGGCCTATTGTATAAATATTAACGATGTAAGTGGTATCAGCACTGGTAAGATTTGAGCAAAGGTGGAAGTTTAATGTTTTTAGTTGCATAGTGATAGCATTTGCCATGTGGCACTATTGTTTGATTATGTCGATATTCTCTGTTAGGTACTTCATGATCTGCACTATCTTTGCTTGAGCCTTGCTGTTGTTTACTGTGTTTTTGGCCCACTCCCTGAAGTGTTCAGTTGTTGGTTGTAGCAGGTGGTTTGTGGCTGTAAGTGGGCATTCAAACACGTAATGGTTTGGAGTCCCCTCCTGCCCACAAATGCAGTTGCCTGTGGCTGTTATGCGGAATCTGTTGAGGTAGCTGGGGAAAGGGCCGTGTCCTGTGTAAAACGCCGTTAGGAATGGTCCGTGTGGCTCCTTTTTGGGGTTGACATTTGGGAAGAATGAATAGGTTCTTCTTCCCGTTTCTCCCTCGTCCCATTCCTCCTGCCATCTCTTAAGAGCTGTTCTCTTCATTAATTGTTTTGCGTGGCTCTTGGGTAGTTTTGCGTTGATTCGGAAGTTTGTTGCTCCTGTTGTTGCTTCTTTGGCAAGCTGGTCGGCCCTTTCATTGCCTCGTATACCTATGTGAGCCTTGACCCAGTTGATGTATGTATTGTGAAAATTATTTTTAAGCAGTACTCGGATTTGTTGCGCTATTGGATCCTTTGTTTGGAATTGTTGGAGTGTCTTTATAGTTGATAGGCTGTCCGTTAGAATGTTACAGGCGGAATATGTTTGTTGTTTTGCCCAAGCTAGGGCAAAGAGGATGGCTATTTTCTCTGCTTGCGGCACTGTGTTGTTATTATGGAGCTGAATTTTTTGGTTATGGATTTCTACGTTATTTCTAAATGCCACAAAAGCTGCTCCTACTCCGTGTTGAGTTTTGGAGCCGTCAGTGTATATTTTAAAATCTGTTTCGGTTGGGCCTTGTCTTCCTATTTCTTCGTAATTTGTTTGCCAAGTATTTTCTTTGTGTATATCTGCCTCTTGTTCATAGTCATTGCTGTTGAAAGTTGTGCCCAGGTAATTTACATCTTGCTTTAATCTGATGAGTTTGGTGAATGCTGCTTCTCTGTGTGCCACTAAGTGCAGGGGCTCGATACCACCCAACACTTGTAATGCATTTGTTGGCGTTGTACCCCAGCTTTACATACACTATCCTACAATAATGGACCGGGCACCAGCGGATTTGCATAAAATCCGACTGCTTGTTTGGGGGTGTTTTTCGTGGTATGGCCTGGGACTTTTGCATGTTGTTCCTGGTAAATTAAACGTCGATGCCTACATGAACATTTTGGACAGTCAGGTTCTTTCTACGCTCTGGCAATTTTATGGAATGGACGAAAGTTACTTCCAGGACGACAACGCTTCATGTCATGTTGCAGCCTCTGTCAAGCAATGGTATCAAGATACGGATGTAAAACGTCTTCCCTGGCCTGCTCAGAGTCCCGACCTAAACCCCATCGAACATTGTGGGGCGAGTTAGAGCGGCGCTTACGGACTAGGGAACCACGTCCGAAATCTACAGCTGAGCTGGCGACATTATTGCAGCAGGAATGGACACACCCATTACTGTGTATCAAAACCTTCTTGAACGCATGCCCAGAAGGGGTGCTAGTGTAATTGTAGCATGTGGGGGACCATCCCCTATTAAAGCACGTAATATTTCCTTATACCATCACATCTTGCTGCCAGGTCCATTATTGTAGGGTAGTGTATATGTACAGCAAATTTACAGATATTTTGGGACAAGAAGGGTTCGGCAGAGGTTAGCGAGCGTGTTCTCGCTCTCAGGTCTCAATGGTCTCTGACGATTTCTACATCTTTCAGGCCCTTTTCGGCTGAAAACCACCTGTAGAGGAAAGTCGTGTTCTCTAGGGGCTTGAGATTTAGGAGATCGTAATGTCAGTGTAACGTCAGATGAAGAGCGTTTATGTCAAGTGCCCAGACCTTTATGACCAATGTAATGTCAAAAAGAGTGTTATACTAGTACCTCTAGGGTTAGTTATGAACAGTTGATCACTTGAAAGAGGTTTTATGATCTCAAATTTAAAGGAATTCTTGAATATGTCTGCTTTATGTCGGCTTGATCAGAGAAGTCGTCCTTAGAATTTTACATCAGCTAGCTTATAAAGGAGTTGTCTGCATTGGATAACTCGTGGGCAATCTGTGGCTGCAGTTGAAGATGGAAAGGAATAGCAAATAATATAAATTTTATGAGCTTGATCGTTGATAAAATATACGGGATAATTAGAAGGGTCAATTTGAGAGCCGATAGTATCCGAAAAAGTTGGCTAGAGCCGAAGAATCAACAATGCATATAAAAAATTGAAGCACACAGAAAAAGAAAAGGCAAGTGAAGGGAAAAACACGTAAGCACACAATTACAAAATCACGAAAGAATTAATTTGAAAATTAACAAAGAGCAAAATGAAAAAAAAACCCATATACAATAAAAAAATACACAAAAAACTGAAATCGTATACAGAAGGGAAAAGATATAGACAAATTTCAAAAACAAAATGTTTAAAGACAACCCAAAAAACACACTAATTTCAAATGAAAAGCCAAGTTATTTTGAGAATTTTCGACTTCTCAGCTCTCACAGATGTAATCATTCAGGGAGCTGAAAAACTCTATCACTTTAAAGGATTTGGTGATGACAAAGGACTTTCCAGAAGATACGGGAGAGTTTGTCACTATAGGTTGTGGTGACTTCCTATAAGAGAATTTGCTGAAAGCTCAACGAAGCTTCAGACGGCCTAACTATTTTGATTACTTTCTGAGGAGTTTCTATGCATAAATCTATCTTGCAACCTGTGATCTCCCCTACATGATAACGTATTACCGATTTGGACCTCCTGACCAATATAATCTCATCGAAGTAATTTATATTCAAAAAAGCAATATAATCTTTCTAAAGGATTATATTCTGCAAAATAGGCCAGTAGAATTAGTCAAAACGGATTATTTTCTTCGGAAAGGACCAATGCAATCTTCCCAAAGAATCTATTCTGCGGAAAACGATAAAATCGTTCCAAATGATTCTTTTATAAAGAAAGGAACGATAAAATCTTTCCAAAGAATTAATTCTAATCTAAGGAAAGGACCAATAGAATTTATTTCTAAAGGATTCTTATTCTAAGGAAATGATCAATATAATCTTTCAAAGGGATTCTATTCCGAGAAAAGGAGCAATGAAATCATTCCAAATGATTCTTTATAAGCAAAGTAGCAATAAAATCGTTCAAATGGATTCTATTACAAGGAAAGGATCTATGTAATCATTCGAATGGCTTCTATTCAAGAAAAAGCAATGCAATATTTCCAAAGAATTCCATTCGAAAAAAGGATCTATACAATCGCTCCAAAATATAATGTTATACAAAAATGAGGTATAGAATCTTTCTAGGATTCTGTTCGAATGAAATGACTAATAGAATCTTTGCAACGGATTGTATTCCAAGGAAAGGGGCAAGAAAATCGTTCCAAATGATTGTTTATAAACAAAGTAGCGATAAAATCGTTCAAAGGGATTCTATTACAAGGAAAAGATCGATGGAATCATTCGAATGACTTCTATCAAGAAAGAAGCAATGTAATCTTTCCAAAGAATTCCATTCGAAAAAAAGGATCTATACAATCGCTCCAAAATATAATATTTTCGAAAATGAGATATAGAATCTTTCCAGGATTCTGTTCTAATGAAATGACTAATAGAATCTTTGCAATATGGATTGTATTCCAAGGAAAGGGGCAAGAAAATCGTTCCAAATGATTCTTTATAAGCAAAGTAGCAATGAAATCGTTCAAAGGGATTCTATTACAAGGAAAGGATCTATGGAATCATTCTAATGACTTTTATTAAAGAAAGAAGCAATGCAATCTTTCCAAAGAATTCCATTCGAAAAAAAAAGGATCTATACAATCGCTCCAAAATCTAACATTATACGAAAATGAGGTATAGAATCTTTCCAGGATTCTGTTCTAATGAAAGGACTAATAGAATCTTTGCAATGGATTGTATTCCAAGGAAAGGGGCAAAAAAATCATTCCAAGGGATTAAATTCCAGTGAAAGTGACAATAGAACTTTTCTAAAGGTTAAATAATGCATGGATTCCTTAGAAACATACGTTTCTTGGCATAAGTCTGTTGTGGAGTAAAATCAACACAACATAACTTCTGACTTTCAAAGGGTTAAGTTCCGATGCTGACGTAGAGGGAAGCGTTTTTTCACAGGAATCATTCAAGATCTTCGTGAATGGACAGTGATACGCTATAACAGCAGCCGATGGGGAGTGAACCATCCATTGACGTGCCCCAGAAATCCATCCTGATGCTACGTCACTCCGTCGAATATAACGTCAGGGGCGCCAATCCCACTGGTTTCCACATTCTATTTCCACTTAATTCTCCTCTTCTTCGTTCCGCTCGTTCTTTTTTTCCATCTCGGTTTCTCTTGTGTTCCGACGGTTCCTTCCCTTTCTTCTCCGCAGCCCGAGCAAGAAGGTCAAGCCGTAGTAACGTTACGCTGGTCGTGACGTCAGCAGACGCTGTTCTTTGTTGCTGTTTTCGCGACGTCTCAAAGATGCGCTGATTACGACGCTTCCCGCACGCTGTCGTCACTGTCCGCGTGTGACAGTTTGCACGTTCCGAAATGCGAGGTGGGTTTGACTTGAAGGATTTGTTTGACGAAGGGAATTCCGGCTGAAAGCAGCTACGGACTGATTCGGGTGATCGGTCCAGAAAAATGTAGGCGTCTACCGAGGTGAAACACTTCGAATTGTTCGAGCAAAATATGCGATTTTAGACCATTTGACGAATTGTTCTGCCACCTTCGTAACAAAAATGTTTTATCGTCAACCAGACGCGTATTGAGGATATAACTTCGTAGGTGGGCAAATAATTTTCTCTAACCGCACGTTTTACACTCTTGTATGGTTTTAGTAACACTAATTCAAGGATATAGCACCGTTTCGACTGTCATTTTGTGAGAAAGTTATCGCGTTAGTTTTAGTCAACTGTATTAATCAAAATAAGTCAACAACAAAAAATTCCACTGAGAAATTTGATATGGGTTTGACTAGAAGGATTTGTTTGACGAAGAAAATTCCAACTGCAAGTAGTTATGGACTGGTTCGGGTATCGGTCTTGAAAATTGTGACTGTCTACCGATCTCAGGTAGAAGACTTTTAACTGTCCGCGTATGCGATTTTAAACCATTTGACGCCTTGTTTTGTCTAACGTCGTAACAAAAGGATTTTATTGTCAACCATACGCGTTTTGAGGATATAACTTCATATGTGGGCAAATCCTTTTCTCTCGCCGCATCTTTTTGTCTCGGATGATTTTAGTAGCGATGATTCAAGGATATAATCTTTTCGAATATGATTTTTTGAGAAAGGTTTTAGCAAACTATATTAATCAGAAAGCCAATAAAATAGATTCCACTGAGAAATTTGGTGTCGGTTGAACTAGAAGGAGGATTTGTTTGACGAAGGGAATTCTGGCTTCAAGTAGTTGCGGACTGGCTCAGATGATCCATCCGGGAAAATATATCCATCTACCGACGTCAGGAGGGAGAGTACTTGGAATGTAAATTATGCAACTGTAAAGCTTTTCGACTTCTCGTTTTGTCTTAACATAGCTTCTTCATCTTAGTAAAACTGCTTTATTGTCCATTAGATACAGAATATAACTTCATGAGTAGTTTAGTGGTGACACTTGAGGAATTTACATGGCGGAAGAATAAGGGATCTAAGCAATTGCAGACTCGAATAATAGGTCTGAAAAGAGGTCAACCGCGAGAAATTTTCCAGAATTTTTCGTTTGAACATATCTACACCAGTAAGCTCACAATTCTCTCCAAGGAGTAATATCAGTTGGAAGAGTAAAAAAAGGGCAACAGGAGGTTTGTGAATTCGAAACTTGGACCATCGTGTAAGCTTGAAAAACAGTCGAGTGCCCAGGGGTTGGCGCACTTTAATCTTTAGACTACGACCGCTACAAACAATTGTACCATGATCGCGCCAAGAAAGAATTGAGACAATGGCCAGTAAATCAGTTGTACCTTGAAAGTTATAAGAATCGCGCCAAGAAAGAATTGAGACAATGGCCAGTAAATCAGTTGTACCTTGAAAGTTATAAGAATCGCGCCAAGAAAGAATTGAGACAATGGCCAGTAAATCAGTTGTACCTTGAAAGTTATAAGAATCGCGCCAAGAAAGAATTGAGACAATGGCCAGTAAATCAGTTATACCTTGAAAGTTATAAGAATCGCGCCAAGAAAGAATTGAGACAATGGCCAGTAAATCAGTTGTACCTTGAAAGTTATAAGAATCGCGCCAAGAAAGAATTGAGACAATGGCCAGTAAATCAGTTGTACCTTGAAAGTTATAAGAATCGCGCCAAGAAAGAATTGAGACAATGGCCAGTAAATCAGTTGTACCTTGAAAGTTATAAGAATCGCGCCAAGAAAGAATTGAGACAATGGCCAGTAAATCAGTTGTACCTTGAAAGTTATAAGAATCGCGCCAAGAAAGAATTGAGACAATGGCCAGTAAATCAGTTGTACCTTGAAAGTTATAAGAATCGCGCCAAGAAAGAATTGAGACAATGGCCAGTAAATCAGTTGTACCTTGAAAGTTATAAGAATCGCGCCAAGAAAGAATTGAGACAATGGCCAGTAAATCAGTTGTACCTTGAAAGTTATAAGAATCGCGCCAAGAAAGAATTGAGACAATGGCCAGTAAATCAGTTGTACCTTGAAAGTTATAAGAATCGCGCCAAGAAAGAATTGAGACAATGGCCAGTAAATCAGTTGTACCTTGAAAGTTATAAGAATCGCGCCAAGAAAGAATTGAGACAATGGCCAGTAAATCAGTTGTACCTTGAAAGTTATAAGAATCGCGCCAAGAAAGAATTGAGACAATGGCCAGTAAATCAGTTGTACCTTGAAAGTTATAAGAATCGCGCCAAGAAAGAATTGAGACAATGGCCAGTAAATCAGTTGTACCTTGAAAGTTATAAGAATCGCGCCAAGAAAGAATTGAGACAATGGCCAGTAAATCAGTTGTACCTTGAAAGTTATAAGAATCGCACCAAGAAAGAATTGAGACAATGACCAGTAAATCAGTTGTACCTTGAAAGTTATAAGAATCGCGCCAAGAAAGAATTGAGACAATGGCCAGTAAATCAGTTGTACCTTGAAAGTTATAAGAATCGCGCCAAGAAAGAATTGAGTCAATGGCCAGTAAATCAGTTGTACCTTGAAAGTTATAAGAATCGCGCCAAGAAAGAATTGAGACAATGGCCAGTAAATCAGTTGTACCTTGAAAGTTATAAGAATCGCGCCAAGAAAGAATTGAGACAATGGCCAGTAAATCAGTTGTACCTTGAAAGTTATAAGAATCGCGCCAAGAAAGAATTGAGACAATGGCCAGTAAATCAGTTGTACCTTGAAAGTTATAAGAATCGCGCCAAGAAAGAATTGAGACAATGGCCAGTAAATCAGTTGTACCTTGAAAGTTATAAGAATCGCGCCAAGAAAGAATTGAGACAATGGCCAGTAAATCAGTTGTACCTTGAAAGTTATAAGAATCGCGCCAAGAAAGAATTGAGACAATGGCCAGTAAATCAGTTGTACCTTGAAAGTTATAAGAATCGCGCCAAGAAAGAATTGAGACAATGGCCAGTAAATCAGTTGTACCTTGAAAGTTATAAGAATCGCGCCAAGAAAGAATTGAGACAATGGCCAGTAAATCAGTTGTACCTTGAAAGTTATAAGAATCGCGCCAAGAAAGAATTGAGACAATGACCAGTAAATCAGTTGTACCTTGAAAGTTATAAGAATCGCGCCAAGAAAGAATTGAGACAATGGCCAGTAAATCAGTTGTACCTTGAAAGTTATAAGAATCGCGCCAAGAAAGAATTGAGTCAATGGCCAGTAAATCAGTTGTACCTTGAAAGTTATAAGAATCGCGCCAAGAAAGAATTGAGACAATGGCCAGTAAATCAGTTGTACCTTGAAAGTTATAAGAATCGCGCCAAGAAAGAATTGAGACAATGGCCAGTAAATCAGTTGTACCTTGAAAGTTATAAGAATCGCGCCAAGAAAGAATTGAGACAATGGCCAGTAAATCAGTTGTACCTTGAAAGTTATAAGAATCGCGCCAAGAAAGAATTGAGACAATGGCCAGTAAATCAGTTGTACCTTGAAAGTTATAAGAATCGCGCCAAGAAAGAATTGAGACAATGGCCAGTAAATCAGTTGTACCTTGAAAGTTATAAGAATCGCGCCAAGAAAGAATTGAGACAATGGCCAGTAAATCAGTTGTACCTTGAAAGTTATAAGAATCGCGCCAAGAAAGAATTGAGACAATGGCCAGTAAATCAGTTGTACCTTGAAAGTTATAAGAATCGCGCCAAGAAAGAATTGTGCCTGTTATATCTATAGCCGAAGTCTAATGGTTAAATCTGTCGTGGTCTCAAATGTCGTCACGTTGGGTTGGTGTGGAAGTTTGGAGAATGGTGTGCCAGCTCAGGTCTGACTTCACTATCTGACCGAGGATCAAAATGACGAGGTGTTGTCCTCGGATCTCTCAGCTCGGGATTAATCCCGGAGTATTGCTAACAGCCAGGAACTCCTATAGGAAGTTATTTCAACTCCCCCCCCCCCCGACTAAACTTCCTCGCACTCTCCCCTGGCCCTTGAAGACTAATTTAACCTCTGGTCCAATTTCAAGGACGCTTATGTAGCTACGGCAACCAATTTTCCATTAATCATGCATTCACCTGCCTTGGAATAAAAAGAAGCTGTGCAAAATGCACCCGGCGACATCTGGCTCAGAAATGGACACAACTATTCAATCTACAGGATGTTTCACAATTTCTTGTAGGAATTTTAATGGGAGGTAGAAACACAAAATTAAACCTTATCCATGCAGACATGTCTGTCTGTTATGATCGCATAGAAGAGCAGAAGTAAAGGCCAGCTATAGGGTGAACAGCATTTTACTTGACCTAAAATATTTTGCTTGATAGCAATCATACGCTTGGGGTAGTAGGTGCTTAAAGTTGCATCCACTAACTGTAATACATGTCTGACAGTTCCGACGATTTGATTGCGGCCAGGGTTGCCAACTTTTTCTGAGTTTCTGAGACAATCCCGGGGCATATTGCCCAAACTGATATATATATATATATATATATATATATATATATATATATATATATATATATATATATATATATATATATATATATATATATATATATATTTATTTATTTATAAATGTAATTTCACACTGTATTTTTTCTCAACTGAGAAATCACTTACAATAATATTATTCCAAGGAAATTTTTTTGATGTACTATAAATATGTAAAAAATAATCAATGGTTATGTTCGAAAACAAAATAGAGATATTGTTCGTGTTTAGTTATTTATACAGAACCAAGAGTGTTCCGAATTCTACTTTAAGAAATTCGAATATGAAAATTTGTGTTCGTCTCCAGTCCCAATTTTAAAACTCAAATTCAAATACAGTACAATAGAATTGAAAGACAACTAATACCATTTCTCCATGATGGTTTCACCATCATGGACCCGCTTCATTTATTAGAGCGGCATTTATTGTATTGGCTTTGAATAGTAGTGGTTGAACGGACGTTCAATGGAAGGACACGAAGTCATGTGCAATAGAAATAACTATTTTGGACTGTAGGTGATATTGGGGTCGATAACTTTTTCGGAAATTATGGGACAATTTGACATTCAACCGGGTTTCTGGACAGCAACTTAAATTCCGGGACCATCCCGGCCAATCCGGGACGGTTGTATACCCTAAACATGTTAAAACATTCCTGGATTTTCGCTGATACTTGAAACTGCGATAGATATTCTTGGCAATGAGGTGAGCTTCGGACATCTGAAGCTATCTATTTGCATTAAAAACTTCAATAGTCTGTACCTAATATCACCACAGATCACCAGTCTTCAATTGAAAAGATGATAATAGTTTCAATGACCACTGATTAAAGATATTCGGAAAAGGTAATGCGCTATTCTTATGCCGCTTACACACTCCAATGTGGACACGACGACAACAACCTAGTACATTGATCTAATATCCGCTTACTCGAACAATGGAATGCTAAGTGATCATTTCGCTTGCAAATATATTTGGCTATTGGCAGATCCGTAAAAATCTTTTCTACTTATGGGCTTTCCGAAATTTCTATTTACATCAATTAAACTAACTTTGTTTTTGAAGAAAAGAACATATTGGAGGGTACCCGGACCTCTCTTGGAATACTTTCCTGGAAACAGCTCTGTCTATTGGTTCTAGGACTACACAAACAGTGGCGCACCCTGGGAGGCGACTGATGGGTTTCAGCCACTCCCTGAGCAATAGAAAAATTAAATTTTTATTGATTTGTAAACATCAATCAGTCTTAAAGATATTCGATAGAATATTCTGAGCCAAATCATTAATGAATAGTTGGATTCCGAATGAAGATTACATCCCTTTCAGTTCAAGGGTGTCCAACCTTATGGTTGGGTTTCATGGAGCAAGGACCATATTTGGCCATGCTGAGGCCAAATAGATGTCATCAAGTAATGAATATACAAACACAAAGAAAGTTTCACTGATGCAGAAGAGACAATCACACGCAGGGCAGAATCGAAACAACCTTAGGATTGACGCGTTGAGTAAAGTGGAATTGTCTTGAACCGAATATAACATCTATATATATAATTCTCTTTCCTAGCACACAAAATCGACGTTATTTGTTATCGCTTTTTGGCAACACTATACCATTGTTTGTTTACTGCGAAGCCTCGCGCCTCAATTGAATTTATGGCGTTATCGGCCATTTTCAGGGCCAACAATTATAGTTCAACAAGACGCCTTCACTGCAACTTTCAACAAGCTCAATGAAAATGTGTGTGAGTGGCTGGAATTCTGGGGAAATGTGCACACAAATAACATGCTAGGTATTCGATTTCGAAAGCAGCGCTCACATTTCGAGTCAAAATTTGCTCCAAATTTTCATTTGAATTCCAAATTGTTCGAGCTTTGATTCCAGAGGTACTTTATAACTTTTCTGTAATACAACAAATTAATATTTGAAAAATATTATTTTGGAAAATCATACAGTCGAACTCGTTTATAACGAGTACGAAAGGACCGCGATATTTGCTCGTTATAACCGAGTGATAGTAAAAAAGGGGTTCGTGAAAAAATCATAAAAATTCATTCATTCTCTTACTATATTATACATACATACTTACTTTATTTTTTATTTCTGTATAGTTCAAAAGAAGTTGGTTAAATTTGCTTTAAACTGTCTTATTGTCTCTTTCTTGCGTTATTGTTCATCTGAGAATACTCATGGCCCGAAAAACATTGTCATCTGCACCCCTGGCTTCGAAAAAAGCCATTCAGTATGTTGAGAGCGGTTCATCTTGAAATTCTTCACATTTGTCGTTTTCATTATTTTTTTCATCTGCATTAGTTTGAATTTCAGCTACATACAATATCCTCGGGTGTAGGTATCTCGGAAGTGAAAACATTCCCCCCCCCCCTCCCCTCCCCCGTCGACAGATACATAATTTTCAAATTCTTCTCTAAACATTTCCAAATTTTCCAAGCCGTATACTTCTTTCTCAATGATTTTCCCTTCTTGAGAAATGTCCAATTCAGCCTTTCTCAAGCAATTGGTAATGCACGTTGATGTAGCGTTTTACCATGCATCGCTCATTAAACTTATCGCTTCGAGTATGTTTACATTAGCATTTGAGGTTGTTTCTATATTTTCTCTTCTATCGATAAGCATCAAAATCAAGTGCTAACGACAAGTAAACTTCAAGTAAAACTTCTGATGACCCCTTGGTCCATAGACTGGATAACACTTGCACAATTCGGTTCCAAGAAAGAATTAGCTGAGCTGGAGAGGCGTAAGTCAAAAGAAATTTTATGAATCACAAAACATTGCACGCTATAAACGAGGTTTGCTCGTTAAAACGAGTTACGATCCCATAGACTTAAACATTATACCAACCAAGTATTTCCAATTTCCTCTTTAAATCCGGGTTCTCGTTAAAACAGGGCTCGTTATAAGTGAGTTGTGCTGTATTTTGTAAACAATCCCTTGATTGAAATAGATGGGTTAGAACACTTGGGATAGAACACATATCTTCATTGATACGAGCGTAGCGAGCAAGGTTGGCCCAGCGAACCAATGAGGATTGCAGAGCACTCCTCCAGGGGTTGGCGAGCGTAAGATAGCAGGGGGTGGGCCCCCTAGTATAATAAAATTAATGGCAGAAACCAAACTTTATTTTTTGTAACATTTATAAAAGAGGGGAGTTCAAACACAAAACTAGAGGGTAGTTAGGTAGTTGAATTTGCGGGTTGTGTTCTCGACACAACATACCACTTTTTCTTCACCTTGATGAGATTTTTTTAAATGTGTTTGGCCTGATTTTGAATGTTTGTCTTGTTTTCATGTTGCATATTTTATCAAGCTTTTAATGTTTGAATGGTGGTTAATTTGTTGTTTTAAAAATTTAATTTGATTGAATCTTATACTGTCTTTCATTTGGCGCAGCTTGTACTGTATTATATATAACTTGTATATAAACTATCAAACCAATCAACCTCGTCAACAATTTTCTGTTGGAAAATTAAAATTTGGGATACACTTCCAAATGTTTTTTGAAACCAAAATTTTAATTATCTATTTGTTTTATATTTAAATACACATAAAAAGCTCTAATTAAAATGTACAGTCTTGATATTATTTCATAAAAATTACTTTTGATACTAAAATATCATAAAAAGTCTTTACTTTTGATATTTTTTGAAAAGATACTGTTGGAGCACACATTTAAACGCAATATTAAAATTTTATTTTGATTTATTTGGCTGGAATCGTTTGCACGTGTTTCCTGTTGCTCGCAGCGAATAACAGCTGAATCTGCGTAAAATCGGAACGATATTTTCTTTCGTAAATAAGTAAAAAAAAAAGGGAGGAAGGCGTGGTTTCGCGCCGATGTTTTATTCGATCTCGGGTCAGACTCAGAATACGAATACCTCTCGCCTTGGATGCAGCTAACATGTATGCCTTCCTTTGCAAGTTGATTAAAATCTTGTGACTGTTAGACTTGAGTTTACCTTTCTCCCACCCGATGATCAGATACACCATATTAAAGAAAAGTCCCTTGAAAACTCAGTCATTAAAGGACATTCATAAGGCTCTAACTGGAAATATTAACGTGCTTAAAGTAGTTTCTAAACATTTTCCGAACTACAAATGAAAGTAATGCATTGTTTCAAATACTTCATAACTGCTTATAATTAGCGAAACAAAGAATTAAAAATCAATTTTATTTTCTTGGTTACCTCATCTTCAACTACTACTAATAATCTATCAAATATACATTCTGCAAACTTAGTTGGGTCAAGAGAAAAACAAAATATTTTTGTAAGTCTAACACGATAATTTTATTACTTAACTATTCTACATCAGAACAGAATATGGATCTGCCCAATCTGAAATCCTTAAAACCATTTCTTCATCGTGAATATTGAAAGAATACAGAATAAATTTTTGATACATATGAAACTTTAATCGCACATTGTTCTGAATTGTGAAATCATTTCGGTTTCATTACTTTGCAAAGCTCCGTAGAGACTTACAATTTACACTTTAAGAAAAATTTGTACAACCTTCTACATAACAAAATTGATTAGCCCTTTAAGTTCCTTGTATTAATTTTGCATGTACCACCAATAAATTGTAAATTATTTTTTGTTACACCTTAAAAATGAATGTAGATAACAATTGTGTTCAAATAAATTTTTTTAACTGTAAAATTCTTCGTTTGAGGTTTATATATTTTTTAATGATTTCAATTTGATAAGTTATCTGTTTCAATGAAGTGTTTTGCTTATCTCTTAAAAATTGTATATATTTATTCTGAAATTTGTACTAATATATTTTGTTTTCTATAACTGAGTATTTTTCTTTCATTTTATGGATCATATTTTTTGTTCTCTGTAATTGATTACCTTTCTTGCATTTTTTTGGATCACATTGATTTGTTCTCTGTATTTGGATACTTTTATTTCATTTTGTGGTTCATCTTTTTTCTGTGATTGGATGTTATTCGTAATATTTTGGTCTCTGTAATTGGATAACTTTGTATTTTTCTGTTCATACTTTTTGTTCTCTAAAATTGGATACATTTTTTTTCATTTAATAGATCACATACTTTTGTTCTATGATTTCTTTGATTTTATGGATCATAATGTTTTTTGTTCTCTGGATCGAAACAACAATTTTGTATTTTTCGGATCATAAATTTCTGTTTTCTGCAATTGGACAGCATTCTTTAATTTATGAATCGTATATTTTTGTTCTGTGTAATTGTATAATGTTCTTTTATTTTCTGGATCAGTTTCTTGTTCTCTGTATTTGAATACTTTTCTCTCATTTTATGGATCATATTCTTTTCTCTGTGATTGACTGTTTTCCATAATTTTTTGGTCTCTGCAATTTTATAATTTTGCATTTTTCGGATCATACTCTTGTTTTCAAAGGAAAAATTGAAATTGGAAACTTTTCTTTCATCTAATGGATCATATACTTTTGTTCTATGTAATTGGTTCTTTTTCTTTGATTTTATGGATCCTTATTTTTAGTTCTGTGTAGAGAAAAAACAATTAAATAAAGAAATGAATTTTAAATAGATGAAACTACGAAACAAATAAATGGTAACAACCAGTTTTATTTTAACATATAACTATCTATTCACATAAAAGGACACACTTTGTGAAACACGTGACACAGTTAGCATTCATTCCAAATGGCAATTCAACTTATTCATATTCTTTATGCAATGGACATAGCATGTAAGGATGAAGTCAACACACTATTTAGCAAGACATTAGTAAAAGTTATTTCAGAGTAGGGGAGTTGATGGGCTTATGGTTTCCCAATGACAAAGTGCTGCAATGTCGCAATGGGCGTGAACTGAACTCTAAGACTAACATTTATACTAACTTGAAGACTTACGTGAGATCAGAGAAAATATAATACATAAATCTATTGATAATGTGATTAGTTAAACTAATGGCTAGTAATCAATACTGTCGCAAAGAATCTTCAAAATGTGTGCGGAATCTAGTTCTATACCAAATTAAGTAATTCAAACATTAGAATAAACTAGATTTTTTTTTTAGTTAGTTCCATAATCTCTATTATTGATTTTTTATCTTTCACAAAATGTAAACGATAGTTGATTCTTTAGACGATTAATCTATCATTATCGTCTGAATTGATTTTGCTATTTATTATTCAGAATTAAATTGAGCTCATAAGACTTATGAAAAATTAGTAAAATTTCCATTTTAGAATTTCTGTATCTCATGTTTTGTTCGATAAAAAGAAGTTAATTTTTAATTTTTTTGTGATTTCAGAGAATTAAATAAAGGGCTCCAAACAACATAGCGATGAACCACTGATTAAGAATTCTGTAATAAAAAAAACAATATTCAAGAAGTACAAACTAATTTGATTGCTTGAATGAGTGCTTCATACTTGAAAACTTAAGAAAACATGACCCCGTAAACAGTGGATAGGCCAATATAATTTTGGAATTTTTAGAACTTAAAAATTACGAGCCTGACAATTTTGAAGTGACTTATCACTATGTTGTCCGGAGCTCTACAGTTGAAATGCAGAAAATATTTTACTCTCCCTTAAGTACACTTGGCTTTTAGCCTTCCGATAAGACTAGAATAAAAAGCAGAAAGTGCAAATATTATTGATACACTAGAGGTAAAATACATTTTCCAAAGAATCGTACAATTTTTCCACACATGAGTATTTGTAAGAAATAAATAAAGTGCTTTTGTGACACAAAACTCTGAAATTTGTGCTTTAGCATAACCAGATGGACACATCTATACATGAATATTACTTTGTACTGCATCATATTACACTATATAGAATACTACAAACTAATAATTATTTGGCAATTTATTTAATCATTTGTACTAAGACACATAAAACCTAACACTGAGAAAGACAATAAATATTAAGCACAAATAATGCACTTTTAGAAGGAAAAATAAAAGTACATATGAACCGGGGTAAACACTGGGTGTATGCTTATATGTTTATGTTTTGAGTATATACAGAACACTTTACAATTCGGACTTCTGTGGAGGAAACTTCATCTTGAACGCGATAATAACAGATTCATATATGCAACTGAAGTAATAAAAACCTTAAGACCCGGTGTACACATCCGGTTTTTCAAAGTGCGGCACCGCTGCCGCAACGCAAGTGCTGTCTGAGATACATTAGATCCAATGGAGCAGTGCGCACATGCCTCGTGCGCCGCTGGGGCGACGCACATCCAACTTGCGTGCAATTTGTACCGCAGATCTGCACGGTCGCCGCACATGAGTCTCCGTTCTGAAGTACCTTGTTTTCATAAACAAATGGAATATAAATAATAATTAATAAATGGTTGTATCCAGTAACGTCTATTTTGTTTCAAAATATACTTTTTTTTTACACCAAGTAAGCGAAATTTACACGTTTTCTTCGATAGAATATTTATCGCAAATGGCGCGAAATGAGTTCGTGCGTCATTTCACGGTTATGTGTGCATAGTTGGGCTTTGGTGCCGCAGTGTCGCCGCACGTTGAAAAACCGGATGTGTGCACCGGGCCTTAACCCTCGTGGTGGTTGTCTCGACGAGGTATCTTGTCATCAGCAAAATTGGCCAGATCTTGATGGAAGAGATATCTCGTCATTAGAAAAACATACTGACCAGATCTGATCTAGTCATCGTCGAAAAATCGGTAATCTTCATGTCGAGGTATCTAGTCATCAGCAAAATTGGCCAGGTCTTGATGGAAGAGATATCTCGTCGAAACCACTTGAAGGATTGAAAAGCTCTGGTTGTCAAGACAGGTGGATTTTGTGTCACAAAACCATAGAAACTATGGAAGCATATGAAATGAATGGCAGTAATAATCAGAGCCCGGATATTGTTGGTGTCATCTTTTCGCCAGCACTGATCCGTATGGTTGGAAATTTGATAAGATCTCTAATGTCTAAATGTAGGGTAAGGTAGGGGAGAATGCGTACCCGAATCTTCAAAGTTTATATTAAACCAATTACCACTCTGTTCCGTTAACTTGCAAAGAATACATGTTTTTACCACACACTCCCAGACCCTTTGACAATATGTTTACACTCTTATTTAAAATAAAAATTTACCATTGATAAAATTTAAAACAAAATGCTTTCCAATACTTGTTTGATAGGGTGCATAATGGATGGTATCTATGAGATATATTTGTGATTGGGTTATGTGTAGATCATTTAGTTTGTGTCATTCTTAACGTGTAATACCTGCGGTAAAATATTTACTACCAGTTTGACTACGGTTTCATTTGTTTATTTACTCGATGAAATTACACCTGGAATGTACCACATTTCTACCCCCAAGGATTCAGCTGAAAAGACGGTTACATATCGCACCCGGCAAGAAAAGTGACATGTCAAAAAATAAAATTTTTATGTTATGTCATTGAAAAATATGTATGAGGTGCCCCAGCGTGTTATATTACTATTCTATGGAATATAATAGAAGTTACCACCATAAATACCTAAAATTTAAAAGAAGCTTATACTATTTTCAATATAAGTTTTATAGTATCCTTTAAGTTGATGTTTCTCAAATTCTGCAGTTTTGAGTTGCGTCACTTTTATTGACGGGGAGCGATATGATGGCATGTTCCTTAATTTAACTCCTCTACGAAATCGCTAAGTGAGCGATTAAGTGAGCTTTGAGACTCGCAAATGTTTGAGAAAGGTCTGCAAGAGAAAGTATTTCAACTTGTAGAAAGGAAGGGATTTAAGTCATTTTTAGTCCAACAAAATCCAGACCCTGATGGCAATGAAAATAAAACAAGTATTTTTCACACACAAAAGTCCGCAACGGGGTAAAAGTAATATAAATTAAATCAGAAATCGATAAGGGAATATCGATGACTTTATCACAGGTAGAACGCTTCAAAACACAAAGTCCAGTTCGCGAGTTTAGGATCCAACTGAAGCACGATCTCGTACAGATAGGGAGGGATTCCCTTCGCTCATTGTCCGTATTTACACTGTTTCCCAACCTGGGCGGTCGGGGGCAGTAAGTACGAGGTCCTCCAGGATGTGTAGTCTGCGCTGCAACTACTGCGCATGTTGCGCCTGAATGTCTAAATTGAGTTCATGACAAGAGAAGAGAGTTGATTCACGTGGAAGAGGGTCTGTGAAAGGACGTGACGAGATAGACCATCACCTTTTTTGAGGTGACTAAACAAAGACGCCCTGTAAGGGAAAAAGAACAAGATTAAACATGTGAGGGAACTTGATAAAACATTCGACATCAAAATAATTTTAGATCTTAAAACTAAACAAAACAATCAACAAAATAAACATTTAACAATTCTGGTGGTTGTCTCCATTTGGTATCTCATCATCGTGGGGCAGAACTGACCAGATCTTGATTTCATCGTAAAATAATCGCCAAAATTTTGATGATGATTAACAAAATTGGTTAAATTTTGATGGATCATATACCTTGTCGAAACCACTCGGTGGGTTAAGATCGTAAGAGGACAACTTTGCAATTAGATTGTACGTTTTACTTAGAGCTTATGAGGGTTAAGATCGTATGATGACAACTTTGCAATAAGGTGCCCCCTTTTACTTAGAGCTTATGAGGGTTAAGATCGTATGAGGACAACTTTGCAATAAGGTGCCCCCTTTTACTTAGAGCTTATGAGGGTTAAGATCGTATGAGGACAACTTTGCAATAAGGTGCCCCCTTTTACTTAGAGCTTATGAGGGTTAAGATCGTATGAGGACAACTTTGCAATAAGGTGCCCCCTTTTACTTAGAGCTTATGTAGGTAAGATCGTTTGAAGACAACTTTGCAATAAGGTGCCCCATTTTATTTAGAGTTTATGAGGGGTAAGATCGTTTGAGGACAACTTTGCAATAAGGTGCCCCATTTTACTTAGAGCTTATGTGGGTTAAGAACATATGAGAACAACTTTGCAATAAGGTACCCCGTTTTACTTAGAGCTTATGAGGTTTTAAATGGTATGAGGACAACTACAATAAAGTGCCCCGTTTTATTTAGCGCTTTTCTATCTGTGAGAGGCATTTTCCATCAAGCTAAATATAGGTGGTGGAAGCGCTTCTGAGACGAAACACGAACATATCCCGAATGTGACGTCGTTTGACTTGTTTTTCGAATAAGATTTCAGAACTTTGCCAGTAAAATTCCAAAGTATAAATTTGGAATTTAAATAGGATAGGTGGAGGTGATTAACTTTTATGTTTCCATTCAATTCAGAGTTTGTTGTGTGTGTGATTGATCTCAACTATAATATCTCAATTGAATTAGCTCTTAAAACTTTCAAAATGGCGATGAATTCCATTTTAAGGTAACTCCGATATGTTTTATGCGAGAGCATCTGAAATTAAAATCTTTGCATTCGATCATCAACTCCTTCGGGTTTGTTTGTTTAAGTATCTCAGATGTCGTCTTATAAGTGAAATACATTAGGTTAAAAAACAGTTCCGAGAAAACAAAGTGGGAAAAAAATTCTACTCACTAATCGAGTTTCGCTAGGAGGAAAATACACTTCATGCAAAATACAAAATGACTTAGTGGATTCACACTTCACCAGTGTAAAGATCGATTACCACATTCTGATCTAGAAATGCTGAAAAGCTTTTCTAGTACCTTAGAAACTTTCCCGAGTTTGCTAAACTTGTAAGTCGACGGTCCATTTCACTAACGTCGTGGCACAGAAATCGACATTACTTCTATTTGGGCGAATGGTAACACATTTATGTAAACAATACAGGGTGGTCCCGAATTCATGGTACAAACTTTAATGGTAGGTACAGGACATTGTAACAATGATTTATTGTATAGGAATGTATAGTCGCAAGTGACGCGGTGAGGCGTAAACAGGGGAAATAAAAGGAAAGAGAAATGGAGTGATCGGTTGGTATCATTGCCGGTAGAGGGCAGTAGATGTCTAGCCGCTGTTGAACATGATGCATCGCAGTAGGGAAAAGCGCCATTCACAATTGTGCTGCCGTAGACGATGGGTGACTTTACGTATGCAGAAAAAGCAGACATGCATTACATGTACGGCCGTGCAAATGGTAACGGCAGAGCTGCGTTACGAATGTATCGCGCGGAGTATCCTGATCGACGAATGCCGGATCATAGAATTTTTCAACGGTTACATCGTCAACTTTGTGAAACAGGTGCGTTCGACGTCAACAGACATGGCGCTGGTCGAGTAAGAGCTGTACGCACTCCAAGGCTGGAAGAAAGCATCTTGAACATTGTGGCTGATAGACCCGAGTCAAGCACAAGAACTGTTGCGCGTGACGTAGGTGTGAGTCATCAGACTGTATGCAGAGTGTTAAACGAAAATCGCTTACACCCCTTCCATTTTCAGAAAGTACAAGCATTGAATCCGGCAGATTATCCTCGCCGCGTGAACTTCTGCCTGTGGGTGAAGCAGCAATGTGCGTTGCAGCCGGATTTCGTAGATTATGTGCTATTTACAGATGAAGCGACATTTTCACGCGAGGGTGTCTTTAATGCGCACAATTCCCATGTGTGGGCAACCGATAATCCACATGCAACGCGTCGACATGCGTTTCAACAACGTTTCAGTATTAATGTGTGGGCTGGTATTGTGAACGACTTTTTGATTGGCCCATACTTACTACCCACGCGGCTCACTGGCGGAAGCTATCTTATTTTTCTGAAAGAAGTGTTACCACAACTGCTGCATGATGTTCCGATCGCCATTCGTAACCGCATGTGGTTTCAGCACGATGGGGCGCCAGCACACTTGATGTACGGAATTACCTGAATGCCACGTTTGGTACTCGATGGATTGGGCGTGGTGGACCAGTCCCTTGGCCACCCCGATCTCCCGATTTATCGAGCCTCGATTACTTTTTATGGGGACATCTAAAGCATCTTGTTTATGAGACTCCAGTTGACTCAGATGAGGATCTCGTCGCTCGCTTATCTGTAGCTGCTGCAGGTGTGCGTGAAATACCAGGCATCTTTGAACGTGTACGCCAATCGCTCCACCGACGCTGTCAAGCATGTATCGATACGGGTGGACGCAATTTTGAACAATTACTGTAAACATGACACTTGTCAACAACGCTTTCAATAAAATCTTTGTTTTTCCTTTCGGCCGTTATTTCCCCTGTTTTCGCCTCACCGCGTCACTTGCGACTATACATTCCTACACAATAAATCATTGTTACAATGTCCTGTACCTACCATTAAAGTTTGTACCATGAATTCGGGACCACCCTGTATAAGATCCACCCCGGCGGTATTCATCCGCCAAATTCTATCAATTAGTTTAAACTTTCTGCTGTTAATTGCTTAGTTAAGTATGATATACTTGAGCTACGAAGTTCCATAACATCGTTGAAATTGCACCGTAAATCTCGCCGCTCTGATGAAATCCTTTAACTGTCTGATTACTACAAACAATAGGAGATCCAGAAGATAGAAATCAGATGTAAAAGAAAATACGAGGTTACGCGAAACTATATTTAAAATGATTATAAATATCAATTTATAAAAAACGCCAATACAATTGATCGCAAGCATCATTTTTAGGCAATATTGTAGTATCGCTATAGCTCAGTTAGAAGAGTGTAGTACAGCTCAGTTGGAAGAGTGTACTATAGCTCAGTTGGAAGAGTGTACTACAGCTCAGTTGAAAGTGTACTACAGCTCAGTTGAAAGAGTGTACTTCAGCTCAGTTAGAAGAGTGTAGTACAGCTCACAGTTGGAAGAGTGTACTACAGCTCAATTGGAAGAGTAACGGATTAACAAAATGAGGATTATGAATTCGAAACTTGACAGATGGTGCACCGTTGTCATCAGATGTTTCCCAGACCGTCGCTAATAGCCCGTTGTGTTGCCCCAATGTAACGTTAATTCAACCACTTCCCCATTCAGTATTGTGTAAATGTTGCATCTTAACCTTTTGACTACGGCTATAGATATAAGAAGCGTGGTTCTTTCTTGGCGCCATTCTTATAACTTTCAAGGTACAACTGATGTAACAACCGTAGTCTAAATTCTTCCTTGGTGCGATTCTTATAACTTTCAAGGTACAACTGATGTACTGGCCATTGCCTAAATTCTTTCTTGTCGCGATTCTTATAACTTTCAAGGCACAACTGACGTGCTGGCGGTAGTCTAAATTCTTTCTTGGCGTGATTATTATAACTTTCAAGGTACAACTGATGTACTGGCCGGGCCGGATATTAAAACGCATACCGGCCGTTATTAAAAATTAACCTTTTGACTAAGGCCGGTATGAGTTTTAACACCCTATTTTGAGGCTATTCACTAACTTCAGAGCAAAACTAATGCGCTATGAAATCAGAAAATAGAATTCCGTACCAATCAGACACAACAGCTAAATTATACATAAAGTAAATACCAAAGATTTATATTTGTCGTTCGGGAGGTATATTGTGGGCTATTTTTCCTCTTTTCTTCCTTTGAAGTTACCATAAAGAAGAATTATTAGTATGTGTTTGCTCACACCTTCTTAGCAAAGAGCTTGTTAAAACATTGCTGTAACCTTGTGTAACTGATTTATACGCTTCCGTTAACAACACGTGTATTTCTTAAAGTAAATTCAGACTTCCTACGGTTTCGCAAGTCCTATTTTCCGTAAAATGCTGCCTCGGGCATCTTTGTTGGAGTCATGGAATCATATACATCCTACTTCCATGTCTTATGAACAGCGGGGATACAGAATGCACGTTTCAGCGACGTGTAACCGTTTGATCGCAGAAATCGCTTGTACTAGGAAAAGTTCTCAAACAATGTTTAACTGTAATGTGATTTATCTTGAAAAGTGCCGAACACTGTGGTGCAAAAACCTGCTCCAAACTCTCTCGGTTCTGAGCAGGGGGCAATTTGTTTTTCCTACATTTGGAGCAATTGGGTAGTTTTGTCTCGATATCTCGTCATTTGCAAAATTAATCTTGTTCGAGATAACCTTCGTCGAAGCACTTAAAGGGTTAAACAAAGACACGGACACCATCTTCTAGGTGACCGAAACGCCTTAGGAATGCCCTCCCGATAATCTTATAGAGGACTGGCCTATTAAAGGGAGCGTAAATATACGATAAACTCTTGTTATATGGGATATAATCGCTCATTTTGGCACACCACGTAATCTTGAACCACGGTCAGATGATGACGAGGAGGCAACACCTGAGCTGCCACCCCACTCTCCAACCGTCCACACCACGCCAACGTGACACTCATCAAGACATGCATATTTTGGCTCATTTTTACAAAACCTTCGGCTGCCGGAACGTAAAAACGATAGTCTGATGTTTGCAGGACTAAAATTTCGAATGACCGGAAGTGGCAGTCCAAAAGTTTGGACGATAATGTTTTTAAAATGCCACGAAAAACGGGCACTTTTTCGAGTTGGCTTTTTGACAAGGTATACCCCGTGGTACGATTACTGTACGGTCTATTCTGGACACCCTGTATAGTGTAAAAGGGCCAGAAGTTAAAGCTTTTGAAAACCTGATTATGTATTTAATAATGTAAAACTTCATGATATTACTAATGAAGATAAAAGCAAGATAAAAAGTATGTTCTATAGCGGATAACCAAAACATGTATCATCTGGATAAGAATAAACAAGAGGTCAAATTCGAGTTTAAAACGTCATCTTTTACCAGATCTAACCTATGCTCAACTTTTAAATTTAAAGAACCCCCCCCCCAACACGAGTTTCAAAACAAACTTTTCAAGTTATTATTAAAAAAATATGCAGACTTTTATTTCCACTAAAAAGCCCCTGTATGTAAAGTTTGATATTTAAACATATTAAGTCATTTGGAGAGAAGTTGCATTAAGAAATGATAAAAATTCTGAAGCACACACATACCAAAAATTGATAGATTCCATGCGCATTTATTTTCCAAGTGTTTACATAATTTTAATTCACATTTCTATTTGTTAAGAAGCCGCGGTAGCTCGATTTGAAGTGTAACGGACTATCCACTGAAGAATTGTGAGTTTGAATACAATTAAGACCCTCTTGCACAAAAGGGACTGGTGCACGTTAAATTCGTCGTGGCTTCAAATGTCTTCACGTTGACGTAGTGTAGAAATTTGGAGAGTGGGATGCCAGCTCAGATGTATCCTCGTCACCTGACCGTGGTTTAAAACTACGTGGTGTTGTCCTCGGTTCTTTCCCTTCGGGGTTTGATCCCGGACCGTCGCCAACAGCCCATTGTGTAGCTCCAGTGTGGAGTTAATCAGATACCTATCTAATTTTCGGGGTCGGACTGACGGAAAACCACAACACTAATAACTTGACAATGTCTATAGAGAATCCCTTGGCTGTAGAGTTAACGATCTCTAAATATACTCAAGAAACTTCATTTGATAGCAAACGTGACTACGGGAAAATATCGCGATACCTGGTTGATAGTTTGAGCCATTTTGGACGTGTTTCTCCTAAATAGCTTGTTATTTTTACTTTCGTTAGTCATTTCTACCGATTTATTATCTTTAGCTTAGTATCATTCTTTATCTTCCCAGAACATTTTTATTTCGCCGGAATCAGATTGTGCGTCTGAAATATCAAACTGAATTTCTTAGTTGTCATAAACTCACAAAAATAATCCACGTTTTTTGTTGGAGTATTTTTTATAGTTCGCAGGACAGGAAGAAACTAAGGCTTGAATTTTTTTACAATACTCTAGGACAATTTTATCGATGAAACGGTGCCTCATATTGCCTAGTTTCGAAGCAGTACGAGGCTTTTACGAGGGATGCAATTCATTGTAAGATAAAACGCGTGCTCTAACTTAAAAACACTGAATCATTCAATGGTTAAATTCGACCGCAGCATTCGGCAACACTTTCATGGATTCCAACAAGAAATTTTGTCGACCAGTTTATTTGCAATCTTTATTAGCTATTTTATCGACTCAATTATTCACATTATTAGTCATTTTTTGAAGCTTGTATATTATAAGCTGGAGAATAATGTCTCTGAAGCTATTTCAAAGATCCACACCAAACGAAAAGCCCGATTGAGGATTTCCTTTTCTTCGAAATTTTTTTGTTACTTTTCTTTGTTTGAAGAAAGGTTACTTTTCTAAAAATGTTCAACGAATTTAGAAGTTTGCATGTCCATCGAATTACATTCAATTTCTATGAGATCATTTTAAAATACGATTGCTATTCTACCGGTACGATTGATGTAATTGTAGGAACTGAATTCTAAATATCCGTTCCAAACACAGCAAGCGAAACGAGATACTCACAGTTCTTGAAAAAGATCAAACGTAGCTTCTAAATAATGTTTCATTTCCAAACGAAACCTCGGAAACCCGAAGACATTGATGATGACTTTGATAGATGGCATGATAGATGACTTTCGCAAACATGCGTATCGTATCCACTGAGCCTTGAAAGTTCCCAAATGTCGATAGCTTTGAATCCAATGATTCTCAGGAGGATGAAATGGAAGGCTTTTGCAGACAGATCAGTCACACAGAAAGAATAAAAAAATACCTTCAACGGGACCCAATATTCTTTCCAGGTTTTCAATTCAGATCAAAAGAGCGTGATACTGAATGAACATTGCGTTAAATCAGTTTTGACTGCTCTGAGTCACTATCTACGTTGCATTTTTACGTAAGTAAAAAAACGAAACTTCAATTTATTCTGAATAAATTAACTTCAGTGCATTTTTGATTGCTTTTTGATTGGCGATCCAAAGGCGGCGTACCGAATAATCGATCTGGTTAGCCTCTAGATCGGAAGAATCCTGGTTCGAATCCGGGTCACTGCATGGATGTTTGTAAGCGTGTGGTGTAGAGGCGGCTGATGCACCTTAAATCTGTCGTGGCCGAAAGTCATCGCGTTGGGTTGGTGTGGAAGTTTGGAGAGAGCGGGGTCCAGCTTAGGTATTGCCTCGTCATCTGACCGTGGTTCGAAATTACGTGGTAGTGTCCTCGGATCTTTCCCTTAGGGGATTGGTCATGCACCGTCCTCAATAGCCCGTTGTGTTGATTTAGTACGACGTTAATTTAAAATTACCATTACAAAAGGTGGCGACAGCGTTTCTGATTTGGAACCTTTACATATTCTGAATGCGTTTTCACTTTGCTTCATTGCTAATATATAAATATCCCAAAGAATAAAGTTGTGTTGCTCTAGTACTGCGTTAACTAAAAATTACCAATTACCCAAAGAATAAATTCTTAATTGAACTTTTTGTTGAGTCAAGGCCACTTTGATTAATCTCCATAAGTTGAATAAAAGGTGATAAACTACATTTTAAGCTAACCCCGATTTGTTTCATGAGAGAGCAATTAGACAGCGGAAGGAAAATCTTCGCGTTGCATCTGGTTTGTTTACACTGAAAATCGCTCATATGTCGACTCACAAGTGAAAAAAACCAAGGCAAGAAATGTCTTTCTGAGAAACCGAAGGAAAAAGTTTACTCCCTCAGTTTGCGTTTCAAGAAATCTAACCTTCATGCAGAGAAAATGACAGATTTAACCAGTCCAAAGCTGTCAAATAGGAAGTTCAATTGCACAATGCGACATGCTCAAATCAATCAAAGGTGACACGCGGGTTCCTCTTCCAAGTTGAAATTATTTCAACTTGATTGGTCTGCGCTTGTCGCCTTGCGATTCCTATTTTAATTCAGCTAAACCACCATTCGGGTCCAGAAAAAAATGCTAAAACAACTCATATCTCGAATATTTTGGCAAAGTGAGTTTCACTTATAAGATGATGGTAATTTTTAATTAACGTCGTACAAGAAGAACACAACGAGCTATTGACGACGATCTGGGTAAAAAAATTACTACTTTTTTAGTTAACGTCATACTAGAGCAACACAACGGGCTATTGACGACGGTCCGGGATCAGTCCCTTAAATTAAAGATCCGAGGACAACACCTCGTAATTTTGAACCACGGTCAGGTGACGACGCCGATTTGGGATCAATCCCCTAATGGAAAGATCCGAGGACAAGACCGCCGACCACCCGGCTTGGTAGTTGAGGTGATAGCCTCTAGATCGGAAAGTTCCTCCTGGTTGGAATCCGGGTCAATGCATGGATGTTTGTAAGCGTATGGTGTAGAGGCGGCTGGAGCACATTAAATCTGTCGTTGCCGAAAGACCTCACGTTGGGTGGGTGCGGAAGTTTGGAGAGTGGGGTGCCAGCTCAGATGTTGCCTCGTCATCTGACCGTGGTTCAAAATAACGTGATGTTGTGCTCTTTTCCCTTAGGGGAATGATCCCGGATAACTCGTTGTATAACTCTAGAACGACGTTAATTAAAATTACCTCACCCGGATTGTCACCAATAGCCCTTATTTTTGCTCCAGTGCGACGTTAATTAAATGACCTAACCGAAACCAACCTCACCATCTCGTTCCATCTATGCTCTTTCCCGTCTGGAGAGTGGGGTGCCAGCTCAGGTGTTGCTCCGTCACCTAACCGTGGTTCAAAATTACGAGGCGTTATCCTCGGATCTTTCCCTTAAGGGATTAATCCCGGACCGTCGTCAATAGCCCGTTGTGTTGCTCTAGTAATTACAATACTCTTATTAACTAATAATTAACTAATAATTACAATAATCTTTCCCATCAGTTTGGCGCCGACCAACCGGTATAGTGGTTAATGTGTTAGCCTCTAGAACGGAAGGTTCCTTTTTCGAATCCTTGTCCGGGCATGGATGTTTGTAAGCGTATGGTGTTGAGGCGGCTGGTGCACTTTAAATCTGTCGTGGCCGAAAGTCCTCACGTTGGGTTGGCGTGGAAGTTTGGAGAGTGGGGTGCCAGCTCAGGATGTTGTTTCGTAATCTGATCGTGGTTCAAAATTACGAGGTGTTGTCCTCGAATCTTTCCCTCAACAGACTGATCCCGGACCGTCGTCAATTGCCCGTTGTGTTGCTGTAGTACGACGTTAACTAAAATTACCATTACCCATCAGTTTGGACAGTTATTACGGCCTCGCGCTTGGTTTCCCTGTTGCTGGGCAACTGCTGCAAAGGTCTTCAACCCTTGAGAATCATCTCAGAAGAGTTTCAGGGCAATTTCGCGTCTAGGAAGGGAAAAGTGCGTTAATACGCTCTAGATTTCGCACAAACACACTACCCCCTTCACATGACACTCTCTCTTCTTACCGAGAGAAAAAATATCTATATTTCCTAAGTGGACTGATTAAGTTAACAACCGCTCGTCCTTGTGCGCGCACTTTTTATTTATTTACAACGGAGGAATTTTTTTCATGCTCCAAAGCACTGCATCAGTTTCAAGCATCACTCTGAAACGAATTCAGTCAAAAACTGGAGAAAATGACATTTTTTTCCGTTTTCTTGTTTGTTTTGTTGCTTCTTTGGCTTGAGATCAAATGAGCTGTCTTTCAATTTTTTCGGGTTTTTGAAGATGCTGAGAGGTGGCTTTGAGAGAGGCTCTTTGTGTTGGATTCCACCGTTCACTAAACGCGTACTCGATCTTACTGCGACGTCGCGTGTTTGTGGAAGAAGCGTATAAGGTCGAAAAAATGCCACGGTGGACTGCAAGAAGAATGCATCCTCGGTCGCAGAGGGTAAATTGGTAATTTTTAGTTAACGTCGTACTAGAGCAACACAACGGGCTATTGACGACGGTCCGGGATCAGTCCCTTAAGGGAAAGATCCGAGGACAACACCTCGTAATTTTGAACAACACCTCGGTCGCAGAGATGAAGCCCTAAAGTTTTATCGAGAGTGGTAATTGGTAATTTGGTAGATATAATGTTTACCACATGAGGCGACACGAGATTTCAGTGTAGTGTGGCATTGCCTTCCCTCAATACACAGTTCATGATCAAATAGCCTTATCTATTGGTTGAAGGAATCCTAGAAAAAAATTGGTCGAGAAAGTGGTAATATTTGGTAATTTTTAATTAACGTCGTAGTAGAGCATCAAAACGGGCTATTGATGGTCCGGGATCAATCCTCTAAGGGAGATATCCGAGGACAACACCACGTCATTTTGAACCACGGTCAGATGACGAAGCAACATCTACGTCGGCACACCACTATCGAACCTTCTACACCAACCTAAAGTGAAGACTTTTGGCCACGACAGATTTAAGGTGCACCAACCGCATCTACACCATACGCTTAAAAACATCCATGCCGTGTTCGAACCAGGAACCTTCCGTTCTTGAGACTAACAGCTTAACCACCAGATCGGTTGGTTGGCCAAGAAAATGGAATCTGATAAAAAGTCATGCAGGAAAGACTGCGAAAATGCAGAACGGATATGAGTAGGATTTTCTGAGAAAATTAACCGGAGCAAAAATGAAGATTTTTGCTTCCGCTACCCAAATGCTCTCCATCGAAGAAACCTTAATCTTTATATTACGTCTGGGCCGACCAACCGGTATAGTGGTTAAGGTGTTAGCCTCTAGATCGGAAGGTCCCCGGTTCGAATCCGCGTTCGGGCATGGATGTTTGTAAGCGTATACCAGCTTAGGTGTTGCTTCGTCATCTGAACATGGTTCAATATTACGATGTAATTGTTAGGGGCAATGATGGCCCTCCCACTGGGTGCTCCTTCACAAGTGGCCATCACTTCCGGCCTTGTAGTGGCCAATGACTTCGGTCAAAATGTGCCCGCCATTAGAAAAAAAAATATTACGTCTGGTGTAGCAGTTGTACCATGATCGCGCCAAGTAAGAATTTAGACAACGGCCAGTGCATTCGTTGTACCTCTTGAAAGTTATAAGAATCGCGCCTAGAAATATTCGCGCTTGTTATCTTGCAGCCGTAGTCGAAAAGTTAAAATGTAGTTTTCCACCATTTTGGAATTTATCCTCTGAGATTCCCGATTAGTATTGCTTTTATCATAAAGCACACGCAACTAAATAGCCACTCTCTTGGTTGAAAGAATTCTTTGAAAGATTATACTGGCCAAGAAGGTCAAAATTGGTTTAAAGATCTGCATGGAAAACTAATACTCGGAGGACGGATGCTTGCGTAAGAACAACTCAGTGTGGCTCTAATTGGAGTTGATCAATCAACTCATGAACTGTTCTACATCCAATAGGAATTTCCCTTGGTATTTTATTAGTAATATTTGAAATTGCATTCGTCTAACTGCGCCACAACGACCTGTTCAGACGGAAGAAAATTCGTGAGACTTGTTCTTCTAAAGGCCAGTATAGCTTTCAATGGAAAAATAGCGTGGCATTAGTCAAGGAGAGTCTAGTTCAAGCAGGAATTTAATGTTTTCTTTCCAATTGGAAAGACAAAGAGATGAACAATGAAATATGCCATGTAGGTCATAACAAGACAACAGAATTAGTTTTCTGATGGCCTTGAAGGCAAGGCTGATGGTGGTTGAATTAAGCGGTAAACTATGCTGGAAGTCTAGAAGCCGCGTTTTAGAGAAGAGATTATGTGGTGATGTAGGAATTTCTACCACATTGGTAAATAAAAGTAAGAGGGTAGATATGCTAAATATTTTGCTCAAAAATCAAAATCATAGCAATTTTCAAGAAAAAAAAATTTTCAAAAATTATCAAGTCTTAAAATTTAATTTGGATCACTATATTTTTAACTAAAACAAGCGAAAACTTTTTCCTAAGATGACACTCGAAAAAATTCGTCATCGCTTAAAATGTGAGGTGAAACTTGTTTAAAATTTCCCGTTTTCTTTCTTTACAATCTTCTAAAAATCTTTTCCACGTGAGGCTTGTTATGTGGCTACATTTTCCAGAATCAGACACCTGAGCTAGTTCGTAAATTTGGTTCGCTATTTTGGTCGCCTGGTCATTCAATGGTTCGCCATTGTGACGCCTGGATCGATGGTTCGCATATTAAAAACCGTTTGGCTATGAATGTTTGAATCCGTTCCCATATTATTTAGCCCAGTAACAGTAAAAATGATCAAATGAAATCAAATTGTTTGCGAGTCAATTTCACTCATACAATTCCTGATCTGGATTTCATATTTGCAGCAGGATCAAAATCGAATTGATTCAGGGTTTGTATGCTGGAGTAATCCCCAACACAACTTGTGAAAATTACACCAAAGATTTAAAAACAAAGACGGTGACGGTTGTATACTAAAAGTGATGTCACCCTATAGCAGCGATTTTCAACCGGTGTGTCTTATGGATAGTAAAGCAGTTTAAATAGTGCTTGCTTTATTTCATTGCAATGGTTTTGTTTTGATTTTTGACAAGCGTGTCAAAATTTGAAGAAATTTTGGAGTAAAAGTTTTTTAAATAATGATTTGGGGGTGAAAAAGGTTTCCGTCTTTTCGAAAAAAAATTTCATCTCATTGAGAAAAAATTGTTGAAAATCAAATTTTTTAGTAGAAGGGTAGATTATTCTTTGGGATACAAGATTTTTTTTAAATAAAACAATTAAAAGGAGATCTTTTTGTACAGATCGATGAAGATATAATATATTTTTTTGGTAATAGTGTAGTAATTAGTTTTTCGCTGTGATATAAAAAGGTTGAAAATCACTCCCCTACAGCAAGGCATGACTATATCAACTTCCTCTGCAGTTGATACAAGATGACTTTTCCTTTATTTAAACCTTCCTTTATGCTCTTTTCTCTTCGTGTTACGGTGTTATTCAGAAAATGAGCCCCGACTAATGTGGTGGTAGAGCCATTTTGAATGCATGGTTTTAATTAAGTGGGTATCATAACTTCGACCGTAATTCAGAGAAAGAAAACGCAAACGCACGATAGCTTATCATTTTTGCTGTTGAATTTACACCGTAATTCAACATCAGTTCGTAATTCACACTAATCCCTCAATACATCGCGCTTTTTGGGGCACAAGAAAACGTACGATATTCCGAGGTTCAAATAAAAAGACGTAATTCATGCATAAGATTACACGATTGAAAAATTACGTTAAATTACAAGTTAACCATAAGATCCATGGCTAGAACCTCTTTGTATGAAACTAAATAAGTCTAATATTTTCACAAATGAATTCCTCTACATTACGAAGTGTAACGGTCAAGTGTCAATCTCATGTTGTATACTTCAGTTAAATAATTATTGAGGGATTTGTCTTGGTGGTGGTACACCCATTGTGAACTCAACTATAGTTTCTTATTTAAATGGCAGGTAGATATCTTAATAAACGTCACACTGGAGCAACTATTGGCGACGGTCCGGGATCAAATCCGAGGACAAGACCACGTAATTTTGAACCACGGTCAGGTGAGAGTATTTAAATGAGTAATTCTTTTAATTATTTGAAATTCTGGATAGAAATTTTAAAATTAAGTAGAATTTTCCGATTGGTTTGTTTTTCTTCCGTCATTTTTTTACGCAAGGGACGATTAGACCCGAGTCTACGAACTTTCCGTTGAAAAAGTATTCAGACATCACAAAATTTGCCAGAACCACTTAAGCAACAAAAGAACTGGTATAACTATGGATAATAATTGTTGGGGCGAGTGATAAGAGAGTATGGAGAGTCATGGTAATTGGTAATATTTTTTAGTTAACGTCGTACTAGAGCAACACAACGGGCTATTGACGACGGTCCGGGATCAGTCCCTTAAGGGAAAGATCCGAGGACAACACCTCGTAATTTTGAACCACGGTCAGATGACGAAGCAACACCTGAGCTGGCACCCCACTCTCCAAACTTCCACGCCAACCCAACGTGAGGACTTTCGGCCACGACAGATTTAAGGTGCACCAGCCGCCTCTACACCATACGCTTACAAACATCCATGCCCGGGCCCGGATTCGAACCAGGAACCTTCCGATCTAGAGGCTAACACCTTAACCACTATACCGGTTGGTCGGCGGAGAGTCATGAACGGGATACTTCATATCTCTTTACATCGTATTGGAGAAGCGGGTTCAAGTATCTGTCCCTTTGTAAGCAGTGCAAAATGACTGAAGACCACACCTAAAGGACTGAACTAGAATTCCTGACAATAGAATTGAAAACACTGTTGATAGTGTTTTAAGCCAAATATTTTGCTTCATAATTCTATTTGGGTGCTCGTCGATGAATAGGTAAAAGCCCGAAGCCGCGCATAGGATAAAAAAAATATTAAAATTACGTAAATTATGTAATTACTGTTTGTCATAGAAACATGCAAATCATCGATGTTCCAGATATTTCTAACCAAGTAACATATACAGATTGTGAATGTTTTTTTTACTTGAGAGTTTCACTTGGGTAAGCGATCAGGTTTATGATACTGTAAAAAAACACTATTTGACGTTAGAAACGGAAGATCTGTGCCATTTTCTTACCTTGTTTTATTTTTTAAATTTCAAACAATTTTTTTTATGCCTGACCACTGTCCCCTTCGCTACTACAAGGAGTAAAATGAGGGCTTTTGTGAAGGAGTACCCAATGGGTATGGAGCCATTATTCCAAACAGGAACATTCGCCAGTTACCAAAATCCTTGAACTTACAAATAGGAAATCGAACCCGGAACCTACTGGATGCCAGAAAAGCGTTGTGAACACTGTATCAGTTAGGCAATGATTATCCTTATCTCTATACTTATAAATGCTACAACGTTAATCCATTCGACATAAGATTACAGTTCTTGAAAAACATAACAAATTTTTATTTCAATATAATGAATACTGAATAAAACGTTGAGCTCAAAAAATGAATATACTGAACACCAAGATCATGCGGGATCTATTGTAGTAGATAACGATAGGACCTCTACCTTAGGACATCTATTCGTATTTCAGACACACGTGAATTAGTTCTTTTGATTTCGGCCCATAGATAAATTAATAAGATCAGCCCTCCAAGCGGTTTTGACGGGATATTTCGTCCATAAAAATCTGATAAATTTTGTTAATAACGAGACATTTTGTTCATAAACATCTGACCAATTTTGTTAATAATGAGACATTTCGCCCATAAAGATATGACCATTTTCTTAATAGCGAGACATTTCGTCCATAAAGATCTGGCCAATTTAGTTAATAGCGAAACATTTCGTTCATAAAGATTTGACCAATTTTGTTCATAACGAGACATTTTGCACATAAAGATCTGACCAATTTTGTTAATAGCGAGACATTTCGTCCATAAAGATTTGACCAATTTTGTTTATAACGAAACATTTCGTCCATAAATATATGACCAATTTTGTTAAAAACGAGACATTTCGCACATAAAGATCGGACCAATTTTGTTAATAGCGAGACATTTCGTCCATAAAGATTTGACCAATTTTGTTTATAACGAAACATTTCGTCCATAAATATATGACCAATTTTGTTAAAAACGAGACATTTCGCACATAAAGATCGGACCAATTTTGTTTGTAACGAGACATTTCGCACATAAAGATCGGACCAATTTCGTTAATAGCTAGACATTTCGTCCATAAAGATTTGACCAATTTTGTTTATAACGAGACATTTCGTCCATAAATATATGACCAATTTTGTTAAAAACGAGACATTTCGCACATAAAGATCGGACCAATTTTGTTAATAGCGAGACATTTCGTCCATAAAGATTTGACCAATTTTGTTTATAACGAAACATTTCGTCCATAAATATATGACCAATTTTGTTAAAAACGAGACATTTCGCACATAAAGATCTGACCAATTTTGTTAATAGCGAGACATTTCGTCCATAAAGATTTGACCAATTTTGTTTATAACGAAACATTTCGTCCATAAATATATGACCAATTTTGTTAAAAACGAGACATTTCGCACATAAAGATCGGACCAATTTTGTTAATAGCGAGACATTTCGTCCATAAAGATTTGACCAATTTTGTTTATAACGAAACATTTCGTCCATAAATATATGACCAATTTTGTTAAAAACGAGACATTTCGCACATAAAGATCGGACCAATTTTGTTTGTAACGAGACATTTCGCACATAAAGATCTGACCAATTTTGTTAATAGCGAGACATTTCGTCCATAAAGATTTGACCAATTTTGTTTATAACGAAACATTTCGTCCATAAATATATGACCAATTTTGTTAAAAACGAGACATTTCGCACATAAAGATCGGACCAATTTTGTTAATAGCGAGACATTTCGTCCATAAAGATTTGACCAATTTTGTTTATAACGAAACATTTCGTCCATAAATATATGACCAATTTTGTTAAAAACGAGACATTTCGCACATAAAGATCGGACCAATTTTGTTTGTAACGAGACATTTCGCACATAAAGATCGGACCAATTTCGTTAATAGCTAGACATTTCGTCCATAAAGATTTGACCAATTTTGTTTATAACGAGACATTTCGTCCATAAATATATGACCAATTTTGTTAAAAACGAGACATTTCGCCCATAAAGATCTGACCAATTTTGTTTATAACGAGACATTTCGCCCATAAAGATCTGACCAATTTTGTTAATAGCGAGACATTTCGTCCATAAACATCTGACCAATTTTGTTACTAACGAGAAATTGTGCCTATAAAGATCTGACCAATTCTATTAATAACGAGACATTTCGATATTTCGTCCATAAAGATCGGACCAATTTTGTTTATAACGAGACATTTCGTCCTTAAATATATGACCAATTTTGTTAACAACGAAAACTTTTGCCTATAAAAATCTGACCAATTCTGTTACTAACAAGACATTTCTTGCCTACAGATCTGACCAATTTTGTTAATAACGAGACATTTCGCCCATAAAGATCTGACCAATTTTGTTTAGAACGAGAAATTTCGTCAAGATACTGCCGATTTCTTTACGATTACGAGATCGATTTCATTTTTGATTATATGACCAGGTCAAGCGTTTTTTCAATTCTGACGACGAAATATCTCGTCCACCTATATCCAGTCAGTTCTGCTAAACACGCGATACCTCGTCGAGACAACCACCAAGAGGGTTATAAAAGTAAAATCCAAGACTTACCGTCACATCGACGGACGCCTCCGCAATCCTGAGAGATGACGACCGGCACTGATCCCCCTGACTTCACAGTGACTGGTACCACCGACGGATCACATTCCTTCCTTCACTACACTCACTACCGGGACAATAGTAACTTTTTAAAATTTCTTTGAAAAGAGACGTCGGGGCTCAACAGCTGCAGCGGCACTCCGTGATGATGGGAATGTTGACCGGTATCCACTTGCAATGCCGCTTCTTGCTCCAGTCCTGGCAGTGCCACCGCAGCACCGTCTTCCGGACGAACCGGTGCGGCTTGCAGGACATGCCGCTGGGGAAGGAACACGAACCCAGGGTCAGGCAGGACCCTTCCTTGATCCACCTTGGCCAGAACCTCAGCCCCAAGTCCTTCCACCTGTACGCCACTGGACAGTAGGTGTAAGCCCACAGCAGCTGCTTGAACTTGCGTCGCATCTTCTTGCCAACCTTCATCCGGAACCTGCTACCGTCCGGCAACTTCAGGGCATGCAGCCGGAGGTGCCGGATCTCTTTGGGCATCTTGGAGGAGGGGACCAGCCTTCCCCGCTTGGTGCGCTTGAAGCTGAACTCCACCGTCCCGTTGGGGTGGAGCAGGCTTTCGAGGGGTCGCGACTCGCTCATGAACTGCTTGTCGAAGTCGCGACCCATGCGGTCGCGGAGGGACCTCGGGTTGAGGTCCTCGGTCTTGGGGTCGTAGCGCTTGTCCTTGGGCTCGATGAGGTCCAGGACCGGGAGATCGTGGGAGGGCGCGGGCCGCATCCAGTTCCGGGCCGCGTAGGTCAGGCGGCAGTTCCAGAGGACCAGAGTCAGGGCGATGTGGGTCGCGAACACTGCTGCTTTCAGGGCCCCGCATGGCTGTAGGGGCACAGTAAAGAGCATCGTCGCGCTGCAGCAGTTTTATCCCACGGACACTGGTACACCTCGGGGATTCGAGTGAATAAATAGCAATACAGTCAATTGATTCAGGGTAATGGTGTGTTTGGGTCAACAGCAATTTGCGCGGAAAGACATGGTTAAATTGTTAGATTGTACCGGCTGGAGAGTCGTTAAATCATGTTGAAGTGAGCATTCAGTTACTGTGTCCAAAGTTCCATAAAGTCACTTTTAGCGCGTAGGGTGCTTATATTCAAAATCTGCGACAAATCGCGTTGGAAATCAGTGTAATCCATCGCTGGACATCGGGTTTTATAGACGCATCGAGTGCTATTAATATCTTATTGAACATCCAATGCACCTATGCTATTGAGAATCCAATCTTTTTCCTGAATCGTATCAAACACACTCGTTTAAACAGCTGAAATATCGAGATTAGGAAAGAGCTTTCGGGAAATCTCGTATGTTAGCTAAATCGTTGCTATATTATAAACATCCAATGTTGTAACTAATCTTCAACGTACCGCAAACAACTAAACGATCGGTGCATTGTAGAAAACACTGAAAATTTCAGTTCCTTGAATTTCAACAAACTATTTAAGTTCCGTAAATAATATTAAATGCACTTCCTTAAACAGCTAAAACATCGAGACGTGCAAAACTTCGAGAAAACCTTTCACACTTCAGTTCGAAAAAGACGAGAAAACTTCACCAAATTCACCAACACTTCTACAAAACACTTCCACGACAAAAATTCCACCTTCACTGGTAACTCTGCGGTTGAAAAACAACGGATCCAACGGTCGTCTTTGATGGATTCTTGAACATATATTTTGGATTAAAGCATCGAGAAAGCTCAGAACAATTCAAAAGCAAGTTTCTCAGATGCAAAGAAATGAAAATATTTCAATTTCTTATGGCTTCGTGATCCAAACTTTTAGGCAAAACCGAGAAAAGGTATCTTTCACGAACAATACAGTTCCTCGAGGAAGACTTTCCACCCAGGCTTCGGTCACAGAAAATCCAGTCGGTTTGAGCCGGGACGGTGGCTATGGTCGCTGCCCGATATCGGTTTCATTGAGGAGAGAGAGAACTACTATTTCCCACTCGCTTTCTTTTTGGGAGTCATGAATGGGAGGGAGAGAGCACGAGAGAACTGGCGTCGGTGCTGGAGTGATGGTGACTGGTCGCGGCAGCGGATTGCCCGGCCTATTCAGCGCTCGGAGGAGGGGGGAGGAGGGATGACTCCGGGACGGGAAGAGGTGGGTGAAAGTGAAGAGATCGGCGGAATCGGTTTCACGGAGACTCGCGAGATTCGCAGTCAGCTGGACGCTCTCGTTTGGTTCGCGTCGTTTCTTTCTTTCAGCTCAACGATCCTGGTGGTGGTCTCAAGTAGGAATGCGACATCGATGTCGATGTTTTCAAAAAAAACATCGATGTTTTTAACATCGATGAATTGGAGTCGATGTTTTTGCAACATCGATATTTATATTTTTCGATGTTTTATAAAAAACATCTATTTTTTTTAACATCGATGAATTAGAGTCGATGTTTTTGTAGCATCGATGTTTATACTTTTCGATGTTTTTACGTTGTTTATGTTTTATTTTTAAGTGAAAAAAAGTACCGTTATACAAATTTAAAAAAATAACCAAGTAGCATAGTTTTAATAATCAGCAAATTGAACATACTTTTAGACCAAAGTGGCCAAGGGTGAAGGGTCTGAAAAATAGGGATACGACATCGATGTCGATGTTTTCAAAACATTGATGTTTTATAAAAAAAATATCGATGTATTGGAGCCGATGTCGCATCACTAGTTGCTAAACAAGTTTTAAGAAATGGGGGAAAAAGTTTAAATACACGGAATTTTAAAAACATCGATGGTATGGGGGCGATGTATTATCAACATCGATTTTTTAATTTTGAACATCGATGTTTTGCTGTCGATGTCGCATCACCAGTCTCGAGGGGATCCCGGGAGCAGAAAGTGCTTGTATCTGCATACGCTCGGAGCACTTTTTTCAAAAAAAAAAATGCTTTGCAGAAGCAATTTAATATTATTTTTATAATTATTTGTGTTCAAAATTAATTTTGCACATTTCAATAATCAAAATTTAAAAAATATATTGAACAAAAAATGAAATTTTGTGTGTAAATTTGAAGGTTTATTTTCGAAATTTTGAAAAATAATACTGTGCATACAGTTTAAATTCGCAGCAAAATAACATTATCAGAGTAAACTTCATGATGTTGTCTAGTGCTTCTACTAGAAGAAAAAAGATTTTTAAAAAAATAAAGGTTTTATGACACATTGAAAAATTGTTAAAGGATTTTTGACCATTTTGCAACATTGATATTCAAATGCAAGCTCATAAATAAGAAAAAAATAAAGATATCAATTGCATTCTAGTGCATGCTCTAGCAAACACTATTTCGAATGTGCATAAAAAATTTTATAAATATACATCAATAACTTTTTTAGTTATCATTTCTGGAATTCAATGTTTATGCCTAAAACGTAATTTTGAAAAAAATGCTTGCAAAAAAAATCCAAGAGAGTAAAAAAAAAAAAAAAAAGATAATGCTAAATTCTTCTAACAAATAAGTGAATTTAATTAAAAAATTGTAGTGGCCAATTTATCGAAACATAATTATTATATGTTTTAATATATTATAACAGATAAAAAGGTAGAAATTATGGTAAAAATAGAATATCCTTATTATTAGTTCCGATTTCGTTATGCTACATCCGGTATAATTAACGATTTGGTTCAGATTTTAAATTGACCTAATTTTTTCTATTAGTAACTTTTTTCTATTAGTCGCACATTGAAAGTTTAAACTGTTTTAGAAGCACAAAAGTACAGGGAATTTGTTAGTAAAATAAAACAAAATTGCACATTTTTGTCAAAATTGTTTTTTTTAACGTATGCAGATACCTTAAAACTGCGACGTACGTAACAGAACAAACGAAGTCCTTGCAGAACAATTTTTCCTTAAGTTTATCAACATTTTGGCCGATTTTTTTTTTCAATCATGAATTACGATGTTCTGCAGTGCAAAGAGAGCTCCTTACCACACCTTTTTTTCTTCACTAGCTACGGAAAAACCTCCCTACACCACCCCCAAATTACCACAAACACTTTATCAGTAACACATCTATGTCAATGACAAAATATTTAACTTCAAATGTTGTCAACAGAATTGCAAATTCTGAAAGTATGCCTTGGTTTTAAATAAAGTAAGTTAGTTAATTTTGCTGTAAATAAGTTTAAATATTTAGACGAAAAATCTGTTTTTGATTTGACTGCAGTCTTTAAAATTCGGACAAAATGCCTGTAAAACATTAGCAATTGCTTGGAGTTGTGTTGTAGAACACTGAATTTAATTCTGAGCCTGGGGAATATGCTGTCTTGATAACGAGATATCTCGTCATCAGCTCAGTCGATTAGATCTTTATGGACGAGATATCTCAGTCTCATAAGCAGTTGGAGAGTTAAGGTGTAAATATACACAAGAAACTCGACATAAATATCATTCTTTTTTGTTGCTTCAAGATATTTTCCATCTTCGTAGCTTTCAGAAGACACCAAGTTCTTGTAAGTTTTTTTGAGATATGCATGTAGGTAGTTAATTAACATCGCAATGGAGCAACACAACGGGCTATCGGTGATTGTTAGGCATCGATCTCCAAGGGAAAGATCTTAGAACAACGCCACTTAATTCTGAACCACAGTCAAGACAAAACGAAGAATTGTTTAAATTTTTCTTCACATTTTTTAAATTCTCTTTTAATAATGCGGAGACAAGCTGCTGAACAGCGTGTGCTCCGTTAATTATATGACCAGTTCAGTCCCCGTTTACGTGAAGTCAAGTTTAAAAAGTAGACTACATCCCGTTTTTTATTTCGATCGAGATATTCGGTGATCGTTGTTTTCTCAGAAAATATAAATCGTTCACTGTAGTGAAAAGCTTGTGGAATACAGGCCGTGGGATTCGTAAAACAATTTTGGTGGGCGCACAATCGTTTCTTTTGGTTATCCATTCCAGTACAAAGAGTAGTTGTGTGGTTCGTAGGTTAGGTAAGGTAATGTTAATTAGCGTCGTACTAGAGCAACACAACGGGATATTGACGAAGGTCCGGGATCAATCCCCTAAGAGAAAGATCAGAGGATAACATCACTGATCAACCGGTCTGGTAGTTGAGGTGTTAGCTTCTAGATTGGAAAGTTCCTCCTGGTTCGAATCCGGGTCAGTGTATGGATGTTTGTAAGCGTATGGTGTAGAGGCGGCTGCTACACCTTAATACTGTCGTGGCCAAAAAATGTCCTTACCATCTGCAAGGGCTATACAGGGTGTCCATAAAAGAGTTTCAATGGTATAACAATTTAATTTAGACTTACAACAAATCATGAATCAAATTAAAGGTAAACTAATTTAGATTTTCTTACAAATGTTCATTATGTTCACCTTTCGTTATACGGCACACATCCAACCTAAAATCCAATTCTTCCCACACTTTGGTTAACAAATTCGGAGTAATGGAAGCAATAGCCTCTTCAATTTTGTGTCTCAACTCTGGTCAATCATTCGGTAGCGGCGGAACGTAGACACGATCTTTTATAAATTCACAAAGGAAAAAAAATCGCATTTCGTTAGGTCAGGTGTACGTGGAGGCCAGCGAAAAAGAGCTCTGTTGTCTCGACCATTACGACCCATCCAACCAACAATCAGGAACTTCGACGTTCTACCACTCTCGTACAAAGAGATTCAAAAAGGGGGGGGGGCTACATCTTGTTGCCAAATAAAGTTTACAGGTTCACCAACTACTAATTGGGTAAAGAGACATTCTTTCAGCATATCCAGATAAGCCACCTTTGTTACGGTAAGAATTGGACTTACGGTTGGATGTGTGTGCCGTATAACTAAAGGTGCACATATTGAATAGTTGTAAGGAAAACTAGGTTAGTTTACCTTTTGATTTGATTTATGATATGTTGTAAATAGTCTAAACTGTTATAATGTACCATTGAAACTGGGACATTCTTTTATGGACACCCTGTATTTGGCCAAGATATACCAAAAGCAGGACAATTGCGAACAAAAAGTGTCGTGAAAGGGTAAAAAATAGGGTAATTGGAATTTGTTAGTTAACGTCGTACTAGAGCAACACGACGGGCTATTGACGACGATCCGGGATCAATTCCCTAAAGGAAAGATTCGAGGAAACACCTCGTAATGTTGAACCACGGTCAGATGACGAAGCAACACCTGAGCTGACACCCCACTCTTCAAACTTCCACACCAATCCAACGTGACGACTTTCGGCCACGACAGATTAAAGGTGCACCAGCCGCCTCTACACCATACACTTACAAACATCCATGCACTGACCCGGATTCGAACAGGAATCTTCCGATCTAGAGGCTAACACCTTAAACACTAGACCTGTTGGTCGACGGTAAAAAATAGGGATTGAGTAATAAAGCAGTGAGTTGAAAAGTTGAACTATTAATTAGGTGTCCCGTGAACGAGACACCCGTTTTATCTGAAGGCAACCCATGGAAAACCAAAAGATCGCTAGAGTATATAGAGTCCGTGAAACCTGTACACATCTAAGGGAGTTGGTTCCCCTGAGAGACCAACCAAAAGATGATGATGGTTGGTTGGTTTTTCGCTTTGTTGTAAAGGCCATACTTGGCCATGCTGCTCCAAACAACAGTGTCAACTGAATGGACGTACACGCAATCGTAACAGTTCGAAACCAGAACGTGAAGTGGAAAACCTCTAAACTGATAATAAAACCCGTGATATCCACTTATTAACACTCCAAGGGATTTCGTTTATGACGATCTGACCAATATTGCTAATGGCGGGATACCTCATCATCAAGACACTGTCGAATTTTTTCCGATGGCAAGATAAACATCTGGTGCGTTTTCTAATGACGAGATATCAAACCATCCAGATCTAATAAGCTTTGCCGATGACGAAATACATTTTTGAGACAACTGACATGAGACCGTGGGCTCTTACATAGTATATATGAACCGATACCCAAATTACGATTATCACCACAGTCCCTTAACGTTCCCGTTTTCTCCCAGTCTCTGTCTCCCTGTTTATGTATCTATATATCTTACCACTCCTGTCACCTTTGAACTCGAGCCATTTCATTACTTTGACCTCCCAGACTATTTTCCCTTTCAAATCTCCAATGGAAAACCATGTTACTTCTTCGTTAAACTACCGACTTCTACCAATGATCTTTCTGGATAGATCCCATGGTCTAATAATCTTTTTCTTAATCCTTAACCCTCTAGTGAGTTCATTGCAAATTATTCATTCTTTCACGATCCTCTCAGAACAAGGAGCTTTCAGAGCCTTCCCAAACACCCAAAAACCAACATATCCTCGCATTATGTAAACCACTTGTTTTTGAAGTAGTAAAAATGTTTAGAACTTTCAGCCTCCCCATTTGTGGAACCAACATTACACTCAGCGCCAATGTCTCATTCTCTCTGGTTGCCTTATACCACTCTTGTCAATCCTGCAGGCTTATAATTTCTGTTATTATGACATATATACTTGGTCATTCATGTTTAGGAGAATTGAGAAGAGATTTTTCTCAACTTGTTCTATCCCTTCCTTTCCAAACCGGTATAGTGGTTAAGGTGTTAGCCTCTAGATCGGAAGGTTCCTGGTTCGAATCCGGGTTCGGGCATGGTTGTTTGTAAACGTATGGTGTAGAGGCGGCTGGTGCACCTTAATACTGTCGTGGCCGAAAGTCCTCACGTTGGGTTGGCGTGGAAGTTTGGAGAGTGGGGTGCCAGCTCAGGTGTTGCTTCGTCATCTGACCGTGGTTCAAAATTACGAGGTGTTGTCCTCGGATCTTTCCCTTAAGGGACTGATCCCGGACCGTCGTCAATAGCCCGTTGTGTTGCTCTAGTACGGCGTTAACTAAAATTACCAATTATTACCCTTCCTTTCCAAACAATCTCTTAGCTTGGGTTAATTTGCTTGGTCACTCTACTGTCATTTTTTGCCACATGAGCAGTGCACCGGATGAAATGGAGTGATGACAATAAGAAACAGTAGCGTAAAAGAACAAGATATTTGGGTTTCACCACTACAACATTTATTTTAACATCCTACAGATTTATCATTATGTACAGCAAATTTACATATATTTTGGGACAAGTAGGGTTCGGCAGAGGCTAGCGATTGTGTCCTCGCTCTCAGGTCTCAATGGTCTCTGGCAATTTCAGCGTTTTTTAGCCCCTTTCAGCTGAAAATCACTTGTCGATGGAATTTTAAGTGTTCTTAAGGGACTTGAGATTTAGGAGATCGTAATGTCAGTGTAACGTCATTGAAGAGGGTTTATGTCACGTGCCCAGCACTTTAGGACCGATGTAATGTCAAATGGAGTGTTGCAATAGGACTTCTAGGGTTAGTTATGCACAGTTGATCACTTGAAAGTAGTTTTATGATATCCAATTAAGGAATTTTTCAACATGTCTGCTTTATGTCGGCTTGATCAGAGAAGCCGCCTTTAGAGTGTTACGGCAGTAACTATAGCAGGTTCTAGGACTGAAAGGAGCCAGCTAGCACAAATGGATTTTTCATTTATTTTAGCAATCGCTGAACTTGCTAAGACTCGTCATCTGACAAATTAGTGCTCAGCAACTAGGGAAATAATTGAATTACCGTCGCAGTGCAGCAGCTCAAGAGGTTATTGGCGACAGTAAGGATCAACACTGAAGGGGAAAGCCCAAGTACAACACTTTGTTATATTGAACCATGGTCAGATGATAAAGCCACCACTCCAAATTTCCACACCATGCCAATGTAAGTACATTTGAGGATTCGACAGATTTAAATTGCTTCTATCATCTCGTATATGATGGTGTTTAGGTCGGATCTCTCGCAACCCTCTGGTTGTCAATCCTTTACACTTACAACCAGGCGGTTCATTCAGTTCCTGGAGACAGCAATCTTGATACGACACAATAAAGAATCTTCCACGTCAAATAGCTAACAAAAGAGCAGCATGGCGTCGAAAGAAATCGAAAATTTCCACTTAGAAGTCATCAGGGACGATACGAATAGAAAACAAACTGAAAAAGTCAACCACTCAAGAAATAAAGATTATAAATAGCTTTGCCTCAAGAAAATACATTTAACTCCAAGTTGTAGGAATTACAAAAATGCGGACAAACGTTTGAAAGGAGACCTACAAATTAGTGCTCAGCAACTGGAGACAGGAATCTTTATACAACACAATAAGAAATCTTGAACGTCAATTAGTTAACAAAAGAGCCACATGGCGTCGAAAGACCTCAAAAATTTCCACCTAGGAGTCATAAGGGACGAGACAAATAAGAAACAAATCTGAAAGAAAACGAATCTTTCGCAAGATCTAGTTTTAGTGGGGAGGAAGCCCGACATACAGTTCCAACAACCTTGCATTCCACGAAGCATCATCAAGAATCATTCGCTCAAGAGCTTAATTACTATCTTCCAGTAAAAGCCCTCCACCTAGAAACAGCTTAGACACACTCTTCCAGTGGTTACTATTTCAGAAACTCGGATTTGGGTGAACATTTTTGCACATAACTGGATGTCATCTCGAGCCCCGAGAGAGAATTCCGAGGAACGTGATGCAACAGGTGGAAGCTCTGTAAGCAAGTGTGCCAGAGTATAACATTAGGGATGATGATGCGCAGATTACACGCTGGGGTTGCGCTAATTGAGCTCGAGTCAAAGGGTATTTTTGAGCATTTTGCAATGACTTCACTGCAGTTCTTCTTGGAATTGAAGAACGAGGGGCGCGCCTTTTTTGCAATGGTTGCTCAAGTGAAATGGAGGGCTGCCCTAAAGAATTTAATCAAGCGTGCGTGTAATGCATTTATTTAGATGGTAATGACAGAGGGGAGTGCAGAGTTCAAACCCCGAGTTGTAGCAGGAATTATAGGTTGTATAGCACCGGATATATGTGCTAGGGATGTGACATCAACAGCAAAACATAGATGTTAAAAATTAAAACATCGATGTTGATAATACATCGCTCAAAAACCATCGATGTTTTTAAACATCAGTGCATTTAAACTTTTTCCCCCATTCCTTATAATTGCTTTAGTAACCTCAAACATTAATGTTCGCCCGAGTGAGATTTAATTTGTTATTTGCGTATTTATTAATTTATAACTAAGATTTATTTTTAAACTGACAAAATGAAGTCAAAAAAATTAATACGAACAATTAATAAATCTTTTGTTTTCAAATTGAATAATACGTATTCAAAAGAAAATATATTTACAACAATTTGACATAGGTACTAGTAACTATAAGTTTTATTAGGTAGGTACATAACAATAATTATTGTTAGTTATTATTAATTATTTATCAACTTATGGGGGAAACATAACAAGCTTATTTTTTATGTACTATAAATAAAAAAAATGGTGCCTATAGTTATTATATGCCACAAATATTTGTTATTTACAGTTTGTAAAAAAAAAATTTGTTAACTTTCTCAACCTCCGTCGCTTACAAATACTTAGTTTTGCACGGTTATTTTTCTTAATTTTTACTATGGTACTTTTTTCATTCAAAAATAAAACATCGACAATGTTAACCTTTAACTGCTGTCATGGGTCTAACAGACCCCGTTTCATATTTGACATGTCGTTTCTACACCTTAAAGTGAATTGGTTCCTGTCCTATTTAGTACCTACCTAGTACGTCCAACAGAAGCCACATTCCAAGACTGGTTTGGCTTGCATTGGCTCCAACTATTTTGTGTTTTACACTATTTGCATTTCCCGCTTGGTCTCTTAGACCAGTGGTCCCCAACCCCCGGTCCGCTGACCGGTACCGGTCCGTGGATCAAATGGTACCGGGCCGCCCAAGGAACATTAAATTATTTCCATTTTATTTACTGTGGTGTATTTCTCTCGGGTTTGTGCGGTTCTTATCTATGAAATGTCCACTCAAATTAGGAGGCGGTAAATCATAACTTGAAATTTGTTCTGTTACTAGAGTTTCAATTATGATTTCTGAATTCTGTATGTCTCTATTTTCCAATTTTGACAAATGTGATAGCTGTTTTCAAGTTGGCAGACAAAGTAGTTGCATTTAAAGCCAAACTGAAGTTGTGGGGACTGCGCGTGAACAGAGGCATTTTGGACAGGTTTCAGAAATTAGCGGGGATTTTAGGCGAGACTGAGCCTAAACATTCATTCTCCCAGTTGGTGCACGATCACCTGTCTTTGCTTTTAAAAGAGTTTTATCGCTACTTCCCAACCACAAAAGACCCACGAACTAGTAAGGGATGGATCCGCAACCCATTTGTCAACAAATCAGGCGAATCTAGCATGTCTGTGCAAGAAGATCAACTGCTGGAGATTGCAAATGAAGGCGGTCTTAAAACTACGTTCGAGACAACAACTCTGCCGGTGTTCTGGATTAAAGTCATGGCGGAATACCCTGAGATTGCCGCCACAGCACTTAAATCCCTATTGCCATTTCCGACAACATCTGTGTGAAGCGGGGTTTTCTGCAGTGACAGCAACCAAAACAAAACAACGGAATAAACTGGACATAAGCAACACACTTCGGGTGTCATTGTCTCCTATTACCCCCAGATGAAACCGTCTCGTTGCAATGAAACAAGCTCAGGGTTCTCATTAATTTAGCGTTCTAGTGAGTTAAAATGTTAAATCACTTTATATTCATTTTTTGGTGTAACTGTATTTTATTTTGAAGGCATGTTTAAATACAATTAAATTAAAATTATTAAATCAAAACAATATAAAATATAAATAATCAACGTCCCCCCCCCCTCCCCAGCGGGCCGCGTTAAAATTATCAAACGCTGATCCGGTCCGCGGCGATAAAAAGGTTGGGGAGCACTGTCTTAGACCCCTTCGTGCGGAACGCCGTGGGGAACTGCGGTACAAATTGCACGCAAGTTGGACGTGCGTCGCACAGCGGCGCTGGAGGCATGTGTGCACTGCTCCAGTGGATCTGATATATCTCAGACCGCACTTGCGTTGCGGCAGCGGCGACGCACGTTGAAAAACCGGATGTGTGCACCGGGCCTAAAAAAACTCAGGTGTGACCTCATCAATATCTGATCGAGGTTCATCTAACGTAATGTTATCCTCTCTCTTCGCGTCGGATCCTGGATCCATAGCTTAGGTGGTGTTATAGACAAACCCTTATAGATCCATATATATATATGTTATGGTGTTATAGATCCATAGCTTAGGTGGTGTTGTCCTTGGATTGATCCCCTCAGGAGACTGATACTGGACCGTCGTCAATAGCCCGTTGTGTTGCTCTAGTAAGACGTTAACAAAAATTACCATTACCATTACCAAACTTCCACACCAACCCGGCCGACCAACCGGTATAGTGGTTAAGGTGTTAGCCTCTAGATCGGAAGGTTCCTGGTTCGAATCCGGGTCCGGGCATGGATGTTTGTAAACGTATGGTGTAGAGGCGGCTGGTGCACCTTAAATCTGTCGTGGCCGAAAGTCCTCACGTTGGGTTGGCGTGGAAGTTTGGAGAGTGGGGTGCCAGCTCAGGTGTTGCTTCGTCATCTGACCATGGTTCAAAATTACGAGGTGTTGTCCTCGAATCTTTCCCTTAAGGGACTGATTCCGGACCGTCGTCAATAGCCCGTTGTGTTGCTCTAGTACGACGTTAACTAAAATTACCATTACCATTACCATCCACACCAACCCAACGTTCACTAACCTCAGTTATTTCCTTTAGGGTATTGACCCCGGACCGTCGTCAATAGCCCGTGGTTTTGCTCTAGTACGACGTTAATTTAAATTACCTTCCCTTACCTCAGATCTCTAGATCGGAAGGTTCCTGGTTCGAATCCGGGTTCGGGCATGGATGTTTGTAAACGTATGGTGTAGAGGCGGCTGGTGCACCTTAAATCTGTCGTGGCCGAAAGTCCTCACGTTGGGTTGGCGTGGAAGTTTGGAGAGTGGGGTGCCAGCTCAGGTGTTGCTTCGTCATCTGACCGTGGTTCAAAATTACGAGGTGTTGTCCTCGGATCTTTCCCTTCAGAGACTGATCCCGGACCGTCGTCAATAGCCCGTTGTGTTGCTCTAGTACGACGTTAACTAAAATTACCTTACCTTACCCTTACCTCAGATATTTCCTTTAAGGGATTGATCCCGGACCATCGTCAATAGCCCGTTATGTTGCTCTAGTATGACGTTAATTAAAAACTTCCAATTACCAGGACCCATAGCTGTTGTGTTGCTCCTGTGCTACGTCAATTATATACCAACTCACCACCTCACCCTAATATATACTCTAATATATTAAAGCACCCTACCGAAAATTAGCAGTAACAGCAGCCGCTGTTACTGCTTGTTTCGATAGCAGTGCTGGGAAATAACAGTTTGTACCGTCTGTCCCGTCCCGAAGAAGAATCCGCCCCATCCAGAAACAAAACGCGAGTAAGTAGCGAAGAATCGTGATTGGAGTGTCAGACCTTCCGTCTGTCTAATTAGCGTCATAGATCACGGGAGGGGCCCCCCGGGGTGCGAGGCGCCGGCTGGACGCAGCCCCTGGGCGCCCCACCCTAGTGCGTAACAGTTGCTAAATCAGAGGGCGCCGACGCTCAGGTAACGTGTTTACGAGCTGCCCGGGCGGAATGCAGGAAGTGACACGAGAGCGGGCTGCTTGGGTTGCGAACGGCGCTCGCTGGGAGACGAGGGAAATGCGTAAACATGTTTCCTATCACTCGAGTTTTGGAGTGACGGGGAACGGTGGAGGAAATGTTTTGGGATTGAATGGAAATATGTGAATGGATTTGCATGGGAATGGGCGTAGATGAAACATCGAATGTCGAGTAAGGGAAATAGTGAATGGGAAAAAGAATTTCGTCGGCTTGCACATGCATCGATTTTTGATCGTATGTGAAAATATCGTACGATATTGTATCGTGTGTGTTCCTTTCACACACTATGGTTTCCTAACGACTAACCGGATTGGTGGTTAATGTGTTAGCCTCTCGATCGGAAGGTTCCTGTTTCGAATTCGGGTCAGTTCATGGATGTTTGTAAGCGCATGGTGTAGAGGCGGCTGGTGCACCTTAAATCTGTCGTTGCCGAAAGTCCTTATGTTGCGTGGGTGTGCAGAGTGGGGTGCCAGTCATCTGATCGTGGTTCAAAATGACGTGGTGTTGTCTTCGGATCTTTCCCGGACACCCGGTTTGAACCCGGACACTCGTCAATAGCCCGTTGTGTTGATTTAGTACGACTTTAATTAAAAATTTCCAATTACTTTTACAGAGGACAATACCACGTAAATTTGAATCACGGTCAGATGACAAGACAACACCTGAGCTTTCAACACACTCTCCACACTTCCACACCAACCCAACGTGAGGACTTTCGGCCACGACAGATTTAAGGTGCACCAGCCGCCTCTACACCATACGCTCAAAAATATCCATGCACTGACCCGGATTCGCACCAGGAACCTTCCGGTATAGAGACATCCAAGTAAATAAGAAATCACATAAGTTGAACCTCGAAGAGTTGACGAGGTCACACCTGAGTTGGCACCCCACTCTAAAAAGTTCCATGCCATGCCAACGTTGGGCTGGTGTGAAAGTTTGGAGAGTGGGGTGCCAGCTCAGGTGTTACCTCGTCATCTGACGGTGGTTCAAAATTACGAGGTGTTGCCCTCTGATATTTCCCTTAAGGGATTGATCACGGATCTTCGTTAATAACCCCCTTGTGTTGCTTTAGTACGACGTTAACTAATAATTAATTGGTAATGGTAATTTTTAGTTAACGTCGTACTAGAGCAACACAACGGGCTATTGACGACGGTCCGGGATCAGTCCCTTAAGGGAAAGATCCGTGGACAACACCTCGTAATTTTGAACCACGAATATTTAATTGGAGAGTGGGGTGCTAGCTCAGATGTTGCCTCGTCATCTGACCGTGGTTCAAAATTACGTGGTGTTTCCTCGGATCATTCCCTTGAGTGATTTATCCCGGATCGTCGTCAATAACCCCCTTGTGTTGCTCTAGTACGACGTTTATAAAAATTTCCAATTTTCCACTCCTTAACGAAAAACGAAATTCCGATCAGCCTTGAGTCGTCCATGATTCCGCGGAAAACCACCGTTTCTGATCCCAGCTGCACACCATACGTTTCTCCGAAACCAAGCACGAAAGCGGAGACTGAGAAAAGCAAAAAAAATTTCACCTCGCTCCAAGCAGATAGGTTTCTCTGGCAGGGAGTAATAGCGTCGGATTTTCTATTAAACGTTTATCCTTTCGAGACAAGGTGTTCCTTTGTGTCTTGTCGGTCGGTTTATCTTTCAGGGAACTCCCCTGTTCGAGATATCTCTGAAGCAGATGACTCGCTCGTTTGTCAAAGGGAAAGAGGTGCGCATGTTGAAGAGAACGCCTGAGATTTCTATGCATGGGAGATAGAGTTCTCTTACCTTCGGATTGCCCTGCATCAGGAAATGTTTTATGTTGAGCGAGCTTTTCTACCCTGGTCAAACCGAAAGGTTTCGGGCTCTTCGGAGGAACTGAGTAATGTTCATGTTTTCTCTGCATTTTCATTGCTTCGTCGATCGGCTTTTGAGCCTTGTCCGTTTCGCGTGCTTAATGTTTCTTTAGTTTCCTGTCTACCGGCTTGCGTCAGATTTTGATGCTTTGTGTCTGAGGGGGAAAGCTCAGGTGTTGACCTCGTCATCTGACTGTGGTTCCGAATTACGAGCGGTTGTCCTGGGATGTTCCGTTGTGTTGCTCTAGTACGACGTTAATTAAAATTACCTCACCTTACTTCACCTGGGATATTTCCCTTAGCAGTTGATTCCGGACTGCCGTCAATAGCCCGTTGTGCTTCTCGGTGTGACGATAATTCAACTACCTCCCCGGCGTATTAGCACACATATCACCTTATTGATTCGGTTAAATGTTTTGCTTACCTGAAGAGAACATGAAGCGCTCTTGTTGTTCTGTACAGGTAATTTTGGCAATTTTTGAATAACGTCATACCAGAGCAATACAATAGGCTATTGACGACGGTCCGGGATCAATCCCCTAAAGGAAATATCCGAGGTAAGGGACAGTAACTTTAACCCCTAAGAGATTAGGGTTAATTAACCCCCTAAGAGATAGATCCGAGGACAACATCACGTAAGTTTGAACCATGGTCAGATGATGAGGCAACACCTGAAATGGCACCCCACTATCCAAACTTCCACACCAACCCAACGTGAGGACTTCGGCCACGACAGATTTAAGTTGCATCATCCGCCTCTACACCATACGTTTACAAACATCCATGAACTGTCCTGGATTCGAACCAGAAAGTTTCCGATCTAGAGGTTAACACCTTAACCACCAGGCCGGTTGGTCGGCTATTCTGTGCAGGAGAGAACTGCTTTAGGGAGGTTTTTATTGAACTACGTGGTTTGCAACCCATTGTTCCTGTCTTTAAAATTCTTTCTTATGTCGAAATTTCACCATTCTGAATTTTATGCGTTGATTTGTAGATAAGCCTATTTTCATTTCCCTTTTCATGCACTGAATCATTGAGATAAAATACTTCCAAGAAAATCTAGGGGTGGTCAAATTTTAAGTGATGAAATTTCTAGTGGAACAAAGGGAAATCGAATTTCTTGATGCGATTTTCGTTATCATAACTAGGCCTTGTTTAACAATGGAGAAATGACAATTATTGCAGAGGTAATAATATTTAAATTACAGGTTTGAAGTGAGTGGGAGGAAGAGGAAATGACAGAAGAAAATGGATTTGGTACGACAGGATGTTTGTGAACAAAACGAGTAAGATTTTATGTATATGTATGAGACGTCAAACAAAACGTTGGATTCATACAATGCGATTCAATATAATAGGATAAACATATTTTAACCAGTGTATTGCACTCATATTCAAAAGTTTTTCGACAACAGATCAATTGATAAGGACATAAAAGCGTGTCTGAGGAATTCCATCATAATAAGTTTCTGAAAATATTCCACCCATGAAGTACAATTTCAAAAAACTATCTGATAATTGTGTTCTGCAGATTGCCACCATCAGATTTCCACATTCCACTAACTCATTTGCAACGTCAGTGGGTTTTTTCAAACACCGTTATCTCTTTGACGTAAGAACTTGTCATAAACGGTTTCTAAAAAGTCTATTTTGTTTAGTGTCACTTGCTTTCCATATTTTCAGACGTCGTGTAATTGGATCTAACCGTTGCATACATCTAATGAGGTTTTGTTTGGTGTTTCATTCTATGGGTAAAAACGAATGACGTGTTTATACCTCCCCTCTAACAACTTTTCATGTTATTGGCATATTTTAGTTAAAATGTATTGAATATATTGCACCCCTGATGCAAGAGTTCTTAGCTCCAAGAAGCTCTTATTTTCTCTGGATATGAACATTGATTCCTCGGAACATTGATTGGTAAAGATTTCCAAACTGTGCTATTCCATCCACATAGTCCAAAACTTTCAAGAACCGGATGTAACTAACACCAACACACAAAGAACTACATAGTCCAGTCACATTAATGTGACCACCTGTCAAAACCCAGAATATCCACTTTTGGCATAGCGGACCGCTGCGAGACGTGCAGGAAGAGAGTCAATTATGTTTCTGAAGATGTTCACGGGTATGTTAAGCCATGCCGACTCTAGTGCCATGGCCAGCTGCGCTAGATTACGCGGTTGAGGATCCATGGCAATTGTTGCAGGGTGTTTGCTTTCAGACGTTTCACGCCGTATACGCCAACGACCATCTGTCCGATGGAGCATAAAACGTGATTCTTCGGAAAAAGCCACCTGTCGCCACTCTGTGGACGTCCAGTTGCGGTACTGGCGTGCAAATTCCAGATTTCGTCGCCGATGAACAGCAGTCAGCATAGGTGCATTAACCAGGCGTCTGCTGCGGAGGCCCATGCGCAACAAAGTTTGCTGAACCGTTGTTGAGGATACACTCTTGGTTGCCCCTTGATTCATCTGGGCTGTCAGTTGCTCAACACTTGCACGTCTATTCGCCCGAACGCATCTCCGTAGCCTTCGTTCGCCTCTGTCATCTATAGCCCGTGGTGCACCACATGTGCCACGCCGCTGATTTTGGATAGTGCCATTTTGCCATGCACGGTATACTTTTAGCACGGCGGCACGCGAACAGTTCACAAAATTTGCCGTTTCCGAAATGCTTCCACCCTTGACCCGAAAGCCAATAATCATGCCCTTTTGGACGTCGAATAAATCCTTTTGGGATTGGTTATTTCACGTTGACGTCGAAAGTAGGTGGTGGTCAAATTAATGTGACTGGACTGTGTATAAAGATTAGGACGGTCAATTTCATCCAGATTAAAGAACCTGATCTGATTCCTCATCTCTGTATATATCCAACAACAAGTTTTCAAGTTCCTCTAATTCGCTTGCAACATCTCGGGTTTTTGATGCACCTGCATCTTTTGGACTTGAGAACTTGACACACACAAACTATTTCTGCAAAGTTTCTAATTAATATTGTATTACTTGCAATTCATTTTTTGTAGATGGAATTAAATTGGATCCAAACGTTGGACACATATAATGAAGTTTTCTTTGGTGTGTTATTCTCCAGGAAAAACACGTTACGTATTTCTACTTCCCATCTAAGAATATTTTATGTTCTTGGATGAACATATTTTATACTATGTAATGAATATCTTGAATCCCTAATGCAAGAGTGCTTAGCTCCAAGAGAGCTCGTATTTTCTCTGAATTTGAATATTTATTCCTCAGAACATCGATTGGTTAAGATTTAAAAAAGGGGAGCGGGAATACCATTGCTTCAACTTAGACCACAACTTCAGAGAACTCTGTCTGATAACTGAGTTCTGCAGATTGCACCATCATATTTCCACATTCCTCACATTCGCGTGCAATATCTCTGTTTTTTTTTTCAAACAGCAGCATCTCTTGGACGCGAGAACTTCCAAATGGTTTCAACAAAGTTTCTGATCCGTATTGTGTTACTTGATTTTCATTTTTTTTTGTAGATAGTATGGCATTGGATTCAAACGTTGGATACATCTAATGAGGTTTTGTTTAATGTGCCATTCTCCCGGCAAAAACACTTGATGTTATTTATACCTCCCATCTAACGATATTTCATGTTATTTGATAAGTATATTTTAGTTAATGTACTGAATGTATTGCACCCCCGAGTGTGCAATATATTCAGTAAAATTATTGCAATAGTGCTTATCTCCAAGAAGCTCGTATTTTTTCTGGATCTCAACATTGGTTCTTTAGAATATTGATTGGTCAAGATTTAAAAGTGGAACGAGGAATATTATTGCACCCACTTTAGTACACAACTTCAAAGAACTCGATCTGATTCTTCAGCTCTGTAGATTTCACCAACAGATTTTCAAATTCCTTTTAACTCGTTTGCAACATCACAGGGTTTTTCTCAAACGCCAGGATCTCTTCGACGTGAGAACTTGTCACAAAACACAGTATCTACAAAGTTTTTAATTCATACTGTGTTACTTGCTTTTCATTTTGTAGATAGCACGAAATTGGATCCAAACGTTGGACACATCTAATGAGGTTTCGTGCGGTGTGTCAATCTATGGGTAAAAACGCATGGACATATTTTTTGGACTGGACTGGATAATCACTTCCGGAGTGCCTACTGCAATGCAGCTTAACTCCCCGTCATCAGGTGTGTGTAACATAAAACTGATTTGGGTGGAGTGGTCGTTCACGGTAAGACGTTTGTCGCCAACTAATTTTTGTTGCCAAATCAAGATGGCGGCCGAATTCCGTAACAGCAGATAGGGTTGCCATAACAAAAACTGCAGATGTGAAGAAAATCCGCAAAAGGTGAAAGTTACCATATTTGGCGACAAATCGCCTTCTTACCGTGAACGACCACTCCACCCTGATTTGCATAATTTAAGTGAGAAATTTATTTAGAAAAAATGAATTAAATTGGCTGGAAAATTTTAAAAAGAGTTTTCAGCTGAACGAAGTTCCGAAAGATGGGTCGACACCTCCTTAAACGAAATCGGCAATTCAGTCGGTTACCCTTCCAAGTTATGACCGCATTCGGAGGTGGCTAACTTCGATGATCCATTACTATAAGTAGAAAAAAGAGATTTAATAAAAGAAAAATATAGTCGAAAGTGAGAAATAAAACTGTCGTGTTTTAGTGATTCAATTAGGGTCCAGTCGAGTCTTAATAAAGCTCAGCCGGTACGATTGACAACAGGGTCATGATCCATATTTTTTGGATAGATATAATTACGTTTATATACTGCCTATACTGCACCCAAAACGCAAGAGTGCTTAGCTTCAAGAAGCCTGTATTTATCTTGATTTCAGCATTGATTGGATAGGTTAAAAAAGTGAGCGTGGTGAATACTTTTCCACCCATATAGTCCACAACTTTAAAGAGCTTAATCCGATTCCTCATTTCATCCGGTTCTGTGTTCAGATCTGTCAAAATTCGATACCAACATGTTTGGCTTTTTCTTCAAACAAGCATGTATGGTTCACGGGTATTTGTGAAACGTTTCTTAAAATGTTCAATATACATTTTACATTGATTTTTTTTTCCACATCGGGACTAATTTCTCGATGTCCAAATAAAATGCAACACAAAAGAATAAGCTTAGTTTATTCTATGTATTGCATACATCACATTCCTGGTGCACAAATGTTATAACTCCACGAAATTCACATTTTCACTGGGTTAATTACAGATAAAGAATTTGAAGCATTTTTTTATAAACAAGAAACTAACACGACAATGAGTCTTATAAATATCAAAATATTTAGTTGTAAAAGCAATATAAAAAGACGTTTATTTTATAATATTTATTGTATAAATTAATAATCTAATGAGAGTCTACACTTCAATACCGAATTCATATTTCATGGCCGACTAACCGGTCTGGTGGTTAAAGTGTTATCCTCTAGATCGGAATGTTCCTAGTTCAAATCCGGGTCAGTGCATGGTTGTTCGTAAGCGTCTGGTGTAGAGGCGGCTGGTGCAACTTAAATCTGTCGTGGCCGAAAGTCCTCACAATGAGTTGGTGTGGAAGTTTGGAGAGTGGGGTGCGAGCTCAGGTGTTACCTCGTCATCTGATCGTGCTTCAAAATTACGTGGTGGTGTCCTCGATTCTTTCCCTTAGGGGATTTATCCCGGACCGTCGTCAATAGCCCGTTGTGTTGCGACGTTAGTTAAAAATACCATTCCATTACCATTACCATCATATTTCATGTCGATTGTCTTCTATGCCTGTAGAAGATATCAAGATGTTTGACTCATCTGGATAAGAATGCAATGCAATTCAATAACTCTACTTTATTTCATGTATTACTTATATTGTATACCTGGAGCAAAGAGGCCGAAGCTTCGAGAAGTTCATATTTCCTCGGAATTTCAATGTTGTATAAGTTGATGAGGACTCGACACTTTAAGAGGAAGGTCGAAATTTTAATTATCGTCACACTGAAGCAACACAAAGGGCTATTGACGACGGTGTAGGATCAACCCCCACAGGTAGATGACGAGGCAAGACCTGACTTCCATACCATACCAGCAAGAAGACATTTGAGGCCACGTCGGATTTAATGTGCACCAGAAAAATCCTAGGACAACACCTTGTAATTTTGAACCACGGTCTCACGAGGAGGTCAACACCTCAGTTTGCTAACACGGAACGATGTTATCTGCGGATCTTTCCCTTTGGGTAGGTAGCCTTTGTAAGGATATGGTGTAGAGGCGGCTGGCGGACCTTAAATCTGTCGTGGTTGAAACTCCTCACGTTGGGCTGGTGTGGAAGTTTGGAGAGTGGGGTGCCAGCTCAGGTGTTGCTTCGTCATCTGACCGTGGTTCAAAATTACGAGGTGTTGTCCTCGGATCTTTCCCTTAAGGGACTGATCCCAGACCGTCGTCAATAGCCCGTTGTGTTGCTCTAGTACGATGTTAACTAAAATTACCAAATTGCCAATTACCTTGGATGTCTCTATACCGGAAGGTTCCTGGTGGGAATCCGGGTCAGGGCATGGATGTTTTTGAGCGTATGGTGTAGAGGCGGCTGGTGTACATTAAATCTGTCGTGGCCGAAAGTCCTCACGTTGGGTTCGTGTGGAAGTGTGGAGAGTGGGGTGCCAGCTCAGGTGTTGCTTCGTCATCTGACCGTGGTTTAAAATTACGAGGTGTTGTCCTCGGATCTTTCCCTTTAGGGACAAATCCCGGACCGTCGTCAATAGCCCGTTGTGTTGCTCTAGTACGATGTTAATTAAAAATTACCAATTACCCTTTGTGTAGGTAAGTATTTTAATTAACGTCACTCTGGAACAACTTAACCGGCTATTGGTGACGCGATTCGGGAACAATCCTTTTCCCTTTAGGATTGATCCCGTACCGTCACCAATAGCCAGGCTTGCTGCTCCAGTGTGACATAAATTAAATATATCTCCTTATCTGATTCCTCTGTTCTGTTGACTCCATCACCAGATTCCCGGGATCGATCCTGCAAACTCTCATGAAAGTAACAGCAACGTCTCCTGCGTCTTTTCCTCCGTCTCCGAATCTCGAGAACCTGTCACAGACGTCCCTTTGACAGTCAGTCGCTTTTCGGTCACCGAGTTCGTGCCTCTCACTTAAGTAAGCACCGCGGGGACACGTGGATGTCATGTCGCGGGGATCGACGCAGCGACACAGAACAGGGCGTTAAATGCAAGCGACGGACGTGAAAAAAAAAACGCTTCCCGAAATCTCGCTATTTCGAGCCCAAAGTGAAAGACGCGCTAAAAACAGACACGGAGAAATTAACCCCGAGGAAAAAATCGCTTGGTTCGTGGTGACAGAGAGGAGATATTCCCGATTTGGGTGACGTCACCGAGTTGTCGTTGATGCTTGATCGTAAGGATTGAGCGCGGTGAGTGAGTGTCCGGGATTGACGATGACATCGATTGACAAGGTTGGAAGGCCCGTGACAGCGGCGGGGGACTGCTTAGTCCGAGGGGATTGATCACTGGGAAGAGGAATGGTGGATGAAGAGCGGATTGAAAAATAACAGCGTTCGGAAATGCTTTTTTTCTTCTCAGGCGCTCCAAATGGCTTTCTTTCAACTGTCATTGCGATTCTAAATTCCTAGATGTACTGATAAACTGTTATCGTGATGAAACGGGGGTAGTTGGTAATTTTTAATTAATGTCGTAAGGGAGCAACGCAACGGGGTTATGACGACGGTCCTGAATCAATCCCTTGAGGGAAAGATCTGAGGATAACACCTCGTAATTGTGAACCATGGTCAGATGACGAAATGAAACGGGAGTTAAGGTAGCTAGGTTGGTACGATAATGGATTAGCAACCGGATGTTGACCTGTTTGAATCCAATAAAAAACAGTGGTATACAAAGTGGACAGATGTACGTTCATTCTGTCGTGGCCTCGGAAGTTTGGAAAGTGGGGTGCCGGATCAGGAGTTGTATTGTCATCTGACAGTGGTTCATCATTACGAGGTGTTGTCTTCGGTAATCGGTAAATTGGTAATTTGGAATTAACGTCGTACAAGAGCAACACAACGGGCTATTGACGACGGTCCGGGATCAATCCCTTAATGGACTGATCCCGGACCGTCGTCAATAGCCCGTTGTGTTGCTTTAGTACGACGTTAACAAAATTACCATTACCGTCACCGAGGACAACACCTCGTAATTTTGAACCACGGTCAGATGGCGAGGCAACACCTGAGCTGGCACCCCACTCTCCAAACTTCTACACGAACCCAAAGTTATGACTTCAATCACGACAGTTTAAGCTACACCAGCCGCCTCTACACTATACACTCACATATATCCTTGCACTGACCCGGATTCGAACCAGGAACCTTCCCATCTAGGACTAAAACCTTAACCACCAGACAGGTTAGATGGTAATGGTAATTGTAGTTAACGTCGTACTAGAGCAACACAACGGGCTATTGACGACGGTCCGGGATCAGTCCCTTAAGGGTAAAAAAATTGGTAATTTTTAGTTAACGTCATACTAGAGCAACACAACGGGCTATTGACGACGGTCCGGGATCAATCCCTTAATGGACTGATCCTGGACCGCCGTCAATAGCCCGTTGTGTTGCTTTAGTACGACGTTAACAAAATTACCATTACCGTTACCGAGGACAACACCTCGTATTTTTGAACCACGGTCAGATGACGAAGCAACACCTGAGCTGGCACCCACTCTCCAAACTTCCACACCAACCCAACGTGAGGACTTTCGGCTACGACCAGACAGGTTAGAAGAGTAACGGATTAGCAACCGGAGGCTTGCGCGTTCGAATCCGACAAACACCGTCGTGTATAAAAGGGGCTGGTTCGTGTTAAATCTGCCGTGGCAGTCCTCACGTTGGCGTGGTGTGGAAGTTTGTAGAGTGAGGTGCCATCTCAGGTGTTGGCGCGTCATTCTTAAAGTACGCGTTGTTGCCCTTGATCTTTCCATTGGGGATTGATCCCGGATCGTCATCAATAGCTCATTGCGTTTCTCCAGTGCGACGGTAATTGATATTGAATATAGGGCCAGAAGGTTTTCAGGACTTGTACCAAGTGCCAAGCTGATCAGGTTTCGCCAGCTCATATTTTTAAATGTATTGACTTTACAATGGACAAGGTTTATTTTTGAGCCTCTACTTTTCTTGGACTTATTGGGCCGACCAACCGGTATAGTGGTTAAGGTGTTAGCCTCTAGATCGGAAGGTTCCTGGTTCGAATCCGGGTCCGGGCATGGATGTTTGTAAACGTATGGTGTAGAGGCGGCTGGTGCACCTTAAATCTGTCGTGGCCGAAAGTCCTCACGTTGGGTTGGCGTGGAAGTTTGGAGAGTGGGGTGCCAGCTCAGGTGTTGCTTCGTCATCTGACCGTGGTTCAAAATTACGAGGTGTTGTCCTCGAATCTTTCCCTTAAGGGACTGATTCCGGACCGTCGTCAATAGCCCGTTGTGTTGCTCTAGTACGACGTTAACTAAAATTACCATTACCATTACCATCTTGGACTTATTGGTGGTTTATGGATTCGTGGACTTGGTCTAATTTAAAGAGACCATGTGGGTGATTAGTAACAACTTACCTATATACCCGGACCGTCGTTAATAGCTCGCTGTGTTGCTCCAGTACGATGTTAATTCAAAAATACCTACCTAAATATCTCTATTGTGATATTAAAACCTTTCCTTGTGTGTATGTCTGTTACTTGACATTGTATGTCTTATGTCTGGTGCTGCATGGCAAATACGGTCCTTGCGCCATAAAACCTCAAAGCAACCCACCAACTCTTTATCTGGCTGTTTCCTTTCAGACTGATTCTGAACAACGAGCTTTCTTCCGGTCTTCTTCCGTTCTGTGATGCGTCTGATTCTAGCCTCAACAATCGAGCACCCATGCGTCCTTTTTCTTAAAGAGCCTCTTCACACATCTCTTACGTAATTGCTAAGTAAGGATCAAGTTTGATTTGCTGTTAAGCGAAACGCATCCGCCCAGTATGTGACGTCACTATGAATGCCCTTCTCTTTTGTCGGTTGTTTCCAGGATACGATTAGGCTAAAATACATTGGCTTGCTTCGGAAAAGATGAGTTCATTACTTTTTGTGGATGAGTTTATTATTTTTCAGCCAACAGTAAATGTAAAGGTATCAACTAGAGTTACTCAAATTGTGTGTCGAGTTTACTTTATTTTGAAAGAAGTCCCTCTGATCCAATTTACAGAAGCCATAACGTGTGCTCCAGTATACGCAGGGACACGGTAGACTATATGTGAGAGAATTCAAACAGCAATTGGTAATTGGTAATATTTTTAGTTAACGTCGTACTAGAGCAACACAACGGGCTATTGACGACGGTCCGGGATCAGTCCCTTTAAGGGAAAGATCCGAGGACAACACCTCGTAATTTTGAACCACGGTCAGATGACGAAGCAACACCTGAGCTGGCACCCCACTCTCCAAACTTCTACACGAACCCAAAGTTATGACTTCAATCACGACAGTTTAAGCTACACCAGCCGCCTCTACACTATACACTCACATATATCCTTGCACTGACCCGGATTCGAACCAGGAACCTTCCCATCTAGGACTAAAACCTTAACCACCAGACAGGTTAGATGGTAATGGTAATTGTAGTTAACGTCGTACTAGAGCAACACAACGGGCTATTGACGACGGTCCGGGATCAGTCCCTTAAGGGTAAAAAAATTGGTAATTTTTAGTTAACGTCATACTAGAGCAACACAACGGGCTATTGACGACGGTCCGGGATCAATCCCTTAATGGACTGATCCTGGACCGCCGTCAATAGCCCGTTGTGTTGCTTTAGTACGACGTTAACAAAATTACCATTACCGTTACCGAGGACAACACCTCGTATTTTTGAACCACGGTCAGATGACGAAGCAACACCTGAGCTGGCACCCACTCTCCAAACTTCCACACCAACCCAACGTGAGGACTTTCGGCTACGACCAGACAGGTTAGAAGAGTAACGGATTAGCAACCGGAGGCTTGCGCGTTCGAATCCGACAAACACCGTCGTGTATAAAAGGGGCTGGTTCGTGTTAAATCTGCCGTGGCAGTCCTCACGTTGGCGTGGTGTGGAAGTTTGTAGAGTGAGGTGCCATCTCAGGTGTTGGCGCGTCATTCTTAAAGTACGCGTTGTTGCCCTTGATCTTTCCATTGGGGATTGATCCCGGATCGTCATCAATAGCTCATTGCGTTTCTCCAGTGCGACGGTAATTGATATTGAATATAGGGCCAGAAGGTTTTCAGGACTTGTACCAAGTGCCAAGCTGATCAGGTTTCGCCAGCTCATATTTTTAAATGTATTGACTTTACAATGGACAAGGTTTATTTTTGAGCCTCTACTTTTCTTGGACTTATTGGGCCGACCAACCGGTATAGTGGTTAAGGTGTTAGCCTCTAGATCGGAAGGTTCCTGGTTCGAATCCGGGTCCGGGCATGGATGTTTGTAAACGTATGGTGTAGAGGCGGCTGGTGCACCTTAAATCTGTCGTGGCCGAAAGTCCTCACGTTGGGTTGGCGTGGAAGTTTGGAGAGTGGGGTGCCAGCTCAGGTGTTGCTTCGTCATCTGACCGTGGTTCAAAATTACGAGGTGTTGTCCTCGAATCTTTCCCTTAAGGGACTGATTCCGGACCGTCGTCAATAGCCCGTTGTGTTGCTCTAGTACGACGTTAACTAAAATTACCATTACCATTACCATCTTGGACTTATTGGTGGTTTATGGATTCGTGGACTTGGTCTAATTTAAAGAGACCATGTGGGTGATTAGTAACAACTTACCTATATACCCGGACCGTCGTTAATAGCTCGCTGTGTTGCTCCAGTACGATGTTAATTCAAAAATACCTACCTAAATATCTCTATTGTGATATTAAAACCTTTCCTTGTGTGTATGTCTGTTACTTGACATTGTATGTCTTATGTCTGGTGCTGCATGGCAAATACGGTCCTTGCGCCATAAAACCTCAAAGCAACCCACCAACTCTTTATCTGGCTGTTTCCTTTCAGACTGATTCTGAACAACGAGCTTTCTTCCGGTCTTCTTCCGTTCTGTGATGCGTCTGATTCTAGCCTCAACAATCGAGCACCCATGCGTCCTTTTTCTTAAAGAGCCTCTTCACACATCTCTTACGTAATTGCTAAGTAAGGATCAAGTTTGATTTGCTGTTAAGCGAAACGCATCCGCCCAGTATGTGACGTCACTATGAATGCCCTTCTCTTTTGTCGGTTGTTTCCAGGATACGATTAGGCTAAAATACATTGGCTTGCTTCGGAAAAGATGAGTTCATTACTTTTTGTGGATGAGTTTATTATTTTTCAGCCAACAGTAAATGTAAAGGTATCAACTAGAGTTACTCAAATTGTGTGTCGAGTTTACTTTATTTTGAAAGAAGTCCCTCTGATCCAATTTACAGAAGCCATAACGTGTGCTCCAGTATACGCAGGGACACGGTAGACTATATGTGAGAGAATTCAAACAGCAATTGGTAATTGGTAATATTTTTAGTTAACGTCGTACTAGAGCAACACAACGGGCTATTGACGACGGTCCGGGATCAGTCCCTTTAAGGGAAAGATCCGAGGACAACACCTCGTAATTTTGAACCACGGTCAGATGACGAAGCAACACCTGAGCTGGCACCCCACTCTCCAAACTTCCACACCAACCCAACGTGAGGACTTTCGGCCACGACAGATTTAAGGTGCACCAGCCGCCTCTACACCATACGTTTACAAACATCCATGCCCGAACCCGGATTCGAAACAGGAACCTTCCGATCTAGAGGCTAACAAGCAATTGGAGGACTGTGAGAGCAAATCCAACCAAAGACCTCCGTGCACAAAGGGTGCGCGTTACATCCGTCGTGGACTCAAATGTCCTCATGTTGGTGTGGTGTGGAAATTTGGAGAGTGGGGTGCCAGCTCAGGTGTTGCCACGTCATCTCACCGTGGTTCAAAATTACGAGGTGTTGTGCTCGAATCCTTCCTCTGGTGGGATTGATCCCGGACCGTCGTCAATAGCCCGTTGTGTTGCTCTAGTACGACGTTAATTACAAAATTACCATAAAATTACGATCTTTCGCTTGATGATTGATCTTGGAACGACATCAATAGCCCATTGTGTTGCTGCAGTACGACGTTAAATAAAATACCTTCCTACCTACTTCCGGGACGCGGTAGCCCATTTGTAAAAGTGACGAATCTGCAGTTAGAATGTTGCGATTACGAATCAAACCAAAGATCGTCGTGTACGAAGGTGGGCTGGTGAACCTTAAATCTATCGTGGCCGCAAAAGTCCTCATGTTGGTATGGTGCTGAGGTATGGGAGAGTAGGGTTCCAGCTGAGGTGGGACCTCGGTGAGACCGTGGTTCAAAATTATTTGGTGTTGTCATTGGATCTTTCCCTTAAGGGATTGATCCCGGACCATCGTCAATAGCCCGTTGTGTTGCTCTAGTACGACGTTAACTAAAATTACCATTACCATTACCTGGAACTCGCCCGTCGGGTCGATCCCCGACCGTCGCTAATAGCCCAAGGTGTTGATTCAGAGCGACGCAGGTTGAAATGCCTACCTACACAACAATCGAATCGACCGCAACGGGTTGATCGCGCAAGTCTGTCCCGCGAGGAGAGGAAAACACCACACCTTGTTCTGGCCGTCTCTGTGGAGGTAAATTACGGGGCACCGGTCGAGGTGGCTAACAAGTCTGTTATCGCCGAGATTTCGCTTCTCTTCTTCGTTGCCATCCGCCGCATTTGTTATTATTTCCATCCCCAGATTCCTCACCTACGACTTTCGGGCGACTTCAAAGGCCGCCGCGGAGTTGTTAAGATACGCATCTCCGGTGGGCGTTCAGAAACGAGAGGACGCTGCTCACATGCTAAACGGATGCGGGAAAAGAGAGACGATCCGTGGATGTCGGCCGATCTGGGTTAATTGCGCATTGTCGTCCCCCTGGATCCGATTAGTGTGGGAATGAACGGTCGAGCCTCTGCATGGCCGGGACTTCCCACTTCCAGTCGCTGTGTCCTGGTACTCAATAATTTATGAGACCTAGAAACGATGTGGGCATTTTTTAGGTATTTTAATGAACGTCCACCGGATCAACAGAAGGGTAGTGGCAATGGTCCTGGATCAATCCCGAAGGGAAAGAACCAAGGACGACACCACGTAATTTTGAATCATGCGCAGATGACGGTCAGCAACTGAACTGGCACCTCACTCCCAAACGTATACATCACGGACATTTCAGACCGTGACTGATTTAACGCGCACCATTTCCCTTGTACTCGACGGACTTTGCTTGAATTCGAACTCGATTAGCAACCCTCCGGTTGCTAATCCGTTACACTTTCAACTAGGCTATAGCGGCCCAGTAAAAGGGTAAAGGTTTTGTAACAAAGTAAGCAATTTTCCTTGAATGGTTCCTTCAGTTTCCTTGAAAGGTTCAATGATTTCCTCACCCCATGATTACATTCGGGAGGGAATAATCAGTCGCTTCGTCTTCTTTGTTTGGCGCTAAAGTCACTACGGATGTGTGGAATTCCCCGAGGAAAATGCCGACCAACCGGTATAATGGTTAAGGTGTTAGCCTCTAGATCGGAAGGTTCCTGGTTCGAATCCGGGTCCGGGCATGGATGTTTGTTAGCGTATGGTGTAGAGGCGGCTGGTGCACCTTAAATCTGTCGTGGCCGAATGTCCTCACGTTGGGTTGGTGTAGAAGTTTGGAGAGTGGGGTGCCAGCTCAGATGTTGCTTCGTCATCTGACCGTGGTTCAAAATTACGAGGTATTGTCCTCGGATCTTTCCCTGAAGGGACTGATCCCGGACCGTCGTCAATAGACGGTTGTGTTGCTCAAGTACGACGTTAACTAAAATTACCATTACCATTACCATTCCTCGAGGAAAATAGTGTCACGTTGGGTTGGCGTGGAAGTTTGGAGAGTGGGGTGCCAGCTCAGGTGTTGCTTCGTCATCTGACCGTGGTTCAAAATTACGAGGTGTTGTCCTCGGATCTTTCCCTTAAGGGACTGATCCCGGACCGTCGTCAATAGCCCGTTGTGTTGCTCTAGTACGACGTTAACTAAAAATTACCAATTACGAGGAAAATAGTGTTGAGGCCTCGACAATTTCTTACTTTAATTGTTTTCATAGGGTGGAAAAACATGGGTAGCCAACCACAGATTTGTATGTTTTCTATCACGTGTTCATATATACAGGAGGTGTTTGCCCTTCAAGTCAATCTTACATGGAGCTTAATCGATGGCTTTAATGCGTGAAACGGATCCCTATTTATTCGTCCAACCATTTATAGCGCCTGGCTTGGACGAGCTTGCAAAGGCTTTGGGTGAAATTTCCATGTAAGCATTTGTGTCTTATTTCAGAGACCGTCATAAATTCGATTTACGTGTACTTACACGCGTTTTCAGGGTTCTAATGTCTCAACCATTCTCGAAACCCTTGTAGGTGTGCTAAGAGTTGTTTGCCACACAAATTTACTCAGTAGATTATCAATTGGAGAGAGACGCAACGGGTGATGATAAATGCCACTGGGTTGACCACTAAAGGACTCGAAGTCCTTCTCGGAGGTGCTACGTAAGCCCGCAGTCTAGTTTGTAGTGAAGAGAATCACCTGCTTCACCTTATAAACAGGTGTTCGACATCGGGTATCCCATGCGGTAAAAGTATTTCTGGAATCATCCGTGGCTTAGGAATGGACCTGAATAGATCTAAACTCACACAGAGATTGGCAGACCCCTGACTATTATTCTTTGGTGGACGAATCAAATCTGGTTCACAACTTTTTTTTCCGGCCAAATATAAGTTTGTCTTGGTTTGGCAGTTCTTCCCAGATATGGTAACAGTCATACTTCAGACCATTCTCCGGCTGAAATTAAACCGAAAGGTAGAATAGCGGAACATAAAAGAAATCAGTACAAATTCTACAACGCACCTAATGGAGGTTAAATATGCTCGATCTAAGCTATTAGGCTGCATACACACACATCATATTGTTTATCGTCCAAGTGTTACACGAAATATCTCGTACAAAACATGGCCAGTTTTGCCAAGAACAAGTTATTTCATCGAGACAACTGCTTTATTACTACAAAGTGAATGGTTTTTGGTAATTTTAATTAACGTCTTACTGGAGCAACACAACAAGCTATTGATGACGGTCCGAGATCAATCACCTAAGGGAAAGATCCGAGGTAAGTTAAGGTAATTTTTAGTTAACGTCCTACTAGAGCAACACAACGGGCTACTGACGACGGTCCGGAATCAGTCCCTTAAGGGAAAGATTCGAGGACAACACCTCGTAATTTTGAACCACGGTCAGATGACGAAGCAGCACCTGAGCTGGTACCCCACTCTCCAAACTTCCACAACAACCCAACGTGAGGACTTTCGGCCACGACAGACTTAAGGTACACCAGCCACCTCTACACCATACGCTTACAAATCCATACACTGACCCGGATTCGAAACAGGAACCTTCCGATCTAGAGGTCAAGACCTTAACCAACAGACCGGTTGGTCGTCCCAAAAGGAATGAAGAACCTATTAAGAGAAACAAATTACCTCGTGCCGCGGACTGGTGACAGATTGGAACCATAGACTTATAATACTATCATAGTCTATGATTGTAACAGGTCTTTGCACTAGAGGCTGGTCACTAAAAGGCAATTTTTGACACAAGGTTAGACCACCAAGATTAAAACTGTACGGATGGTTGGTTGGATTGTATTATTATGGCCAAGGTCCGTGTTGGGTCCAAATTTGCCAAACACAAGAAAGACCTACGGTAGTGGACATACATATATACATATAAGAGGGAGCTTTTGTAGCCCGGTTAGAGGGGTTACGGATTAGCAATCGAAAGGTTGCGAGTTTCAATCTCATTCAGACCAAGACCGTGTACACGAGGGCTGGTGCACGTTAAATCTGTCATTGTTTCAAATGTCTTCAGGTTGGCGTGATGTTGAAGTTTACACAGAGGGGTGCCAGCTCAGGTGCTCCAAATTCGTTAGACCGTTGAACCACAAGACTCACTAACACATGACTCGCTATGTACCAATCACAAAGCGAATAAACCTGAAAAAGACCGACAAATTTTCATTTATGATAGACTAGGAGGCTCCGTTCCCTGTTCGCTATCGCTCGTCAGTCCATGATTATTTCTACGGAATCATATTTAGTTCGCTTTGCGAACTATACTTTTCAACAATGAGGGGTAGGGGATTGCTTCACTATCCATCCCCATATGGATCGCGGCTGGATTGATCCCGGACCTCTAGTACGACATTAATTGAAAGTTCCCTTCGATTCCCTTCCCATTGCGATATTTATCGTATGTGCCCGGGTAACGGAAAATTGTCTACTTCTTTTTGCAAGATAAGCGGGTCCGTATATAAGCCGACCCCAGTACTTTAGCTTTAGAAAACGTTCCAAAAATTCTTGGCTCATACACGGAAATATAGTGTAAATAAAAACAAATGTTTTAAAAAATGTCAAGAACAAAACAACTCCTTTCCACACAAAAAAAAATGAAATATTTTAGCATAACATATTGTTAAAATTCAGAGGAAATCTCATCATAATTTCAAATGTTTTAGCTTCTCCGTGTTGTTTGTTGTAATAGTACTTCTTAATATTTTCATATTCGAATGTTGCTATGGAAACGGCGACCGATTTTGCCGGTTCTTCTGAAAACATTATAAACTCTCTAGCGCTTGCTCTCAAGTTTATTGAATTAATTAATTAAAAAATCTAACTGTGTTTATCGTCTGCGCGTGCTCCAAATTCATTAGTACGCGTTGAACCACAACACTCGCTATCACGTGACTGGCTATTACCAATCACAAAACGAATAAACCTGAAAAAGATTGCAAAATTTTTTTTATAGTAGAAAGATAGATAAAATTTTATTTGATAACGCTATAAATTTAATTGAGATGCGAGACTTCGTGGTAAACAAACAATCTTACAGTGTTGCCAAAACGCGATAAAAAAATAACTTCTTTTTTGCGTGCCACGTAAGAGAATCTATATAAATAAGAATGGAGTGTTTGTTTGTACATTCTATTTTTTCGACCCATTTCAAGTTTTCTATCCGTTTTGGACCCTTCTGATGCCAAATCCGCCTTTTTCGCGTTTGGTGTCTGTCTCTATGTATGTATGTGCCCTATACACGGTCCACACGGTTTAATATATTTTCATTGAAATTTGCATACAGTGAGTACTTATCTTCATTTAGTGAGTGGAATAGGTTGCTAAAGTCTGTCTGTCCGTCTTTCTGTTCTATGTTCGATTTTGTGTTTGAGTGTTTGTTTCAGGCATCACATGAATTTTATTCCAGATATTTGATTGAAATGTGTTTTATTGTATACACTATATATTAGTTTAGTGAATGCAATATTAAACGTTCCTTTATTTTTATATTTAGATGAGTTTCATGCTAAAACACCTGAGTAAGTGAACTTAAGTCAACCATAATTTGGTAGTTTTGGAAAAATTGAAATGTATATTGAGTATTACGATTATTTTTATTTGCTTTACCATTACTGCTAAAAAAAAACAATCATTTAAAAAAAAAATATATTATGGAATTTAAGCCTACTTTATTTATTTGTAGTAATTTTTTTTTGTTCTTTGCGCAATGTAAACGATTTTCGAATATTTGGGACAGACGATATTTTTCAACGAACGTGAATAATCGTGTTTCTTTCGCTCTGAATTAATTTTGCATTCCTAAATTTTGTTTCTTTTTCATAACACGCAACATCACTACTAAGTATTCGACATAAAGTGGCAGATAAGTCAGAATATGCAAATTTTAAGTGTAACTATGCCATAATTGAAAGAATAATAATATTTAAAAAATTCGAACTGGAACTTTTCAAACATAAAATTATTTGTCATAATGACAGAAAATTTCGAAATTCCACAATTTCGTATGCCGGATGCAGGAGCGCCACAAGAAAAAAAAATATTGTTTTGCTGACTATGAGTGCGAGAGCACTCACCGTAAATCGTCGCTTTTATTAATTGATTTGAACATGAAAAGAACTTGAAGAGGGAATTATAAATTCCCCTCAAAATCGTATTTTGTTGTCGAAACCTTAATGTCACCTTTCGTCCTTTTGTAGCTTTGTCATACAGCTAGGGTGCGATGTATGTGAAATGTATTGCTTGAATGGATATGTAAGTGTAGGATTTGTGTCCAAAGTAAGTGGTAGAAATTATAAAGATAGCGAAAGGTGCTAAAATATTATTTTATTTCTCGATAAACGTAAGTCATTATATATTTTGATCATCTCTTCAATCTAGAGAAAACCAATTCAAACCGAGTAAGGTCGGGTATTTTGCTAGTTATATATATAGATGGTTATTATTGTTTTGGAACAGCTACACTCTACGTTTATGAGCGATAACAACGGCCTTGGCGATTTTTTTTGGCGAACTTCTAAAGTTGCCAAGGAAAGAATTATTTCCCAACTCTTTTTCTGTCACAAATTGTTTTCTTTTTACAACACACTTTTTAAACACATTTCAGAACGTTTTAAAAAGTATTTTTAAAAACTTTCACAAAAGGTTGTAAGTTTAAGCACATATCAAAACACTTTTGTGAAAGCAGAGAAACTAAGCTACGAATGTTGGGTAAGAATACCCTGAAACTTATGAATTACACTGAATACAGTGGGCATATTGAAAAAGAAAAAGATTTACAGAAGAAAAAAAAGCAAGAAATAATACAACCTGATAACGTCAGAATTCTTTCGTAAAAAAATAATGAAAACGAAAGTGGTCAAAAAAACAAAACTCTTAATCCTATCGTGAAAACTATTATAGTAAAATAAAAATTCCACAACTGTCAAAATACAAATAAATGGACCAATGGTATCACAGAAAACGATTTAAAAGAACCAATGCAATCAAAGGATATTTTTAAAACAAAATAACCAATGGGAGGAAAGAAAAAATTTCAAACGAATCAATGAAATCAAACGATATTAACAGATTTTGGAAGAACTTTCTAGAACAATCAAAAGGAAAATTGAAAGTTTCCGTTTGCCGAGGTTGCCATGAAAACCACAGCATCAGTAACGAAAGATGGGTTGTCTTAAGTTATCGTAACTCGCTACTAGAAGTGCGCCAAAAAAAATCGCCAAGCCGTTGCCATCACTCATAAACGTAGAGTATAGCTGTACCATTGTTTTTTTATGTAAGAACTTTGGTTATCGGAGTTAAAATTGGTGTAATTCTTCTTTATTTAAATTGTTTATTTTGGAGATTATGATAACAGATTTTCTAAAATATGTACGAATGTAATAGTTTTTTTGGAGTCGGACGAAACGTTTCAATCGATCCCATGTACTTCAAAACGGTTGAAGTTGTGTTTTGTATTTCTGCAATATGAATGATGCCAGTTGGGAAAGTAATAATGAAGCATTTTCTATTCAGACGGAAGACGTCGCCCAAGCAAATCCAACTCTAGAGTCTGTTCAGTCTTCTCTAGTTCCGCTAATAATTCCGCCAACACGTGAATATTAAAGTAATGCAAATAGTCGAGCAGATACGCCGAAACAATCTACGAGTACTGATGTCTTTTCACCTGAAATAGTGAGACCTTACCCCCAAAGCACACTGACAAATAAGGGAAGGAAAAGGAGATAATCTGCAATAAATACAGATTAGGGATACGACATCGATGTCGATGTTTTCAAAACATCGATGTTTTTTAAAAAGCATCGATGTATTTAACATCGATGTATTGGGGTCGATGTTTTTGTAACATCGATGTTTATACCTGTCGATGTTTTTACGTTGTCGATGTTTTATTTTTAAATGAAAAAAGTACCGTTATAAAAATTTAAAAAATAACCAAGTAGCATAATTTTCATAATCCTCAAATTTAACATACTTTTAGACCAAAGTGACCAAAGATGAAGGGTCTGAACAGTAGGGATGCGACATCGATGTCGATGTTTTCTAAACATTGATGTTTTAGAAAAAAAATATCGATGTATTGGAGCCGATGTCGTATCACTAGTTGCTAAACCAGTTTTAAGAAATGGGGGAAAAAAGCTTAAATACACTGAATTTTAGAAACATCGATGGTTTTGGGGCGATGTATTATCATCATCGATGTTTTAATTTTGAACATCAAAGTTTCAAAACATCGATGGTTTGCTATCGATGTAGCATCACAAGTTGTTGAACCAGTTTTAAGAAATGGGGGAAAAGTTTAAATACATTGAATTTTAAAAACATCGATGTCTAAAAACATCGATGTTTTGGGGTCGATGTATTTTCAACATCGATGTTTTATTTTTGAACAACGATGTTTTGTTCTCGATGTCGCATCAATAGTTGCTGAACGCCTTTTAAGAAGTGGGGGAAAAAAGCTTAAATACACTGAATTTTAGAAACATCGATGGTTTTGGGGCGATGTATTATCAACATCGATGTTTTAATTTTGAACATCAAAGTTTCAAAACATCGATGGTTTGCTATCGATGTAGCATCACAAGTTGTTGAACCAGTTTTAAGAAATGGGGGAAAAGTTTAAATACATTGAATTTTAAAAACATCGATGTCTAAAAACATCGATGTTTTGGGGTCGATGTATTTTCAACATCGATGTTTTATTTTTGAACATCGATGTTTTGTTCTCGATGTCGCATCAATAGTTGCTGAACGCCTTTTAAGAAGTGGGGGAAAAAAGCTTAAATACACTGAATTTTAGAAACATCGATGGTTTTGGGGCGATGTATTATCAACATCGATGTTTTAATTTTGAACATCGATGGTTTGCTATCGATGTAGCATCACAAGTTGTTGAACCAGTTTTAAGAAATGGGGGAAAAGTTTAAATACACTGAATTTTAAAAACATCGATGTTTTTGGGTCGATGTATTATCAACATCGTTGTTTTAATTTTGAACATCGATGTTTTGTTCTCGATGTCGCATCAATAGTTACTAAACCCGTTTTAAGAAATGGGAGAAAAAAGCTTAAATACAAAGAATTTTAGAAACATCGATGGTTTTGGGGCGATGTATTATCAACATCGATGTTTTAATTTTGAACATCAAAGTTTCAAAACATCGATGGTTTGCTATCGATGTAGCATCACAAGTTGTTGAACCAGTTTTAAGAAATGGGGGAAAATTTTAAATACACTGAATTTTAAAAACATCGATGTTTTTGGGTCGATGTATTATCAACATCGTTGTTTTAATTTTGAACATCGAGGTTTTACTATCGATGTCGCATCCCTAATAGAGATACGCCAGAATAAAAGGCAATACGAAAAGAAACTGAGCAAACAGAACGAAAAAAGAAGGCAAAAGAAATTAGTCAATTTAAACAAAAATCTAAATATTCTAAGTCCAAGGACAAAAACAAGAAAATGACAGAAAAGTAATGATCGGTAGTAAACGCTCAAGAGCTGGTTGCAGAACATGTATTTTTACCATATATTTTATTGGAAACAAGATTTAGCACCTGTAATAAGTACACGAAATGTCGTTTTATATGTTTGAAAAATATTATTTCATCTGGAGGTATGAAAAATGGGCATATCAATATTACGATTCGATAATCGTAATAAGTGGACTTTGCCTTCTGTTATTGGGTACATACAGTGCAGTTGCAGAAGGTGGAGGTTCAATTCCTTCTTGGTAGCATATTTCTCTTCTGTCAGTAAAAAACTTTCCTTGTGTGTGTGCTGTTTTACTTGAGGTTGTTTGGGATAGCATAGCCAAATACTGTCCTTGAGTTTTAAAAATACAACTCAAACAATTTAAAGGGTTTACACACACATACTGTACCATTTCTGATTGTGACCATATTTAAGAGGTTTTATGCATTTTGGTCATTTTCATTCATAATTAGATATACAGGGTGCGGCAGAGAAAGAACGTTCTGATTTGGAACGTCAATAAAAAAAATACAAAGCAAGATAGAGAAAGAAATATTTTATACCCAAGAAGTACGCAGTATGCCATTGTCATCCATTCAGTTTTGAAGAGTACATCAGTTAATTTCCCCGTCAAACGCCCACTGCTCTACCTCTACTATGAGCGAAGCAACGCTTCTGCCAAATCAGATCGTTCTTTCTGTCGCACCCTGTATTTTAGGTCCTGTGACAGCGTGAGATACTCCGACCGAAAAAACAAAACAATAGTCGGAATTTCGGAATGCCGAATGTATTCTGATTTGGTTGTATTTTGGCGGCAGCTGCTGTTCTTGTGTCGCACGTTTTCCGACCTGAGAAGAGCAGCAGATGAAAATAGAAGCGTACTATGCAGGTGGTGTTCTTTCAGATTGAACTCTGATTAGTCTTTGATTTTTGCGGTTGTGCGATTTTAAAACTACGGTAGAGACCGTTGGGTGAGACGACTGAAAAGAACGCCAGATGCAACGGATGAGTTTGTCCCCCCCCCCCTCCCACACCTCGCGCTGGCCAGTGATATACATATTTTGATGAATGGGAATATGTTGAAACGATGATGTAAATAGTGTATAGATTCTTACTCTCGGAATAATAACATAATTATCTTATATGTTGGTTGTCTTCTTCGTAGGAATTGTACAATTTTCATGCTACCGTTTTTGGGGCGACGACAGCACACACACATGTCTAGTGTTATTTGTAGGAAACAAAATAATTCATTAAAATTTAACTCCAAAATTATATATCCGCAATATTTATAAAACTGAGACATAAATACAGACAGAAACGAAATTCCGGTCATTTTAAAGTAAGAAGTTACACACCTTACTTAAAAAGCTTGTTGTGTATATTTTATTTATTTTACGAAACTGAATTCTACCAAATCGTTAAGAATTCAATCAAATATTTAAGGAAAGTTGACCGAAATATGCATATACCGCCAAAAAATTAACCCAAGTCTGATATTTTGCAGAAAAATAAATAAATTATTAAAATCCAACTCCCTAAATAATTTATCAGCAATAGGTAATATATCGTAACGCATGAATACAAACAGAAATGAAAATCCAATCCTTGAAAAATACAGAATTCTGAAAAAATTATCTGTGCAATCGCGTCGAATTTCGACTTCATGAATATATTCTAAAACAGAACAATTCGATACAAATCTTTCGCACAATCTTGATAAAGACAACAATGATTTATTTTCAAAAAGAACACATTTATAATACACTCAAACCTCTTTTTGTGCGGTAGATAGTGACCACATAAAAGAGAGAAAACGCATAAAAAAAAATCTTCCAAAATTTCACAAGTAGCTATAAAAAATATTTTTCGTGACACATTTAAAAAATTATTTTTTATGAGGTGAATAGGGACCGTATAAAAAAAGTCTCATGTAGAAAATAACTCAAAACCTTAAAGTGCAAAAAATTTAGAAATGCGAAATTAATTCAGAGCAAAAGAAACACGAGTTTTCGTTTTATTCCCGTTCTTTGAAAAATATCGTCGGTCCCAAATATTCGGAAATCGTTTACATTGCGCAAACATCGACCTTAAAATGAAATAGACGGATCATGTGGGCGGAGTCGCTGTCGTAAGATCTCTGAAGGGTAAATCACAAACGGACTTACCCGATTGGCTATGGAAGCGCAGACTAGTGTTTTTAATAACGGTGGATAGACACGTTAACCAATTAATAATTTAGGATTCATGCTTTTACCCACAACCACGTGACACATCTTCAAACCAAGCAATTGGAAGAAATAACTTGAAACTGCGGTCGCATGCTCCGTCTATTTCATTTAAAGGTCGAAGTGCGCAAAGACTCGAAATAAATCAAATATCAAAGCTGAAATTCCATTTAAAAAAAAAATAATAATTTTAGGAAAATAATTGCTTTTTTAGCAGTACTGGTAAAGCAATCTAAGTACGTATTAATTTTTTTTTATTTAAGTAGTTTTTATTGAAAACTTCGTCAATTATGTTCTAAATTGATTGAAATTTTGAAAGGACTGTAAGTAGATATAGTACTGAATAAATTTTTTTCATATACCTCACGAAAAAAGGTCGCACAGAAACAGGTTTGAGTGTATTACTTCCTCAAGTATGACCACATCTCACTGTCAACTCAAATACTCAGACACATAATTCTAAATCAAATTAAAAAGTTAAGCATTAACTTTGGCGTTGCCAGATACCAAGTAACAAAATTACGCTTTTATGTTCAATGATATTTTTGTTTTGGCCTTTCATATTCCATTACAAAATGTAAGTTATGTAAAATTAAGTATTTTTTTCTTCATCAATCAAATATTTTAAATTAGTTACATCATGGGAATAAATCAAAAGCGACGAACAGAAATATAAAATTTAATTTGATTTGGAAAATTTTGTTTTTTAGCAATAATACTAAAACGGTATTATCGGAAAACTTGATATTCGATCAACTGGTTAAACAATCTGAGCTGCGTGCAGTAATGGTTTTATACTTAATGTTATTTCTATGGCGATTTCGAACTGTCTTACAGCCCCTTTTGCACACCTAAGACAAATAAAACGGTTGTAAAGAGTTGGCCTATCGTTCCCGCAGTGTTCCAAAGTATAAGTATACCAAATTTCGTGGGGTGATTAATCAAATGGTGAAGATTTATATAGAGAACAGACTCCAAATCTTCTATGTTTTTTTCATGAAGTGTTTAATACCAAAACAGACAATTTTGCCCATTTTTTAGGTTTGGTTTACACTTTTTAGATCGTTTTTAGTCATATTTTTAAACATTTTCAAACAAATTTAGGTCTATTTCAGATAATGTTAGGGATATATTAAGTAATTTTCACACTTCTTTAGGCTTAGTTTAGAACACTTTTGGCATATTGTCACTCAAAGTTTAAAAGGACGTACGCCAAAAAATCAATTTTTTCTTTTCTTATTGCCTGTGGCATTTTGGGTAATTGGTAATTGGTAATTTTAGTTAACGTCGTGCTAGAGCAACACAACGGGCTATTGACGACGGTCCGGGATCAGTCCCTTGTGGCATTTTGGGCATTTGGCCAAAATAGAAAAAAATCATAAGGAAAATTATTATTTTTTTTTTAGCTCTCTTGACAAAAGCAACTTTTAGACATACTATCTTTTCCACTTTGAGCGACGATATTCTAGGTCATTTTCCTACATTATTAGGCAGTTATTTAATTTTTTTTAAAGTTACATTTGATCCTCAAAATCCGGACCTTAAAGACTCGACTCGAAAACACATTCCGACCGCGAATGAAACTAGTTTCGCAAATAAAGGGGTTAAAATAAAGACAGCCCCATTGAGAGACGACTTGCGAGAACAAAGACCGAAAACAACAAAGTGGGGGTTCCATTTCCTTTCCCTTCCCCTCCAAAAAAACCCGAAACAAAACAGACAAAAGCCGAGGTAGGAGCGGTCGCGGAAACCAATTTTAATGATTCCATCAGATCCCGCAAGAAGTCTCGTCCGATCCAACTTCATTACCTCCGTCTCCCTACCCGTGGCACAGGGGTCAAATGAACCCGGTGGGGGGCAGTCTCTGGGCCAACGAGAAGACATGCCTTTTCACACCTTCCTCAGGCCGGGTGGGTGTGACAGAGGGATTCTTTAAATTTCTTTCTTTATGTGGCTTCGGCCGGGCTCCATTTATTCGCCGGCATGGGTCCTGGCGCCGGGTGCCCGTCGCTAGGGGGGGGGGGGGGACGGAATGAGGAGTCGGATGACTTACTGTTTGCGCTTCGGGATGGTATGGACTGAACACTTTCTCAGGAAAGGTAGGTATTTAATTAACGTCGCGCCAGAGCAACACAACGGGCTATTGACGACGGTCCGGGATGTATCCCCTCACGGATCACGGTAATGGTAATTTTAGTTAACGTCGCACTAGAGCAACACAACGGGCTATTGACGACGGTCCGGGATCAGTCCCTTAAGGGAAAGATCCGAGGACAACACCTCGTAATTTTGAACCACGGTCAGATGACGAAACAACACCTGAGCTGCCCCCCCCCATTCTCCAAACGTCCACACCAACCTGACGTGAGGATTTTCGACCACGACAGATTTAAGGTGCACCAGCCGCCTCTACACCATACGCTTACAAACATCCATGCCTGAACCCGGATTCGAACCAGGAACCTTCCGATCTAGAGGCCAACACCTTAATCATAATACCAGTTGGTCGGCCCCTCACGGATCACGGACCTTTACCTACAGCCCATCGGGCTGCTCCATTGCGACTTCAATTGAATATATTGGTACCTATCTATCTCATTTTTCAATTCTGTAGTTTCCAGATTCCCGTGGTAATTTGAAAACTTTCAATTAACGCCGTACTAGAGCAACACAGCATCTATTGGCGAAGGTCCGGGATCAATGTCCCAAGGGAAAGAGCAGAGGACAACACCACGTAATTTTGAACCACGGTCAGATGACGAGTCAGTACCTGAGTTGACACCCTTCTCTCCAAACTTCCACACAAACCCAACGCGAGGACTTTCGGCAACGATAGATTTAAGGTGCACCAGCCGCCTCTACACCATACGCTTATAAGTATCCATGCACTGACCCGGATTCCAACCGGGAACCTTTCGATCTAGAGGCTAACATCTTAACCATCAGACCGGTTGGTCGGCGACACTTCAGGGACGATATATCTTTTCTTTGGAAGAAAATATAGATCTCGTCGATATAAATCACTGATCGAGTTAAAGATCTGGTCAATTTTGTTCTAATGACGAGAGACGAGGAGATGTTGACGAACGATATATCTCATCACTCAAGATCCGTTCAATTTTGACAGTGACGAATTCCCTCGTCGAGACTACTATCAGGAGAGTTAAAACAGAAATTGTCAATGTCCAATTGGTCAAATGAACATGGACAGGTCGTCTTGACTAGCCCCTTTGTACAAGTTGTTGTTGTTGTTTCTTATGCCTACACTGGCAGACCAGAGGAGTGCCAGGCCCGTCGAAGACGGCAAGAGGCGAGGAGGGTGCGCCTTCCATGTTATTGAGCCCCATTGGGAGGAAGTCCGACTTTGCTTGACATATATGACACATCCGTTTTACAGGAAGGTCCCTTTCATACATCCATTCACTCACACATATCGTAATTTAGATCCCAATCAGAGGCCGATAACCCCCTGATCAGGTACCCCCAGAGGTATTGATTTGGTATGGGAACATGGGGTACATTGTGACCACGACCTATTTAACGTGCCCCAGTCACCATTAGTGAACACGACGGTCTTTAGCCAGGTCGAAGCGCCGATCTCACAATCATCAGAATTGCAGGCTCCGCCGAGGACAGAACCCACAACCCTTCTGATGCGAGCCCGACGCTCTACTGACTGAGCTACCTGAAAACCGACTTTGGTTGGATTCAAACTCGCAACCCTCCGGATGCTAATCCGTAACTCTGCCTATCCGGCTTCCACGACCATGGTTTATTCGCAAGCCCCTTTCCTCTGAACAAATGCGTCTCCCTTTTACTGCGTGGTGAAGGTTTAAAGATTGGCCAAAAAGCGGAAGTTTTTGAAAATGCGATGATACTTTCGGACACCACGGCAGAAATATAGGTAGGTATTTTAATTAACGTCCTACTTGAGCAACACAACGGGGTATTGACGCCAATCCGGGATCAATCCCCCAAAGGAAAGAACCGAGGACCGAATTCTGAACCACGGTCAGATGACGAGGCAACACCTGAGCTGGCACCCCCGCTCTCCACACTTCCACGTTATGCCAGCATGAGGACATTTGAGGCCACAGCGTATTTAACGTGCACCAGCTAATTCTGTACACGTCTGTGTTCGTTGGATCGAACTCGCAACAATCCGGTTGCTAATCCGTTACTCTTCAAACCGAGCCATCGCGGCCCGCAGTAATCCAGGCTGTTTCTTCCCACACTTATGCAGACTAAACTGGACATACCCCTCCATAATAATTTTGACGAAATATCTCGACCGAGGTTTGGTCAATTATGCTAATGACGAAATATCTTGTCGAGACAGAACTGATCTATTACTCCAAAGGGAATGAAGTTCCGAGTAAATCAATGAATTGTCCCTTTTCAAGAACTGGAGACAGTTTGGAACAGGCTTTTGCATCATTGGCTAGAAATACAGCGCAGTTTTCGAAGAGAAGATAAACCAGGTTTAAAGGAAGTATGCTTGATTTTTGTCTTCTGTAACTTCTTAGTCTTCTGAAATCCAGGCACAAGACTATTGTGTTTCAGTGAGTCCCCTTCTCACGATCGCATATTTGGCAATTACATGGCCGATGCCATTATATGGCATGCCTATTCTAATACAATTCTTAAACTACACTCTAACCAAAATTCGACATTTTATTTTGAACCTCAACTGATGTATTTAAAACATCTTGTACTGTAGAGAACTAATTCTTGTGAACAACTGACACCGAAAGAGAGAGAGAGAAACAACACACTGTTACCATCATTTTTTTTTATTATAAAATATTATTTTCTTTGTAATCAAGTGAATTGGCATTTGATGCAATAGCACAAAAAGTAAAAATTTAAATTGCTTAACACTGATACGTAACCCTCCCATTTGTTTTGTCGAGATATCTCGTCCATCAATATGTGATCAATTTCTCTAGGGACGGAATATCTCGTCATCAAAGTACTATCGATATTTTTGTGATGACGAAATCAAGATCTGGTCAGTTCTCTTCGAATGAACGAGGTAGGTAGGTTGTATATAACAGTCTTGTAATAGCTTGTAACACTCTTGTAACAACCAAGATATTTCGTCAACAAAATACTGCCTTTATTTGTTGCAATAATGACTAGATCGAGATCTGATCATTTTTGTTCAAACGACGAGGTATCTCGTTTATTAAGATGAGATCAGTTTTTACGAGATCTTTTATAGACCACTAACAGGAGGGCTAAAAGTAAAATATTTAATCGAAAAGCATTTTACGCCTTATAATTAAGTCTACTATATAATTAATAACTGTATAATTAGCCTTATAAGTTAGTCTTCCATTTATTGTTAACTACATTAATCCAAGGTTGATTAGTTGAGTTTTTTTTTTATGGCGAAAGGGGTCCATATTTGAACAAGTTACACCGAACATCGTCATGTAAACGGAAATTCACAAGGACCTATTTCTACGAAAACATGGAAAAACGTGTGGGAGCAAACTTTTTCAAATATGGACCAAAATAAGTGTAAATTGGGGGATAATTTTAAAAACGACAATTACGGAGAGATCTTGAGTATTTCTAAAACAGGATTACTACTGTGATCAAAACGAATCCAGAATATTTTTTTAATACACATATAGTAGATATCGTCTGCAAACTTTTATCAAATATTTATACGGCTTACATAAACATGTGGTAACAATCAGATTTATTTAATTTTATCGTCTGAAAATATCGTCAAATCACTGAAGCCACACAGCAGGAAGACGAACAAACATAATAAATCCCGTAGGTTGACTTTGAATTGTTTACATCCCTTTGTTATTATTTACCGTATGCCAATAATGTCAATTAAAGCCACGTACGTTAGTGTAATATATACTGACTAAGATAAATGGCCCGTCATACACGACGGGTGCATAACAAAATTTATTTATATATTTTGATCAAATTTCGTTTGTATAATTTTTAACCTGACGATACGTGATCACTGGCTGTGTATAAAAACCTTTTTTCATCACTATCTGTCAACTTTTGTTGATCACTGGCTATGTATAAACCTTTTCCCACTACTATCTGTCAACTTGCCTTTCCTTCGCATGGTGTTTTTTTATCAATACTGATGAAACAATATTATTGGAAAACTTAATTTTTGATCAACACCGGTACGACAATGAGCTGCGTATATTAATAGTTTTATTCTCAATGTTATTTCCATGGCGATTTCGAATGTAATTATTTTTTATATTTCGTGTCTCGTTTAGCTCGTGACATCACACAACCAATCAAAAGAATTAGAGACTCCGCCTACTCGTGACGTCAAACAACCAATCAAAACTGTAATAGCCACGGAAACATAGGATAATCCAGATTGATATAGTAACGGATTGTCGAGACACGTCAGATCAATATTAGCCAGATCTTGATATATGAGATACTCCGTAAAAACCTCTTATGGGGTTAATAACACATAAACAATTGCAACTTCCAGCCTCGCACTTTCGAACAACGTACTTTTAAATCACAAACCGAATTTCGATTTTTTTTTTAACAAATTGAAATATTTGTTTATACAATTTTGCTTAAAATCATATATTATTAATAGATATACGTTGAATAGAAGTATTTAAAATTTTTTTTGAAAAATACCTGTACGTACTTGAAGTAAGGTCATTTTATCTGCTTTAAACTTCAATTTCACAAAATGTGTATTTTCTCCATAAACGGAACGTTTTTCAGTCTATTGATGCAAATACAAAACAAATTGGTTTACAAATGTAGCATACCCTATAACACATTTTAACACAGACATTTTATTCTATTTGATCAGAAAAGTTCATTTTGACTGTGTAAAAAGATGAAAATTGTTCATTTAAAAAAATAGGAATTAAAGAAAATCAACCACAAATTTTTAGTTTTTTTAAAATCCTGTGTTAAAGTGTATAAACGTGTCCCCCCCCCTTCATAACTTGTATATAAAATTTCAAATCAATACACATAAAAGATTCTGAGAAAATATTCTTTAAAATTTGACCATTTTATATATAACATTATGGAGATAAGACTTATGGAGACTTTATAGAGACACCGATCTCCTTAAAGCTGCAGTTCCCTGTAACGATCGAAAAGAGGGTTCTTAACCCTCCAGTGAGTTCGACGAGATATCTCGTCTATCAAAATCTGATCAATTTTGTTATTGACGAAATAGCTCATCATCAAGGTATTGCCGACCTCGTCATTAGAAGAATGCTGACCAGATCATGATCTCGCAAGCATAAAAAAAAAGTGGCAGTATCTTTACGACAAGGTATCTTGCCATTAACAAAATCCGTTTAAGAACTTTACGACAAGGTATCTTGCCATTAACAAAATCCGTCAGATCTTTACGACAAGGTATCTTGCCATTAACAAAATCCGTCAGATCTTTACGACAAGGTATCTTGCCATTAACAAAATCCGTCAGATCTTTACGACAAGGTATCTTGCCATTAACAAAATCCGTCAGATCTTTACGACAAGGTATCTTGCCATTAACAAAATCCGTCAGATCTTTACGACAAGGTATCTTGCCATTAACAAAATTCGTCAGATCTTTACGACAATGTATCTTGCCATTAACAAATCCATCAGATCTTTACGACAAGAAATCTTGCCATTAACAAAATCCGTCAGATCTTTACGACAATGTATCTTGCCATTAACAAAATCCGTCAGATCTTTACGACAAGGTATCTTGCCATTAACAAAATCCGTCAGATCTTTACGACGAGGTATCTTGCCATTAAGAAAATCCGTCAGATCTTTACGACGAGGCATCTTGCCATTAACAAAATCCGTTTAAGAACTTTACGACAAGGTATCTTGCCATTAACAAAATCCGTCAGATCTTTACGACAAGGTATCTTGCCATTAACAAAATCCGTCAGATCTTTACGACAAGGTATCTTGCCATTAACAAAATCCGTCAGATCTTTACGACAAGGTATCTTGCCATTAACAAAATCCGTCAGATCTTTACGACAAGGTATCTTGCCATTAACAAAATCCGTCAGATCTTTACGACAATGTATCTTGCCATTAACAAATCCATCAGATCTTTACGACAAGAAATCTTGCCATTAACAAAATCCGTCAGATCTTTACGACAATGTATCTTGCCATTAACAAAATCCGTCAGATCTTTACGACAAGGTATCTTGCCATTAACAAAATCCGTCAGATCTTTACGACGAGGTATCTTGCCATTAACAAAATCTGTCAGATCTTTACGACGAGGTATCTTGCCATTAACAAAATCCGTCATATCTTTACGACAAGGTATCTTGCCATTTACAAAATGGATAAGATCATCATGGACGAAATCACTTGTAGGGTTAACTCTCTAAAGTAGATGTAAAAAAGATGCAATATATCACATTGGCGTCCGATTAAAAATGCCCTCCAAAATGGGTTTTTCTTACCGTCTGTTTCTTCTTACTCAACGCTTTCCCCTTTTTTTAAATTAGTTCACACGGCCCACTTTGTTCACAATCCAGCCCGCAACGTTCTTGAAGTTGTTCACCCCTGCATTAGATGCTAAATGCACGCAGCGTGATGTTTTAAAATTCATCTTTACCCACGCATAGATCCCACAGCAGCCACATAACCACATCAAAAGTGACACCATATTCAAACACACCAAATCTGACACCTTGCATATTCTTCTTCTAGTGGAGGATATCATACAAATCCACAATCCAAACACGCAAAGCACACAAGAACCCAGCTCACCATAGGTCAAATGGTTGGAATGCCCCTGTGAAACCGTCAATCGCCTCCTCTACAATAATATAGCGATCCAAAAAAACAAAGCTTCTGCCAGCAGACTCTTCCAAGTCACTCATGAGGGAAGGGAGCCATTGGAGAGGGATTCCGCACCTATTTGAATTGGTAATGTGGTGTTAAGGGCAAATATTATCAAAATGACCGAGTAGTTGCCTCTGCTAATGTTTGACGAAGGTGAGGTGGGTGTTGTTACGAAGTTTATTTTCAAACGTTGCTGAAGTTTGATACTGGGCCAACCTAAAGCAAGAATGTACTGTGTCCACAGGATGTTTCAGATCTAGTGTAGGAATCACGAGGACAGGTAGGGAAGAAAACACAATTATATATATAAACCGTCTTTTTAACCTTTCTAAGAATTTTTTTTTCTTCTGCCAGCCTTCAATCTTTTCACAATAAGTCTTTGTCATTTCCATGCCATGCCTCAGATCTTTTCACCATAGAACACATAGTTAAACCGTGTTTTCAACCATTTTAAGGTTTACTTTTCTTTTGCCTACGCCAGCCTTTGGCCTTTTCACTTTACGTTTTAGCCTTTACCCATGTCATGTCTCTCTCAGCATACAAGTCACCTTTCCACCATAAAACACATAATTAAACCGCATTTTAAGCCATTCTAAAAGTTACTTTTTTTTACTACGCCAGCCTTTTCATTGTAAGTCTGTCATAACCATGTCATGCCTCAACATAAGTAGTTTTTACTATAAAATACACAATTAAATCATATTTTCAACCATTCTAAGAGTTACGTTTTTTACCTTCGCAGGCTATCAGTCATTTCACCATAAATCTCCGACATCAGCCATTTCACCACCATGAATCTCTGGCATCAGACTTTTCACCATGAATCTCTGCCATAACCATGCAATGCCACGTCTTTCATCCCATAACCATGCCATGCCACGTCTTTCATACCATAACCATGTCATGTCTTTCTCAGCATGTCACCTTTTCACCATAAAACACAAAGTTAAACCGTTTTTCAACCATTTTAAGAGTCCATACTTCCTTTTTTGCCAACCCCAGCCCTTAAGCCCTTCCACTATAAGTCACTGCCATAACCATGTCACGTGTCAGCATAAGTCACCTTTTCACCAAATAACATACAAGTAAACCGTATTTTCAACCATTCTAAGAGTTTTCTTTTTTTGCCTTCTCCAGTCTTCAGTTTTTTCACCCTAAATCTCTGCCATAACCAATGTCATGCTATGTTTTTCTCCCCACCAGTCACCTTTTCACCATAAAACACACAGGCAAAGCGTATGTTTAACCATTCTAACCATTTTTAACCATTTTAAGAGTGTTTTAACCATTCTAACCATTTTTAACCATTCTAACCATTATAAACCATTCTTTTATTTTGCCAACACCAGGCTTCAACCGTTTCACCAGAATTATCCTTTTGGCAGTTTAATATAATCTATAAACAGAATATATGTATCGTAAATATGTGACGTATAAGACTCCGTCATAGTCTTATACGTCACCCCCGTGAAGCCTAAGAAAAACCAAAACCGATTTTAGACTCAGTTTGGTGTGACACCTGGAAAAAAAGCTATGGCGAGTCGTCACCTTATTCGTTTCATTCAGGAGCCTTATGATATTATCAATTTTACTCGCCTTTTATTCATATTTGCAGCTGCCAGAATTGGTCGCATGGTCACCCAAGATTATTTGCATAGTTCAATAGTGTTGACTGAGTCAAATGTCTTATTTGCTCAGCACTGGAGACAAATTTTGCCGAGGACATTTGGCAAGACTGTAATTCAATTTTTTTATCCCGTGTCGTGAAAGCTAGGTTGTCTAGCTAGGAAAGCTAGCTATAGTCATGAAAACTAGGTTGTCTAGCTAGGAAAGCTAGCTATAGTCATGAAAACTAGGTTGTCTAGCTAGGAAAGCTAGCTATAGTCATGAAAACTAGGTTGTCTAGCTAGGAAAGCTAGCTATAGTCATGAAAACTAGGTTGTCTAGCTAGGAAAGCTAGCTATAGTCATGAAAACTAGGTTGTCTAGCTAGGAAAGCTAGCTATAGTCATGAAAACTAGGTTGTCTAGCTAGGAAAGCTAGCTATAGTCATGAAAACTAGGTTGTCTAGCTAGGAAAGCTAGCTATAGTCATGAAAACTAGGTTGTCTAGCTAGGAAAGCTAGCTATAGTCATGAAAACTAGGTTGTCTAGCTAGGAAAGCTAGCTATAGTCATGAAAACTAGGTTGAAAGAGTAGTGGATCAACAAACGAGAGGTTGCGTGTTAAAAACTCGATCCAATCAAAACCATCGTATTCGAGGAGGCTGGTGTACGTTAAAACAGTCGTGGCCTCAAATGTCCCCCCGTTGGTGTGATTCGGATGTTTGAAGGGTACGGAGCTAAATGGGGTGTGACCTCATCATCTTACAATGGTTCATAATGACGAGATGTTGTCTTCAGATTTTTATCTCCAGGGAGACGAAAATCCAACTACCTACTTGGCAGCCCAATACAGTCTAGAAACAGAAGGTAAAAAATTCACCTCTATCAGTAGTATGCGTTACTCCCAGACCCAGGTGCAGAATTATATTCAGTGTTCTGCAACACAACTCCAAGCAATTGCAATTGTTCTGTAGCCATTTCGTCCGAAGTTTGAATACTCCAGTAAAATAAAAAACAGGAGTAAAGCACAATTCTGTGGCCTAAATATGTACTACATATTTGTAATAAAATATCAAAATTAATTCACTTGCTTTATTCAAAATCAAGGCATACTTTCAAAATTTGCAATTATGTCCACAACTTTTGAAGTGAAATATTTTGTCACTGACATAGAAGATGTGTTATTTATAAAGTGTTTGTGGTAGTTTGGGGCGGTGTAAGAGGTTGTTCCGTAGCTAGAAAAGAAAAAAAAAGGTGTGGCAAGGAACGCGCTTTGCAATTCGGAGCATCGTAACTTATGATTGAAAAAAAAAATCGTCCAAGACTGCTGTTCTGCAAAGACTTTGTTCTGCGATGTACGTCGCACTTTTTGAGAACTTTCTGCTCCCGGGTTCCCAGGAAACCTAAACAAGATCAAAAGCAATTTTAAATTTCGTCAATTGTTTCTATTTTATTAAATTCTTATACTATGACCGTTGCGTTGCATGTGTATAGAAGACACCATGAAATTGGAGCTAACAGCTTTGGAATCAAAGAATAAATTGTATTGTAGGTGGTAAGGATTTATGTCTTAGTTGTAAGGAAACTCGACACAACCGTCAAGAGTTCCCGTCCATGTTGTGAAATCACAAATCTAGATCTAGATAGGGCCGCGAAGGGTTGTGAGTTCGAATCGAACCCTAGACCATCGTTTCCAAACGGGGAGGGGAAGGCTGGTGCACGTTATATATCATGCTCTCAGATGTCCTCACGTTAGCGTGGTGTGGAAGTTTGGAGAGTGGGGTGCCATACATAAGAGACGTTTTACTGACACATAGAAAAGTTGTCCCAGGGTACATTACATAAATCGAAGGTGCTCCACCTACAACTAAGTTTGTTGTAAGGTGTCATTTGAAAGATAAACATTAATGGGGGTCCACAAAAAAAAATACTTCAAGTAGGTAGATAATTAACGTCACACTGGAGCAACACAACGGGCTATTAGCGATAGTCCGGGATCAACCTCCAAAGTAAAAGAACCGAGGACAACGCCTCGCAATTTGGAATCACGGCCAGATGAAGAGAACAAAACCTGATCTGGCACCCTACTCTTCAAACGTTCACACCACGCCAACCAACGTCAACATCTAAGGCCACTGTAGATTTAACCGACGCCAACCCACTTTGTACTCGATTGTCTTTAGTTGGATTCGAATCAGCAACCCAACCGGGCTACCGAAGCCCGGGACACGCAGGAAATATTGAACCAGGATACATTACAGGAATCGAACCTGCTCCGCCTACAACTCAGTTCGTCGTAAGGTGCAATCTGAATGACAAGCATTAATGTCCACATAGGAAAAAACCCATTCAAACTGTAGGAGGCTACAGAAGGACAAATTACGCTATCTCTTCTGCAACACCGACAGGCTCATAAAGAAAGTGAAGTGCATATTGACGTCTCAATGCCTTCCACGGTCTGGTTTTTAAGTGACAATAACACTAAAAGCAGACCAAAAAGAACGGTAAAGCATCGTTCCCCCCACACCACGAGGACGCACCACCAAGACCTTGTCCTCGAACCCATTTTTTCATCCCGACTCCTCTTGCGCAAGGAGTTAGAGGACAGGTACGCTATCTCCCGAGAGTATATTGCCGAATTCAGCTCACTGGTTCCCTTATCTTTCCGGACTCATATTTATCCCCGCGATAAGCGAGTCTCAGTTGCAACGGTTGCCCTTTTCCGCCAAGTGTTTAAAGGCTGCATCAGGGGAGTTGGCGATCGAACCAGGCGCCACTGCCTACGCGGCCCTGGGGAATTACGAGCATCCTTTGGCGTCAGGGCGCCCTTCAACACCTAGATGGGCCTCTTGACAGTTCGCTAAACACTTGATGCAATCTGCTTTTGGAATGGTAATTTGGAGGGAGAATCTCGCGTGAGGTGCTGCGAGGTCAATGAGCAGTTCGACGGAGGTTTGGCAATGTCTACCGGGTGTAAATTAGGAAGTTTCGTGTCTGGGCCCCAAAGTGATAGGACCGCTCGATTTCCATGGGAAACTTCCAAGCGGCCCATGTTTTAAAATGTGCATTGTTTTGGGGTAAAAAAATGGTAATTTTTAGTTAACGTCGTACTAGAGCAACACAACGGGCTATTGACGACGGTCCGAGATCAGTCCCTTAAGTATTGTTTTTGGGTGGGTAGGTGTTTTTGTAGCGAATCACAATTCGGTGTAATCTACGGTGAAGATGGTTGGTAAGTATTTTAACCTTTAGACTGCAGCCTATACAGACGTTATACCATGATCGCACCTAAAATGAAATTAGATAACGGCCAGTACATCAGTTGTACCTTGAAAGTTATACGAATCGTTCCAAGAAAGAATCGCCTCAGTAATATCTATAAATATAGTCAATTGGTTAATAAACATCGTACTGGAGCAACACAACGTGCTATTGACGATGGTCCAGGATCAATCTCAAAGCCCCGATAAAGATGCACTTAATCTTGTTAACTCAAGTTAGTCAACGTAAAGTCACTAAAGTTTCCAAAAGTTGCCAAAACTGAAAGTGCTTTTGAGACAGTTTTTCTCAAAGACCTCTGGTTAACAAGTTTCACAAATCGTAGCAAAAAGTCATCTTCGTTACAATAGAGCAACACAGTGCATAGTTTTAACTAAGAAAATTTTTTTATTAAAAAAAAATAATCCAGAAATAAAGTTTAAAAAATATTATTTCTGGAGCCAAGTACGTGTTTCCATATCAAAAACATGTCCTCGCGTTGGCACTGTGTTGATGTTTGGAGAGTGGAGTGCCAGCTCAGGTGTGAACTTATAAGCTCCGTGGTTCAAAATTACTTAGTGATGTCATCGGTGTCTTTCCCTTCGTATGATCCCGGATCGTTGCCAATAGCCCATTGTGTTGCTCCAGTGTGATATTAATTAAATACCTACCTATCTGAAACCGACTCCACCATCTTGTCCCGTCCTTTAACCATCAGTCAGACAGTTTTTACTACCAAACTCTTGGTTTTTCTGTTTCTGAGCAACTGCTGCAAAGGCCCTTGAAAATCACCCTAGAAGAGTTTTAGGGCAATTACGGGTCTGGGAAAAACACGCTCTAGATTTTGCACAAACACACAAACCCTTCACACACACACTGACTCTGTCTCTCTCTTCTTACTGCGAGAAAATGTATTGCTGCTTGAAGAAGTTTGATGATTGGTAATTTTTAATTAACGTCGTACTACAGCAACACAAGAGGCTATCGACGACGGTCCGGGATCAATCCCCTAAGGGAAAGATCCATAGACAAAACCTCGTAATTTTGAACCACGGTCAGATGACGAGGCAACACCTGAGCTGGCATCCCACTCTACGAAATTCCACACCAACACAACGTGAGTACTGTGGCCCACGACAGATTTAAGGTGCACCAGCCGCCTCTAGACCATACGCTTACTAACATCCCTGCACTGACCCGGATTTGAACCAGGAACCTTACTATTTACAGGCTGACACCTTAACCACCAGACCGGTTGTTCGGCGTCTGTACGCGTGATAAAATCTGACAAAATTAAAGGGAGTTAGGAAAAAGAAATGGAAAATTGGAGGTTGGGGTACCAGATCAGATGATAGCACCTTGTTCTGCCCATACTTCAAAATTACGAGGTCTTGTTCTCGGGTTTTTCTCTTCGTGTGGAGTAGCCCGGTTAAAAGAGTAACGGATTAGTAACCGGGGTGTTGCAAGTTCGAGTCCAACGATAGACCTTCGTGTACAAAGGGGGATAGAGAACATTAACTCTGTGGTGCCAGCTGAGGTGCTTGTCTTGTGACCATGGTTGAAAATTACGTTGTGTTGTCCCAAATTTTTTCCTTTCGAGATTGTTCCCTGATTGTCGCCAAAAGCCCTTTGGGTTGCAGAAGTGAGATGTTAATTAATATCCCTACCTTCCTTTCTCTTGGAGATTATTTCGGACTGTTACCAATAATTCATTGTCTGTGTTTGTTACACCAATGGACATAAATTCAACTACAAACAACCAAAAATATTTGGGATACTTTTGCTTGAAGGAAAGACAGTTTGTGCTTAAAAAGTTTTTTGATCAATCTATATCTATATAGTATATATAGTACCTCAAAAGTGCAAAAATCAGTTATTCTACAGATTATCTAGATAATGTGCAAATAAACTAGGGTGATCCGTTAAAGTGCCTAAAATTGTTTCATTTCTCAAATTACCTATATAATCTGCAAATTACCTAGATAATCTAAACATTACGTACTAGGTACTCGTTAAAGTGAAAATAAGATCCTTGTTGGAACATCAACAACGTTTCTGTTCGCTTAAATTTACATATGTTATTTATTTATATTTCGATATTTAAAGAATCAAGTTAATACATTTAAACAGTCAACAAATTAGTTGATAGAATCAATCATCAATCAATTAAATAACTATAATAGAAAGAATCAAACGGTTTAAAATATTATTACGATTAAGGAAATTAACATAACGTTATTTATTTATTTTGCGATATCCAAAGAATCAAGTTAATACAATCAAACAATCAACAAATTAGTTGTGATAGAATCAATCATCAATCTCAATCAGTTAAAACACTATAGTAGAAACTAAAAGTGGAGGGAGAGGGGACGGTGTAGGGAAAGGAAATTAGAGAAACAGGCGAAACCAAACTCAAAGTGGAGGGAGAAAGGGAAGATGTAGGGAAAGGAATTGAGAGAAACAAACTTTTGAACATTAACGATATGGAAGCCGCTAATGTGCACATTACCTAGGTTAAATGCAGAAAACTTTTGATTCCGCACGTTAACGGAGCAAATCAGTTAATCTGCAAATTAGCTATGTAATGTGCACTTTAACGGCTTCGAGCTTTAGTGGTAACATATACATAAAAGGATCTGTGTGTATGTATGTGAGTGTATATTATCTATACAAATCCACGCCAAATTTGGTACACTTATACTTTAGAACAGTGGTCCCCAACCCCCGGGCCGCGGACCGGTACCGGTCCGTGGATCATATGGTACCGGGCCGCCCAAGGAACATTAAATTATTTCCATTTTATTTACTGTGGTGTATTTCTCTCGGGTTTGTGCGGTTCTTATCTATGAAATGTCCACTCAAATTAGGAGGCGGTAAATCATAACTTTGAATTTGTTCTGTTACTAGAGCTTCAATTATGATTTCTGAATTCTATGTCTCTATTTTCCTATTTTGACAAATGTGACAACTGTTTTCAAGTTGGCAGACAAAGTAGCTGCATTTAAAGCAATACTCAAGTTGTGGGGACGGCGTGTGAACAGAGGCATTTTGGACATGTTTTAGACATTAGTGCGGATTTTAGGCGAGACTGAGCCTAAACATTGATTCCCCCAGTTGGTGCGCGATCACCTTTCTTTGCTTTTAAAAGAGCACAACAGACCCAACCACAAAAGACTCACAGACTAGTAAGGAATGAATCCGCGATCCATCTGTCAACAAATCAGTCGAATCTAGCATGTCTGTCCAAGAAGAAGATCAACTACTGGAGATTGCAAATGAAGGCGGCCTTAAAACTACGTTTGAGACAATAACTCTGCCGGTGTTCTGGATTAAAGTCATGGCGGAATACCCTGAGTTTGCCACCATAGCACTTAAATCCCTATTGCCATTTCCGACAACCTATCTGTGTGAACCGGGGTTTTCTGCAGTGACAGCAACCTAAACAACGGAATAAACTGGACGTAAGCAACACACTTCGGGTGTCATTGTCTAAAATTACCCCCAGAGAAAACCTTCTCGTTGCAAAGAAACAAACTCAGGGTTCTCATTGATTTAGCGTTCTAGTGAGTTAAAATGTTAAATCACTTTTTATTCCTTTTTTGGTGTAACTGTATTTTATTTTGAAGGCATGTTTAAATACAATTAAATTAAAATTATCAAATCAAAACAATCTAAAATATAAACAGTCAACGTCCCCCCTCAGTGGGACGCGTTAAAATTATCAAACGTTGATCCGGTCCGCGGCGATAAAAAGGTTGGAGAGCACTGCTTTAGAATACTGCAAAAAACACAGACTATTTCTTTCCTGACTTCATACCCATCTGTAGCCATGAAAATTGGCACACAGTTAGTCGAAAATGCCCCTCGAAGCCACAATTTTAAAATCTGAAGCTTGTTTTTCTGCAATAAATGGACATGAATAAGGAAACACGTTTTACAGGGTTTCTGTATGAGTTAACACAGGGAAAAGTCGCTGTCATATTTTAGCTGTCACGGTAGGAAACACATTCTACAGAGTTTGTGCATTTGACTTAAACACGAAAATGTCGCGGTCATATTTTAGCTGTCGTGATCTTATTTGAAACCCTAGAAACGTCAGGTTATTCAGTTAGTATAAAATAATAAAATAAATTTTTAGGACTTCGATCTGTAGGATTGCTCTATTCGTGACAAAAGAAAGCCCCTTTCATATTTAGAAATGAAAAATATATTCGTTTTTCATCTTGACACGAAAAGCACTGGAAACTACAAGAGCTATGAAATAAAAAAAATGATTGATCTTGAAACTGGATTTTCTACTGAAAATGATCTTCTATCTCATTCCCAAAGCACAGGTTGGAGGCCAAAAGTCGAGCTCTAGTTCTTGGTATCGGTGCAAGAATCTCGTTTTCTCTCCTGGTCGAAAAATTTTCTCACGCTCTTAAAAACTGTTCACTTCCCTCGATTCTCCCATGTATGTTTTTGAAATGTCGTTCCAAGGATTGTGAGATCAGGTAAATATTCAATTATCATCGCCATATAGAAACACAACCCAAGGATTATGGTGTTTGTTATTTGGTATTCTTTTCATTAACGTCAAACTGGAGCAACACAAAGGGGGTATTGGTGACTGTCGGGGTAATTGGTAAATTTAGTTAACGTCGTACTAGAGCAAAACAACGGGCTATTGACGACGGTCCGGGATCAGTCCATTAAAGGAAAGATCCGAGGACAAACGAGGATTTTGAACCACGGTCAGATGACGAAGCAACACCTGAGCTGGCACCCCACTCTCCAAACTTCCATGCCAACCCAACGTGAGGACTTTCGACCACGACAGATTTAAGGTGCACCAGCCGCCTCTACACCATGCGTTTACAAACATCCATGCCCGAACCCGGATTCGAACCAGGAACCTTCCGATCTAGAGGCTAACAACTTAACCACTATACCGGTTGGTCGGCGGTGACGGTCGGGGATCAACAACCGAAGGAAAAGATTCAAGGACATCGCGTAATTTTGAACCACGGTCAGATGAGGCCACACCTGAGCTGGCTCCCCATCTATCCAAAACTTCCATATCACTCCACCGGGAGGATATTTAGGACAACGACAGATCTAACTTGTACCAGCCTCCTTTGCACAAGGCGTTCTTTGGTTGGATTCGAACTCTTCAATCCCCGATTGCTAGTACATTACTCGTCCAACCGGGCTACAGCGACCCTCAGTTCCAGAGATTTTTCCATGCATGTTTTTAAAATGTTGTTTGTTCCACGAATTCTGGGGCCGCGGTACTCCGTTTGGAAGAGTAACGGAATAGCGACCGGGGTTTCGTGAGCTCCAATCCAACAAAAGAGAGTCGTATACAAAGCGAGTTGATGCAAATTAATCCTGTCGTGTGGAAGTTTGAAGAGTGGGATGATAGATCAAGTATTGCCTAGTCATCTGACCTGGGTTCATAATTTTGTGGTGTTGTCCTTTCCTGTTAGGACTGATCCCGGACCGTAGTCAATAGCTCGTTGGGTTGTTCCTGTACGACGTTATTAAAATAGCTACCTACCTTTCTCCATGGTAATTGGAGCTCAGGTGTTGCTCTAGTACGACGTCAATAGCCCGTTGTGTTGCTCTAGTACGACGTTAATTACAAAATTACCAAAATTCCCTTTTACCATGGTAAATGTCGCGTGGAAGTTTGGAGAGTGGGGTGCCAGCTCAGGTGTTGCTTCGTCATCTGACCGTGGTTCAAAATTACGAGGTGTTGTCCTCGGATCTTTCCCTTAAGGGACTGATCCCGGACCGTCGTCAATAGCCCGTTGTGTTGCTCTAGTACGACGTTAACTAAAAAATTACCAATTACCATGGTAAATGTCAATTGCTAATTTTTAATTAACGTACTAGAGCAATACAACGGATTGACGACGGTCCAGGATCAATTCTCTGTGGGTATAGGTAATGGTAATTTTAGTTAACGTAGTACTAGAGCAACACAACGGGCTATTTACGACGGTCCGGGATCAGTCCCTTAAGGGAAAGATCCGAGGACAACATCTCGTAATTTTGAACCGCGGTCAGATGACGAAGCAACACCTGAGCTGGCACCCCACTCTCCAAACTTCCACACCAACCCAACCAATTCCCTGTGGGAAAGATCTGAGGAAAACACCTTCCTGGTTCGAATCCGGTTCCGGGCATGGATGTTTTTTTTAGACCCTCCCTGGACCCACTCACCGTTAGGTTTAGAGTGTATTTGTGGTCCAGGGGGAAAGGGTGGGGGCGACTTCCACAGCACAAAGGGGGCCCAAGAGGACCCACGCCGGCCAATCGATCTTTTTTTTCCCTTTAAATATTATATTTGTGGTTGTTTTATTCCCAAATGAGAATTATAATGGTTCGGTAACGTTCCGGCCTTATGTTAAAAATTACAATAATCATCCGGAGTCCCGGGAAACCAAGAATGCAAAACCGGTGGCACACCGTTAAAATTACATTTAATACATCGGTGGCACACCGGGAAATGTAACTTAAACGCAGAACAAGAAACACAAACAAACACAAAACATAAAACACAACACAAACACATAACAAAAAGACGTTACAATACAAAAAGAGGAAATACAAACACATCAAGAGTTGAATTAAAATAATATACAGGGTGTTTCAGTGAACCGTTTCAGAACTTCTAAGAGGGGTAGGGTACATCCTGACGAACCAAAATCATATACCAATGGGCAGTCAGAAATGCTTTCCTGACGCGGTAGATGGCGTTGTGCGAAAATCCCGAGCTTTCGTGTAGGGAATCTTCATTTCGCACAAGAACGCCAAGTTAGTAGGATGGATGATTACACGATAGCAGAGTTAGCCGATATGCATTTGGCGTACGGGGCTGAAAATTGTAGTGGGCCAGCCGCACAGCGTTTGTACGCGGAACGATATCCGACGAGGCGTATCCCCAGTCATAATTTCTTTGCAAGACTGCACCAGAGGTTAGCTGAGACAGGTTCATTAGAAAGAGCTGACAGGGACAGGGTAAGAACAGCACGGACTGCAGACGTCGAATAGAATGTGCTGCAGCATGTACAGGGGAATCCAAGACCGAGTACACGAAGTGTAGCAAACGCAGTCGGGGTTTCCCATTGCAGCGTCTGGAGGATTCTCCGAGAAGAAGACATGCATCCGTTTCACGTGCAGCGTGTCCAGACACAGCAACCGGAGGATTATGCACTTCGTATTGCTTTCGCACAGTGGTACCTTGGAAAATGTGCTACAAATCCCCTTTTTCCTGCTGAAGTGTTGTTTTCCGATGAGGCATCCTTCACAAGGGAAGGAATTTTCAACACGCATAACGACCATATCTGGGCGGTCGAGAACCCGCAAGCAATACGACGTCGTGCAGCACAGATTCGATTTTCGGTCAATGTATGGGCCGGTATTATGGGAGATAGGACCTAACTACTTGCTCTTTCTGCAGCAAGTATTGCCACAACTTTTGAGAGATGAACAGATTTCTGCATCGACGCAACAGACAATGTGGTTCCAACACGATGGAGCCCCTGCCCATTATAGCGGAGATGTTCGTAACTACCTGGATGTCACATTTGGTCAGCAGTGGATCGGACGTGGTGGTCCCGTGCGTTGGCCTGCTCGGTCACCCGACCTATCATGTCTTGATTTTTATTTCTGGGGTCATCTGAAATCGCTAGTTTATGACACCCCTGTTGACAATGTTGAGGTAGTAGCTGCCGGAGAAATTCGAGATATGCCTGGAGTATTCCAGAATGTTCGGATGTCCATGCGTCGGAGATATGAGGCGTGCATTGTAGCCCGTGGAAGAAACTTCGAACACTTACTTTAATCCATGTACCTTTTGCTTCTTTTCATGTATTATTAAAACGATTTCTCACTTACGGTCCCTTTTCTTTACGGTGCTTCTGTGTACAGCACCGCTTCAGGAAAGCATTTCCGACCCCACATTGCTATATGATTTCGAGTTGTCAGGATGTACCCTACCCCTCTTAGAAGTTCTGAAACGATTCACTGAAACACCCTGTATTATTTTTAAAAGGTGATAATGATTTGATGTTTATAAATAGGATTTAAATGAAAGTGAAATGTGAATATTTTATGAGAATGTTATGTGGTGGTGAATTTAATGTTGTGGTGTAAGAAGTGAATACTATCAATACCTCCTAGAGATAAGAAAGCCAAACCACTGTTTTGTGACGTCAGAAAAATTAGGCGATGCAAAACATCATTGTTGAGCGTTTGTTTATCAGCGAGTTCCGACTTCATTCAACGAATTATTTAGTTAATGAAATGAAATTGAAAGCAGGGGAAGGAATATATATATATATATATATATATATATATATATATATATATATATATATATATATATATATATATATATATACAATTTATAACTGTGGGAAACAATAAAATATGACAAAGCAACGTTAAGAAGGTTAAAATTTAAATAGTAATGTTTGCGATGCTTCATTGAATATCTAGAAAGTTACGGGAGGAAATAAATGCGACCCAGTGAAATTAAGAGTTTCAATTAATTATGGATACAAAATCAAGTTGACAGTTTAAGTTATATTTAATAGGCAATGATTAACAAATTCTGATACATCTGTGGGAAAAAGAAATTATGAAGAATACCCATCATCCTTGATAAATGCAGCCATATAAATACATTTTTAATTTAGATTAATTTTCGGTTATTCATTAGAAAGGTTAAAATTTTCAAGGGCTATCTTTGTTGGGTTCTAGGACCTTCTGATAAATTATTGTATCTACGTGTATAGTGACAGTATGATACATTTTACATAAAGAAAAACTAAATTAGGATAGTAGCATTTAGTAAATCCATTATTCAAAATAATAAATCATTAACAATAATTTCCTTGTTAATGGAATTTTAAAAATGACGAGTTTAGTATAAATGCTTATTTTTAAGGTAATTAAAGAACATAACTATAGAAGTTGATCAGATATTTTTTTTTTCAATTACAAGCATTTGAAAACTATTTATATTTAACTTGCAGGATGGATGCATATATCAGGTGTCTCCAATGTCAATTGCATAATAATTTTTGACCAATATATCCATATAGTCCCTTTTATATTGTGTCAACTATTTAAAAATATTTTGCCTTAATTTTTGAAAAAGGAGGCTGGAGAAGTAAATCCTGCATGCAGGAATTAGTGAACACCCGTGATATATTAGGGTCATTCTATGCTGAAAGGGAAAAACTTAAAAAAATAAAATAAGATATATTTTACATAGTTTTGGGCTTAAAAAAAGACTGGAGTTCTTTGGTTTTGATTCATCGTGATTGTATTTGATTTATTGTAATGAAAATTAAGCTACTAGAATAAAATTTTGGAAAAATGAAATTTTTATTAAATTTAATTGATGAATGACAGTTTTAAAAAATGTGCATGACTACAATTATGAAAGGCTTTAGAAAGGAATGTATATACTTTTCAAACTATATCATGTTGAACAGAACAGAATTTTATTCAAATGTTCATGAACCTTTTCTGTTATTCCTTTTTACTGTAACGCAAGTTATTACATTAAATTTATTTCTTTGGACTTAAAAATATCAATAAATTAATAACATTCCTATCAAAGTTTAGCTTTTTATTAGTTTGTTGAACAATTCAAGTAAATATTTTGTTTTCTATTATTCTTTGCTAATATATTTACACTTCAAGATCAGTATATTTGTCTAAATGTAAGTTACCGTGGAATTGCCCTATATACATATAACTTGACATGAAAATTCAATTCCAATAATGGATTAACTTTAAGCATATAGTGATTAGTACATTATTATCATACATGAAATCATTGAGCTAACAAATTAATATAGAATTATATCAACCAGTCATTTCCAATGTACCCTATTGATAACATATTGAATACTATGGTAAGAAATTTATTTTAGAATTTCTAAAGTTCACTCACTGAAAGCAAAAAAATAATAGGACACTAGAAAAATAAATTTAATTCTCTTTATTAAACATAAAATTATCATAGCATAAATAAATAGCATAAGAATCAATACAGTAAATTATTCATTTTAATGAATTTACATAGCATATCTGCCAACACCACATTCCAATAAAAAACATCCACAGTTGACTTTAAATAATTAACTTATAAAATTTGTTAGAGTTTGAATCTTTCTATCTTTAGGAAAATTGTCATTTTGGGATTTTTTAGGCCTTTTCTTATATTTAGCAGACAAAACTAGCAAATCATTTATTTTTTTGCATCAGTTCTTCAAAAATATGTTTGTTGATTTTTTCAGAATTGACTTTTGTCGCAAGTTTAAACTGGCAGGAAAATTTCTGACGAGTTCAAAACATTTGACGTGATATTACATACAACATTTCTCTTATTTTGAAAGTCAACAATTTTCAAAGTCTGGTGATAACTTAGATACACTTATGTAATTGTATACACTTTGGTAATTACATCATTAATTGGATACTTCAATCCACCTCGATCTATATTTTTGATCAAAGCATAACATGAACTTAATTCAAGTTCTCAATCAACAGATAATTGAGCTTTACAAGATAAACAGTTGATGGTTTTTGAAAGAGAATGAACACAATAGCCAGCTACAAACACAATAGCAAGAATAGTGTCATTCAAGTCAGAGTTACAAACATTAATTTTACCCAAAAATTGAATTTCCCCCCCCCCCCCCAAATTTACAACTTCAAATACATTTTTCACATCTGAAATACTAATATCAATTTTACCATTTTTTTTAGCTTAACCATAATGGAAGAAGAGATATAATTCTAATTTTTTTTTTCAGTTTCAAAGAATTCTGTCAAAGTTATATTATACTGGGCACCTGCTAGCTGGCGATAACTGCCAAAACGGTCTTCTAATTAATCAGTTTGCAGTTAATATATACTAAAAATTTAACTCTTCTATACAATAAGTTGTTAGTTCTAATATTGCACGCGTTGTGTGATACAATGCTGTCTGTGTCTCTTTTGAAAGTTTCCCAGTATCGGCCGGGGTCTTGATCCATTTGTCCATCCAGGATTAAAAGCAATTCACAAATGTGTATCTCGCATCTTCTAGTGTTAATGGTTCTTGAAATTTGTTCATTACATCCTATCACTTTCATATAATTTTGATATACTCTGTTTCCTTAAAATTTAACAAACTGTTTTTCACCAGCAATATTTAACCCTTCTGCATTAGCTACATTAAATACCTGAAGTGCTAACTTAACATTCTGGCTTTCTAAAATGGTAGGGCAAAGTGATTTAGTTGTCAATGTATCAGCATATTTTACAATAGCATTTGATTCAATTTCATGAAGCTGTTTTAGTGTTAAGAGAGAGGCAGATTTTAATCTTTCTGTGATTTGTTCCGCATTCGATAAATTATTGTCCAATTGGTAAAACATTGGATAAAACCGTCCACAATTTTTTTGTTTAGCCAATTATTTCTAATACATTTCAGTATGTGGACAGGGTCAATAATGGAAAACAATGGTTTTGAAGGGTCAGCAGGATGATTATAACAAATACTCAATTTGGGTGGGGAAGCAAAAAAAGGAAACAGCTTTGCGATTAATGGCATTATTGTCACTGATGATGGACACAACTTTAAAACCAAGATGTTCAAGGCCTATAACAATTTTCAACAAGAAATCATAAAGAATGTTCAAAGTAATTGTCTTAAAGGGTAAAATGTGTATAACATCTTTATAACTAGATTTTATACTTTGCAGCATAAATACATAAGCAGAATTAGTTGCTTTCTCACAGTTATAGGATACCCCAATAATATCACCACCCTTATAATCAAGAAAGGATTTCAAATTAATTTCATCAATAAGTAATGATACATATTTGTCAGCATCATTTAAGTGTAAAATCTTTTCCTTAGCATATAATAAAAAATTATTATCAAGTCCTTCAGTTTTGGGATCAACATTACATTTTGAACAGTCTCTTTATTGTCGAAGGATGGGGTATAATTACAAATCTGCGCACTATTTCTTAAAAATAAATATGCGTGTGGGGATATGGTAAAGATCAAACTGTTTAAAATTAAAAAATCAGAACTGTACCGATTTCGATTCTTGTGATTTTCAGCAAGTGATAGTTGTTCACCAACAAACCCAATAATAAGCTTTGACTTTCACTTGCGACACACTTTAATAAGTCTTTCATTACATTCTGCGTTAAACTAAACATATTTTCAACATTACCGTCTCCATTTGGAGCAAACAACTTTGATGTTTCCAAAAGAATGGAATCTAAAGTATTGATGTTATTAATATGAAAGGGAAGTTTGCAATTTCCAATTTCAGAGATCATAACATTTTTTTTATAGGCTTTTATAAAACAATCTGAATCAACAACTACAGACAAGGATATCAATGGTGCTGATGTTGAGATAATAAGAAATAAAATGCACTTTTCTTTTTTTAACACAGAATAGCAAGTTGGCACATTGATCATTTCAACACGTTGCAAATGCTGGGGATCACTGCCTTTTGAAGCCGAGGCTTACAAAGGCTAACATAAATTTTCCTTCCAGTTTTTTCGTGTAACTCTTCTGCGAAGTACCTGCTGTCACTTGATGAAGTGAAGTTCACAAACCTAAAATTATGTTTATAATTATGTTTAATAATTTTAAAATCGAGTTCTTATTTAATTTTCTAACGCACAAACACACATACATCGCACCCCAGCTAGAAAAGTGAAGTCAAAAAAAATATTTATTGATGTTATGTTATTGAAAAATATGTATGAGGTGCCCTAGTGTGTTATATTACTACTAAATACAGAGTGTCCTAAAAGTTCCTGTAATGACGATTCGTAAATTTACTATACAAAAACAACAAACTTCAAAACAATAATTTTTATGCTAATGGTAAAAAGCACTTTCAACCTAACGTAGGAAAAAATAATTTGAACTTACGTTTACAATAAATGTTCAAAATTTTCATCTTTTTCTTGGAGGCAAGGCTGAAGTTTGCGCATATTTTTAGAAACGCGTTTCAAGATGCTGGGAGTGACTTCTTGTATCCTTTGAGTAATGGCAATTTTCAGATTACCTATTGTTTGGTGATTATCTTCATAAACTTTGTTCTTTAAATATCCCCACAGGAAAAAAATCAGGAATGTGCAGATTAGGGAAACGAGGTGGCCAAAGGTTTATTGAGACGAGGCGATCGCCAAAAAATCTTGAAGCATGCTCATGGTTACAAAACATTTTGAATGGCAAGTTGCAACGTCTTGTTGGAACCAAGAGTCTCATTCATTCACTTCTAATATTGCAACAAATCGTTGAATAAATTGAACAGGGTATCTTTACTTGGTATTGCATCCTTTGGATATTTATGTCGCCAAAAATCTTTACATCTTTCATATGATTTATTTTCAAAATAAGCCTCAAACAGCACAATTCTCTTAATGCATGACAAATTCATCTTGCAATGAAGAACAAGATGACATGGAACTTTTTTATCGCACAACTTGAGTGCAAAGAAAATCACACGATAAAAATTAAAGAGTCGATAAAACAATAAGCAGACGATAAAATTCAATAATTAAAAAAAACACTGGCAAATTTTTTTAAAGTTGGAGTACATGATCTTTTAGGACACCCTGTAGAATATAATGGAAGTTACCACCATAAATACTTACCTAAAATTTAAAGGAAGCTTATACTATTTCAATGTTTTATAGTATCCTTGAAGTGATGTTTCTCAAATTCTGTAATTTTGAGCTGTGTCACTTTTCTTGCCAGGGTGCGATATGTCTATACAGAACTCCCCCAGACAGTTTCAGAAGGACACAGAAGGATAATTATGAATTTTTACTCGACAAAATTTTCTCTCAATGTATATGCTTTTATTTTTGTTTTAAAGTAAAATTGCATTATTACTATTTTTGTTGATTGGCTGCTGCCATAAACATGGAGTACTTTACAGAATTAATGCCTTACAAATGATCAAAACATGCATTTTACTCAATGAAAATTATTATTTTTCAACTCTTATCTCAATACTGTCTATGAAATTCATGTCACTCAACAGCAAACTTTCCAAGTTGATAGTATGACATGGTAGAGGTTTAGGATATATAAACAAAATAATACTGTAATAGGCTTTTTCATTAGTTGTTCGAATTGTTTTTTAATCATAATTAAAGTCAAGATGTTTTGCTGTATTGTTATCACTATTATTGATTTATACATTTTAAATCATAACTTTATATATACTTAATTATTTATCATTTACCATATCTTTATCATTTATAAGTCATTGCATAAGTTTCAACGAAGTCTTTTTACTGCACATATCCTATCCGGGTTCTTGCTGGCTTTTAACTAATTACGTTAAATTTTTACTCAAAAACAAAAGTCACCATACAAAAGTATCTTTATATTTTTTCAATTCATGAAGTTTTTTATATGCTTCGATCATCATAAAACTACAGAATATAATGCCAACATAAAAAAATATCTTCACTTACTTTAAAATTGTTAAGACATAATCCTTCCTCGGAATTGCCGATATCCATTTTCTTCTGAGCTCTGGGTCAGATGGAAAGCTGAAGACTAACTATTGAATTTGCATCGTAGTTCTACAATCCTCTACAATGAGGAACACTCAAAGGGAATCTTAAAACTGCTTTGAGTACAAAAAAAATATGCTTCAACAAAAGTATAACTTTATAAAAGTTAAAAACCAACACATTCATCAATTTTCACCGCATAACGTTACTCAGTTATTTCAGGCTTTTTCGTAACCAGTGCGTTCCTATCATCGCCTAATTTTTGTGACGTCACTACTCTCTAGTGACGTAGTGGTTCGGCTTTCTTATCTCTAGGAGGTATTGATACTATACAGATGAAGCACATATACGAACCCTTAACGGGATGGTGATATGATTTGATTAAAAATTTATTATAAAGTGGTTTAAAATAGACGGAGGCATAGTCCCACCTCTCTACCTAAAAGAAGGGGAACCAGAGGGTGTCATTTCTTTTAGTGGGGGGAGGGCCCCGCCACCATCTCCATCACTGCCATAACGCAGGACTTTATTTTATATCTTGACTGACTATTTTTTAGAACGCTTTCTAGCCAGATGGGCTTGTTCTCCTCAGTAGGTTTGGTTATATGATGTGTCTGCGTGATCGGGGGGGGGGACAATCGAAGAGGAAGTGGTCGGGCATGGATGTTTGTAAGCGTGTGGTGTAGAGGCGGCTGGTACACCTTAAAACTGTCGTGGCCGAAAGTCCTCACGTTGGGTTGGTGTGGAAGTTTGGAGAGTGGGGTGCCAGCTCAGGTGTTACCTCGTCAACTGATCGTGTTTCAAAATTATGTGGTATTGTCTTCGGATATTTCCCGCTGGGATTGATCCCGGACCGTCGTAAGTACCCGTTTTGTTTCTCTAGTACGACGTTCATTAAAAATTACCAAATTACCGAGGACAACACCACATAATTTAAACCACGGTCAGATGACGAGGCAACACCTGAGCTGGCACCCCACTCTCCAAACTTCCACACCAACCCCACGTGAGGACTTTCGGCCACGACAGATTTAGGGTGCTCCAGCCGCCTCTAGACCATACGCTTACAAACAACCATGCCTTGACCTGGACTAAGACCGTAACCACTATACCGGTTGGTCGGCAAAATTGTTAAAAGATATATGCCCTTTGATAATTGTTAAAGGTAATGGTAATGGTAATTTTAGTTAACGTCGTACTAGAGCAACACAACGGGCTATTGACGACGGTCCGGGATCAGTCCCTTGAGGGAAAGATCCGAGGACAACACCTCGTAATTTTGAACCACGGTCAGATGACGAAGCAACACCTGAGCTGGCACCCCACTCTCCAAACTTCCACGCCAACCCAACGTGAGGACTTTCGGCCACGACAGATTTAAGGTGCACCAGCCGCCTCTACACCATACGCTTACAAACATCCATGCCCGTACCCGGATTCGAACCAGGAACCTTCCGATCTAGAGGCTAACACAATTGTTAAAGGATATATGATATAGTCGAAAAATTATTCGAAAACATTCGAGTATTCCAGTCTTGAAAGTGTTCGATTCTGCAAAGTATCCGGATTCTTGTGTTCGATTCTGCAAAGTATCAGGATTCTTGTGTTCGATTCTGCAAAGTATCCGGATTCTTGTGTTCGATTCTGCAAAGTATGCGTTTCTTTTGTTCGATTTTACAATGTATCCGGATTCTTGTGTTCGATTCTGCAAAGTATCCAGATTCCTGAAAGAGTTCGATTCTGCAAAGTATCCGGATTCTTGTGTTCGATTCTGCAAAGTATCAGGATTCTTGTGTTCGATTCTGCAAAGTATCCGGATTCTTGTGTTCGATTCTGCAAAGTATGAGTTTCTTTTGTTCGATTTTACAATGTATCCGGATTCTTGTGTTCGATTCTGCAAAGTATCCGGATTCTTGTGTTCGATTCTGCAATGTATCCGGATTCTTGTGTTCGATTCTGCAAAATATTCAGATTCCTGAAAGAGTTCGATTCTGCAAAGTATCCGGATTCTTGAAAGTAATCTACTCTCATAAGTACTCGATCCTGCGCCTCTCCAGCGAGGACATCTTCCCGAAAATGCACCGTCTGAATCCGAAAACAGAAACTCGAGTTATCTGCAGCCCTGCCCACGACACACGTGGGGCCACGCATAAAGATCGGGCGTCGCTGCAAGGAGTGGTCCTGCCCACGCGTACCCCCTCCTCCAGGGTCATTCATAAGGCACCGCTCACACCTACTGGAGTGAAGGTGTTTTACGAGTGCAGCAGTCCCTAATGAAGACAGATGGCGGCACGGGGGATTTATAGGAACGAACGCCCTTTGGCTCCTCCGATTGATCGGCCTGTTTCTTTGGGGATGTGCCTCGGATTTAAATACGTTCGAGTTTGTCACACGGAATGGTAACACATTGACCCTCCACCTCCTTTAGTAACTATTTGCCAACCCTTCATGCATTATCCATAGTCGGGATTTACATGATCCTCGAGTACCACGGGCCGACCAAACGGTCTGGTGGTTAAGGTGTTGGCCTCTGGATAGGAAGGTTTCTGGTTCGAATACAGGTCACTGAATAGATGCTTGAAATCAGATGGTGACCATAAATCTGTCGTGGCCGGAATTCCGCATTGGGTTCATGTGGAAGTTTGGTGACAGGGATGCCAGTTCAAGTGTTGCGTCGTTAATTTAACGTCGTTCAAATTTACGTTGTATGGTCCTCGGATATTTCCCTTAAGGGATTGATCCCGGACCGTCGTCAATAGCCCGTTGTGTTGCTCTAGTACGACATTAATTAAAATTACCTTACCCAATCAGATTGGTAATGGTAATGGTAAGTTTAGTTAACGTCGTACTAGAGCAACACAACGGGCTATTGACGACGGTCCGGGATCAGTCCCTTTAAGGGAAAGATCCGAGGACAACACCTCGTAATTTTGAACCACGGTCAGATGACGAAGCAACACCTGAGCTGGCACCCCACTCTCCAAACTTCCACGCCAACCCAACGTGAGGACTTTCGGCCACGACAGTTTTAAGGTGCACCAGCCGCCTCTACACCATACGCTTACAAACATCCATGCCCGGACCCGGATTCGAACCAGGAACCTTCCGATCTAGAGGCTAACACCTTAACCACTATATCGGTTGGTCGGCCCCAATCAGAGTGTCTTTGGTTGAGTGGAATTACTACCATCCTGAAGTTTGTAACATCCTGTACAAACTTTGACCTTCCTGATGGTACGGTAGATTCCTGGTTCGAATCCAGGTCAATGCACTTATATTTGTGATCCTATGGTGTAGAGGCGGCTGGTGCACCTTAAATCTGTCGTGGCCGAAAGTCCCCACGTTGGGTTGGTGTGGAAGTTTGGAGAGTGGGGTGCCAGCTCAGGTGTTGCCTCGTCATCTTACAAAATGACTTGGTGTTGTTCTGGGATCTTTCCCTTTGGGGATTGATCCCGGACCGTCGTCAATAGCCCGTTGTGTTGCTCTAGTACTACGTTAATTAAAAATTACCAAATTAATTCGAGGATCAGGGTAGACCGGTTGTAAGAGTGACGGATAAGTAACCGGAGGGTTGCGAGTTACAATCCAAACAAAGACCGTTGAGTACAAAGGGAGCTTTACAACGTTAAATCTGTCGTGTCCTCAAATGTCTTAACGTTGGAGTGGTGTTAAAGTTTGGTAAGGTAATTTTAATTAACGTCGTACTAGAGAAACTTAAAGGGCTTTTGACGAAGGTCCGAGATCAATCCCCTAAGGGAAAGATCCCAGGACAACACCACGTCATTTTGAACCACGGTCAGATGACGAGGCAACGCCTGAGCTGGCATCTCACTTTCCAAATTTTCATACCAACTCAACGTGAGGACTTTCAGCCACTACAGATTTTTCAGCTGCCCACTAGCGGCCTATACACCATACGCTTATATCGGATCTTTTCCCTAGGGTATTGATCCCGGACCGTCGCCAATAGCCCGTTGTGTGGCTACAGTGCGACGTTGGTTATTATATCTACCTGGTCAACACGCCTGGTACTCGATTTCCTTGCAGTTAAGTTGTGCTATATCAGATTGTTTTGGGGTCTTTGATATGCGCAATACGAATACCGTTGCTCATAGAAATTGCATCTTTTCACTTTCACATCAATGACTTTTAAGAAAAGTTTTCTTTTGCAATGTTGATGAGAAGTATTCTTAATTGTGGAATTTTAACTCCAGTCATGCGAAATTTTCTTACTTTTTGCATTATTACTCCAGGCATGCAAAATTTTCCATCTTTTTGCATTATTACTCTAGGAATATAAAATTTTTTTACTTTTTGTTTCGTCACTTATGCGAAATGTTCTTTTGCCATCTTTAAGGTAAAGATGGCGAATTAATTTGGTAAGATACTCATAACTCAATTTTTTAAAGTGAACCCATGTTTAATTCTATTTACACGCACGTGCAACATTAATAAAATTGAATGTCTTTAGTACAGATAAAGCAAAGATAATTTATTTCCATTTTTTTTAATGGTAGACCAATTTGACAGTTTTTTTTTTTTTTTTTTTTTTTGAAAAAGAAAATCCCTGTTTTGAATAAATATTTAACAAGGATATACGATGCCTAAGTATGACTTAAAGTCGTTAAGTAGGCAATCTTGAATTTCTGTCAATACATTGAAGAATTTTTAATATTTTAAAAGTTCAAGTTCGGATTTTTTTCTACGATTTAATTTCTACGATCTACACATTTTAATTTTCTAGCATTAATACTCTTCTATTGAAAATTTGAGAATGCAGATTTGAATCGAATCCTTTGTGCTGTTACGTATGATGAACAGGTATTACAACTTACTCAACAAAAATATTTATAAAATTTAAACATTAGAAAACAGTGAAATAAAGCAAATGTATAGGCGGTGAAAAAAGGTTACAGTGATATTTATTTGTGATTTTTTTATATCTTGATCTCGCACAGTTGCCACAACTTACAACTACAAATGGAACAAAACATTGTTCCAAACATTTGGATATTGTATTTCACAAAGAAAAAGTAAGGCCCAAAATAAATAAAAGTATTAGAGTGCTACAGAATTCTTCTTTGGGGGTTGGAACTAAAAAAGTGGTCATCGCGTCGTGGTATTGATTTAGTCCTGCTTTTATTGGCTAAGAGGTCTTTTCCTCGAAAACTTCTGTACAGCTGCATTCTGTGCCCAGTTTGGTGGCAACGCTGGTGGCGCACTTTCAGCAGTGAGTAATGGTAGGTGAGGGCAACCCATATCCATTACGGTTATTCTGGTTTTTTTTATGGCAGCCACGGCAAGCGAAAATATTAAATTTTCATTTTGAATATTCTAGAAATTATTTTCATGTCCGTTAAACTGCCCTTTGATTTCAATAGTTCTTTTAATACCCCCCCCCCCCCACCCAAAAAAAAAAAAAAAAAAACATTATTTTTTGTTTAATTTAAATTGTATGAATTCAAATGTTCAGCAGGTTGTGTCGCTTCTTGATATTTTCTTTAGAAAAAGGCTTCCTTTTTGTGTGTTTTCTTTCTCATTTTTTTAATTTTTTTTTTTCACGTAAATAAATTTTTATTATTTTTATAATTATTTCTTTGGCGACATAAAAAAGGGCGCCAAAAAACACACCGAGCGTTTCCATCAAGTGGGACAAAGAATGCAACTGTGCCAAAACTTCGATCGCATGATTCAGTAGTCCCCCAACCGCCGAGGGCAAAGAGAGGGGAAGTTATGAAAATTAAAAAAAAACAGGGTAGGTTGTGTCAGAGCATGGCCGCAAGGTTTAACGTGAATACGTACCGTTAACACAAACTATTTATTTATGTGCAGCAAATGCAAAAACGCAAATTCAGTTCTCAAATCTGTTCATCGAAAGCTGACGAGTTGCTCTTCCATCAGGCATACGCAATCAGGAAAACCTCTTGCGTCAGCCATGGAAAAACAGAATACGCAATCAGATCAATCATTGCATCATCATCTGAATTGAAATCTTAGCAACCGCATATTTCGGGACAGCAGGCCAGCCATTGGACAAAAATAACCAATCCGGAACCAGCCAGAGCTGGAGGTGAAAACACCTACGCATGAGAAGGAGCAGAATAAAAGAAATATGAGAATGGCAAAAATGTAGTTTGCAATAACTGGCAATAACTTAAAAAATTTCACTTCCATTGTAAATACTATTCATCTGTAAATTGTAAAATCTCAATAAAAATAGTTTTAAATGTTGAGAACTCTCTCCCTTATCAAAACCAATAGACGGGGCAATTCGTCCACAACACATACTATATGCTGTGGCGTTTTGGGCACCACAGCAATACAATGGAGTTGAACTAAGTTCATTACCTTTTTAAGTCATTTATTTCACTGAAAAGGTTCCAATTTACAAATTTAAAAATATCTACAAAATTATTTACATTGAACAATCACTAAACCAATGTTCATAAAAAACAAAATTTTCTCTTCACAGTTAGTTTGCCGACCAACCGGTATAGTGGTTAAGGTGTTAGCCTCTAGATCGGAAGGTTCCTGGTTCGAATCTGGGTTCGGGCATGGATGTTTGTAAACGTATGGTGTAGAGGCGGCTGGTGCACCTTAAATCTGTCGTGGCCGAAAGTCCTCACGTTGGGTTGGCGTGGAAGTTTGGAGAGTGGGGTGCCAGCTCAGGTGTTGCTTCGTCATCTGACCGTGGTTCAAAATTACGAGGTGTTGTCCTCGGATCTTTCCCTTAAGGGACTGATCCCGGACCGTCGTCAATAGCCCGTTGTGTTGCTCTAGTACGACGTTAACTAAAAATTACCAATATTATCACAGTTAGTTTTTTACCTGTGTTTAACCTCACCGTATAGCTGTCTCGAGAGCTCTATTGTCCACCACTTTCTCCCGTGGCTTCTGTCTCTCGTCTCCTTTTCCGTTTTCCTGGGGAGTCACCTCCCTCTTGTAATGTTGATCGGGTGCTTTCCAATGACACCTGCAGCACTCGTAGAGATGTCAACTCCCACACGTGCTAGTCCCCTCTATGGATCTCGGAACCGACTGATAGGACTGATTTGAAAGAGCAGTGAAAAGTCCCCCAAACACCATTCCTCCCCACTCTAGAAACAATAGACAAATTTGTCCCAATGAGGAATTTGCCATTAATTGAATCGGTCCGATCTTGATGGATTAGATACCTCATCACTATCAAAATTGGCCAGATTTAAAAGGACTAGATATCTTGTCATTTTCAAAATTGACCAGATCTTGATAAATTAGATATTTTGTCAGCAAAATTGTCAGATCTTGATGGACCAGATATCTTTTCATTATCAAAATTGGCCATGTCTTAATGAATTAGATATCTCGTCATCATCAAAATTGGCCAGATCTTGATGGATTAAATACCTCGTCATAATCAAAATTGGCTAGATTTAAATAGACTAGATATCTCCTCACTATCAAAATTTACCAGATCTTAATGGACTATATCATCATCAAGTTCTATTCTATTATTCATCAAGTTCTGGGTCATTATCCAAATTAGCCAAAACTTGATGAATTAGATATTTCGTCTTCATAATTGCATGAACTTGACGGACTAGATATCTCCTCACTGTGACAATTGTCCCGATCTTGATGAATTAGATACCTTGTTATCATCAAAATTGCCCAGATCTTGATGGATTAGATATATTGTCATCAAAATTTCCAGATCTTAATCGACTAGATATATCCTCACTATCAAAATTGGCCAGATCATGATGAATTAGATATCTCGCCAATATCAAAATTGGCCAAATCTTGATGTATTAGATATCTTGTCAGTATCAAAATTGGCCAGATTTAAATGGACTACATATCTCCTCACTATCAAAATTGGAAATATTTTTATCGACTAAATATATCTTCATTATCAAAATTACCAGATCTTGATGGACCAGATATCTCCTCACCATCAAAATGTATCAGATCTTGATGAATCAGATACCACGTTATGATCAAAATTGGCCAGAACTTGATGGATTAGATATCTCGTCATTATCGAAATTGGCCAGGTCTTGATATAAGAGACATCTCATCGAATATATTTGAAGGTTTAAAATAACCCGTATACAATTGCAACGCCCAATCTCACACAATCCGACAACATACATTCACGTTGGGTTGGTGTGGAAGTTTGGAGAGTGGGGTGTCAGCTCAGGTGTTGCTTCGTCATCTGACCGTGGTTCAAAATTAAGAGGTGTTGTCATCGGATCTTTCCCTTAAGGGACTGATCTCGGATCGTCGTCAATAGCTCGTTGTGTTGCTCTAGTACGACGTTAACTAAAATTTCAATTTCCATTCCGACAACATACATTTAATTTATGAGCCATCAATCGGCCACCACATTCCACTCTGAATTCTGGTGTTACGTTGAATCTACAGTTCCTTGTAATAATCGAAAAGAGGGTTCTTCACCCTCCAGTGAGTTCGGAAAGGTGTCTTGTCTATCAAGATCTGATCAATTTGTACATAAAATATCTCATCATCAAGATACAATTAAAAGATAGGTAGGTATTTAATTAACTGGAGCACACTGGAGTAACATAATGGGCTATTCGCTACGGTCCGGGATCTATCCCCAAGGCAAAGATCCGAGGGTTGCACTTCGTGAATTTTATGGCATCTAGGAAGTTTTTAATTAACGTCGTACTGGAGCAACACAACGGGCTAATGACGACGATCCGGGATCAATTCCAATGGAAGTGATCCGAGGACAATACCACATAGTTTTAAACCACGGTCAGATGACGAGACAACACCTGAGCTGGTACACCACTCCACAAACTTTCACACCAACCCAACGTGAGAAATTTCGGCCATGACAGATTTAAGGTTCACCAGACGCCTCTACACCATGCGCATACAAACATCCATCGGATACGAACCAGGAACGTTCTGATCTGGAGGCTAAGACCTTAACCACCAGACCATCTGGTCGGCATATTGAACATCTGGACTGATCTCTTACTTTCGTTTGATCTTTACTATGACCGTTTTAACTTGCACCAAACTCTTTACGTGATTTTGGAAACACGGTCCAGATTACGATGCCATAACTGAGCTAATACCACTCTCCAAACTTTCTCACCACGCCAACGTGAGGACATTCGTTGAGCCATGAGAGATTTAACGTGCTCCAGCCCCCTTTTTTACACGACCTTCTTTGGTTTGATTCGAACACTCTGACACATTTTTCGTGGCGAGTTGCTAGTTTCTTACACTTCCGACCAAGCTACCGCGGCCTCAAAACAGATAAAATACTTTAAAATTAAAAGCCCAAACAACAATAAAAGGCAGATTATAAAACACGCAACACTTGAAATACATATAACCGGATCACTGGAGCAACCTAGTTTCCTATTCTCGCGGCGGAATGCGACAATAAAACACAGTAACACCGGCGTTTCGACCTCAACTTGAAGCCAATCCTTTACTCGCTTCGTTAGATTTCGAACACCAACCCTCGCAAGAACAAGAAAAAAAATCCGAACGACATTGGAAAAAAAAAACAGCCTCCGAAGGAAAAGGAAGTCTATCCCATCTTCCACGAAACAAGACCTCCGTTATTCAAAACACCCAATATACCACCCTTAGACAAAGTGTTATTAATCGTGCAGATTCTCCAGAGGCTAGATCTAAATGGGGAAACACACTCGGTTCACAAAAGGAACTCGGAATCGCCCAGAAGGTGTTCGTGAAAACGCCCCAGATATCAAGAGTGCCCGGAATGCCCACATTGAAAATAATCCTCCTAATTAACTTTTGTTCGCAGTGTGCATCTGGGTATTGTCCTCGGGTGCAGAGCACAGGAATATAGATGAGGAAGGTCTGGGATTCCCGCGTCAGTTGTCTGCTCAACAAAAGCCACACGCCCGCCATTCTGTAAGGGTAGAGAAAGAGGCCCATTCCCAATACAGTGATGTATCTGCTGTTTGCTGTCTGTTTAAAATGCGAGGTGGGCACCGATCGCCCCTGGTGGCAGCAGACGTCGCACTGAATAAGGAACGGTTGGAAGATTGGAGTAGCTTGCACGCGCCTTTTTTGGCTTCGGAGACATTTTGTTGCTGTAGGGGTGGGATTTTGGATGCTCAAACACCTGCAGGTCTATGGTAGATAGGTATTTCATCTGCTGTTTGATGTCTGTTTAAAATGGGAGGTAGGCACCGTTCGCCCCTGGTGGCAGCAGACGTCGCACTGAATAAGGAACGGGTGGAAGATTGGAGTAGCTTGCACGCGCCTTTTTTGGCTTCGGAGACATTTTGTTGCTGTAGGGGTGGGATTTTGGATGCTCAAACACCTGCAGGTCTATGGTAGATAGGCATTTCATCTGCTGTTTGATGTCTGTTTAAAATGGGAGGTAGGCACCGTTCGCCCCTGGTGGCAGCAGACGTCGCACTGAATAAGGAACGGGTGGAAGATTGGAGTAGCTTGCACGCGCCTTTTTTGGCTTCGGAGACATTTTGTTGCTGTAGGGGTGGGATTTTGGATGCTCAAACACCTGCAGGTCTATGGTAGATAGGTATTTCATCTGCTGTTTGATGTCTGTTTAAAATGAGAGGTAGGCACCGTTCGCCCCTGGTGGCAGCAGACGTCGCACTGAATAAGGAACGGTTGGAAGATTGGAGTAGCTTGCACGCGCCTTTTTTGGCTTCGGAGACATTTTGTTGCTGTAGGGGTGGGATTTTGGATGCTCAAACACCTGCAGGTCTATGGTAGATAGGTATTTCATCTGCTGTTTGATGTCTGTTTAAAATGGGAGGTAGGCACCGTTCGCCCCTGGTGGCAGCAGACGTCGCACTGAATAAGGAACGGGTGGAAGATTGGAGTAGCTTGCACGCGCCTTTTTTGGCTTCGGAGACATTTTGTTGCTGTAGGGGTGGGATTTTGGATGCTCAAACACCTGCAGGTCTATGGTAGATAGGTATTTCATCTGCTGTTTGATGTCTGTTTAAAATGGGAGGTAGGCACCGTTCGCCCCTGGTGGCAGCAGACGTCGCACTGAATAAGGAACGGTTGGAAGATTGGAGAAGCTTGCACGCGCCTTTTTTGGCTTCGGAGACATTTTGTTGCTGTAGGGGTGGGATTTTGGATGCTCAAACACCTGCAGGTCTATGGTAGATAGGTATTTCATCTGCTGTTTGATGTCTGTTTAAAATGGGAGGTAGGCACCGTTCGCCCCTGGTGGCAGCAGACGTCGCACTGAATAAGGAACGGGTGGAAGATTGGAGTAGCTTGCACGCGCCTTTTTTGGCTTCGGAGACATTTTGTTGCTGTAGGGGTGGGATTTTGGATGCTCAAACACCTGCAGGTCTATGGTAGATAGGTATTTCATCTGCTGTTTGATGTCTGTTTAAAATGGGAGGTAGGCACCGTTCGCCCCTGGTGGCAGCAAACGTCGCACTGAATAAGGAACGGGTGGAAGATTGGAGTAGCTTGCACGCGCCTTTTTTGGCTTCGGAGACATTTTGTTGCTGTAGGGGTGGGATTTTGGATGCTCAAACACCTGCAGGTCTATGGTAGATAGGTATTTCATCTGCTGTTTGATGTCTGTTTAAAATGGGAGGTAGGCACCGTTCGCCCCTGGTGGCAGCAGACGTCGCACTGAATAAGGAACGGTTGGAAGATTGGAGTAGCTTGCACGCGCCTTTTTTGGCTTCGGAGACATTTTGTTGCTGTAGGGGTGGGATTTTGGATGCTCAAACACCTGCAGGTCTAAGGTATTTCATCTGCTGTTTGATATCTGTTTAAAATGGGAGGTAGGCACCGTTCGCCCCTGGTGGCAGCAGACGTCGCACTGAATAAGGAACGGGTGGAAGATTGGAGTAGCTTGCACGCGCCTTTTTTGGCTTCGGAGACATTTTGTTGCTGTAGGGGTGGGATTTTGGATGCTCAAACACCTGCAGGTCTATGGTAGATAGGCATTTCATCTGCTGTTTGATGTCTGTTTAAAATGGGAGGTAGGCACCGTTCGCCCCTGGTGGCAGCAGACGTCGCACTGAATAAGGAACGGGTGGAAGATTGGAGTAGCTTGCACGCGCCTTTTTTGGCTTCGGAGACATTTTGTTGCTGTAGGGGTGGGATTTTGGATGCTCAAACACCTGCAGGTCTATGGTAGATAGGTATTTCATCTGCTGTTTGATGTCTGTTTAAAATGAGAGGTAGGCACCGTTCGCCCCTGGTGGCAGCAGACGTCGCACTGAATAAGGAACGGTTGGAAGATTGGAGTAGCTTGCACGCGCCTTTTTTGGCTTCGGAGACATTTTGTTGCTGTAGGGGTGGGATTTTGGATGCTCAAACACCTGCAGGTCTATGGTAGATAGGTATTTCATCTGCTGTTTGATGTCTGTTTAAAATGGGAGGTAGGCACCGTTCGCCCCTGGTGGCAGCAGACGTCGCACTGAATAAGGAACGGGTGGAAGATTGGAGTAGCTTGCACGCGCCTTTTTTGGCTTCGGAGACATTTTGTTGCTGTAGGGGTGGGATTTTGGATGCTCAAACACCTGCAGGTCTATGGTAGATAGGTATTTCATCTGCTGTTTGATGTCTGTTTAAAATGGGAGGTAGGCACCGTTCGCCCCTGGTGGCAGCAGACGTCGCACTGAATAAGGAACGGTTGGAAGATTGGAGAAGCTTGCACGCGCCTTTTTTGGCTTCGGAGACATTTTGTTGCTGTAGGGGTGGGATTTTGGATGCTCAAACACCTGCAGGTCTATGGTAGATAGGTATTTCATCTGCTGTTTGATGTCTGTTTAAAATGGGAGGTAGGCACCGTTCGCCCCTGGTGGCAGCAGACGTCGCACTGAATAAGGAACGGGTGGAAGATTGGAGTAGCTTGCACGCGCCTTTTTTGGCTTCGGAGACATTTTGTTGCTGTAGGGGTGGGATTTTGGATGCTCAAACACCTGCAGGTCTATGGTAGATAGGTATTTCATCTGCTGTTTGATGTCTGTTTAAAATGGGAGGTAGGCACCGTTCGCCCCTGGTGGCAGCAAACGTCGCACTGAATAAGGAACGGGTGGAAGATTGGAGTAGCTTGCACGCGCCTTTTTTGGCTTCGGAGACATTTTGTTGCTGTAGGGGTGGGATTTTGGATGCTCAAACACCTGCAGGTCTATGGTAGATAGGTATTTCATCTGCTGTTTGATGTCTGTTTAAAATGGGAGGTAGGCACCGTTCGCCCCTGGTGGCAGCAGACGTCGCACTGAATAAGGAACGGTTGGAAGATTGGAGTAGCTTGCACGCGCCTTTTTTGGCTTCGGAGACATTTTGTTGCTGTAGGGGTGGGATTTTGGATGCTCAAACACCTGCAGGTCTAAGGTATTTCATCTGCTGTTTGATATCTGTTTAAAATGGGAGGTAGGCACCGTTCGCCCCTGGTGGCAGCAGACGTCGCACTGAATAAGGAACGGGTGGAAGATTGGAGTAGCTTGCACGCGCCTTTTTTGGCTTCGGAGACATTTTGTTGCTGTAGGGGTGGGATTTTGGATGCTCAAACACCTGCAGGTCTATGGTAGATAGGTATTTCATCTGCTGTTTGATGTCTGTTTAAAATGGGAGGTAGGCACCGTTCGCCCCTGGTGGCAGCAGACGTCGCACTGAATAAGGAACGGTTGGAAGATTGGAGTAGCTTGCACGCGCCTTTTTTGGCTTCGGAGACATTTTGTTGCTGTAGGGGTGGGATTTTGGATGCTCAAACACCTGCAGGTCTATGGTAGATAGGTATTTCATCTGCTGTTTGATATCTGTTTAAAATGGGAGGTAGGCACCGTTCGCCCCTGGTGGCAGCAGACGTCGCACTGAATAAGGAACGGGTGGAAGATTGGAGTAGCTTGCACGCGCCTTTTTTGGCTTCGGAGACATTTTGTTGCTGTAGGGGTGGGATTTTGGATGCTCAAACACCTGCAGGTCTATGGTAGATAGGTATTTCATCTGCTGTTTGATGTCTGTTTAAAATGGGAGGTAGGCACCGTTCGCCCCTGGTGGCTGAAGACATCGCACCAACATCCACGAGAGGGCGGTCTTTGGCTACCGACTAAAGCGTTTAAATTGGCTACGTCTTTTACGATCAGCCAATCAGATGATGAATCACCGATCAAACTGTTACAGAATACCAAAGTCGGGTGTGGTATTTTTAATTAATGTCGCACTGGAGCAACACAACGGGCTATTGATGATGGTGCGGGATAAATCCCATACAGAAAGGTATGGCGACAACACCGCGTAAAAATTGGACACAACAACAATTGGAGAATGTAATATGGTCAGACCAATCGTCGTCCACATTATTCCCGACAAACGGACGTGTTTACGTTTGGAGAACGCCACCAGAAGCCTATCAAGTTGACTGTCTTCTGCCTACGGTTAAGCATTACGGCGGTTCAGTGATGTTCTGAGGTGCGATATCACATCGTGGTCTTGGCCCACTTGTTGTTCTGAATGGTCGTGTTACAGGAGAGTATTATGTCAGTCTTCTAGCCGACCATCTTCACCCAATGGTGAAAACTGTATTTCCTGATAAACGACCAGTCTTCCAAGATGATAATGCCCCCATTCACACCTGTGGAATTGCCCGAGACTGGTTTTATGAACAAGACGATGAAATAGAGCACCTCATCTGGCCCCCTCAGTCCCCTGATCTCAATATAATTGAACCTTTGTGGGGTATTTTGGAAAACAAGCTGCACAGTCGATTCCCCCCTCCAAGGACACTTTCTGAATTGGGGACTTTTTTGCAATTTGAGTGGGAACGTATCTCTCTGATTGTTGTACGTGACTTGTATTTGTCAATTCCACAACGGATACAAGCTGTAATTACTGCAAAAGGAACCAACAGCCTATTCACAGGTGTTCACATCATTTTGTCTAACCCCTCTATGTAACGTTAACCAGTCCCAATGATGGTCTTTGGTTGGATCAAGTTTCGGACTCGCTACCCTCCGCCTGCTAATCCATGACTCTACCAACTGGGCTACGGCGGCCCCATCAGGGGCGGCTACAAGTAGGTTAGGACTACCACGTACCCAACGTATCGCTCTCATCGGGATCCCAAACGGTCGATGCAGCTCCGAAAGGGCATTTCAATCAACTCCCGATATTCAGCCCAAATAAATAACTCATTTCCTGTTCCAAGTTCGTGACCTTCCGCAGGACCTGCTATTTTTCTTCCCCCTATTATTTTTCATCCCGTGAAGAATTGAATGAATGCCCCACGGGTCACAGAATTGCTTATTTTACACGAAATACGCCGCGCTTTCGACGATCTGGGGAAAAGGACTGGTTCCTTATCGAAAGTATCTCGGTATTACCACAAAACGCCGCTCTGTATCCTGCGCGAAATAGATAAGAGCTCTTTAATCGGCGGCGGCAGGCATTGTTGTTCGTGGCGGAGGCTGTTTTTGTTCCGAAGAAAATAATAAACACGGTTTTTTTTCCCAAGAGTTTTGTACGCGTATGTGGAATAAAATTATTTCGTTGTTTGATCCCGGGGATTGATGAATTTCTCTCTTGGAAGTGGGTTGCATGAAAATAAAAAACACGAACAATGAGAATTTTTTTTGGTGTGGTATCGGTTTTCGGTCTCTTTACCAATTGCATAATCTGTGGGAAATCAAATTATAAGAAGGTTGGTTGGTTTGGGGGGTTTATGGCGCAAGGACTCTATTTGGCCAGGCTGTGCCAAGCACAAGACATACAATATCGCACTACCAAGTGATAGACACTCCAAATGAAAGTTTTACTGACAAAAAGAGTGGGGTGTCAGCTCAGGTGTTGCCTCGTCATCTGACCATGGTTCAAAAATACGTAGTGTTGTCCTCAGTTCTTTCCCTTAGTTGATTGATCCCGGACCGTCGTTAATAGCCCGTTGTGTTGCTCTAGAACGACGTTAATTACAATTACTTACTGACAAAGAGAGAAATAAACAGGGAGGAATGAAACCATTCTCTGAATTTCAAATGTGGGAAGTATTTGATATTTATTTAAAAATGGCATACCCTCTATCATTCCAGTACCAGAAACTAAATATTTTCAGTAAACTGCTGAAAGATTCAGATTCAGTGAAAAACTAATCCTTTTTTTTATTTGTAGACGACAATACGAAATTCTTCATTACTATTCCCTAATCTGCAGAATAAAAAAATGGACGTTTTTCGAAAATGGTTGTACTTTTTACATTCCATCACCAAAAAGGAAATGCTCATTAATTTCAATATACTGTTGAAGGATTCAGATTCAGTGAAAATCAGATATTTTTATTTGAATATATCTATACAAAACCATTCATTGTAATTCTTCTGATATCCAGAAAAAAATATTGCGACATTTATTAAAAATGGCTGAACCTTCTTCCATTCCTTTCTCCAAAATATTATTACTAAATAAAACATTATTAATACAAAATATTATATATTAAAAAACCCATTTAATTAGTCTTGATGAACTGTTGGAGTATTCAGATTCAGTGAAAAACTAACCATTTTTATTTACATCCTTCAACATAAAATTCTTCATTACCGTTCCTTTAATCCTCAAAATGAAATTATTGTTTTAATGGTTAAACGCTCTTACATTATATAAACAAAAAGATAAAACAATTTATTTTCTACGAACGAACGTTTTATGGATACCGTACTTTCGTAGGGTATCCATTCAAAACCATTTCGTTTATATACAGAGTAAAAACTATTACACATTTATTAAAAATGGTTATACCTCTTCCATTCAACAAACGAACGTTTTTTGAACACCGTACTTTCGTATGGTATCCATTGATTACCTTTTCGTTTACCTACAAAATGAAAATTATTGGACATTTATTGAAAATGGTTATACCTCTTCTATTCAACAAACGAACGTTTTCTGGATGCAGTACTTTCGTATGGTATCCATTCATAACCATTTCGTTTACCTACAGAATGCAAAATATTGGACATTTATTGAAAATGTTATACCTCTTCCATTCAACAAACGAACGTTTTTTGGATGCAGGACTTTCGTATGATATGCATTCATAACCATTTAATTTGCCTCCAGAATGCAAAATATTGGACATTTATTGAAAATGGTTATACCTCTTCCATTCAACAAACGAACGTTTTTTGGATGCAGTACTTTTGTATGATATCCATTCATAACCATTTCGTTTACCTCCAGAATGCAAAATATTGGACATTTATTGAAAATGGTTATATCTCTTCCATTCAACAAACGAACGTTTTTTGGATGCGGGACTATCGTATGATATCCATTCATAACCATTTTATTTTTCTCCAGAATGCAAAATATTGGACATTTATTGAAAATGGTTATATCTCTTCCATTCAACAAACGAACGTTTTTTGGATGCAGGACTTTCGTATGATATCCATTCATAACCATTTTATTTGCCTCCAGAATGCAAAATATTTGACATTTATTGAAAATGGCTATATCTCTTCCATTCAACAAACGAGCGTTTTTTGGATGCAGTACTTTTGTATGATATCCATTCATAACCATTTCGTTTACCTCCAGAATGCAAAATATTGGACATTTATTGAAAATGGTTATATCTCTTCCATTCAACAAACGAACGTTTTTTGGATGCGGGACTATCGTATGATATCCATTCATAACCATTTTATTTTTCTCCAGAATGCAAAATATTGGACATTTATTGAAAATGGTTATATCTCTTCCATTCAACAAACGAACGTTTTTTGGATGCGGGACTTTCGTATGATATCCATTCATAACCATTTTATTTGCCTCCAGAATGCAAAATATTTGACATTTATTGAAAATGGCTATATCTCTTCCATTCAACAAACGAGCGTTTTTTGGATGCAGTACTTTTGTATGATATCCATTCATAACCATTTCGTTTACCTCCAGAATGCAAAATATTGGACATTTATTGAAAATGGTTATATCTCTTCCATTCAACAAACGAACGTTTTTTGGATGCAGGACTTTCGTATGATATCCATTCATAACCATTTTATTTGCCTCCAGAATGCAAAATATTTGACATTTATTGAAAATGGCTATATCTCTTCCATTCAACAAACGAGCGTTTTTTGGATGCAGTACTTTTGTATGATATCCATTCATAACCATTTCGTTTACCTCCAGAATGCAAAATATTGGACATTTATTGAAAATGGTTATATCTCTTCCATTCAACAAACGAACGTTTTTTGGATGCGGGACTATCGTATGATATCCATTCATAACCATTTTATTTTTCTCCAGAATGCAAAATATTGGACATTTATTGAAAATGGTTATATCTCTTCCATTCAACAAACGAACGTTTTTTGGATGCAGGACTTTCGTATGATATCCATTCATAACCATTTTATTTGCCTCCAGAATGCAAAATATTTGACATTTATTGAAAATGGCTATATCTCTTCCATTCAACAAACGAGCGTTTTTTGGATGCAGTACTTTTGTATGATATCCATTCATAACCATTTCGTTTACCTCCAGAATGCAAAATATTGGACATTTATTGAAAATGATTAAACCTCTTCCATTCAACAAACGAACGTTTTTTGGATGCAGTACTTTCGTATAGAATCCATTCAAAACCATTTCGTTTACCTACAAAATGAAAAATATTGGACATTTATTGAAAATGGCTACACCTCTTCCATTCAACCGCACGAAAAAAGAGAGAACACTTAGTTCCTACACTATCTTACCTGTAGCCCGACGATTATCTGGGAACACATTAGGCAAGAGAATAAAAGAAACCCGATTAAGAAGAGCTTTTCACACGCCTCCACTTCCGCCGCCATTATGTAAATGTTTGCAGAAGCCAGTGGTGGGAAGTGAAGGAACTGCAAAAAAAGAGCAACTAATGTGATACCAGGAATTTGTTTCCGGTGCTAGGATGTAATCGGCACCGGATCCGAGGCTCCAGGTCGGCCACACTCGAACTACCTGCCACGTCACGTGTGAATGGGGAACCGTGGGTCAAACCACAGGGCGTGTTTGCTCTTCTGGGAAGAAAGATTTAAAATATTGTCCCTTAGAAACACACGGGGTTTCTTTTTTGAATTTTAAAATTAATGCGCTGAAAAATTAGAAACGATACCCATTGTGAACATTAACACCATCCACTTATGGTTGGGTTGGTGTGGAAGTTTGGAGAGATGGATGCCAGCTCAGGTGTTGCTTCGTCATCTGACCGTGGTTCAAAATTACGAGGTGTTATCCTCGTTTCTTTCACTTAGTTGATTGATCCCGGACCGTCGTCAATAGCCCGTTGTGTTGCTCTAGTACGACGATAATTAAAATTACCTTACATCTCATGCATAAGCGGATCGTGGAAGTCCTGTTGGAAGAGTAACGTATTAGCAGCCAGAGGATTGCGAGTTCGAATCCAATTAGATTATCGTGTTCAAAGGGTAGGTAGGTATTTAAAATACCGTCTTACTGAAGTAACAGGACGGACTATTGACTACATTCCAGGATCAATCCCCCATAGAAAGGCCGACCAACCGGTCTGGTTGTTAAGATTGTTAGCCTCTAGATCGGAAGGTTCCTGGTTTGAATCTGGGTCAGTGCGTGGATGTTTGTAAGCGTATTGCGTTGAGGCGGCTGGTGCACCTTAAATCTGTCGTGGCCGAAAGTCCTCACTTTAGGTTGGTATGGAAGTTTTGAGAGTGGAGTGCCAGTTCAGGTGTTTCCTCGTCATCTGACCGTGGTTCAAAATAATGTGGTGTTATCCTGGGATCTTTCCCTTAGAGAATTCATCCCGAACCGTCGACAATAGTCCGTTGTGTTGCTCTAGTACGATGTTAAATTGATTGAAAAAGATAGATTGAAAATTAACAGCCGAGGAGATTTAAGGTTAAACCTGACGAAATTGAAGCCAAATATTGAAATTTTGCTATCAAAGCATCAGGCCCATTAAAGGAATTATTTTGTTGTGTATTTATTTTATGTAAAAATGTTAGATTTCTATTTTATATATGTCGTTTTAATTAATAAGTGTATCACTATAGAGCTTACATATATTTTTATTTTAAAATTTTCTACTCTACAGTAAACCTTATCAAAGTGAGTAGCTCTGTGTCAGCTTCAAAAATACATTTAAAGTAGACGAATTTGTAAAAAATTGCCACATAGTCTACGGGATGAACAAGCTTGGGGACAACACCACGTCATTTTGAACCACGGTCAGATGTCGAGGCAACACTTAGCTTTGTAGTCCACTCTCCAAACTTCCGCACCAACGTGAGGATTTAAGGCCACAACAGAGTTGAGGTGCACCAGACGCCTTTACACCACACGCTTACAAAGATCCATGCAAGAGCCTTCAGATCTAGAGGTTAACACCTTAACCACCAGACCGGTTGAAGTTTGTAAATAAACATTCTGCAAGAATATCAGTACATTACCCCATGCACTGATTTCGTGTTTACAATATGATTGTATTGTGACACAAGAGCATATTATAATTCAAAACTTATTAACCCTCTTGGTGATTGTCTAGAGGAGTTATTTCGGAGTAAAACTGACCAAATTTCGGTAGACGAGATCTTTTTATCTCATTAGAAGAAAACTGACACTTGAACGTATCATCATAAAAAACTGAGCTCTTCTCATCGCCGTCGAAAAATCAGCTATACAGGGTGATTCAAAACTCAGCGTACAAACTTTTAGGGGAGGTAGAAAACACAAAATCAAAACAGAATCACATTGGATTGTGTGACTGGAAACCCAAACCTGATGATCTGGTGGATAAACGAAGTTGCAGATATGAAAAGCCAATAATGGGTGGAAAAACTCTTTATTTAGAGATACTTTACTCTAGGATAGTACGTGTACACGTTAAATTTCACAAGTACTCAAAGTTCTTACCATCCACAGTTACGCATGCTTGAGGACGCTGTTTTGCCAGCGCTGTAGTTGGAATGCAGCGCTAGTCATTTAAAGTTCCGATTGCGTACGAAAAGCATGCTACAATTTAAGAACGCTGAATTGGCTGCCATGCACCTTGTGTATGGTGCAGTTGACAGTGAGCACGGTGGCCTCGTGTTGAATGAAAACTATGAGCTGGGACGGACACCTTTTGCTTTGGGCGGGGGCTGTGCAGGCTGTTGGGGGACTCTGACCACGGTCCTGGCGCACCTAGCACTCCTCCCACATGCCCGGGTCTTCTTTCGTTTTATCATTAGAGACATTCCCTGCTAATCCGCTGTGGGTTTTCAGTAACTCGGTACGGAGGGGATTGTTTCCATTCAGAAGAAGAAGTTGACAGCGACGAAAGGGCTGCGGCACAGTTGTATGCCGAACGGTACTCAAACAGACGTGTACCGCAATACAGCGCTGGCCCTCCAGCGGATAACAGCGCCCTCAAGCGTGCATAACTGTGGATGGTGAAAACGTTGAGCACTTGTGAAACTTAGCATACACACGTACCGTTCTAGTGTAAAGTATCGCTAAATAAAGAGTTTTATCACCATTATTGGCTTGTCATTTCTGCATCTTCGTTTATCCTCCAGATGATCAGGTTGGGTTTTTTTTTTTCGGATCATACATTCCTTTATGATGATGTTTTGTTTTCGTGTTTTCTACCTCCCCAAAAAGTTTGTACGTTGAGTTTTGAATCACTCTGTATATTGATGATGAAATATCTCGTCCCTCGCAAAATTGGTCAGATTTTTTGGTAGACGAGATACCTCGTCATTAGAATAGACCTGACTCTTGTTAACTTCATCTTCAGAAACTGAAACGTTCTCGACATCGTGAAACAATCGACAATATTATGATGAAACATTTCGTTTTTTTTGCAAAATTGGTCATATCTTGGTTAATGAGTTATCGCGACGAAACCACTTGATCTGCTAATTGAAAATAGAATCGAACTTTGAAACGAAACCTAACCAAGTCCACCGTGAACATCAACGCTATTCACTCATGTATATGTTTGAAACGCTCTATATCTTGTTTGTTCCTGACCAGTTCTGGAATGGGGATATAAGTGTACTGTGTCCTAATTTGCGTTTCCAGAGTCTTCAAGGAGGGGAAAATATTCGATACCGTGAACTGATTCCTTACTAGCTATTGTGATGGCATTGTGAGTGCAACAGGAACATTCATGACCTGCTTTGATCTGCACATGATCTTGGTCAAAATTTGAAGCACTCTAGCGATAAAACTGTTCCCAAGTACTGACCGAAAGGGCATCGATCCATTTTGTACCGAAATCTAGCTTAGTAAGTTCCAAACGATTCATGCGCTTCTGTAATTTTGTTTAGGATGAAAAATGTACGTGGTAAGGTTAGGACAGTGCGACCACAAATCGTAATGGTTCATCTTGTCATCACCGGTATAGTGGTTAAGGTGTTAGCCTCTAGATCGGAAGGTTCCTGGTTCGAATCCGGGTTCGGGCATGGATGTTTGTAAGCGTATGGTGTAGAGGCGGCTGGTGCACCTTAAATCTGTCGTGGCCGAAAGTCCTCACGTTGGGTTGGCGTGGAAGTTTGGAGAGTGGGGTGCCAGTTCAGGTGTTGCTTCGTCATCTGACCGTGGTTCAAAATTACGAGGTGTTGTCCTCGAATCTTTCCCTTAAGGGACTGATCCCGGACCGTCGTCAATAGCCCGTTGTGTTGCTCTAGTACGACGTTAACTAAAATTACCATTACCATTATCTTGTCATCAAGATATTGCAATGTTACAATTTTGATTATGTTGATTTATGTTGTGATTAAGTCTTTATAAATAAAAGTAACTGTTGTAAGTCTTGAAATACTCTTCATTTATTGGTGTCCTGTCAATGGGCAAAATCAACATTATCTGGGGTTTCGCTGGATCATGGCAAGAGACAGGGGCTCTTCAAATGAGGTGTGGATAGACTTGCCACGAGCATGTTGTCTTATCAGAGGATAGATCTTGGTATGGACGCTGGCTAGCGTTGGTTCGGATCCCTCATGCTTTTTATGAGCAGCCCAGTTCTGTCTTTTTCTGCTCGCTGTCCGTCCTCATTTGTTTCGTTAAGGAAAGGCAGAAGTAGGTCAGGACACCCCTATTGGTTAGGATAAGTGGTGCCTTGTCTTAATGCTTAGGACAAGGCACCACTTATCCTAACTTGGCTGTCTTGACCTTTTTGTCTCGACTCTCATCAACCAATGGGACGCGCTAGGAAGAGCAACCGGAGGGATACGAGTTCGAATACAGCCACAGACCGTAGTGTACAAAGGAGGCTGGTGCACGTTTGTGTCCTCGGATGTCCTCACGTTAGAATGGTGTGGAAGTTCGGAGAGTGGAGTGCCAGCTCAGTGCTACCTTGCAATCTGACCGTGGTTCAGAATTGCGTGGCGTTGTCGAATCTTTGCATTCAGAGGTTGATCTCGGACCGTAGACAATTCCGTTGTCTACGATCCGGTGTCTAGTGCAACGTTAATTAAAATATTCCTACTTCACCAATCCAGCGGATATCCCCATGTTGTGCTCATATATGGTGAAGCGAGGGCCATCGAGGTAAGGTCATTTTAATTAACGTCGTACTAGATCAACAGAACAGGCTATTGACGACGGTACGGGTTCAATCCCCTAAGAGAAAGATCCGGAGACAACACCACATAATTTTGAACCACGGTCAGATGATTATCGCTAGTGATGAGACACAACTACCATGAGGGTTAAGATGAAATCCATTCCCGATCCTGTATAGTTCTTTACCGTGTTAGTGTTCTTTTAAACTATTCATCCAATGATTTGTTTGTGTTGTAGTTTTATTATTAGGTGATATTTTGGATACCGAATGAAAGTTCATTAGATTTTTATGGCGATTTTTGTTTACCACTGATCTAGCAAAGAATATTATCTTAAGACCAAGACACCCTTCGCAATTTTTCAGTGACAATAGTCCGCTGTGTTGCTCCAGTACGACATTAATTAAAATAAATACCTTCCTAGTGGCAGGCTAAAAACCCATTCTATTGGTACAAGAGGTATTCTTGGCTGATTAGATGTAGTTACGATGTCGGGAAAAAGTCCAACGACCCTTTATTTACGCATAGTTGATAGATCAAATTCAATTTACGCATCCCTGCAGTTAAAGTTGCACAGATTCCACTGGAAAGTATTGGTAGGTAGCTGAATTTACGTCGCACTGAAGCAATAGAACGTGCTATCGGAGAAGGATTGGGATCTATCCCGAAGGGAAAGATTCGGGAACAACACACCGTAATTTTGAACCAAGGTCATAACCTGAGTTGCAACCCCTCTCCGAACTTCCACACCAAGCCAATCTAGGCAATTGGTAATTTTTAATTAACGTCGTACTAGAGCAACACAACGGGCTATTGACGACGATCCGGGATCAATCCCTTAAGGGAAAGATCCGAGGACAGTAATTCGTAATTTTGAACCACGGTCAGATGACGAGCAACACCTGAGCTGGCACCCCACTCTCCAAACTTCCACGCCAACCCAACGTGAGGTAATTTTGGTAATTTTTAGTTAACGTCGTACTAGAGCAACACAACGGGCTATTGACGACGGTCCGGGATCAGTCCCTTAAGGGAAAGATCCGAGGACAACACCTCGTAATTTTGAACCACGGTCAGATGACGAAGCAACACCTGAGCTGGCACCCCACTCTCCAAACTTCCACGCCAACCCAACGTGAGGACTTTCGGCCACGACATATTTAAGGTGCACCAGCCGCCTCTACACCATACGTTTACAAACATCCATGCCCGGACCCGGATTCGAACCAGGAACCTTCCGATCTAGAGGCTAACACCTTAACCACCAGACCAGTTGGTCGGCGCCAATGTTAGGAAATTTGGGGCCACGGCAGATTTGACGTGCACTAGGCAACACATACACGATGGTCTTTGACTGAATAAAAAATAATTAGATTTTATATACTATATAAAACTAGAAAATGTATAAAAATAACTAAATAAATATTCTGCTGGAAGTCTTAGGTGCATCAAAATTTCTAAGCAGAATTACAGTTAAACAAATAATTGGTGAAGGATTTATCTTGTACTAAGAAATTCCCAAGTTTTAAATAAATTGAATTGAGGTTTAGCTGTAGCCATCTCAACAGTTATAACGAATTTAAATCACAAAACTTCTTTTTACTAACTTTCATAGTGTAATTTTAAAAGAATAGGATATGCAAAATACAGTTTCAAAAATTATAAAAATAAAAAGTAATACGTAGTCGTCAGCTTTTGAAAATAACGATTCAATTGGAACTATGTTTCCGGCCAATGATCGCCAAAATACGGAAATAATTGAAAAATTTATTGTGAATCATACAAATACTGTCACAAAATAATAGATACCTTAGAGGATGCCCAGTATTTTAAAGAAAAATTTTAATTTCGAACATGTTTCAAATGGTTTGGGTCAAATCGTTTGCTTCAATGCAATGCTTGCAATTTTTGTGCCTTAGAAAACCGTAGATCCATTTTCACTGCATGTACTGTACATCGGCAGTAAAGTTAGGTTCAAATGTCGGCAGTAATATATCGCAACTAGAAACTGCAAAAAGTACAAATTTTCCGAAGAGGAAAATCAAATTATCCAATGTTCACGAGTGCGAACATTTTGCAAGACAGTGAGGGAAAACCTATGACACGCGTGTTAAAGGAGACACCCAAGAACAGTCAACGCACATTGCGCAAAATGAAATGAAGCCCATGCATTTGAAGTACCAGCATATTGTAAACTGATTACCTGACCATTTCGGCAAAAGATTTTATCAATTTAGAAGCCTGGAACACACAATTAAAATAATTAAGTATCCAGATGTAGTAACTTGCAGTATTTTGGAATTAAATGTCTTCCAGAGTGGATACAACTTGATGATTTGGCTATGAAACGTACAGAATTTTAAGACAGCATCTCGTCTCAAGTGTTTATCGCTTTGAGAATCTGGAAAGTAATCGTTTGTTGTTGTTTGTTGTTTCTTTTATGCCTACACTGGCAGACCAGAGTGCCAGGCCCGTCGAAGACGGCAAGAGGCGAGAGGGGTGCGCCTTCCATGTTATTGAGCCCCATTGGGAGGAAGTCCGACTTTGCTCGACATACATGACACATCCGTTTTACAGGAAGGTCCCTTTCATACATCCATTCACTCACACATATCGTAATTTAGATCCCAATCAGAGGCCGATAACCCCCTGATCAGGTACCCCCAGAGGTATTGATTTGGTATGGGAACATGGGGGACTTTGTGACCACGACCTATTTAACGTGCCCCAGTCACCATTAGTGAACACGACGGTCTTTAGCCAGGTCGAAGCGCCAATCTCGCAATCATCGGAATTGGAGGCTCCGCCGAGGACAGAACCCACAACCCTTCTGATGCGAGCCCGACGCTCTACTGACTGAGCTACCGCGGCTCCAAGTAATCGTTTAAAGAGTGCCACTACGAACAAAAAATTTAGAGCGCATGGAACCCCGGTTACCGGACACTTTTAACACCCTGAAAAATCTAGAGTTGACTTCACCCACATAAGTTTCCCCTCTATGTACTTCGTTAAGACCTTATTCATGGCGCTGGATAATAATTGAAACCAATTTTTAGAAACCGACTGACAGATGAAATTGGTAACGCTTGCTTGGGTTTGAAGTGCATGAAAATACCAACCTTCAATTGAAGATTTGGTAAATGCAATTCAGCAACAACAACAAAAAAATATACTAATGTAAAGAATTATTTGTTTTTGCTTTTTTAATAAACAAATGTATCAAAAATATAATATAACGTTTTTTACTAGGGCTTCAAATATCACAAAAGTATGGATATTTTTAGATGGAACTCGAGTAAAGCTATGTTTTGCCGGTTCTTGACACAACGAACTCGAAACGTTCGCCATCACTGCTCTCCAACACTAGATCAGGACTTCCATACAGACCCTCTCTTGCCAGACCAACAAGGCCAGAAATTGACTTTGAAATTTGTTTATTTTAGGTAATTTGGAAATGGGTCTTATGGCCCTGAACGAAGGTAATTTGGTAATTTTTTTAGTTAACGTCGTACTAGAGCAACACAACGGGCTATTGACGACGGTCCGGGATCAGTCCCTCAAGGGAAAGATCCGAGGACAACACCTCGTAATTTTGAACCACGGTCAGATGACGAAGCAACACCTGAGCTGGCACCCCACTCTCCAAACTTCCACGCCAACCCAACGTGAGGACTTTCGGCCACGACAGATTTAAGGTGCACCAGCCGCCTCTACACCATACGCTTACAAACATCCATGCCCGGACCCGGATTCGAACCAGGAACCTTCCGATCTAGAGGCTAACACCTTAACCACTATACCGTTTGGTCGGCCCCTGAACGAAGGATAGAGATAAGATGTGCCAGCTCACTGTGACGTCACAAACACCGCCACTGACCTTTGATTCCAAATTCCTGAAACATATACCCGAGCCCTGCTGATGAATGTCGCAACAGCTGTCCCGTTTGTTTTGGGGTGCCAGTGATTTGTGACTGGCGGAATGGGGGGTCTGTAGACAGAGGAGATCGGTTGCAGAGCTAGAGGGAAGCGGAGGTTTTTGTTTTGCGGAGCTCGTTGATGAGGCCGCGGCTGTTGAGTTTTTGACTATTTCGCACCACCTATGTCATAGAGATGCAAATCTCTAGTGAACAAAGTGTAAATATAACTCTTTGCAAAATAAATGCAAGTTATTTTTAAACTAGACTGTTTCATTTTGAAGAAAGGCACACCACGCGGCCCGCTACGTTACATCACACCAGTGTAGAAAAGGCAATCCGACATTTTCTGTCACCTGTGTATTTGATCGAATGTCCAAACTCTTTATGAGCGTAAATTAAAGTGGTGGGTCTGATTCAATTCGTACAAAATTTTTAATTTTTAGAATCAGCTTTACCTTGCTTTTAGTTAATGAATTGAAATATTGCGTCTGGCGCCCCTTGTCCAGGTGTTGGTTAATTTGTATATTCTTCTTCCGTTTGATTAATTGAAGTTATGGCTCAATGGGATTTTAGCCTGCAAGTTGTAGTAAAGGTACAATTCCTTTAACTAACCCTAGGTACATTTCTCTCCTGTTTCAGTCGAATCTTTTCGTAAGTGCATGTCCATTGCTTAACGGTTGTCTGTCTCGTGTTTGTCGCAGCTTGGTCAAATATGGAAACTGTAGAGCAAACCCAAATTCAATCCACCGTTGTTAAGTTTTTGTGATCTTAAGGGGGTCCGGGACACAAAAATCGTCAAATTTTCGAATTTTTTTTTTATTATTTTAAGAAATTCTCTGTGTTGTTTTGCTTAAAATGACGTCTAAATCATGTTTCTATCTTAATTAGAACTAGAGATATAATAATTTTTGTGGTGCGTGTTTTGAAAATCTAACACTCTTGACAGTTGTTGTCATGGCAACAATATGTGTCTTTAAAATTTTAAATGCGTTTTTCTCCATGATTCATTTTTTCAAGATTTCCTGTATTCAAATTGTTTTAGTCGAAAACCGATAAAGTTGAAAGTGAAATTTGGAATATATCTTTTTCAAACATTATACTTTAATTTTAATTCAGCAAATTTGAAACAAATATTTACTTTTAAAAACATGACTTTTTTAAAAAACGTACCTTAAAATTTTCAAAAGTTTTCATTCAAATATTTTTTATTTTTTATTAATTAATATTTTTTAAATTGCTGAATCATAATTAAAGTTTATAAATTTGTGAATAATTTACTGCAAGAATTTTGAAAATAGATCAAGAATATTTTGAGTTTTTGCAATTTAACATGACTCCTCTTTTTTCCTCTTCCTCCTAAAAAATTGAACAAAATTATGTTTTTTTATTCATTTATTTACAACTGTTGTTGATCAACATGTTTTAACTCTGCCTTTCGATCTCATATTATTAACCTTTTACCCAATGTTTTATCCTCAAACCTTTTTGCGCTGGAATCTTTTCCTACAAATTTTAAATATTTTTACATCAACAATGATTTTACTCTCTTATCTGGCAATTAACGCACCCGGTCCATTTCTAGACCTTGCGCTACAAAATCTAAATAAACCAACAAACCTATGGCGGGTTGCTTTCTGCAAACTTGCGTTAGGCGAAGCTAATCCGTTGTTTTGATTTAGTACTCTTGCGTTCGGTATTTTTCGTCAAGTTTCATAAACATTGTCCGTCGTTGAATATTTTGCAATTTTGTTGCCTACTGTTTAATTTTTATAATCTTACTCCGTTGTTGAAATTGTTGCAAATTTTTGGTTCAACGAAGTTCGTCTGATTTTTAAGTTGCATAATCTTTGTTCGTTGCTGAAAATTCTGCAATCTTATCTTGACGAAGCTTGTCCGTGGTATAAGTTTCATGAACTTTATCCGTTATAGAATATTTTGCAATCTTGCGTTCGGCGAAGCTCGCCCGCTGTTTGTTCCATAATCTTTGTTCGTTGTTGAAATTTTTGCAATCTTCTAGTTAGCGAAGCTCGTTTGTTTCTTAAGTTTCATGGACCTTTTCTGTTGTTGAATTTTTTGCACTTTTGTCTTTGAACTCAGCTTATCCGCTATTTAATTTTTATAATCTTTGCCCATTGTTGAATTGTTTGTAATTTTTTGTTCGTTCGTTTTGTGCGTTTCACAATCTTTGTCCGTTGTTGAATTTTAGCAGCCTTGTGTGTGGTGCAGTTTATACGTTGTTTAATTTTTATAATCTTCGTCTGTTGGTAGATTTTTATAACCTTGTGTATGGTGAAACTCGTCCGCTGTTGGACAACCCATTTCCCCCACAAAACCCAATCAATTACACCACCCCTTTGGGATATCCCACATCTCTTCAGAAGCTTCCCAATCCCACAGCGGGTGTGCACGCTCCACTAGACGGTAGCGCACATTCCTGCTCTTCCCTTCGCGAGGACGTGTCGTGTGCTCCCGGTGCGGCAACGCTGCTTTCCTCGAACCCTCTCCTCTTGCCCGAGAGACAATCGACGTTGGAGGTGACGCCCTCCTCTCATCGCAAGGCGTGCGATCTGCTTAGGATACCGACCTCTGACATGGTGGGCAACGACGAAGGTCGACAACAGGTGGGCGCGACCCCCACCCACGACCCACGGAGGCGTCGGCACCCATACCGCACGCTCGACCCTCACACCAGGCACGCCACCTTGCAGTGTGTGGTGCGGTTGTTGTTCCGATCGCAGTTTGGGTAGCAGCGTTATTTCAAAACAACAGCTCGCGACTTTTATCTAAAATATTTGTATCCGATTAATGGTAATGGTAATTTTAGTTAACGTCGTACTAGAGCAACACCACGGGCTATTGACGACGGTCCGGGATCAATCCCTTAAAGGAAAGACCAGTGGACAACACCTCGTAATGTTGAACCACGGTCAGATGACGAGGCAACACCTGAGCTGGCACCCCACGACGACGGTCCGGGATCAGTCCCTTAAGGGAAAGATCCGAGGACAACACCTCGTAATTTTTGAATCACAGTCAGATGACGAAGTAACACCTGAACTGGGACCCCACTCTCCAAACTTTCACACCAACCCAACGTGAGGACTTTCGGCCACGACAGATTTAAGGTGCACCAGCCGCCTCTACACCATACGCTTACAAACATCCATGCCCTAACCCGGATTCGAACCAGGAACCTTCCTATCTAGAGGCTAACACCTTAACCACTATACCGGTTGGTCGGCATTTCCAATTAATGATGCTGGGTAATGGTATTTTTTAATTGACTTTGTATTGAAGCAGCACAACGGGTTTTTTACAATGGTCCGGGCTCAATACCCAAAGGAAAAATCCGAGGAGAAAACGGCGTAATTTTGAGTTATGGTCAGATGATGAGGCAACACCTGAGTTGGAACACACTCTACAAACTTGATGCCGACCAACCGGTATAGTGGTTAAGGTGTTAGCCTCTAGATAGGAAGGTTCCTGGTTCGAATCCGGGTCCGGGCATGGATGTTTGTAAACGTATGGTGTAGAGGCGGCTGGTGCACCTTAAATCTGTCGTGGCCGAAAGTCCTCACGTTGGGTTGGCGTGGAAGTTTGGAGAGTGGGGTGCCAGCTCAGGTGTTGCTTCGTCATCTGACCGTGGATCAAAATTACGAGGTGTTGTCCTCGAATCTTTCCCTTAAGGGACTGATTCCGGACCGTCGTCAATAGCCCGTTGTGTTGCTCTAGTACGACGTTAACTAAAATTACCATTACCATTACCGAAAATATTACCACGTAATTTTGAACCATATACATCTCTCTGGTATGTAACGCCTCATCAAGAAACAAGACGTTCTTGGTGGCTTTTGGCAACTTTTCGTATGGTATAATTATTTTACAGTCATCCACCATTTCGTCTCATACAGCAGGATATTACCTACCCTACATTTTCCTTACAGTATGCTACGTTTAAAACAGCATGCCATACCCTACATAACAGCAAACTACACAAAACTGTCCAACCTTAATATAGTACATTTTCCCAACCCATATCACAAAGACACTCATTAAGAGAGCATTGCCTAACCACAGAGTGAAGACGCCTTCCTTTTCTTTAACCAAAAGCCATTCCAATCGTAATCTACGAGCCAGCGAATAGTAGAACCCTCCCGTAAATTCCCTTAAATGGCTGTTACACTATCTTCATTACGGCCAAACCGGATTGATGGTTGGAGATGAATTGATGGCAGACGCGTTGGGCGACGACAGGAAGCAGAGTCGGGGTGTTGCTGGAGAAAAAGCATCTCGGGTTTCGCCATAAAACACCTAGCTTCGCAGACTGCTCGATGCGGCTCTGCGTTCGGCCGTTTAACTTTGAAATGAATTGGCACTCGATCAAGATTTCGGTTGTCGGAGATCGCAGGCGTCGATCTGTTTGCGTCGCGATCTTTCGTTGCAGAATTTATTGTGACAGAGGAGGACAATAATCGTTCATTAAGGTTCAGTTCGGACGTGGGAATTTCTATTATTTTAAGGTCGAACTTGCTCTGCATGCTTTGATTTGCTAGATGATGAAAATAAATGTGTTTTTTTTGTGTACACGCGCGCCTATAAGGTATTTTAGTTAACTTCGTACTTGAGCAACATAACGGGCTTTTGACGACGGTCCGGGATCAATCCCTTAAGGGAGAGATCCGAGGAAAACAAACACCACGTAATTTTGAACCAAGGTCAGATGACGAGGCAACGGTCCAGGATCAAACCAGAAGGAAAAATCCGACAACGACATCAGGTAATATTTAACCACAGTCTGATGACGAAATCCCTCCTAAACTGCCACCCTACTCTCCAAACTTCCACACAACAACAATGGGAAGACATTTAGTAATAGGTAATTATTAATTAACGTTGTACTAGTGCAACACAACAGGCTATGGACGACGGTTTTGGGTAAATACCTAAGGAAAAGATCCGAGAACAATACAACGTAATTTAGAATCACGGCCAGTGGAATACTTTTGTTAATTGGTAAGCTTTAATTAACGTCATACTAGAGCAACACAACGGGCTATTGACGACGGTCCGGAATCAGTCCCTTAAGGGAAAGATTCGAGGACAACACCTCGTAATTTTGAACCACGGTCAGATGACGAAGCAACACCTGAGCTGGCACCCCACTCTCCAAACATCCACGCCAACCCAACGTGAGGACTTTCGGCCACGACAGATTTAAGGTGCACCAGCCGCCTCTACATCATACGCTTACAAACATCCATGTACTGACCCGGATTGATTCGAACCAGGAACCTTCGGATACAGAGGCTAACACCTTAAACACTTTTCCGGTAGGTCAGCGTACCGGGCTGTAACACTCTTAAGGCGGCTTCTCTGATCAAGCCGACATAAAGCAGACATATTTAAGAATTTCTTAATTGCAGATCATAAAACTCTTTTCAGGTGATCAACTGTCCATAATTAACCCTAGAAGTACTATTACAGCACTCCATTTGACATGACATCGGTCATAAAGTTCTGGACACTTGACATAAACCCTCTTCACATCTGACATTACGATCTCCTAATCTCAAGCCCCTTGAGAACACTCAAGATTCCATCGACATTTGGTTTTTAGCTGAAAGGCAGCCTGGCTGGTAAAGGCCAGAGACCATTGAGACCTGAGAGAGCGAGGACACAATCGCTAACCTCTGCCAAACCCTTCTTGTTCCAAAATATCTGTAACTTTGCTGTACATATCTTTAAAGCTGTAGGATCTTGAATAAATGTTGCAGTGGTGAAACTCAAATATATTGTTCTTTTCCGCTACCATTTCTTACTGCCATCACTCCACTTCATCAGGTACGTGGCCCATCTACACAAACCGTCACTAATAGTCGTTGTATTGCTCCACTGCGGCGTTAATGCAACTACCTACCTCTTTCTATGCCTGTAAAATCTTTCCTTTAATATGTAAACGACGGTCTTTGGTTGGATCGAGTTTGAGGCCATCCGGTTGCTAATACATGACTGGGTAGGTAAGCATTTAAATTAACGTCGTACTGGAGCAACACAACGGGTTATTGACAACGGTCCGGGATCAATCCCCAAGGGAAAGATTCGGACAACACCCCTTAATTTTGAACCACGGTCAGAAGACGAGGCAACACCTGGGCTGGCTCCCCACTCTCCAAACTTCCACACTATGCCAAACGTGAGGACATTTGAGACCACGATAGATTTATCGTGCACCAGCCCTCTTTGTACACGACAGTGTTTGTTGGATTCGAACTCGCAACCCTTCGGTTGCTAATCCGTTACTCTTCCAAAAGGGTCACTGCGGCCCCCATGATTGAGAAGCGCGACCCTTAAAGGGCTAAAATCATTATGGTTCTAACGATAATTTTTTTTATGGGTTGAGATAACCTTTTCCCCTAAACTTTACAATCGATCCCAAACGTTCAATCGGTATAGTGGTTAAGGTGTTAGCCTCTAGATCGGAAGGTTCCTGGTTCGAATCCGGGTCTGGGCATGGATGTTTGTAAGCGTATGGTGTAGAGGCGGCTGGTGCACCTTAAATCTGTCGTGGCCTAAAGTCCTCACGTTGGGTTGGCGTGGAAGTTTGGAGAGTGGGGTGCCAGCTCAGGTGTTGCTTCGTCATCTGACCGTGGTTCAAAATTACGAGGTGTTGTCCTCGGATCTTTCCCTTAAGGGACTGATCCCGGACCGTCGTCAATAGCCCGTTGTGTTGCTCTAGTACGACGTTAACTAAAAATTACCATTACCATTACCCAAACGTTCAATAATTTTTCGCCTGTTTGAAAGTCCTCACGTTGGGTTGGCGTGGAAGTTTGGAGAGTGGGGTGCCAGCTCAGGTGTTACTTCGTCATCTGACCGTGGTTCAAAATTACGAGGTGTTGTCCTCGGATCTTTCCCTTCAGGGACTGATCCCGGACCGTCGTCAATAGCCCGTTGTGTTGCTCTAGTACGACGTTAACTAAAAAATTACCAATTACCAATCTTCGCCTGTTTAGGGCAAGGTAGGTTGGTAGTTTATCAACGTCGCACTAGAACAAAACAACGGGCTATTGGCGACGGTACGGGATCAATCCCGAAGTGAAGGATCCAACGACAACGCCTCTTAATTAAACAAGGTCAGATGACGAGGTCAAAACCTGAGATGGTCCCCCACTCCAAACATCCACACCACACTACCGTTAGGACATCAGACCACAACACCACACTACCAGAGACCACGATCGATTTAACGTGTACCAGCCCACACATATACGATTGTCTTTAATTGGACCTACACTACCCTACTATAATAGACCAGACAGCAAGATGTGATGGTATAAGGGAAAGAATACATGCTTTAATCAGGAAATGACCCCCCACATGCTGTAATTATACTAGCAACCCTTCTGGGCATACTTTCAACAAGGTTTTGACACACAGCTATGGGTAAAGGAGTCCATTCCTGCTGCAAGAATGTCGCCAGCACCGCTGTAGATTTCAAATGTCGTTTCCTGCTCCGTAAGCGTCGCTCTAACACGTTCCAGAAATGTTCAATGGGGTTTAGGTTGGGTCTGTGAGCAGACCAGGGAAGACTTTTTTCATCCATATCGTGATACCGCTGGGTACAGCTACACTCTACGTTTATGAGTGATGGCAACGGCTTGGCGATTTTTTTTGGCGCACTTTTAGTAGTGAGTTACGATAAGTTAAGGCAACCCATCTTTCGTTGCTGTTGTTGAGGTTTTCACGGCAACCTCGGCAAACGGAAACTTTCAATTTCCATTTTGAATATTCTAGAAAGTTCTTCCAAAATCCGTTAAAATCGTTTGATTTCATTGATGCGTTTGAAATTTTTTCTTTCCTCCCATTGTTTATTTTGTTTTTAAAATATCATTTTATTGCATTGGTCCTTTTAAATCGTTTTCTGTGATACCATTGGTCCATTTATTTGTATTTTTGACAGTTGTGGAATTTTTATTTTGTTATAATAGTTTTCACGACAGGATTAAGAGTTTTGTTTTTTTGACCATTTTCGTTTTCATTAATTTTTTACGAGAGAATTCTGACGTTATCAGGTATTATTTCTTGCTTTTTTTTCTTTTGTAAATCTTTTTCTTTTTCAACATGCTCACTGTATTTAGTGTAATTGATAAGTTTCAGGGTATTCTTACCATTCGTAGCTTAGTTTCTCTGCTGGTTCACAAATGTGTTTTGATATGTGATTAAGCTTACTACTTTTTGTGAAATTTTTTTTAAAATATACTTTTTAAAACGTTCTGAAATGTGCTTAAAAAGTGTGTTGTAAAAAGAAAAAAAATTGTGACAGAAAAAGAGTTAAGAAATAATTATTTCCTTGGCGACTAAAGAAGTGCGCCAAAAAAAAAATCGCCAAGCCGTTGCCATCAGTCATAAACGTAGAGTGTAGCTGTACCTACCGCTGCTTGACAGAAGCTGCAACACGACATGCAGCGTTGTCGTCCTGGAAGTAACATTCGTCCATTCCATAAAATGGCCAAATTGTAGGAAGAACCTGATTTTCCAAAATGTTCATGCAGGTTTCGACGTTTAATTTACCAGGAACAACATGCAAAAGTCCCAGGCCATACCACGAAAAACACCCCCAAACAAGCTGTCGGATTTTATGCAAATCCGCCTGCGTCCGGTCCATTACTGTAGGGCAGTGTTTCCTAAAATGTGGTACGCGTACCCCCAGGGGTACGGGAAGAGTTTGATGGGGGTACGCGTTGCACCGGAGTTTAGTGGGGATATGCACTGCACTGTGCTTATGGATGTGCACTGCACAGTCCGGAGTGACACGGCGGAAATATACTACACTTCGTTACAGAAACAACTTACTTCGTTAACCCTCCGTCGGGCGCAACAGGCCTGACAGGCACATCTTTGACATGAGCTTCAATGTTTTCTTTATGATTGATTTGAGTTGAGAAATTGTTTACATGACTGGAAATGGCTTTGTAAACTAGCATACTTAGCAGATATATTCTGTTTTAAATTGCCTCGACTCATCGTTACAGGGCAAAGAAATTTCATTGTTTCACGTTCAAGATAAAGTGAACGTTGCCATCGCAAAACTAAAATTATGGCAAAAGAGAGTTGGTAATGGAGAAGTAGACTCGTTTCCCTCTCTTCATGAGTTTATATCAAGTTTGAATACTAAAATTGATGCTGATACTCTGAAATGCATAACACAGCATGCGGAAGAAGAGCAATTGTTGGAATTGGCTTCAGACGGATTCTTGACAAATAAACATTAGGAGGGTACTTTAACGTCATTCTGGTTACAAATGCAACCTGTGCATCCGGTTTTAACAGAAAAAGTTCTAAAATACATCTTGCGTTTTCCAACTTCATATTTATGTGAAGTTGCTTTTTCAGCATTTGTAGACATTAAGTCGAAAAAAAGGAACAGACTATTGGACGTGGAACCACATCTCAGATTAAAATTAACAACCAAGGAACCAAATTATGACGATCTGTTATCTCAGCACAAACAATTTCATCCTTCTCATTGATCCAAATATAAACGATATTTATAATATAACTTTTATTTATATTTTGTTATGAATAATTTTATTTCTCTTTTCTTATTATTTTGTGTATGTCACAAAAAACGAAAAAAAAAACAAAAAAACATTTTGATTGTTTTTAAAATACATCCATTTTTTCGACGAGGGGTACTAAGCGTTACGAAATTTATAGAGGGGGTACACATGTGTCAAAAGTTTAGGAAACACTGATGTAGGGAAGTGTAAATGGCCATTATTTCACGTTGTCTGTCTTATGTTTAGTTTGGCTGGATCAAATATTCATAACCCTTGCGCCATAAATCCCAACCAAACCAACTTCCTTCTCGTTCGTTTCGAGAACGAGTCCAGTCGAACAGAGCATCAAAAATTAAATTGAGATAATTTTAAATATGACATGATATTTACATCATATATCATCAGCTCACAAAGAAACTCGACACTTATCATCCATCATATTTAATTGAATTATCATGCATGATGGATGGAATGTTTACTTTCAAAGCAACACACTGTCACCGTCTTGTTGTCTGTCCTTGAAGCACACGCCATGAAAAACCAGGTGATTACATTCACACTTTTTCGGCCCTCTGAAATTTCATTTGAACATTAATCTGATATTCATTTTAAATTAATTTATTAGTCATCAATACTCAATGGTTTGATTTAGTTTTCATTAATATTTTCTATTCCAACAGGCAATTAATCTTCGAAGAATACTGTTAAGATTCAGCCAACACGCTCAGAATGTGTTTTGCATATTAAGTAGTAAATTAATCCTGTTTCTAGGGAGTGATTTAAAAAACGGAGGAATGTACTGGTGTTTGCAAGGTGCTCAATTAAACGACAATTTGTAGGGATGGTCGACTATACGTAATTTTAATAACTTACATAGATAAATTTAATTTCTAATCCATGATTTGGTTGATAATTGTTATAATACGACGTGTTGAAAGCATCAATCATGAGTAATTGTCTGATCCTTCATACCAAGGTGCAATTTTGTCTGTCAACGGAGTCGAGTAATAAAAATGGCTCCTAGTTCGGTGTTTATTTAGTGATGAAGCAATTCAAATGTCCTTGGTTCAATCTGACCTGTTTCTATGAACACCAATTTTCTTAACTTCAGTTGTTCAATACATGGAATTATTTTATACGGAATTATTATTTATAAATTATATCATTTATTTATATTTCTATACAATTTAAGGCAAGGAATTTGTATGTGATTTATTTATTTTTTGCAGAAAAAAATATATATAATTATTTATATGCCGACCAACCTGTATAGTGGTTAAGTTGTTGGCCTCTACATCGGAAGGTTCCTGGTTCGAATCCGGGTTCGGGCATTGGTGTTTCTAAACATATGGTGTAGAGGCGGTTGGTGCACCTTAAATCTGTCGTGGCCGAAAGTCCTCACGTTGGGTTGGCGTGGAAGTTTGAAGAGTGAGGTGCCAGCTGAGGTGTTGCTTCGTCATCTGACCGTGGTTCAAAATTACGAGGTGTAGTCCTCGGATCTTTCCCTTAAGGGATTGATCCCGGACCGTCGTCAATAGCTTCTAGTACGACGTTGACTAAAATTTCCAAATTACAATCTAATTATTTAGGGTACAAAATGTTGTTTACACATTTGATATACATATCTTCAAGGTGGGTGTGTAGTTAATTAAGTCGTACTGGAGCAAAGCAACGGGCTATTGGCGGCAATCCGGCATCAATTCCGAAGTACAACGACTCTGACCAACCAGTCTGGTGGTTAAGGTTTTCGCCTCTGATCGGAAAGTTCCTGGTCCGAATCAGGCTCAGTACATGTATATTTGTAAGCGTATAATGTAGAGGCGGCTGGTGCACGTTAAATCTGTCGTGGTAGAAAGTCCTCACGATGGGTTGGTGTGGACGTTTGCAGAGTGGGATGCCAGCTCAGGTGTTGCCTCGTCATCCGACCGTAATTCAAAATGACGTGGCGTTGTCCTCGGATATTTTCCTTAGGGGATTGATCCCGGACTGTCGTCAATAGCCCGTTGTGTTGCTCTAGTGCGAAGTTCATTAAAAATTACCAAATTAATGAATAGTCTTTGTTCCCATTGGAAATGAGTAATGGTAATGGTAATTTTAGTTAACGTCGTACTAGAGCAACACAACGGGCTATTGACGACGGTCCGGGAGGTTCTTTCCCAGTCTCTTAAGGGAAAGAACCGAGGACAACACCTCGTAATTTTGAACCTCGGTCAGATGACGAAGCAACACCTGAGCTGGCACCCCACTCTCCAAACTTCCACGCCAACCCAACGTGAGGACTTTCGGCCACGACAGATTTAAGGTGCACCAGCCGCCTCTACACCATACGCTTACAAACATCCATGCCCGGGCCCGGATTCGAACCAGGAACCTTCCGATCTAAAGGCTAACACCTTAACCACTATACCGGTTGGTCGGCCCATTGGAAATGGGAGTTGTATTTGAAGCAACTCAATGTAATATGAGGTTAGGCAATACAACTATCACAAAACAAAGAAATCTATCAAACATCCTAATAACATGCAACAGAAATGCCAATCCAATGGATTACAACGGACCATCTCCCATATGCAAGTTTTAAACATCGGGGGTACATCAACTAAAGAAAGTACGGGCATCACAACCCCAAGATACCCGAATGGTCTGTCCTCCCATCTCTTTTATCTTCGCCTACATACTTATTTTCCTCCCTCATATTTTGTCTTGTGTTTGGTGCAGCTTGGCCAATATGGCCTTTGATCCACACAACCCCAAAGCAACCAACCCAAATGCGAGTTACGGTTTTCTATAATGGATCTCAGTGTTTCCCAATGCGTAAGACAGGCAGAAGGATAGTCATCGTGATCACTAAGAGAGCTGGATTCGATGCAACACCGCGATGCCCAGTGATACAGAACAAAGAAATCCATCATCCTCAAAAACCACCCGACCATAACTCGAATCCACAGTTAACCGTCTCTGAAATGCAAGTGAAGTGCTCGTCTGTGAGCCCACCTTCCTGTTGCCCAATGCGCAGGGACGTGGCAGAGGGCTCTAGGTGGGAGTGTGTGCATGCGCGTCGGGTTTTTCCGCTCATTTCCCGAAACAGCCGAAGGTTGTATTTACACAGTTCGAACAAATCACATCGCACCTGTCACGGAACCGCGTGACGTCGGACTCCCATTCGACATGCGTTCGACTCTCGGCAAACAAATACGCCTCTTCTTCCTCCCAGGTGCTCTCTCTCTCTCTTTCTCGATCGAGCGATGAGGCATCAATACACCATTAGGTCAGAGACAGATCGAGTCATCTTAGGCCCTGGGCGTAGCTAACCTTGAGGTCGACTGTCCTGATAACTCTTCATTTGAAACCCTTTAAAACGTTGCCGATGCTTCTTGTTGAGGGACAATTGTGCTCATCTTTTGTAGGGGAAAGATTTGATAGGGTAAAAGAAGATAAAAGGAAGGTATGCAAAGATGGTTTTATTAGAGAGCTGTACGAAACAGATGTAGAGGAGATTGTCCTGTTATCAAAATTGGTTTGGTTTAATGGCGCATGGGCCATATTTGACCAAACAGATACTCCCAATACACATAAGGGTATGACGAGGGAAACAATACACGATTAGGCCAGACGCAGATAAGTTCATCTTAGGCCCTGGGCGTAGCTAACCTTGAGGTAGACTGTCCTGATAACTCTTAATTTGAAACCCTTTAAAACGTTGCCGATGCTTCTTGTTGAGGGACAATTGTGCTCATCTTTTGTAGGGGAAATATTTGATAGGGTAAAAGAAGATAAAAGGAAGGTATGCGAAGATGGTTTTATTAGAGAGCTGTACGAAACAGATGTAGAGGAGATTGTCCTGTTATTAAAATTGGTTTGGTTTAATGGCGCATGGGCCATATTTGACCAAACAGATACTCCCAATACACATAAGGGTATGACGAGGAAACAAAACACGATTAGGCCAGACACAGATAAATTCATCTTAGGCCCTGGGCGTAGCTAACCTTGAGGCCGACTGTCCTGATCAACTCTCAATTTCAGGACCATATAAAACATTGCCGATGCTTCTTGTGGAGGGACTATTGTGTTCATCTTTTGCATGGAAAAGATTTGATAGGGTAAAAGAAGTGAAAAGAAAGGTATGCGGAGCTGGTTTTATTAGAGAGCTGTACGAAACAGATGTAGAGGAGATTGTCATGTTATTAAAATTGGTTTGGTTTAATGGCGCATGGGCCATATTTGACCAAACAGATACTCCCAATACACATACGGGTATGACGAGGAAACAATACACGATTAGGCCTGACACAGATCAAGTCATCTTAGGCCCTGGGCGTAGCTAACCTTTAAGCCGACTGTCCTGATAACTCTCGAATTTGACGACCATATAAAACATTGCTGATGTTTCTTGTCGAGTGACAATTGTTCTCATCTTTTGCATGGAAAAGATTTGGTAAAACCCTCTGAACATAAACAGATCGTTGAGTAGTGATTGTTGTTTGCACCCCACGGCACATATAAAGCCTAAATAACCACATCGACTGCTTGAAATATGTTTTATTGTTTGAGGGTTTTACGGCACGAGGTTCATGCTTGACCAAGCTTCGCCAAGCACAAGACGGACAATGCAAAGTAATTGTGAAAAGAAAGGAGAAAATAGAGTAACGATCGTTTGGGCACCAGGGGGTCGCAATCCACATAACCCCTCAGAGATAGTGAACTCGTGGGCAAAGAATAGATGTGATCTCTTGGGGATGGTGGTTTAGAATTACGTGGTGTTGTCCTCGAAATTTTTCCATCGGGTTTGATACCGGACTGTCATCTACGTTGGTATGGTGTGGAGGTTTGGAGAGTGGGGTGCCAGCTCAGGTGTTGCCTCGTTATCTGACCGTGGTTCAAAATTACATGGTGTTATCCTCCGTTTTCTCCCTTGGGAGTTTAACCCGAGAGCATCGTCAATAGCCCATTGTGTTGCTGCAGTACGACGTTAATTAAAATACCTACATACCCGGACCGTCATCAATAGTGCATGCTCATCTCCCCAGTGCGACGTTTGTTAAAATACCAACTAACCTCTAGCGAATTGATTGAAAGAATCCTGGAAAGTATTTTACATGACACAACTGGTCAATTAGGGAAGAAAGGGATTACAGAACGGATATACGCGTGTATCCCTGTCTTGGATAAGATTCGAATCAAAATCTTGTTGAACCAATGACCAGAGCTTTAACCACTCGGCTAACAGAATGGTGGAAAGGGAAGGAAACAAAGAGAAAACAATGGACATTTTTATGCTTTTGTTTGGGAGAAAGGCGCAAAACGGATGTGGCAAAAAGCACTTGTCACCTATTGGATTATACCGAGCTATTTTCCTACATAAAAAAAATTATAATTTATTTGAAACGTTTGCCGTGTGTCGTTCCATCATAATGAAAACAGAATCATTTTATAGGTTACTAGCCACTGCGTGGCTAGCCCGGCGTTGCCCGAGCATATCTACACCACGGGCATCGCCGTGATGTAAGGTATTAATCTGATGTAAAATTTTAATCCGTCAGATTTCAAATCCGTTAAAGTTTTTACTCTATCTTTAACGGTCTCTAGGAGATAGAAAAAAAACTACATAACTAAAGTTGAAACTTTTTTTTTTATCCTCTGCTGGAAAATCATTCTTCTGCGCAAAATGAAAACGGAAAAAATAAATTTAGAATCTGCCATATCTTTATGCGGTTGCCATTCCAAAAAAACAATAATAATTAAATTTCATAAAATTCATTTTAAAATGTTCTAGATTAAATTTTAAAATTCGCAGCTGCCCAAAAATTGCAAATAATTCGGACTACCTGTGTGCCAAATCTCATTGCTGTAAGTGCCATAGAATCGTCAGGATTTTGCGACAGCGAAAAAAACAGACAGACAGACAAACACTTCGTTTTATAATATTAGAGATTTATTCACCGATGAAACATGTAACAAGAATTAATCCAACTCGGGCGGCTAAAACTAGAAGTGGAAACCATTCGAAAACTTTAGTGCCGTAACAACTGAGTTTGTATTTACTCGTAAGGTAGAAATAAACTATGATGGCTTCCAACTGACATTATCTGACAGTAGTTCAAAATTAGTGATATTGTCGCCAATAGCCCGTGGTGTTGCTCTAGAAGTCTAGAACGACGGTAATTAAATTTACCTTACCTTACCTTACCTTATACAAGTGATATTCAGGAAACTTTAAAAGGTGAGTGGTTCAATTGACGTCGCATAAATTAACATAATTAAATGGTTGTTAAGTAGTTGAATTAAAGTCGCACTGGAGCAATGGTAACATGCTTTTAGCGACGGTCTAGGATCAATCCCGAAGGGTAGGATTCGTGGAAAATACCACGTAATTTTGAACCACGATCAGATGACACACCTGAGCCGGCATCCCACTCACCAAAATTCTACACCACACCAATATGAGGACATTTGAGGCCACGACAGATTTAACATGCAACGGAATCCTATGTACATGACAGTCTTTGTTTGGACAGAGTTTCGAATTAGCAATCCTCCGGTTGCTAATACGCTAGTCTTTTGAGTAAAGCCGTCACTGCTTGTCAGTCAAGTCACTGTCACTCAGTCAAAAAAGTCACTGCTTGAACCTACTAAGACAAAATACTTTGGACACAAATTTCGTGACTTGACATTCCTAAGTAGATCGTGAAAAGATAACATATAAGTGTGCTGTTGTAATAATTTTGCCTGTTCAACTTCTAAATTTTAAATTCGCCCAAGAAAAAATAAAAATGTATTTCAAGACAGACAATGATATTAAATATTTTATTCTTCATTCTTACGATATACGTATATCAAAGGTTACATAACAATAAAAATAGCCGTACGTATAGTAATACGTATATTACAAGCTCGTACAATAAGTTTACCACATGAACCAGCAGTGGCAAAATTTCTCAGGATCCCGTCCTTTAGTAAAAATATAATTTGTACTTTTGAATAAAACAATAGCCCCTCACACAAGCTCAACATTTTATGCAATAATCACAAAACATGTTCAAAAAATGAATACACAAAATAACTACATTACAATTGTTTGGTGAAATTTTACTCAGTGTGTGTGACGGATAGGACTACCGGGAAAATTCGGAGAAGTCATGTTTCTAGGAGACCGGTTGAGTACAGAACATTTAAGCGGTAACTTAAATACTTTTTCAATTAAAAATAATGAAATTGGATGAGTAAATAAGAATCTTATAAAAAGAATAAGTAAACAATTATCTAAATATTCTCATAACACATAAAAGTATTTGTTGCATATTATTGGTTAATCTTAATTCGATGATATTAATCAGTTAAAGCAGATTAAATTAAAGCAATTAATAATTCGATATAAATTTTTAATTTATGGCTTGTTTTTATTCCAGGTAAGTACTTTCGAGTTTATTATTCTGACCCTCTCTATCTTAATTTTTTAATAAATTTTATTAATACAGAATGTTAATGTTACATCTAGCAAAAAGAGTGAAAAAATTTTTCCACAAGGAAACTAAAATAGCATTTCTATGGGTAAATATTACCTGATTTAAGTAATCTATAAGTACAGCACATTACTAAATCGGTGCATTTTAAGATTTTCAAAATCCACTGTGGTCGGTATATGGTTATATTTCCCGGATTGATCCAGAGGAGCCAGTCCTGATTTCGCTTCTCTAACTCATTTGGTTTTGTTAACTTTATACGGATTCTAATACATGGTAAATCTCTTGAACAATATGGGCCAAGCTGCCGTATGGGAGACAGGTAAGACACATCTTTAATATGGAGACAGTAAACTTATACATAACCTTTTGTTTTGTCACTATATACAGGGTGATTCATGTAAGTGTGTAAACACTTCAAGGAGTGTTACGTTGGACAAAGAGATATCGGATTCATGGCAATGCAGTCTATTTTTAAGCCGCCTTCTTCATAACTGGCCTGCAAAATCGCCTTGATTACTTCTTTTGGGGTTACATTAATGGATTGGCGAACTATATTAAAAGAGTTTAGGATATTAAAAGAGTTTAAAAGCGGGTACTGGAGATTGGTGAAAATAACAGCCATCAAAACTTCACTACCTGGTTTCCTTTAATGATATTTTGATTATTTTATCATCATTACCTTTGTTTTTAAGATCCTCCAGAGATCAATTTATATGACTGCAGTGGTGTAAAATGCCCTCAAAATCGGAAGCAATGCCGCCAGAAATCTGATAAGGAATTGTCGCCGTGAAGTTCAAGATAAAGATCAATTAAGAAATGTCCGCATCCACAAAAGTTATTCTCTTTTTGTTATTGTTTACGTGATTTATGTCACAGAAAGAAATTATTATCTCAGAGATAAAAAATAATAATTTTTACAGCTTATACAAATACTTCGAAAAAAGAGATTTCGATTGCTTCTCGCCATAAAACTATACAGTATACAAAATACTTTGAGATCTCGTTTATTATTTTATTCAATGTAGTAGTGCGGATTAGTACCCGATTCAAGTCACATGATCGCACTCAGTCAAAACCTTCTAAGAAAAAAAATTCAGAAATCAAGACAAGGTATTGAGAATGTTCGTCAGAAATTTGTCGGTATTGACCATTTTCATCTTTAAAATTTCGGTTTTGAGAATTTTCGTCGGTTATACCTGTTTAGGAAATTTTCGTCGGTAATTCACAGATATTGTATTTGTCGGCAATTTACTGGCTATGAGATTTTTTGTGGGTAATTCCCCGAAATTGGGTATTTTCGTCGATAATTTATTCACGTGTATTTAGAATTTGCTTAGGTAATTTACCAGCAATGAGACATTTCGCCAGAAATTTACCGGTGCTGAAACTTTTCATCAGTAATTTTCTAGAATTGAGAAATTTCATCGGTATTTCAGCTTCATTGCGAATTTTCGTCAGTAATACACCGATCTTTTGAATTTTCATCGGAAATTCATGGATATTTGGAATTCCCATCAAGAATCCATTAGTAAGAATAGTTTCCATCTGTAATTCACTGCTAATGAGAATTTTCGTCAGTAAGTTACGGGAGTTTACAGGAAACTTTTCTCGGTAATTTTCCGTCATTGAAAATGTCAGTAATTTTCAATCTAGTCAACTTTCAAATAAAATAAAACGGGACGGTTGTGAACAGGTACACAGAATTAGTGGTGACTGAATCATAAAAACCAATCTGGAGTAAAACAGAATCGCAATTAACAAGTGCAGAGACAATCGTTGGTGATTGGGTACGGCACTCGCACCCAGCTGCACTTGAGGTTGATGGGCTGTTCCCCTTCGTTGATCTTCTTGGGCCAGTCCCTGACCTTGGAGTCCTTGGGACTCTTGAAGCTTCTCCGGCGGGATCCCTTGCCACCCCTGGGTACCTTGCACTGCCACCGCAGGACGTGCAGGGTGCTGGTGCCAGATGGCACACAATGCATGCCTGGAGGCCAGGAACAAGTGCCGGGTACGCTGGCACATTCGCCTCGCTTGATGTACCTTGGCCAGAACAAGTTGCCTATGTCTTCCCATGCATACCTGTGGATGAAGAAGGTTATCAGAAAACAGCTCATATAACTCATTTGAAATTACATGCTGATGTATGAAAGCTTTAAAAAAACGACTCTAAGCATGTCAACATCTCCAAATGGTTTCGACGAGATATCTCGTTCATGAAGCTCTGACAAATTTTCTAATGGCAAAGTATGTCGTCATCCAGGTATTGACGATTTTTTATGACGAGATAAAGATCTGATTAATTTCTTCTAATGGCAAGATGTCTCGTTCAGTTTTGCTAATTACGAGATGTCTCGTCCATTAAGATCTGGTCAGTTTTGCTCATGACAAGATCTCGTCCATTAAGATCTGGTCAGTTTCGCTAATGACGAGATGTCTCGTCCATTAAGATCTGGTCAGTTTCGCTAATGACAAGATCTCGTCCATTAAGATCTGGTCAGTTTCGCTAATGACGACATGTCTCGTCCATTAAGATCTGGTCAGTTTTGCTAATGACAAGATCTCGTCCATTAAGATCTGGTCAGTTTCGCTAATGACGAGATGTCTCGTCCATTAAGATCTGGTCAGTTTTGCTAATGACAAGATCTCGTCCATTAAGATCTGGTCAGTTTCGCTAATGACGAGATGTCTCGTCCATTAAGATCTGGTCAGTTTTGCTAATGACAAGATCTCGTCCATTAAGATCTGGTCAGTTTCGCTAATGACGAGATGTCTCGTCCATTAAGATCTGGTCAGTTTTGCTAATGACAAGATCTCGTCCATTAAGATCTGGTCAGTTTCGCTAATGACAAGATCTCGTCCATTAAGATCTGGTCAGTTTTGATAATGACGATAAACCTCGTTAAAACATACCACCAAGAGTGTTGAACACCATACACAGTTTTCCCTCCTAGTGGTTGTCTCGACGAGGTTTTTCTCGACGTATTAGCAAAACTGACTCTTAGGCCCGGTGCACACATCCGGTTTTTCAACGTGCGGCGCCACTGCGGCACCAAAGCCCAACTATGCACACACAGCCGTGAAATGACGCACGAACTCATTTCGGGCCATTTGCGATACATATTCTATCGAAGAAAACGTGTTTATTTCGCTTACTTGGTGTAAAAGAAGTATATTTCGAAACAAAATAGGCGTTACTGGATACCACCATTTATTAATTATTATTTATATTCCATTTGTTTATGAAAACAAGGTACTTCAGAACGGAGACTCATGTGCGGCGCCGTGGGGAACTGCGGTACAAATTGCACGGAAGTTGGACGTGCGTCGCACAGCGGCGCTGGAAGCATGTGTGCACTGCTCTATTAGATCTAATGTATCTCAGACCGCACTTGCGTTGCGGCAGCGGCGCCGCATGTTCAAAAACCGTATGTGTGCACCGGGTCTTAATGGGCGAGACATCTGTTATCAGAAGAAAACTGACCAGATCTTGATTTCATCATAAATCATTGATAGCGATTAAGATCTATTCAGTTTTCTTTCAATGGACAAGAGACGACGTGTTCTTGATGGACGATATAACTCGTCCATTTGGTCAGTTTTGCTAATGACGAGATACCTCGTCGAGACAACGACCAGAAGGGTTAAAACCAACAAAACTAGTCAATGACCAATTCGTCAAATGAATACGTTCCGGTTGTCATGACCTAAACCAGACGCAAGAAGACACAATTTTAAATACGTTGTCCTTAAACATCATTGCGATGACTCGTGTTTTGAATAAAGCCCTTCCAGGCTAAATGAAAAGGCGGCTTAACAGTAGCCCCATTAGCTACTATGATTGATATCGTAAAATTTGACAAGTCGAGGTCGTTGTCACATTACTCTTTTTGCCGTCTATTTCGTCTCGAATAAATAATACCTGTTGGCATTAATGACGTCTAGCATGAAGACAAAAATTGAATAATTAGTAGGATTATCTCATTTGAAAACCTAAATAGGACCTTCTAACTCGAAGTGAAAAGAATTCTCTCCAACAAGCATGCCGAAGTGTCTTCTCGTGGTGGACGGATAAGCTCTTTACTCAAAGCTGCCTTTAGTAATGAGATGCTTTACCTAAATAATACATCTACGCCCTTGTAAATAAAGTCCCTGTGCTATATTAGCGGACCGAGCCTTGACCAGATTAGTCCGGTTTCCTTTGACGGGTTCACTCCATTTTTCCGTGGGTGACTAGTAAACCCTTTAACCTGACTAAAGTCGGGAGGTGAGGGGGTCACCTGCGGTGACTAAACAACCTAAACTAACCGATAAACCTAACAGGACACGAAGCTCCATCCGGTAATCACGTTGGACCCTCTTAGACGTTCATCTTCGTGTTGCAAATTACCCTGTAGTGGCCAGCCTCTAGTGCAAAAACCTGATCCCAACTGTTAAGTCCCTGTACTTGGTACTAGATTAGCGGAACGAGCTTAATCTGAACCAGCTGACATACCAAAGAAGACACAAAGCTCCATCCGGCAATCACGTTGGACCCTCCTGGCGGTTTATCTTCGAGTTGAAACTATCCTGTAGTGGCCAGCCTCTAGTGCAAAAACCTGATCTCAACTGTCAAGTCCCTGGACTTATTGGTGCTACCTAACGGGACACGAAACTATTCGGAAATCATGCTTAACCCTCCTGGTGGTTTATCTTCGTGTTGGAAACTACCCTGTAGTTGCCAGCCTCTGGGGCAAAAACCTGTTCCAAACTATCACCAGTTCTGGGTGAGGGAAGATTAACTTTTCCTTCTTGGATTATCATTCCCATAGGAATAATAGGGCAGTTTTTTTAATCACTTGGAGCGTTAAACGGTATCCACGATCAATGGGTTCACCAGACCCCTCTGACCTCCCAATTATGCTAACTCAAGGCTGAGGTTGGACATCTTCAGTTGCTTCACCAGGCTCGCATATCACCAGTTGTCCCTCTTCACCGTGTACGACCTTCCTGGCTTAGGGTCATTGTTTGCCAGGACTCGCTGCTTCTCAACAGAGTTGGCGTCGAAGTAGTTTCACATTAACCTTCAATGACCTATTTACCTTGTTTTATCTCGTATTAATAACTACTGGCATGAGTAGCGCGTGTAGCACAAAGGCAGAAAAACTTAAAACCGATACGAACCACATCCTAAAGATTTAGGCCCTCTGCGGCACATCTTCTTTTGGTGTGTACGGGAGCCATCATAGTCTCGAGCTCAATAAAACCCGAATAATACAACCAACCAACCTTGCACCTTAAAACCCCAAAGCAATCCACCAACTTTGCACCTTGGTACCCGAAAACCAACCAGCCTTGTATCTAAAGTCCATGGACTTAAGATCCGCTCCGCGCACGGAACCCAACCTAACTTACCTTACAGGACACGAAGCCCTATTCAGTAACCACGTCTCCACGGTCTTCACGATCACCGGGTCCACCAGGACCCTCTGCCCTCCCAACTGCGCCAGCTCCAGGCTGAGGTTGGAAGTCTGCAGCTGCTTCACCAGGTCAGCATGCTGCCAGTTATCCCTCTTCACAACGTACGAGGCCCCCCTCTCCGGGTCCTTGTTCGCCAGGGCCAGTGGCTCGTCCACGGACATGAAGTCCGGGTCGAAATAGTTGCCCAGGATCTCCAGCAGCTGGTCGGGGTCGAGGTTCTTCTTGCGCGGCCGTCGGCTGAAGCGGCTGTTGAGGAGGGACAGGCGGCCGCCGCCTGCTGAGGGCAGGCGGGAGGACATCCTCCGCCTGATGAGGACACCGGCTGTCGTCGACTCCGTGCTGTCTTCGTAGCTGTCTGTCGTGGCGGACGCTGGGAAGAGGAGGTTGGTGGCAAAGAGGGCCAGAAAGGCAATTGTGCGCAGAGTGGTCATGTTGGGCTGGATGGGAGGGAAGGTGCCTGGAAATAGATAAAAAAGAAATTGAAATAGCCACCTAAAATATAGACCTTGTTTATGGTTAACATTGGCCAAATATAAAAATTAGAAACAACCAACCTAAAAATATCAAATGTAGAAATTAACTTTCAACTTTTTTATACTCCGGTATTTAGTTTTTACACACTTTCCACGACGTAAAAATGTTGTTAATGATCCATTTCGTCAAGGTATAATCTAAACAAAGTCACCTTGGGGCCACGATAGACCGATTAAAAGAGCAACCGGAAGGGTACCAGTTCGAATCCAACCAAAATCCGTCGACCAAATGGGGGACCGGTGCATGTTAAATCTGTAGTGGCCTCGAATGTACTCATGTTATCGTGGTGTGGAAGTTTTTAGAGTGGGGTTCCAGTTCAGGTGTTGCCTCGTCATCTGACCGTGGTTCAAAATTACGAGTTGTTGTCCTCGATCTTTCCCTTAAGGGACTGATCCCGGGCCGTCGTCAATAGCCCGTTGTGTTGCTCTAGTACGACGTTAATTAAAAATTACTAATTATTAATTACCTTCCAGAAGACCTCGTTTTAAAAGTCGCCCGGCTATCAATTCCTGTTCATTCAGGTGTCCTACAAAGACACCAATACAATCTGAAATATGTTTATATTTCGTTTTATGAACTCCCAGGTGTAGCTTTTCAACATATTATGCGTTGTGAAGTTTGGTAGGTTTTAATTAATGTCGTTCTAGAGCAACACAACAGATTATTGACAACTTGAGCGTTGTCAAAGTGTTGTTACTAATCCCTTTTGAGCAGGGTATAATCTTGACGAAATTCAAAAAACAATGTTTTACAAGTTGCAAAGCAACCAACTCCTGTTCATTCAGATGTCCCACAGCAACAATACAACCTAAAATATGGGAAGAAGTTAATGTGTTTACGGAGGGGTTGGAAAGTCTTTAACTTCTCTCATAAAAGTCATCAATCATGCTCAAAAAGATAGTCCGAATAGGAGATTAGACCTTTAAAGTGTACATTTTAGAAACTGGTGATTTTTGTTGTTGAATAAACTTACTTTGGCATGTATCAGTCGTCCATGAGACTAAAAATCTTCCTACAAAATTATAAAGTGGTAACTAATCATTTATCTATTCTTTTCATCATCTATTCTAGTAATTCACTAATCCTTTATCTATTCTTTTCATCATCTATTCTAGTAATTCACTAATCCTTTATCTATTCTTTTCATCATCTATTCTAGTAATTCACTAATCCTTTATCTATTCTTTTCATTATCTATTCTAGTAATTCACTAATCATTTATCTATTCTTTTCATCATCTATTCTAGTAATTCACTAATCCTTTATCTATTCTTTTCATCATCTATTCTAGTAATTCACTAATCCTTTATCTATTCTTTTCATTATCTATTCTAGTAATTCACTAATCATTTATCTATTCTTTTAAAAATATCTAGGCTTATAGCAAACTCATTGACTGCCATTTTTTCGCAAACACTAAAAACGTATTTTCATGATGATTAGAAATGCAAATTTCTGTTGTAATCTGTTTTTAAAATATGTAAAACTGCTTCATATTCGTATAATTTTTATTTTTTGACCTTAAAACTTATGATTATTCTTGAAACAGCTGTACGTTAAAAGTTGTTTCCGGCCTATACATAAATTTCTGCTCTAATTTGACGGTACATTTTCGTGACAGTTTTGAATCTCTGAAAATGATACTGGTTCTTTAAATGTTAACTGTGAAGACATATGAGGTAGGCGGTTGAATTTACGTAGCACTAGATCAATACAGCGGGCTCAACGTGACGTGAGGATATTTGATGTCAGGACAGATTGAACGTGCACCAGCCCCCTGTACACGACAGTCTTTGGCTGGGCCGAGTTTTAAACTCACAACCCTCTCGCTGCTATTCGACGACTATACCAACTGGACTACCTCGACCCCGTTGCCAGACGAGAAATCGTTCATTAAAAATGAAATTCAGAAAACTATATCTGAGTTTTGGTAGATAGGTATTTAATAAACGTCACACTGGGGCAACACAATGGGCTATTGGCGACGGTCGGACATCAACCCATCTGAGTTTTGGTTCAATGTACTAGAGTTCCAACTTGAAATCATAATACAAGTCTTAATTTCATTTTCGACTTCTTATTTGTGCAAAACTGATAAGTGGTAATTTTTAATAAACGTCGTACTAGAGCAACACAACGGGCTATTGACGACGGTCCGAGATCAATCCCCTAAAGGAAAGACCCGATGACAACACCACGTAATTTTGAACCACGGTCAGATGACGAGGTAACACCTGAGCTGGCACCCCACTCTCCAAACTTACACACTACTTCAACGTGAGGACACTTGAGATCACTACAGATTTAACATGCACCAGTCCCTCTTGTACACGACGGTTTTTGGTTGGATTCGAACTTGCAACCCTCCAGCTGCTATTCCGTTGCTCGCGCTATCGCGGCCCGAGATTAATCACTGTCCAAATTCGAATGGAGCATCAATGCATGTGATTTATTAGCTTACATTATTTTCTCTTTAATCGATACAAAAAGTTCTTGGAGGGATTTATTTCCTATCTTAAAGAAAATAGCAGACTCATTGAGACATGAAGATGAGTGATAATGGGAGTCCCTCTTTCACCGTTCAAGTCTCTGCGGAGCCGTAAATAACGGACCATCGCGAGCTCTTCAAGTTGATTTGTTGCCGTCCATCGTTTAACACCAACATTCATCATTGGCGCAATTTTCTTTCACAGCAGCGAATTTATATCTCGTGTATGTCTATCTGTGAATTAAACGGTCGTCTTTTATATAGCTGCGCAAGGAAACCTAAATGAGAAGAAATATTCTGCAAGAGTTCACTTCTTTTGACGTTGGACATATATTTCTAACGTGTTGACAAGTTTACGTAGAAAATTACTGCTGCAAACTCGGCATTGTTAATGCAGAAACAGAACTTTAAATAGACGTCAATATTTTTGTTGGATATTCTCCTGTTCTTCACCGTTTAAATATATGCAAATCCATCGTATGTAAATCAGATTAGATTTGCATATGAAACGCCATTTGATTTATTTAGAGTTGTATATATAAACGAAGTCTGTTTTATATTTCACTCTCACTGATCCAAATACTGGATGTTCTGTATGTTTTCTTTTATGAGTTGTTTTATCTGTAAAGTCTTATATTTTTATTAAATTTTAAATCTCATCGTGGCTGTCTAACTGTTATATATTATACATCCTACACTTCGCACTTTGTCTAGATTTTTACCTTGTTAACCTAACAATTTTTCCAATGCTATAATTTCAAAACATCTTCAGCTTCGTCAAATGCCTGAGACTCCCCAAACATCCTGTACAAACTTTCACCCTCCTGAAGGAACGGAAGATTCCTGGTTCGAATCCGGGTCAATGCACGGATAGTGGTCAGCGTATGGTGTAGAGGCGGCTGGTACACCTTAAATGGGTCGCGACCGAAAGTCTTCACGTTGTGTTGGAAGTTTGGAGAGCGGTGTGCCAGCTCAGGTGTTGCTTCCTCAAGCTTCGGTTTCCTAAGAAAGCGTAGCCGTGATATAGCGGCCATGATGTATCGGTGGGTGACGTCACTAAAACGTTGTTTATACTAACACATGGTGTTGGTTTCTTAGAGAGCGTTGTTTGTGAGCTTAACGAAAATGATCGGAGCCGCCATTTCCATGACTGTCGTCATAGCGGTCTCAAAAAGTTGGAGAACGTTTTTTCTCTTGTAGCGGCCACGTTTTATTTCCTGCTCCAAACGATTCGAACGAAGAGGAGCGAAATAAATAAACATTTTTGACTGCCATTGATTAATTCGTTTTTATAAAATCGGGATCGTTAAACACAGAATGAAAATTTCAACGGATTTGATATCTGCGGAAAATTTGACACCAGATCGATACCTTAAATGTGATTTTCTTTAAATAAATAATTAATTATTTAATAAATAATTAAATAATCAAATGGTAAATAATTGAAAATAAAACTGTTTTTGATATCGATCTGGCGTAGAAATTTACGCTGATTTGAAATCTGTTCAAATTTTCACTCTACCTTCAACGATCCCGAAGTTAGAAACTTTAAACTAGAGAATAAAAAACCACTTTGTTTTGTTTCTCGAATAAAATAAACAACGACAGCCGTCTGTGTTGCCCATTCTCCAACGTATTCTGTCCGTCTAAGTCAGGGGTGGCCAACCTGTGGCGCATGCTCCAAACGTGGCGCATTGGATGAAAACAAGTGGCGCATTGCATTCTTTCGCCTACTTATTCTTTTGAAGTAGGCGCCATAACTGAATCCATCAGTGGGCTCCATGACTGCGATCGCCCTCACGTCCAAGATATCATCTTTTACTAATGTATTTTGGTGCTCCAATAAACGCGTATCTTTTGAACTGGCGCACATTAACTAATTTAGTTTCCCCTAAGTGAAGTAGATCCTACCCCAATCTTGAATGTAAGAAGGTAGAATAGGTGCGTGACTTATGGCGCATCTGAACTCGTATGTGAAATAAAATTGGCGCATGGTATGTAAAAGGTTGACCATACCTGGTCTAAGTTGACACCTCGGGATTTTTGTTTAGACGGCCGTCTAGTTATACCCGCGGCATCATGACCTATCACGGCTGTTAGATAATGGCTCCACTTTACATTAGATAGAGAAAACAATGTAAGACAACCCAGTGAATTTGTTTTATTTTCCGTTCAAATTTACCATAGACCAATCCGATTATAATTATGTAGCATTTCTAGAGTTTCGACTTGCCGAAAATGAGTCTACACAAATCTAGATTCAATCAATATTCAACGGAATTTGTTATTGTAAAGTATGCTATTCACAGAACTAAGTGTAATAATTGAAAACGGAAAAATGTAAGAAAATTAAATAAAGGGTCTAAAATTAAGTTTGGCATTGGATTTTCATGAAATTATGTCGTGTATCTCTTATGGTTTCTCATAAAATGTACCAATTTTCTCTTAACTTCGAGGTACAGATGCTGCAATGACATTATTGCATTTCTAATCATAGTTTTTTTACTACCATAAAAATTCTTATCAAACACAACGCGACGTATCCAAAATTTCGAGATTAACATGGTTTATTTAAATTTGTAGAGGGAACAAGAACGTGAAGGTTTTTTACTGAAGTGACTATTAGTTTAGGGTGCATGTGTTAAAGGTTTTTTTTTTTTTTAAAGCGAAATCACTTGCGAAAGGAGTGGTTGTTTGCGAAGCAAACCAAATGGGATTGTGTAGCAATCAAAGAGGGTTTGCGACCGTTAGCGAGCAGGGGGAGAAGCCCTCGCTGTGACGACATCGACCGGAAAGTAAAATCGGGATTATACGAATTAGTAAGATAGTTTTGCGGTCGCAGTAGATTGCCTCTGCAAAATTAGTTTTGGTTTGCGAAACAAACCAAATGCGTTTGCGTGCGTAGGCGAGCAGGGGGCGGGGGTTTCGCCGTCGGAGGAGATTGACTCTACAATAGGAGTGTTGGTTTGTTAAGCAAACTAAATGGGATTGCATACCAATCCCCGGGAATGGCGGGCAGAGACGATCAGGGGAAGGGGAGGGACCCCCTAGTATTTAAGTAAATTATAATAAAAAAAGTTCAATTAAAATAAATGTTTTTAGGATATTTGGTATCCAAAAAACAATTTTCTAGAAAGGCGCCCATGACTCATTGAGAGACATTTACTGTCAAGCGAAATGTCGGTGACAGAAGTGTTTTTCTAAGGTGAAACGTGTTCTCTGTACGTTTTCGAAAGTGAAGTTGGCTTGTGTACCGGATGAAATGGTGTGATGACAGAAATGGTAGCGTTAAGACCACGATCTTTGTGTTTCACTTTTAATCCAACATTCTACAGCTTTATAGAGTACTAGGGGGCCTGCCCCCTGCTCGCTAACGCTCGCCAACCCCCGGAGGATTGCTTCGCAATCCTCATTGATTCGCTGCGCGAACCTATGTTCGCTTCGCTCTCCTCAATGAAGACATGTGTCCTAGCAGAAGAGATTGTTTACAAAATATGTTACCAAAAAAATGTTTTTCAAATGTAAATTTGCTGTATTACAGAAAAAATATATACAGTATCTCTAAAATCAGAATTCAAATGAAAACTTTGTGCAAATTTTGACTCGAAATGTGAGCGTTGCTTTGGAAATTGAATACCCAGCATGTTGTTTGTGTGTACATTTTCCCAGCACTCAAACGACCCACACTTTTTCATTGAGTTTGTTGCCGAAAGTTGTTGTGCAAGCGTCTTGTTGAACTATAATTGTTGGCCCTGAAAAGGACCGTTTTTTAAATAGTCCTGAAAAGATCCTCCGCTTTTTTTTTATTTCTATTATAAACTAACTGCAACAGCTCATTAAAATTTCCTTTTTTTTTTCCAATAAAATTTCATCCGATAACGCTATAAATTCAATCGATGCGCGAGACTTCGCAATAAACAAACAATCGTACAGTGTTGCCAAAACGCGATTACAAATAACGTCTTTTTTGCGTGCCACGTAAGAGAATTATATATATAGATAACAAAATGTACAGATATTTTGGGACAAGAAAGGTGCGGCAGAGGTTAGCGAGCGTGTCCCCGCTCTTTCAGGTCTCAAAAGGTCTGGCAATTTCAGCGTCTTTCAGGCCCCTTTCAGCTGAAAACCTCCTGTCGATGGAATTTGAAGTATTCTCAAGGGGCTTGAGATTTAGGAGATTGTAATGTCAGTGTAACATTAGGTGAAGAGGGTTATAGGTATTGTCAGTGTAATATAGGTTAGAAGAGGTTATGTCAAGTGCCCATAATTTTATGACCGATATAATGTCAAACGGAGTGCTGTAATAGTACTTCTAGGGTTTGTTATGGAAGGTTTTTCAATTAAAAAGAGTTTTATGATCTGCAATTAAGGAATTCTTGAATATGTCTGCTTTATGTTGGCTTGATCAGAGAAGCCGCCTTTAGAGTGTTACACTTAATGTTCGAACACGATTGAAAGGATGCATTTCTTATTGAGACACATGATAGTTGGTTTCTTAATGCCAACTAGATTAACAGCCAAATGTTACCAAAAGGACGATAAAACTACATTTTAAGTTAACACCCATAAATCTACGCGAGATCATTTGAGAATCTCAGACAAAATCGTCGCTCTCTGTCTTATTTGTTGACACTGAAATCTCATTCATAGTATAATCCGGTTCTTCCTAGAAGGCAGTGGTCATATGGATTTGGTCGAGGCTATCTCTTGAATAAGGTAATAGGTTTGAACGTAAACAAAGCGCTTCCACGACTGTAGTTGCCAATCCCACTTAAGGCGCGTTCTCACGAATCAAGTTTAATTGAACGATTATAGTTGATTGATAAAAGTTGAATATCACTTGAATCAGTTTTTGTTCACACATTTCAATAGAAATTGATCAACAGTTTAATAAGCGAAAATATTTTTTTTCTAATGGCGGGCACATTTGACCTAAGTCATTGGCCACTACAAGGCCGGAAGTGATATCCACTTGTGAAGGAGCACCCAGTGGGAGGGCCATCATTGCCCCAAACAATTTATACTTCGTAATTTTGAGCCATGATAAGATGACGAAGTAACACCTGAGCTGGTATACGCTTACAAACATTCAGGCCCGAACCCGGATTCGAACCGGGGACCTTCCGATCTAGAGGCTAACACCTTAACCACTATAAGCTAAAATATAAAAGTTACAATTGAAAAATTATTTATTTATAGAAAATCCCATTTAAGGAATCGAACTAGTGTAAAATATTCCGCAGATTTCAAATCCGTTGAAATTTTCACTCTTTCTTTAACGATCGCGAAGATACTAACTTGGCCTAGAGAATAAAAAAAATCACTTTGTTTTGTTTCTCGAATAAAATAAACCACGACTGATCGTTTGCGTGGAAATAACTCGGAAGCAGATGGCAGATGACTCATCACTTGAACGATAAAGTTCGAACGGGTCAAACTTTTCTTGATCGACTAAAAAATTGATCAACTCTATTAAAACAAAGGTTCTCAATTTTTATTCAACTTTTGTTGATCAACTATAATCGTTCAATTAAACATGATTCGTGAGAACGCGCCTTTAGTCAAGACGGCGAATGCGAGTACTTGTCAGAAACAAACGGGAAGTTTTTCGATTTTTAGTGGAATTTCGATGATATTCTTGTAAAAAATGTTCGAGGTTCATTCCTGTCATCCAGCCCCGTATACATTTGCGAGACCTCTAGTTCTCACGATTACGACGGGGTTTCGGAGGCCAAACGAACGGCTCGTGTACCGCTTGTGGCGATCCCCTTCCTGTCGGTTTTCCGACGAACACAAAAAGACGACTAGCGCGTCTTTCTACGAATGACTCTTCGTTACGTGGATGATTCTATTCAGGACCGTAGGTTGGTCGGTAGATATTAATTCGTGATAAGTGAATCGATTCTTCAGTTTGATTCTTTCGTAACTTGTTTTGATCCACAGTGAGCTATGATTGATTATTTACTTGTTAAAATATTACCAGGACCGGACTGAGGGAAACCTCAATAGTTTTTGTGCATCTCCCGTCTTAGCTCTGTTGGTTATTCTTGTACTGCTGTCACCACGCAACACTTAAATTTATTTTCTTCAAGTTTGTATTTCGACGATTTTTAACAGTATCTTCAAATATTTCACACTTAATATTCATTTTCCTCTTTTAGAAGTAAAAATCTCTCATCTTCAATTGATTGAGTCCATATATATCTGCATGTATTAGCTCACTGACTGTTAAGGCTCTACTTTCCACGAGTTTAATATCTACCGACCTGCCTTCATTCCAAAATAGAATCGTCCACGCAACGAAGAGCCATTCCTAGAAAGACGCGCTAGTCACAAAGAAGTCCAGATTGGGACGGCGTCCTGAGTAGTTCTTTGCTTTTCTGTCTGCTCGCGAACCTCCAAGCTGCATCGCCATCACCGGTGTCTGACAAATGACTGACGAGTGGTTTGCGGTTGGTTCCTTCCTTTCCCATGAATCGCTGGAAGTTCGTTGTGAAAATAATTTCAACGAACTTTTCACGAGTGGCTGGCGAACGGTACATCTCGCAAATGTATACGCACCTTTGGAAATTTGAGTACAAAAAAGATCTCCAAATAAACCCTCCTTTTAGCGTTCCCGGGGTTGACGGTACCTGAGAAAATCGAAATGATATGTGCAAAAAAGAATGGTGAACAGAGGCTGTCTCTCGAGGACGTACACCGTAGTTTTGACGCGAATACTTTTGCCTGATGTTAGATGGTGGAATGAATGGAACATTAAGGGGGCTTACGACCTTTAAACCACTCTTGATGGAGTAGGAATAAGGTCAGTTTCGAAGCTATGTCCTTTTTTAAGTATTGCATAAAATGGAATACTTTTTTTTCCATTATGCTCCTGCATTTTTAAGGTATAAAATACATTGTACAAACATGAGTTTTTGTGTCGGGCTCGTTAAGGTATAACTTCATTGTGAATAAAGATTTGAGGAACAGTGCTGCGCGCAAGATTGCATATAAACAAACAGATGTATACAAATAAATTTTAGTGTATGTTATTTTATATATATATAACCGATTAAAATAAAAGCAAAAAATAAAATAATAAATAAAAATTAATATTTTTTATCAATTATGTTTCATGGAAGTAGTAAATATTCTGATACGTCAACAACAATGTCTTCCCCCCAAAATTCCAAAATAATAAATTTTTTTTTCAATATTGTGGTTTTAAAACAAGCATGTAGGTTTAACGAATATGTATACCAATTTTTGAACAAGTTGCTCAAATAGTACTTCAGATATCATGCGCTCAATCTGAGATTTTTCTAAAAAAACAAAGCTGAGAAAAACCGCCGTAAAGATAAAATTTTGGTTACAGAAGCCCATGTTTTGCTCAGTGTACCTTTCGATTATCTTTCATATCTCTGGTATTTATTTGAATTTTGTCATGCGGTTGGTGTCAAAATGATCAGAAATGTATGTACTTTAATACATATATTTTTTTGAAAAATCGAATTTTTGGACGGTTTAAAGGTCGTAAGCCCCCTTAAAGGAAGTTTGAACGATTGTTTAGTGAATATGCATAAATTAATTTAAGGTTTGAACGATTAAAGCGCAGTTTAACCTTAATATCGAAGGATAATCGTATTGAATGAAGGCCTGTGATTGTAGCACAGTTCGGTAATTTTCGTATGACACCACTTTCGCTGTCCTTACTCCAAAGCTATACTGTTCCAAAGCTTGCCCAGCACAGTATAATTTCGGCATTTCATGCTCATTGCGCTATCGGTCCTTTCAGGTACGAACATCCTTTGTCTATATGACGCTATATCTCTTCGATGTTTATGTAAGGATGTCCTAGATGCTTATCTCCAATATGAGGACATTTTCTAGATGTTTCTTCTAGTTATCAATTAACAAAACAGTTGTGACGCTTTTTTTTTTATAAAGCTCGACTTTTCAAGCATGTCCCCAGTACTGCTCCGATTTCAATGACGTAGTCTCGTTAAAAGCTTCAGATGAATATGTAAATCGCAATGTGCGCAAAAATCGTAGTTTTTATGAATGGTATCACACATACACCATCTTTTTTGTTCTTTATCTTTTGTTTAATAAATGGGTTTTATGAATAAGTCACGTTTGTTTTGTTTCTGAGCCTTTATTTGCAGGAGCTGTCATTATCCTTAATTTATGGACATGAGTGTATTATGTGGTACATCTCTGTGTGCATGTGATACATCTATATGTATGCATGTGATACATCTATATGTATGCATGTGATACATCTATATGTATGCATGTGATACATCTATGGGTATACATGTGATACATCTCACGTCCAACAGAAAAACGGACGACACTTTTTCGGTAAGGAATCGAGTAGAATGGTTATAGTAGGGGATACTGGGTCATAAGTTTGTTGTATAAGGTAAGTTGTAAATTGGCATAAGGGGTAAGTTGGCATTAACCTTGTATTTTTATCAGTGATTTCAGAGCGGTGGTACCGCCATTATTTAACTACTATACGTGTGTGTTGCATCATCCACTCTAGTTTCAGTGTGATAGAAGCTTCCAGAGAGAGAGATAAGCCGATTTGTGTTTTTAGGTCAAGTAAGTTTTTTTCCTAATTGAAGATTTTGGTGTTTTATGAAGTCCTAGAATATGTTTGGAGGCAGTTTTGATGGGTAGAGTGAGCAATAATTATTGTATTCATATACTGGTATTCCATGTGAAACAATCGTGGAAGAGTGAGGCAGCCATCTTGCAACAAAAGTCCTGGTTGGGCAAGTTGGCATTTACGTTGTGGGGCATGTTGGCATAGGAAAGTTAGTGGACATCGACGGTTAGGAATTCTATATTTCTACAATGGTAAAAAAACAAACTTTGAAGATGGCTCGAAGTCGCGGATACAATTTGGTTCAACCGCAATAAAATGTTGCGAAAATTAAAGCCCCCAATCCAAGTGGACGATCTCCCTACTTTTTTTGTTGGACATGAAGCGTTAAGATTTCCTTGTTCTTTTTATTTTACTCTCTTGGTGTTCCTTATTTTGTATTAAAATATAAGTTTTAAGGTGATTAACTCGCATTATTGCTCAGATCCTATCACCATCATATGCTGTGCCAACTTACTCCAGCTGTTGTGTCAACCTACCTCACATCAGGGGCAAGTTGGTATGATCTGAACAATTTTTAAACAATATTCAACGAGTAAACTATACTATTTTGTATTGACGACGTCCGGGATCAATCCCCTAAGGTAAAGAATCGAGGACAACACAGCGTAATTTTAAGCCACAGTCAGATGACGAGGCAACACTTCACTCTACAAACTTCCACATCAGCCCAACGTGAGAACTTTCGGTCACGACAGATTTAAGATGCACCAGCCGCCTCTACACCATACGCTTATAAACATCCATGCTCTGACCCGGATTCGAACCAAGAACCTCCCGATCTAGAGGCTAACACCTTAACCATCAGACCGGTTGGTCGGCTGGAAGGTTAAAGAATAAAGTAGGGTTGAAACAATTTATCTGGAAAAAATAATTATGCGAAAATATTCCTTGATTCCAGTTTACTTCAGACTCGTCACCATTGTCTGCAGATGACCTAATTTCTATATTAAACACATTTTTTTAAATTTTCGTTCTTATATTGTTGTGCAAATTGCAATAGATCAAACTATTCTCATATTTTTTACCAATATTGATATATTTCTTTATTGTCTACTGAGACTTCTTAAGTCTATGCTTTTGATGGATCGTCTAATATTATATATTCGACATAGAAGATTTATGACATTCTTAAAATCATTGTTTAAAATATTTAACTTTTTCCAAAGAAAATATTTCCTGAAAATATCACTTCTTATTCCAAGTTTTAAAACTGTGAAATATGAAGCATCCTCTTTGAATTTCTCAGATAAAAGAAGAAATGGTGGAGTTATAAGCATGCAAACGCATAATGTAAAGTACGTTTCAAGTTGTGAAAAATGAAAATTTGTAAAAAGTTCTTTGCCATTTATGTGTAAAATAAAATTAAAAGATAAAAGAAAGCTTTCACTTAAAAATACTTAAATAAAAAAATGACTTATACTAAATGAATTGTACAATTTGCTTCGTCAAAATTTAAATTATTGTTTTTGTTCTGATTGGAGTATTTTTGCATATATACGAAGCAATCATCCCAGCATATAATTGAACGGAACACAAGTTTTTTTTGTAAGAAATTACTTTTGATGCCTAACATATTTTTTAAAACATCAGAACTTTTCAGATATTTTATACTTTTAAAGAATGGTTATTAAATTTCTCAGATTAAGGAAGTAATATAATGAGGTCATTAGCTCTAACTTATTACTCAATACTAAGAGGTTATACCCAGGTTGTAACTTTTACATGTAGTCCCATTGAAAAATAAATTGGTTTTATGGTCAAATGAACTATTCATTACTAATACTTCAAATCCCTCATCTACAATCGAGACTATTCAGAGCAAGAATGGCCTAACTCATCAACAAACTCAATGGAGTAAAACGCGATTTTCTTGCACCCATATTTTATATATTTTTATTTAACTATAATTTGATTTGAGATTCTGAAAATTTATCTGTCAGTGTTCAATAAGTTTTTTTGTCATTTTTCAAGACTTGAAAATAGTGAAAGGTAGTAATAAAAGGTAATAAAATTTTCGGTATTTATTGGGTTAGGCAACTCTATCTCTGGTAGTCTCAATTATTTCAGATACTTTACTGGTGGTACCAGTTGTTCAAAGTAGATATCGTTCTTTATGAAAAATGAAAAAATGTGTTTGGTAAAACTTTTAAATATGCAAAACATGTGTCTTAAATTTTATTTCAGGAAAAATATGTTTTTATAAACCTGAAGGTAGAAGGGGTACAGCTTAAAATATATATTTGTTTGAAACAAAAATATAAAATGTGTCTGAATCAGAATAAAAACGTCAAAACGTCCTGAGCAATTAAATCAATATTACATAATTTTTTATAAAAATTTAATCGATGTACACAAAAATTTGGGGTAAGCTTATTTAAAAGAAAGCAGTTTATGTTGAATAAAGCCGTTTGATTAATTAAGAAAATTAAGGCACAGCCATTTTCATTTCTAAATTCTGTATACGAGAGGACTTACACAAAAGTTAATTCTCGTAGAAATATCTTGAAGTGTTAGACTTAGTTTTAATGACACTATAGTGATGTTTTTAGTAGAGGTCATTAATCGTACTTGAATCTTTTTTCGTGTTGCGCACTTATCCGTCACTTCCAAAATTAATTTTCAATATAGTCGTACATATAGGCGCTCTCTCGTCTAATCTTAACCATCAAGTACATTTTGGAAGACTGAAGTTAACACTGCCTTCCCGTGTTATGCTACAATGGTGACCTGAAATCTAAATACAACTCTCCTGTTTCACGCAATTAACAATCAATCTGTTATTCGTAGCAATTAATTAGTAGAACTGAAGTTAACAATGCCTTCACGCGTTGTGCTACATTGGTGACCTAAGATTTAAATACAGCTCTCCGGTTTAACGCAATTGACAATCAATCAATTAGTAATAGCACCTATCGAATTCAATCACAGCTAAATTTTACATAGGGAGCTTATCTACCAATATAATAAATACATATGAATGTAGTAGTATATATAGCAAAGTGCAACATTATTAAAACCATGTATTATTAGCAACACAAACACCATGTCAAGTTTCTCACTCACGGACTGGAGATTAAGTCTCCTGTGGAGCCAGGGACTTGTACTTTTTTGGAAGACTGAAATTACACTATCTTTAGAAAGCTGTGTTATACATTTCGTGATCTTAATACAATACTCACGCAATGGACAATCTGCAACTAGTGGCAGCAATTACCGAATTCAGTCACTGCTTGGTTCTAGAAGAGAACTGTGGTGAACTTATGCACCACTATAATAGTTGACTTTTGGTATAGCAGCGCAATGAATCTTTACTATTAAGTACGTTTTTGTAAAATGAAGTTGCATTGTCTTCATACTCTGCACTACAATGGGCTCTAGTGAATATTGCTCTTACTAGAACATAAGGAAGAAGGGGGCTAGCGTGGACAACTTGATTAATTCTGCGATTTGTCAGTTAAAATCTCTCTGCACGTTTTTGCAGAATAGCAACACTGATATAAACTTCCATGTGTAGTTGCATGACCACACACTTGATAGTTCAGTAGCAATTTATGAAACTAAGTTTTCATGGTGGAAAAGTAAGTTCTTGATTTTTCTTTCAATTACAAGATTAGACTACTTTAATTCAATATTTTTTTAAAGGACGCAGTACATTATAAATGAATATATTCACTAGTTATTTTGATTTTCACTTTTGCTCTACATGGTTTAAAGAACCAGAAGTAGGCCTAAATAAACAAATGCCTCCATGGGGCTAGTGTGGACTCATGGTGGTGGGACTACTGTGGACATGTTCACACCAGCCCCATTTAGTTTTCAATGGTAAAAAAAAGTGTTAAATAAAACATTTTAAGCTATTTATTTATTAAATAACATTGTTTATGTGAAAAACTTATTACAAATAATTATATTTTTTAATTTGAAGGCTTTTTGGTATTAAATTAAATTGACTATTGTGAAATGGTAAATTAATTTACAAGGAATTGTATCGTTTTTTCACACAAAGCAGCTCTTTTAATAAGCAAAGTGAATATTTCTTTTTCCCAGATGTGAAGGACATATTACAAATCTCAAGAAATAAAATTGTAGTTAAATTACCATCACCAGATGTTGCCTGTAACACAACTCGCACTGCACCTCAGTTGACATTTAATGTTAATTAATCTAACTACATTGCGAAATAGAAGCATAATTCCATTTTTACATTAAAATCCTTTTCCCACAAAATAAAACTTAAATATAGCTTTCTTATGGTGTTGATTTGTGTGTTTGAAGTACATCTATAATAAAGTGCAGTTCCTAATTACAAATATATAGGGTTTAGTATCAATTAAATAGCTTTTTTAAGATTAACATTGATAAGGAATTACACTGTTTACGTATAAAATTGATTTCATTATGGTTATACACACTTTCATGGGTTGTATTACATTGTATAATCAGTATTCTAACTTGATCACACTAGCCCCATGTTATGTGGCTGGTGTGGACAAAATCAGCTTTTTTTGTAAACAAAAGGTTATTGAAAAACTATATTGCCAAACACTTTAATATATCAACCGAAATAAAAGTAAAAAAGTACATTATTGTAAAAAAAATTGATGATGTGTCAAAAATGATTTTAGTACACTTTTTTGCCCAATGCATAAAAATTATCCACATTAATCCCCTTCTCTCCTATATCCTGGTATTACACAATTAACAGTTCAATTCAGTCCTGCTAAATTCTATAGAGGGATTGATAAAAATAACTTATCCTCCACTATAATAGTTGACTTTTGGTATAGCAGGGGAACGGATCTCAACCTACAAGGTGTCCTAAGAGATTCGTGAATTTATTATACAAAAACAACAAACTTCAAAACAATTATTTTTATGACAATGGTGAAAAGCACTTTTAACCTAACGTAGGGAAAAAAAACTTCAACATACAGTAATAACTGTTCAAAATTTCCACCCTTTTGTTGGAGGCAAAGCTGAAGTCGTTTGCGCATATTCTTAAAAACGCGTTTCAAGATGCTGGGAGTGACTTCTTGTGTCCTTTGAGTAGTAGCAATTTTCAGATCACTTATTGTTTGGTGATTATCTTTTTAAATATTCCCACAGAAAAAAGTCAGGAATGCTCAGATCACGGGAACGAGGTGGATAAAGATTTCTTGAGATGAGTCGATCGCAATAATGAGATCGCAATACCATCGATAATAAAGCTGCTTCGCGTTGTCCGGTGGCTTTAGCTCTTGTAGCATTTTTAGCTCTTAAAGCCTTATGTATCGATCCGTGTGATGTGCCCATTTGTTGCGACAAATGCCTCACGGATTGATGAGGAGATTGCAATATCATCCGTTGAGTTTCTTGCACAGTCTGGTGCAACGACTTTCGGTCTTCCACTTCTGTGTTTTGTGTTTCATCGAACCTGTCTCACGAAATCGTCGAACGAGTTGATATAGCGTATCAATACTCGGTATTGCATCATTTGGATTTTTATGTCGCCAAAATTCGTTACATCTTTCATATGATTTACATTCAAAATAAGCCTCAAACAGCGCAATTCTCTGAATGAAAAATAAACTCATCTTGTGATGAAGAACAAAATGACGTAGAACTTTATTATCGCACAACTTGAGCGCGAAGAAAACTAAACGATAAATATTAAAGACTCGATAAAACTGTAAGCAGACGATAAAGTTCAATAATTCAAAAAAAAAACACAGGCAATAATTTTTTAAAGTTGGAGCACGGGAACTTTTAGGACACTCTGTATAAATTACGTTTTTGTAGAATGAAGTTGCATTGTCTTTCACACTCTGTACTACAATAGGCTCTAATAAATCTTGGTCTTAAATATTTCATGGTATAACACAATCAATAGTCCAATTCAGTCATGCTAAATTCTATAGATGGATTGATGTGGTTAACTTATCCACCGCTACAATAATTCTATGCAGTAGTACATAGTACGGTGTTACACAATCAGTCAATCATACATGCATATCAGTCCGTTAGAAGGTTCTATATTATTACATTCTATCGTATTGTAGTACATATGAGTGGAGTTCTCACCATAAAATTCATTTGGGTAAAATGACTAGTCAAATTCGCTGTCTTCACACGCTGTAGTACATTGGTAACTATTGAACCGTGTTCTTACTCCAGTTCTCACTGTGTTACATAATCAGTCAATTAATGTTAGAATATGTCAGTCTCTGAACTAAATTCTTTAGAACTCATGCAGTGAACGTACCCGCCACTACAATAATCCTATGCAGTATTACATATGGCATGCATATAGAGATATACACGTGGTTATCAAAATAATGGAAACACCTGTGAATAAAAGTGACATTTAAGAATGCGCTTCGTAAGCATTAAAATGTAATCCTAGCTACCAGTTTTTTTAATATAAAAAGTACTATATGTCATGGTAGTATGAGGTAGCTTTAGTGAAGTTGTAAACGTCGTGGATTTTTGTCAAAAGCGTAAAATGTCAGATCTTGCATACTTTCTAAGAGGCCAAATTGAAGGAGCCCGACTAATTTGAGCAACTGTGACCGAAACTTCCCAGCTTTTAAGCGGTTCTAGAGGTACGGTGTCTAAATATTGGACGGAAGGAGAAGCTGAGTGAAAGAGACCGACGGATATTGAAACGGATTGTAATGTCTAAAAAGAAAACAACTGCAGCTAAAGTGACCGCAGAGCTCAATCAGCATCTGGATTATCCAGTGTCAATAATTACAGTTAGGAGGCACCTTCATAAACAGCCATATTAGTAAAGGATTCCTTATATATCCAGTGTGTTTCCATTATTTTGATAACACCCTGCCTCTATATAGAGGATTCTACATGAAAATATTCTATCTTCGGTCCAAGGAGATTCTCACCAGAAAAAAAACCTTTTGGCAAAATGACTATACATTAGTTACACTGACCATGTAGACACTACGTTGAACAGTCATCTGTGGTACGCTTTCTATATCCAATTAATTTAACTTAATTTATTCCCGATAAGATTAAAACAAATAATCTGCAGAAACGGAAAAACTTACCAACGATGAAGCGAAGTAAACGAGGCTTTCTCGATAAGAATTACGAAACTGTTCTAAAATCCAACGGACGGAAAAGCACGTGTTTTGCTGTAGGATCGAAATCCGGCAATATCCAATAGAAGCACACAAGAGCGCAGAACACAAAAGTGAGACGGAATGTTTTTTGGACCTTTCTTAATGCATGGCATGGTAAATGAGACTTGACAAGTCTTTTTATACAAGTGAGCGCCTGGGCAGGCATTTCGAGTAGTATATGTTTATCAAACGGGCGACTCCAGAAGTGTTTCGAAAACACTTATGCTTTTGAAATTTTTGGAGGCAAATATGAAAAAGAATTTCTTTCCGTTTCTTTTTCCTCTGTTTTGATTTGCTTTTCATTTGTTTGCTTCGTTGTTTTAAGTGGTCTGTGGCTCTTTTGATATCTTTCCAACCTACCCTTTTGTGTGATAGCGGTTTTTTTTTTTTATACACTCTCTCCGCTGCGGCCGCAACTCGGTAGCGTTTATCGCGGCTTTGGCGACACTTGCATTTCTGGCATTGCGGCACTTGGGGGTCGGGTTTCATTTGTGCATTCAATGGGGCGCGATGTTCGGAAGTATGTTAATTGAAGGTCGCGTCCGGTGAATAATTCCGCTCTTTGAAGTGGCAGCGGTTCGGTCACACACTCGATCGAGAGGTGCTTCTGAGATCACTAGGACCTCGTTATCCCTTCGAGTATCGTCAGCGCCGCGGTAATCCGGTTGGAAGAGTGACGGACTTGCAACCACTGGGTTGCGAGTTTGAATGCAACCGAGGACCGTCGTGTACAAAGGGGGCTGATGCAAGTCTGTCGGGGAGTCAAATGTCTTCACGCCGACCAACCAATCTGGTGGTTTAAGGCAGTGGTCCCCAACCCCCGGGCCGCGGACCGGTACCGGTCCGTGGATCAAATGGTACCGGGCCGCCCAAGGAATATTAAATTACTTCCATTTTATTTACTTTGGTGTATTTCTCTCGGATTTGTGTGGTTCTTATCTATGAAATGTCCACTCAAATTAGAAGGCGGTAAATAAGAACTTGAAATTTGTTTTGTTACTAGAGCTTTAATTAGGATTTCTGAATTCTGTATGTCTCTATTTTCCAATTTTGACAAATGAGACAACTGTTTTCAAGTTGGCAGACAAAGTAGCGGCATTTAAAGCCAAACTGAAGTTGTGGGGACGGCGCGTGAACAGAGGTATTTTGGACATGTTTCAGACATTAGCGGAGATTTTAGGTGAGACTGAGCCTAAACATTCATTCTCCTAGTTGGTGCACGATCACATGTCTTTGCTTTTAAAAGAGTTCGAGTGCTTCGTGGGTATTTTGTGGTTGGGAAACCCCAAAATACCCACGAACTAGTAAGGAATGGATCCGCAACCCATTTGTCAACAAATCAAGCGAATCTAGCATGTCTGTGCAAGAAGATCAACTGCTGGAGATTGCAAATGAAGGCGGCCTTAAAACTACGTTCGAGGCAACAACTCTGCCGGTGTTCTGGATTAAAGTCATGGCGGAATACCCTGAGATTGCATCCACAGCACTTAAATCCTGATTGCCATTTCCGACAACCTATCTGTGTAAAGCGGGGTTTTCTGCAGTGACAGCAACCAAAACAAAACAACGGAATAAACTGGACATAAGCAACACACTTCGGGTGTCACTGTCTCCTATTACCCCCAGATGAAACTGTCTCATTGCAAAGAAACAAGCTCAGGGTTCTCATTGATTTAGCGTTCTAGTAAGTTAAAATGTTAAATCACATTATATTCATTTTTTTGGTGCAACTGTATTTTATTTTGAAGGCATGTTTAAATACAGTTAAATTAAAATTATTAAATCAAAACAATCTAAAATATAAACAATCAACGTCTACCCCCCCCCCCTCTCAGCGGGTCGCGTTAAAATTATCAAACGTTAGGATCTTGGTCAGTGCATGGATGTTTGTTAGCGTATGGTGGAACCTTAAATCTGCCGTGGCCGAAAGTCCTCACGTTGGGTTGGTGTGGAAGTTTGGAGAGTGGAGTGCCAGCTGAGGTGTTGCCCCGTCATCTGACCGTGGTTCAAAATGACGACCCATGCAAGCGCGCTTAAGCTGCAGACCAGCATGGTATGCAATAGAATTTCAGGAACACAGGAATTTCCAAATAAATTACCACAAAAGTCTTAAAAAAAATTAAGAAATGTTGGTGGAACAAGGCGTCATCAAGGAGGAGCCTTACCCAGATAACATTTCTTCATTTTTTATAATTTTTTTTAAGACTTGTGTTGTAATTTTTTTTGAAATTATTGTGTTTTTGAAATTACACACACACACACACACACACACACACACATATATATATATATATATATATATGTCTCTTTTTTACAGTCTGGATACATCTTAATATGTTCTTGCACACAGCGTAATAAGAACTGTTTCTGTTCTTCTTCCGTGGCAGTTAAACCATGGAAGGCTTTGCATTAGCTTAACAGCTCTTTCAGCTGTGTCATTTACTGCTTTTAAGCTAAAATTATTATTCTTTGCTTCCACAAAGGCTGCATTTTCTTCCCACAAAGGTACGTTTTCTTGGAGAAAGCTGCTGTCAACTTTTAATCGCGAAAACAAATTTTTGCTCTTGATGGATACGAAATCACTCAATGATTTCTATAAAACAATAAGAAAAATTAGTATCACAAGAAAATAAACAGAATTTAAAACAACAGATCAATCAAAATTCTCATCGTATAAAGATACAGACATCTCTTCCTTCGATGAAATATATATCTTCCCAAAATCATATTAACTTTCTCTTAGTAAGTTCGCTAAAATATTCGCCTTGGTTTGTTTATAAACAATAGCATCAAAGAGTGGTAATACGGCTATTTCCTCTGATAAATACCACTGGTTTTAAATGAACTTGCTCAGGGCCCCTTTGGAAACCAATTTGTCAACTGTTTCATATTCTTTTAACGTCTTTAAGAAACGCAAATCTTGATTCGTCGCCTTCACCGCCAAACTTCATCCAAGACAGGGCATCACATAAACTGCCACAATGAATAAACTAACATCTTGCTACGCTCGTTTGTACTCACTGCTCATTTTGAACTGAGACTGCAGCAAACATATTTTTAAAGAGAAAATAGCTTTTGCCATCCATCGTGCTGGATGCATTGCGCCAAGAGGTCTGATTTTAATTTTACTCTCGTATTCTCCTCTCAAGAAAATAACAGATAGTCCGATAAGTTCCCGATAATCGTCACGTATAATGGATTTTTGCAGTTCATGGTTAAAAAACGTCACCAATCCGCTAATGGTCGCGTCAATGAGACGCTGTTTGGCAAAATCAGAGCATGTTTCGATAGCATTAGGATTAATGTTTTTCCAGTTGTCTCTGAACTTTTTGATCAGTGGAATATCGGGACTGCTTGCGACTTGGTAGATCTTTGTTTCAAATACAGTTAGCTTTATCTTTGCTGGAAGAGCTGTCCACTTTTGATACTGCAAGAAGTTGCTCCTTCTCTCTAAATGAAATAAGAATCGACAGGCGTTTTTCTTTGGAACTTCTCACATCCAGGACGTAATAATTTTCAATCGTAATGAACGGTAACTACTTCGCGCACGTTATTCTGAAAATCGGATTTTATGGATTCCGCTCTAACCTTTCTCGATGACTCACCTCACCAACCAAGAAAATGTTTTTTTTTCTGCTTCTCAGTTCAATTGACATCTTCGAAATATAAAACAATGCGCGTTATTACCCAACAAGCCGAGAGTAAAGCCCGGTTTTTCAAGTATCAGGTAGAAGCGCCGCGCGAAGAGATTCAAGTCCAACGTCTCGAATTCCTCTATCGGTATAGTGGTTAAGGTGTTAGCCTCTAGATCGGAAGGTTCCTGGTTCGAATCTGGGTCCGGGCATGCATGTTTGTAAGAGTATGGGGTACAGTCGGCTGGTGCACCTTAAATAATGTCGTGGCCGAAAGTCCTCACTTTGGGTTGGTGTGGAAGTTTGTAGAGTGGAGTGCCAGCTCAAGTGTTGCTACGTCATCTGACCGTGGTTCAAAATTACAAGGTGTTGTCCTCGGATCTTTGCCTTAAGGGATTGATCCCGGACAGTCGTCAATAGCCCTTTGTATTGCTCTAGTACGACGTTTTATTACAAATTACCAATTACTATAACTTCTTGCAGTATCAAAAGTGGACAGCTCTTCCAGCAAAGATAAAGCTAACTGTATTTGAAACAAAGATCTACCAAGTCGCAAGCAGTCCCGATATTCCCCTGATCAAAAAGTTCAGAGACAACAGGAAAAACATTGATCCTAATGCTATCGAAACATGCTCTGATTTTGCCAAACAGCGTTTCATTGACGCGACCATTAGCGGATTGGTGACGTTTTATTACAAATTACCAATTACCGCTCCAACAGGAATTTACAACTTATAGCAACGCTGCGTGTTTATGTTTTCCTAAGAAGCGCCTCAACTCTAACAATCCGTCTCGTGATCGGTTATTTGAACTAAATTCCGGTGATAGTACGTGGCGTATGACGCATTTAACTGCTTTGGAACCATTCTGCTAGAAAAACCCGCCTTTACTGACACAGCAAGCACGGCGCACGAGCGGCATCTGGAACGCAACTTGTACGAACATGTTTCCATGCAAGTCGGCACGGGTAGCAGTGCTCCAAATAAGGTAAAAATTTATTTCCGAGTGTTTTAGGGTCAAATGAACAAAACTAGAGCCTATGCGTAAGAAAATGAAAACTTTGAAAAATAAGGGACACCCTAATATATATATATATATATATATATATATATATATATATATATATATATATATATATAATAACAACATACAATATACAAAATAACATAACACACACAAAATAACAAAAAATAACCAAACAGCCGGGGTGCATTAACCAGAAATCGAAACTCGAAACTACCCATGCAAGCGCGCTGAAGCTGCAGACATAGCATGGTAAGCAATATAATTTCAAGAACACAAGAATTTCTAAAAAAATGTAACAAAAGTCTTTTATTTTTTTTAAAAGTTTATAAGACTTTTGTTACATTTTTTTAGAAATTCTTGTGTTCTTGAAATTATATATATATATATATATATATATATATATATATATATATATATATATATATATATATATATATATATATATATATATAGGGGGGGAACGTGTTTTATGTTATTTTGATGTTTGAACAAAATATTAGTATAAACCTCTCTCGCTCTAAAGGAACGTAATTAAAATTCCTAAATACACACTATGCAAAAACAAAATCGCTCGGTCGTAACGAGTTTATATAGGAGGAAGGTCTACTTGGAGCGACACTGCTACCAGAACTTTCCGATGATCGAAACTTTTTCCAGATGGTTCTGTTGAAGCGACTGTCGCGACAGTCGAAGGGAGAACTTTGATCACTTACTTGATACTTGAACCTGAATACTTAAACACCCCCGAATGACAGGCAACATCCCGCATTTCTGTAAACACTTCGTGTTTCAATAAAGTGTAAAACCGTAGGAATTCTTGAGAAATGTCTAGCCACTGCATATCGTAAACAAATATTTTCATTATTTATCTTTATACTCAGATTTTATCTTCTTAAAATATAGTATACTCGTTTACTTTTTATGTGTTTTTTGCTCACCAATGTCTGATGATGACTGAATATTTGTTAGTAATATTTTCGCACATAAAAAAATTGTTCAAATATTTTTATTTACTATTTACTACTAACCTATCTAAAGAAACCCAACTAATAAAGTAGTTTTTATTAAGTTAATGCTCTTACATTACGTTACTTTAAATGTGCACCTAAAATGTAATCTGTGCATCTGATTAAAAAACTTATAAACAACGACGGCCGTCTGTGTAACGTCCATTCTCCACTGTATTCTGACCGTCTAAGTTGACACCTCTGATCTCTCTTAAAACGGCCGCCTAGTTATGCCCGCCGCATCATGACGTATCACAGCTGCTAGATATCGGCTCCGCTTTTTTAGGAAACCGTAGCTTTAGGGAAAGACTCGAGGACAACGTCTCGTAATTTTGAACCACGGTCAGGACAAGGCAACACCAAAAATTCATGTGCCTAAATTTTGATTGAGAGATCATCGACATTCAACTTCTTTCAATAGAAACCCCCTGTTTTTTCACATTTTCCTTTTCACACGCCTTTTTGTTACAAAATTTAACGTCAGATGCGATGTTTCATATCATTCGGCCCAAGTGTTTCGGAATTGTTAGTTAGGTTTGGTGCTCATATTAAATCATTTTCCAAGACTTAAATTGATATCTTTCGAAATTATATATTCCCGTATAGCTGAAATTTTCAGGAACCCAAATTAAATGTACTTAATGCTTTATAAAATAGTTTTAAATTGTAACATGAATTTTTAAATTATCTTCGGAAAAAATGTATGAATATAGTAAAAAAAATACCTTGATACGTTTTGGTAATGGAAATTTTAGTTAACGTCGTACTAGAGCAACACAACGGGCTACTGACGACGGTCCGGTATCAGTCCCTTAAGGGAAAGATCCGAGGACAACACCTCGTAATTTTGAACCACGGTCAGATGACGAAGCAACACCTGAGCTGGCACCCCACTCTCCAAACTTACACGCCAACTCAACGTGAGGCCACGACAGATTCAAGGTTCACCAGCCGCCTCTACACCATACGTTTACAAACATCCATGCCCGGGCCCGGATTTGAACCAGGAACCTTCCGATCTAGAGGCTAACACCTTAACCACTATACCGGTTGTAGATACGTTTTGATAGAAGTTGAATCAGATGAGTTAATTTGACTGCAAAATCTCAACTCTTTCCTCTGGATACTTTCTGTTTTCTCTTAAATTTTTGTTACTACGGTAATTTTGGACATCCAAATAAATTGATAAAAAACCTGAGAAGTGTGAATTTTTGAAAAAGTTTTCGTAAATATCATTTATGTATTCTTAAGGGTATTGCCTTCCAGAAGTCATGTGTGGTATAACTGAATCTAATAATCTATAGAACAAATTTGTTTTAACATTTGTTAACCGTTATTTTTGACTTGCTATAACAAGTTAAAAATAACAAAGCCATCATAAAGAGCTTCTTGTTAATTGTTAATAATAACAGTTAGTAAAAATGTTTAACAAAATTGTTGGGAATTGTTATAAAAATTACGCAGGCGGAAAAACGAAACAGTTGATCTTGCCAACTGTTTTAGCAAATTAGAATAAATAAAATGTCGTGATAGCTGTTTTTAAATTCTAATTTGTGCTGTTATTTTAAATGTAAGATGTAGGTAGTTAACTTAGCACTGGAACAACACAACTCGCTATTGGCGACGCTCCGGGATCAATCCCTTAAGGGAAAGATCCTAGGAAGGACATTACCTCGTCATTTTGAAACACGGTAAGTTGAAGGGGTCAGCACCTGTGAGCAGGCATTCCACTCTCTGAACTTCCACTCCAAGCCAATATGAGAGATATTTGAGGATACGACAGATTTAACATGCACCAGCCTCCCCCATGAGAAACTAACAGATTTGTGAAAGCCTCTTCCATAAAAAATGTCTTGTTTTCCTTAAAAACCTTTCATGCTATCCGAATTCAATACACCCAAGTCTTCCTTATTCAATTTTCACTGGAATCAGATTATCCCGTGTTGGCATGAATTTTACAATTTCAGCAAAGAAAAGCAAAAAAAAATAATAATAATAAATAATAATAATAATAATTTCGACTGGCATTGTTCAGTTCTTTTTTTAAAAATCGGGATCGTTAAAGATGGATTAAAAATTTTAACGGATTTTAAATCTGCTGAAAATTTTACACCAGATTGATACTTTACCACCACGGGCATGTATATATATATATTTTATATATAGTTTCAAGAACACATGTAGAGTTTGCACGCAGAGAACCTTTGGTATTGCGGGAGAAAGTCTAGAACGCCTGTTCTCTGTGGACGCTTTTGGAAATTAGAGACTCTTCCCTCACATTTGACGAACTTTTCTCCGTCAGGAAAATCAAGGACTTAAGGATGTGGAGGGTATTGTCTAGATTGGCTAGTGGTCACTTCCGAAGCTGTTTGTATAACCACGGTATTAAGGAGTTTCCGGTATGCTCTGAATGCGGTGAGGAGAATGCATCCCCAAAGCACATCCTTCTTCGTCTCCAGCGAGTTTATGGAGACGGATCCTTTGCAGGCCCTTGACTTTTTGTGGGTGTGGTGACTTAGGAATGCTGTCTAGATGCCGACAACAGCGAAGGACTAATAACAACACTTGCAATCATTTCAGATCGCATAGTGTAATAAACACAACCCAAACCCTAAACCAGAATTTATGACAAGTAACAGACATACACGGGATTAGAACCAAGAATATTTTTTCTTTAAGTGGTAGCCTAAAAAACTGGTAGTAAAAATTTCCACGAAATGTCGTAAGGTAATTTTAATTAACGTCGTACTAGAGCAACACAACGGACTATTTATCCACGACACATTTAAAGTGCACCAACCAAGTCCAAACCATACGCTTACAAATATCCATGTAACAGCCCGGATTCTAACCTGGAACCTTCCGATCTAGAGGCTAACACCCTAACCACCAGACCGGTTGATCTGGTGGTTAAGGTGTTAGTTTCCGTTATGTTTTACGTTCTTAGGTTAGGTTAAGTTAGGTTAGGTGTTTAACTAACGACACACTGGAGCAATACAACAGGCTTTTGGTTTGAGATGGTACTTTCGAATGAGGTCAGACCTCAGACAGGATTTTTCTATGAAAGGGGATACGACCTCCTTATGCTCAGGGCTAAAAGATGGTAATTTTGTAAATTTTTTATCGGCTTAATATTATTAACGTAATATAAGTAAAATAACGTAGTATTTTATTACGTAGTTCTTCATCTGACCGTGGTTAAAAATTACTAGGTGTTGTCCTCGGATCTTTCACTCAAGTGACTGATCCCGGACCGTCGTCAATAGCCCGTTCTGTTGCACTAGTACGACGTTAACTAAAATTACCAATTTCCCGGACCGTCGCCAATAGCACGTTGTGTCTGCTCTAGTACGACGTTAACTAAAATTACCATTACCATCTTTAACCCCAACCGGTATAGTGGTTAAGGTGTTAGCCTCTAGATCGGAAGGTACCTGGTTCGAATCCGGGTCCGGGCATGGATGTTTGTAAACGTATGGTGTAGAGGCGGCTGGTACACCTTAAATCTGTCGTGGCCGAAAGTCCTCACGTTGGGTTGGCGTGGAAGTTTGGAGAGTGGGGTGCCAGCTCAGGTGTTGCTTCGTCATCTGACCGTGGTTCAAAATTACGAGGTGTTGTCCTCGGATCTTTCCCCTAAGGGACTGATCCCGGACCGTCGTCAATAGCCCGTTGTGTTGCTCTAGTACGACGTTAACTGAAAATTACCATTTTACCATCTTTAACGCCGACCAACCGGTATAGTGGTTAAGGTGTTAGCCTCTAGATCGGAAGGTACCTGGTTCGAATCCGGGTCCGGGCATGGATGTTTGTAAACGTATGGTGTAGAGGCGGCTGGTGCACCTTAAATCTGTCGTGGCCGAAAGTCCTCACGTTGGGTTGGCGTGGAAGTTTGGAGAGTGGGGTGCCAGCCCAGGTGTTGCTTCGTCATCTGACCGTGGTTCAAAATTACGAGGTGTTGTCCTCGAATCTTTCCCTTAAGGGACTGATTCCGGACCGTCGTCAATAGCCCGTTGTGTTGCTCTAGTACGACGTTAACTAAAAATTACCTTTTTTTACCATTACCATCTTTAACCCAGCGTGGAAATTATTTTCCTTAACTCGCAGAAGCACAGATATTTCAATGATCATTCCTCCAAGCGACAGCTGGTAGACTCGGACTGAAATTTCGAAACTAGATCCCACCAAAGATCGTCGGGTACGTGGGGGCAAATGCACGTTAAATCGTATGTGGCCTCAAATATTCTCTCACGTTGACTTGGCGTGAAAATTTGGAGAGTAGCACGTGGGTAGAGAGATTGATCAGGTGTTGCCTCGTCATCTGGACGTGGTTCAAGATTACGTGTTGTTGTTTTCGGATCTTTCCCTTAGGAGACTGATCCCGTACCGTCGTCAATAGCCCGTTGTGTTGCTCTAGTACGACGTTAATTAAAACTAAATTACCCGACTGGATCAAAATTGCGTGGTGTTGCCCTCGGATATTACTCTTTGGGATTGATCCCGGACCATCGCCAATTGTGTTGCTCAAATGTAACGGAAATTCAACTATCAACTACTACTAAACCTGAATGAAGGTGGAAAGCAACGTATGATATTTCCAGGGTTGGTAGGTATTTTACTTAACGTCACACTGGTGCGACACAAAGGGCTATTGGAGATGGCCAAGAATCGGTCGGATTCCGATTTTACGAAAAAGAATTAACAATCCCAGTCAAAATGTTTTTTTATTTTTTGCTCTCATTCCCTGAAATGGAATAGGACAGGAAATGGAATCTGTCTCATTTTTTTAACGCGAAGTGCAGAAGATGCAATCTGTTTCACGTGACGTCACAATCTCTTGCGAAAATTTTAAAGATATATTCTATTAAAAAAATATTTATTTGAAGAAAATCATATTTTTAGGTGTCGATCTATAGTAAAATTTTCCGCAGATTTCGAATCCGTTGAAATTTTTACTCCATCTTTAACTTTATAGGAGATATAAGAAAGAACTGTGACTCCAGCAGTTAAAAGATTATCGTCTGGCTGTAAAATAATTCCTCCGCGCAAAATCAAAGCGGAAACGAAAAAAATAATTTTCTGAGCGTTCTCCGCGGTGAAAAATTTTTTTCATGGTTCCAAGACTGACGCCAAGGTCACGTGGGTAGAAAAAGTCAAGATTATACTGTTTCTTCTTTCGCGAAAGAAAGACGTTGAAAACGATTGAAAATAAAACCATTAAATTAATTTTAAAATCTTCTAGATTGAATTTTAAAATTCGCCGAGACCCAAAAATTGCAAAATATTCGGACTACCTGAGTGCCAAATCTTATTGCTGTAAGTGCCATGGAATCGTCAGGATTTTGTGGCAAGAAACAGAAAAACAGAAAAACAAACACTTCCTTTTATAATATAAGAGAAAACGGTTTCGTAAAAAGCCTTTGATTCATCATATAAAATGAACCCAGGATTTTCTGTTTAAAAGTCGACATAAAAAGGTTTTTCTAAATTTCACTTAACCAAAAAAGGGACTAAATTGTAAGAATTAAGGGATAAATCCGGGTAGAGGGGAAAATAATGGAAGTCTAAATGTATAGAATTATACTGGATAAGTTTAAGAGACTGAATACTTAGAAGTCAGTTGGTACAAAGGAAAAAGTGCCTCAAACCGCTTTCTGAGCCTTATGAAAGGATGTAGAAAAATCAAAGTACCGTAAACAGGAACAGGAACTTGTTTTAGGTTAAAAAACAAAATTTAAAATGCTTTGTAAGCAGTTTTAAAATTGTTTTTCTTTCTTGAGTAGTTTTGAAGGGAAATAATGCTTCCATCTGAGGAATGCCTTTGGAAATATATTACAAAATAAATAAAAAGTTTTTTTTCCAATGACAAGGAACTCGGTATATTCATATACAATAATAGTTAGGTAGGTATATTCTAAAAAAAACGTCGTTCTGGAGCAACACAACGGACAGTGACGATTGTCCGGGATCAATCCCCAAGGGAAAGATCGAGGGCAACACCACGTAATTTTGAACCGCGGTCAGATAACGAGGCAACACCTGAGCTGGCACCCCACTCTCCAAACTTCCACACCAACTGACCGTGAGGACTTTCAAACAAAAGACATCGTGATGTAAGATATTAAATATGTACACTACACTGCAATAATGGACCAAACACCAGCGGATTTGCATAAAATCCGACTACTTGTTTGGGGGTGTTTTTCATGGTATAACCTGGAATCTTTGCAAGTTGTTATTGGTCAATTGAACACCGACAACTACATGAACGTTTCGGACAATCAGGTTCTTCCTACGCTCTGGCAATTTGATGGAATGGACGAATGTTACTTCCAGGACGACAACGCTTTACGTCACGTTACAGCCTCTGTCAAGCAGTGGTATCACGATATGTATGTAAAACGTCTTCTCTGGCCTGCTCAGGGTCCCGACCTAAACCCAGTAGAACATTTGTGGGATGAGTTCGAGCGATGCTTACGTACCAGGGAACCACGTCCGAAATCGACAGCTGAGCTGGCGATCTTTTTACAGCAGGAATGGACACAAATACCCATAGCTGTGTATGAAAACCTTGTTGAAAGTATGCCCAGAAGGGTTGCTAGTGTAAATTGAAGCACGTGGGGGACCATCCCCCTATTAAAGCATGTATTCTTTCCCTTATACTATCACATCTTGCTGTCCGGTCCATTATTGTAGGGTAGTGTATGTATGTATTTAGTTAACGTAGCACTGGCGTAACGGAACGTCCTATTGACGACGATACGGGATCAACTCCCGCCCGAAGGGAAAGATCCGAGGACTACACCACGTAATTTTGAACAACGGTCAGATGGCGAGGCAACACCTGAACTGGCACCCCACTTTTAAAACTTCCACACCACGCCGACGTGAAGAGATTTGAGACCACGACAGATTCAACGTGCACCAGCCCCCTTTTTACACGCCGGTCTTTGGCTGGATTCGAACTCGCAACTGTCCCTTCTGTAATGGAAAAAAGTGAAATTAAAATCGGTAGTAAGAATTTTCATCGTTTTTTTACGTTTGAAATGTCGGTAATGGTAATTTTTTAGTTAACGTCGTACTGAAGCTACACAACGGGCTATTGACGACGGTCCGGGATCAATCCCTTAAGGGAAATTTTCGAGGACAACACCTCGTAATTTTGAACCACGGTCAGATGACGAAGCAACACCTGAGCCTCGAATTGTCGGTAATTGGTAATTTTTAGTTAACGTCGTGCTAGAGCAACACAATGGGCTATTGACGACGGTCCGGGATCAGGCCCTTAAGGGAAAGATCCGAGGACAACACCTCGTAATTTTGAACCACGGTCAGATGACGAAGCAACACCTGAACTGGCACCCCACTCTCCAAACTTCCACGCCAATCCAAAGTGAGGACTTTCGGCCACGACAGATTTAAGGTGCACCAGCCGCCTCTACACCATACGTTTACAAACATCCATGCCCGGACCCGGATTCAAATCAGGAACCTTCCTATCTAGATGCTAACACCTTAACCACTATACCGGTTGGTCGGCGCTCGAATTGTCGGAAAAATTTTAAACCCTTCACTGGCACCTCGCCAGTGTTCTACAAGAGATCTGTAAATCTGAACCTCATTTGCCCTACGGTTGTTAAGCGAATCACGGAACAGCTACTCAATCACTGTTACTTTTGAATCACAGTTCTTACCTGTTACTGCAGTTCAAAATAACAGTGCTTGTCGGAACAGTGATTGAGAGTATGGGTGATTCGGTAGCAGTGATTGATCCAACATTGCTCAATTGATATCTACCTAGTGAGCTCTCTTCAGTGTTCCTTTGGAATCAAAAAATGAATCATGGGTTTTAATAAAGGGGGAAAAGAGTTTCAAGTATGGTGAAGGGAATGTAATTGAAATACAGTCATATTAATTTTTAAAATTCGTCATTTTTCATATGAACGAAATATGTTTTCCAGGGTAACATAATCATTGAAGAGTGAGCAATTTACTCCGTCACTTGTCCCTTTTATTCTCTGAATCCAAAGCTGCGTTTTGACTTTATTTCTTGAATACTTAATTTTTACTGTGCATTTCTTCATCGTTTTACGAGTTTCTGCATTCTTTAATGTTCATCTCTGAAGACGAACAGTGGGAGGACCAACGCAATGATGTTTATAGCAGTAATGAATACATTCTGTACAAAAAATTATGACTGAATGTTTGATTTTTAAAGTGCAGAATTCATTGCTCCAACAAAATTGGTTCTCTGGATTTTACCTTGTCAGACTATGTGTTTTCAAAACAAAATAAATGTTACTCGTTAGAATATTTCCTGTAATAGGATATCCTACCTCTTCCTCTATTCGACAAAAATTCATTATGACACTTCGACAATAGCTATCATTTTTGTTCATGCAATAAAATATTGAAATCTGCCCTCCTGTTTATAAAACCCTTTTCCATTTCAACCAGTACTAATAAGCTCTCTGTAACAACATTAAGAAAATATATCCGAAAAAATGTCTGCGTTACAAGTTGAGTCCTTTCCAAAATTATGTGATTGGCAAAAAGGATAAATAGTATATATATTTTTTTTTTACATTAGAAATTCTACATTTTCCATGCTCATAATTCAGAAATGCGTGGATTAAATGACTTGAACTATGGCATTAGAGGTTAAATTTGGATATAAATTCTAAATTCTACACAAATATTGAGTGTTTATATGCAATTTATTGAGACAATCTATTATACAAATTTTACGCATATGAATTTATAAAAGTGATAGTATACAATATTATTGTTAAATCTCTATATTGTAAAGGGCGCTGTGTGAGAGCGTGGGTGCCATTGAGACTTGAGGGACGGAGGAGAGAGGTACTCTCCTAGAGCTTAAGAACGCGCGGCTTCCTTAGCCCTAATTTGTACTAGGCTTCCTTAGCCTAGATGAGAGTGGTCGATCCAATACGTTGTTAAGTTTACTATTAATAAAGGTTGTTTTTGTTACAACGATTTGCATAAATTCTGATACAGTCCACTACTATAGAGCTATCGGACCAATTCAATTATCTTTAGCAAAAGAAAATAGTTAACTTTAGATTTTAGTGTTATTAACACAAATAGATCCGGATGATACCAGACATTTAGAAAATTACTTAATGTTTTGAAAGACTTGTGTTCTTTGAACATTTCAATACTTCCAGATTAACAAATCAACCCGGCAAGAATAATGACACAACTCAAAATTTCAGCATTTGAGAAACATCTACTTAAAGGACGCCATAAAACTTGTGTTGAAATAGTATAAGCTTCTTTTAAATTTTAGGTAAGTATTTATGGTGGTAACTTTTATTATATTCTATAGAATTGTAATATAACACACGCTGGGGCATCTCATGCATATTTTTCAATGACATAACATCAAAATTTTTATTCTTTGGTTTGTGTCACTTTTCTTGCCGGGGTACGAAATGTTAGGAAATTCTCTTGTTACAAATACGGTGTAAAAACCTTTCTAATTTCAACTAACCAATTTTTTTGACAAGAGTAATTAATTTAAATGACTTTAAGAGAGAAAAAACATAGATACCAATTATTTATTTAATAATTAAAGTTCAATAACTTGCATTCAATTAGAATAAGTATTCTAAGGCATATATCTTAATTTCAATGTCTGATTACTTATAAAATCTAATTGATATGAAATAAAAATATTGATATACTTTTATCTGCAAAATCCACATATAAGTAAGGAACACCAAGTATCTTGCATAAGTTTTCTCAGAATAAGTGTTTCTAGAGAAAGTGGAGGAAAAGAAACGTATAATTCAGTTAAAATTGTAGGTTTATTGAGTGGTATTGCGTTCGATTACATTTGAAGCATATTGTTTTCAGTTGTTCTGGATTAGAAATAAAACCCAAAATCGAACAGAGTTCTCTTGCCTTGTAGCAGGACACTACTGACTCTGCTATGTATTACTTTTGCGGTAAGGTAATTTTAATTAACGTCGTACTAGAGTAACACATCGGGCTATCAACGACGCTCCGGGATCAATCCCCAAAAGCGAAAGATTTCAAGGTCAACACCCCGTAATTTTGAACCATGGACAAATGACGAGGCAACACCTGAGCTGGCACTCCATTATTCAAACTACCACACCAACCCAACACAATGACTTTCGGCCACGACAGATTCATGGTGCACAAGCCGCCTTTACACCCCATGTACTTACACATATACATAGCACTGACCCGGATTCGAACCAGGAATCTTGCGCGATCTGGAGACTAACACCTTAACCACCAGACCGGTTGGTTGGCTATTACTTTTGCGATAATTTGGTGATTTTTTAGTTAACGTCGTACTAGAGCAACACAACGGGCTATTGACGACGGTCCGGGATCAGTCCCTTAAGGGAAAGATCCGAGGACAACACTTCGTCATTTTGAACCACGGTCAGATGACGAAGCAACACCTGAGCTGGCACCCCACTCTCCAAACTTCCACACCAACCCAAAGTGAGGACTTTCGGTCACGACAGATTTAAGGTGCACCAGCCGTCTCTACACCATACGGTTACAAACATCCATGCTCGGAACGGATTCGAACCAGGAACCTTTCGATCTAGAGGCTAACACCTTAACTCCTATACCGGTGGCGGAAGGTTCCTGGTTCGAATCCGGGCTCGGGCGTGGATGTTTGTAAACGTATGGTGTAGAGGCGGCTGGTGCACCTTAAATCTGTCGTGGCCGAAAGTCCTCACGCTGGGTTGGCGTGGAAGTTTGGAGAGTGGGGTGTCAGCTCAGGTGTTGCTTCGTCATCTGACCGTGGTTCAAAATTACGAGGTGTTGTCCTCGGATCTTTCCCATAAGGGACTGAACCCGGACCGTCGTCAATAGCCCGTTGTGTTGCTCTAGTACGACGTTAACTAAAAAATTACCAATTACCTATACCGGTGGGTCGGCATTACTTTTGCGGAGTGATATACTAAAGAATTTTAAAACATAATAAGAGCATCCCGTTGATACGAGTGGCAAAGGGATACTTTTTAATCAACCAATCAGATTCAGTCACAGTTTGTAATCCTAATCACAGTTCAGAATCACAGATATTCTTCAACAGCAGTCACAGTCCGAACTGTTACTGTGAAATCACTGCTTGGTAAAATCCCTAATCCACCCATTAACCCCCGATTAATCAGCTCCGCAATTTGGCGATCCGTTGGCGAACGAAACCTCCCAACGGGCAACCCCCTCCGCACACATATCAAGCACAGTATTAGCATTGTCTTCCCCGAATCGCCCTCGACTCATCGCATCCGTAATCGAAGCAGCCAAGGTGTCTCGGCGCCCCTTTCGCGCCAAACGGGACAGAACGGATCTCGAGGACGGATCAGAAAGAAAAAAAAAGAGTCCCCATTGTGCGACATCCGAATCTGGAGTTCTTTTTTCGAACATCCCCCCCTTCTGGCCGCTCACAATTCGTGAATATTTTTTGCCCGGCGACGGTTTTCTCGGTCCACTATCTGTGGCTCCGTCTTGCGATGATGTGGGCATTCACCCATATTTGGCGACGGCGGTTTTCGGTGCGTCTGCCGACGCCTGTCCCCCGGTCCTGGGAAAAACCAGGAGATTCGGCAGTTGGCTGTCAAGGTCGGAAGTGCAGCGTCTTGTGAAAAGTGGAAACTATTGGTCTATATTTTTGCAGAGAAAACTCTCAGGGCGACCCTATGGCGTCCGCTGGAATTTGTTTCACCCCGTGCGGTAATTTAACCTTTACGCTACTGCGATTAGATTTTTTTCGTCTCCAGGAACGGCCCTTTCGCCTGCATGTCCAACCCCCCTCACCTAATTGCCTAACTTGCGCGACAGAGACTTGAGTGGCATTTACAACTGACGCTTTCCTTTCAGAGTATTGTGTGTCATTTACGACTGACGCTTTCCTTTCATAGTATTGTGTGGCATTTACGACTGACACTTTCCTTTCATAGTATTGTGTGGCATTTACGACTGACACTTTCCTTTCATAGTATTGTGTGGCTTTTACGACTGACGCTTTCCTATCATAGTATTGTGTGTCATTTACGACTGACACTTTCCTTTCATAGTATTGTGTGGCATTTACGACTGACACTTTCCTTTCATAGTATTGTGTGGCATTTACGACTGACTCTTTCCTTTCATAGTATTGTGTGGCTTTTACGACTGACGCTTTCCTATCATAGTATTGTGTGTCATTTACGACTGACACTTTCCTTTCATAGTATTGTGTGGCATTTACGACTGACACTTTCCTTTCATAGTATTGTGTGGCATTTACGACTGACTCTTTCCTTTCATAGTATTGTGTGGCTTTTACGACTGACGCTTTCCTATCATAGTATTGTGTGTCATTTACGACTGACACTTTCCTTTCATAGTATTGTGTGGCATTTACGACTGACTCTTTCCTTTTATAGTATTGCGTGGCATTTACGACTGACGCTTTCCTTTCGTAGTACAAGGTGTTCATAAAAGAATGTCCCAGTTTCAATGGCATGTTATAACAGTTTAATTTAGACTATTTACAACACATTATAAATCAAATCAAAGGTAAACTCACCTAGTTTTACTTACAAATGTTCAATATGTGCATCTTAAGTTATACGGCACACATCTAACCTAAAGTCCAATTCTTTCCACACTTTGGTTGACAAGTCCGGAGCAATAGCATCTTCAATTCTGTGTCTCAACTCTGGCAAATCATTAGGTAGCGTCGGAACGTACACACATAGATCTTTATGAATCCCCAAAGGAAAAACGCGCATGGCGTTATGTCAGGTGAACGTGGAGGCCAGCGAAAAAGAGCTCTGTCATCTCGACCATAACGACCCATCCAACGGTCAGGGACTTCGACGTTCAACCACTCTCGTACAAATAGATTCCAATGGTGAGGGGCTCCATCCTGTTGCCAAATAAAGTTTACAGATTCACCTTCTACTCATTGGGGCCGACCAAACGGTATAGTGGTTAAGGTGTTAGCCTCTAGATCGGAAGGTTCCTGGTTCGAATCCGGGTCCGGGCATGGATGTTTGTAAGCGTATGGGGTAGAGGCGGCTGGTGCACCTTAAATCTGTCGTTGCCGAAAGTCCTCACGTTGGGTTGGCGTGGAAGTTTGGAGAGTGGGGTGCCAGCTCAGGTGTTGCTTCGTCATCTGACCGTGGTTCAAAATTACGAGGTGTTGTCCTCGGATCTTTCCCTTAAGGGACTGATCCCGGACCGTCGTCAATAGCCCGTTGTGTTGCTCTAGTACGACGTTAACTAAAAATTACCATTACCATCTACTCATTGGGGAAAGAGCCATTCTTTCAACGTATCCAGATAAGCCACCCCTGTTACGGTAAGAACTGGACTTCAGGTTGGATGTGTGCCGTATAACTTAAGATGCACATATTGAACACTTGTAAGAAAAACTAGGTAATGGTAATGGTAATTTTAGTTAACGTCGTACTAGAGCAACACAACGGGCTATTGACGACGGTCCGGGATCAGTCCCTTGAGGGAAAGATCCGAAAGAAAAACTAGGAGAGTTTACCTTCAATTTGATTTATGATTTGTTGTAAATAGTCTAAATTAAAATGTTATAATATACCATTGAAACTGGGACATTCTTTTATGAACACCCTGTTTTGCGTGGCGTGTATCACCAGAGCGATCTTCTGCCTTTCCCCCAAAGCGTTCACACCTCACGGTCGACAAGGTAGGGTACAGAACAAAAGGAGAGATCCTCTGGAAGGTCAGTCGCTGACAGCTCGTTTTGGTGATCGATGACAGGGGTAACTTAAAAGGGTATAGCATTCACCGTACACAGATCCATACCATGCAGCTGGTGTAAAGGAAATTGTAGTGGTAACAATTGTCTTCCTGCCGCAGCGTAAAGGTTAAGCCGCGTTTACATCGGAGTTGCAGATATTTTTCTCCCCCTTTTTGTGGCGAGGACGTTTAACGTTTCACTATGCTGACCCCTTTTTGATCCTTTATTGACCCACTCCGGTGTAAACACTTGATCGGCAACAACAAAGGGGTGGGGCACTCTTCTCGCCCCTTTGAAGAGAAGAGTGATCACCATTCATCACGCCATTTAAATCGAATAGGTCACTCACTGACAATTTGGAGGGGGATGTGGTCAAGGCAAGCGATGAGGGGAAAATGTCACAGAAAGCGAACAAAAGACGGCGTGATTGACCACGGTGTCCCGAAGGGGAGCGGTGATTGTCAAGCAACACCGAAAGGCGACATCCCAAATTTCGTCTCGGAGAAATGTCCGCTAAAAGTTGCAATCCGTTGATCTTTACCGACTCCTGGTGGAAAACGCCGACCAACCGGTATAGTGGTTAAGGTGTTAGCCTCTAGATCGGAAGGTTCCTGGTTCGAATCCGGGTTCGGGCATGGATGTTTGTAAACGTATGGTGTAGAGGCGGCTGGTGCACCTTAAATCTGTCGTGGCCGAAAGTCCTCACGTTGGGTTGGCGTGGAAGTTTGGAGAGTGGGGTGCCAGCTCAGGTGTTGCTTCGGCATCTGACCGTGGTTCAAAATTACGAGGTGTTGTACTCGGATCTTTCCCTTAAGGGACTGATCCCGGTATGTTGTCAATAGCCCGTTGTGTTGCTCTAGTACGACGTTAACTAAAATTACCAATTACCTGGTGGAAAACAAAATTGGAGTTGTAAACTCGCCACCTCGACAATAGATCTTGACGACAAAATGAGTGAAGTTTCTCGGAATAGCTTCGATGTTTGGACGGGGAGACGTTTGCAACTCCTGTGTAAACGCGACTTTATGGCGTCACCCCATACAGGCTGAGAAGAGGGTTCATACTTCCATAAATGTTCTTGAGGCGACAAAATATTGATCAAACTGTTTAAAGGGTCGTGGTAGCTCGGTTGGAAGAGCAACGGATTAGCAATAGAAGGGTTTCGAGTTAATTGCTACTTCGTATCTTTTACGTCGAACGCGTAGGTCAGGTAAGGTAATTTTAATTAGCGTCGTACTTTAGCAACACAACGGGCTATTGGCGACAGTCCGGGATCAATACCCAAATCGAGTTGGAATCCAACCGCCACGTTGTGCATAAAGGAGAATGGTGAATATCTGTCGTGGCCTCAAATGTCCTAACGTTGCTATGGTGTCGAAGTTTGGAGAGTGAGGAGTCGGTTCAGTTGTGACCTCGTCATCTCACCATGGCTGAAAACTGCGTGGTGTTGTCCTCGGTAATTGGTATTTAACGTCTTACTAGAGCAACGCAACGGGCTAGTGAAGACGGTCCGGGATGGTGTTATCCTCGGATCTTTACCTCCCTCCCTTATTCATGAGCGGTTCAGTTGTGACCTCGTCATCTCACCATGGCTGAAAACTGCGTGGTGTTGTCCTCGGTAATTGGTATTTAACGTCTTACTAGAGCAACGCAACGGGCTAGTGAAGACGGTCCGGGATGGTGTTATCCTCGGATCTTTACCTCCCTCCCTTATTCATGAGCGGTTTCCACTAGAGTGCCTATATAATACTCTAGTTCCCACCAGCCTTCAGTTTCTTGTATCATTCTGCCCTCTGTTCTACCCTGTAGCTTATTTTTGGGTTGTTTCGTGTCGTTTCTCATCTAAAATATCAGTTTCACCTGGCATATGTTTTATATGTCGCAGTACTTTGGAGTAAGATGAAGTTGTTGTTGTTACTAATCCCCGACATGGTCTCTCTAAATCAGACCAAGTCCACGAGTCCATAAACCACCAAAAAGCCCAAGAAAAGTAAAGGTTCCGAAAAAACCTTGTCCCTTGTAAAGTCAATACATTTTAAAATATGAGCTGGCGAAGCCTGGTCAGCTCCGCAACTTGGTACGTCCTGGAAACCTTCTGGCCCTGTTCGTAGAAGAGACTTCTCAAGTGTCCACTGGCAAAACGTGAAATACAAGTATGTTGATTTCTATGGCCCTCAAAGAGTAGGGCGCCTCCAGGACGACTTCTCGAGTATCAGTCATGTACTGGAGGGACATTCCAGAGATCTTTAGATGTCTTCCTGCACTCTGAGAACGCTTCACTATAAGTACAAGGCATATCTGACTAGAGAGTCTCTAAGGAAGCAGCCTTTGCCGGGGAATCTGCGATCTCGTTGCCACTTATACCGATGGAATGGAATTCATTGGATGTGCACCTTGGAATTGATTGAAAGTAAAAATTAGGTTCAGAATGGAAATGCCAGCCCTGTCCACAACATTTGTCCAGTTACTTAGATGTTGAACTTACTGTCTGTTAAGATCCAGTGATCGAAGTGATTATGATGAAAGAAAGAGACATAGCGACTCTGTCGACGGCGAGTGTAAAACGGGGCCTCCACGAAAATGATCGTTTCCTAAGTGGTTTGAAACAAGTGTCAGTTCATAATAAGTGTAGAAATAAATACACTCATGAAAAAATTATTTCAGCTTCCTTCCGTCGTAAGGGTTGGGCACAGTTCTAGAACCCACTATAAAATCATCGCTCAGATCGTCAAGCAAACAACCACAATTACTGAAAAACATTTTTTTTTTTGCGGGGAAGAAATAACTAAAGAATTTCTTAAGCTACAGCAAACATTGCCACTTTCACGGCGAAATTATTTTTACACTGTTGAGAAACTGGATACGAAGGAAACTATGCTAGAAGATGCTAACGAAATAGGCGATGAAAGAGCTTAGAAAATAATCAAGCGCCTTGAAAGTGTAGCTGATTTAGTGACAGCACATAGAAGATACCACCACATGTGCCACAAAAAATTGTACCAGATTCCAACGAAAACTACAGAGAAGAGAATATATCAACCAGCGACAAATGTTGACCAGGCCATGGTGACAATTTACTTATATCTTGCTAACAGAAGTGAGGAAAGTCAATTTTCCCTTGATGAACTCATGGGACTGGTCGAAATTGATCATGTTTCTGATGCAAGAACTGTGAAAGCTCGTCTTAAAGAGAAGTGTGTTAAGGACATTGTCATAGCAGACGTGTTCAACAAAACATCAATTGTGAGCTTGAAAAACGCTGGCCCTAAAATCCTTCAAGATTCATGGTACCAAAACAGACAGAACGATCCCCAGGAAGAGCGACTGAGAGTTGTAAAGGTTGCAGCTGAATTTATCTTGGAAGATACCCGTTCACAACTGTACAATAACTTGGAATAACTTCCATCTGATGACTTCTTCCATGGCGTTAATTCTGACATTCCTGAGTCATTGAGTATGATTCTGGAAACGATTATTTTGAAACACAAGCGCGGTTCATTGGATCAATGGAAAAAATGTGTAGCGTTGGCGCATGCTGTCATTTGTGCCGCTGGTCCGAGATATTTCATCTCTTTGCTTTTGAATGGTCAGCACGTATCTCTACCGAAAATTTGGATCAAAGCTCTTCGTCAACCTCTGCTCAGCATAGGGATTTGCTTCAAGTTACAATGAAGCAGCAAAACTTTAATTTTCTGCTATTCTGCGACCTAACGGAAAAAAGGAATCGATCCTCTGACACTTTTCCAAAGAGTGTGCATCATGAAACATTCTGACGAAGAGTTGGAGCAGTACTTAAAATAAACTTGCACCCTTTCCGATGTCTTTGTTCTCAGAAGATGGAATACGAAAGGGAAAAAATCTCCCTTGTACTCAGCTTTTACTCCAGACTCTAGTAATGTAACATTTGGCATCAATACATTTGTCATAATGGATGATAGGTATCTGCTGCACAAAGTATCATACTTTGGCATCACAACGACTCAGTCACCTCAATCATCACAATGTATGTCCAGTATGTACAAAAACACTTTGGTAGGTATACGTCCGTTGTTTTTGATGGTTACCCTGTGGATGCAGCTCAAAAAAGTACTAAGACTGCAGAACGTATGCGTCGTTCCACTGTGCAGTGTTGAGCAGACATCATCTTATTAGACGAAACAACACTCATCCCTTTGCCACAGGAAAAATGTCTCACCAATGAAGGAAACAAATGACGTCTCATCACATTGCTTTGCAGCTCATTTCAACAGTACAGCATTGAAGTAAAACAGGCTGTGGAAGATGAGGATGTCGACACTGTGAATACAGCACTTTTCAAGGACTCATCCTATAGACAAATCATCATCATTTGGGAAGATATTGACCTGCTGGTGCTTCTCACTGGTTTGGCCCCAAATGTGAACAATGTGTACCTACACAAGCGTGGAAGAGGGGACTCTGCTGGTGTACTGTATTGTAGTTCCTCCTTCAAATACGATTCATCAAGCTGTCCACCAGGTATTGTCCTTTACCTGCATTCAGTCAGTGGATGTGACACCACATCATCCATGTTTGACCAAGGCAAAATCAAATGCTGCACTACAATCAAGAAAAATCCTCATCTAAAAGAATTAGTTTCAGTGTTTTTACAACAACACTCTTCAGCTGAGGACATAACCAACGCATGAGAGAAGTATCTCGTCACTTTGTATGGAGGAGACACGAACACACAAAATTTGAACTGCCGCCGTTACCTGCATTATTTTATCAAGGCTGCTGCAAAGATCCATAAATTAAATCTTGCACGACTGCCACCAACACAAGACGCTGCCAGATACCATCTCTTCAAGAGATACCATACAATCCAAAAGTGGTTGGGGTTCGAAAGACAACCTACAGACTGCGGTTGGATGCGTACAGATCAAGGTCTTGCATCAGTTTAAGCTAGTAAGAATCATGTACCTCAGTCCTTACTGAAATGTAAATCATGACGCTGCAAGAAACAGTGCCGTGGGGTTTGCACCTGTCAAAAGCAGGCCTAAAGTGTTCAAGCCTTTCATCTTTTTGTCGTGGCCAAAGTCATGCCAAAACGCACCTACTTATGTTTTGGAAGACAGCGACATAGATGTAGATGAGGCTCAGGATGTTCGTGAGCAAATTTCGGAGCTTGCCACCAATCCTCCACACACTCCCATTACAGTCAACATAATGAGTGACGAAGAGGAACATTTAATACCAAGTCCTTCAAAGCGAGTTAAATTGTGAAACAATCTTGTTTTCACTTTGAAAACTTAAATTTAACGATATTTTTTAATTACTGTAAAATAAATTAATAATACTGTATAATAAAAAATGTGTAATAAGATAATAATTAAATATATAACATATAGTATATTAATGTATAATAAATATTTTGTGATACCATTTCAAACTTTGACTGTATTTTTATTTACCTACTTTTAAAACTTGTGTTTACTTTTTTATTTAATTACACTTGATGTTTAATTAATGTGAAATAAATTAATAGCATTTATCATTGATATTAATAATATTGTACATTAATATTTCTGCAATGTGTGCGTATTTCGTAACTTTCCAAAAGCTATCACACTTTCACTGCTCTGTAATTAAACAACTATTGACCGTAGAAAAAAACATAAATACAAAATTTGTAGCAAATTTTATGTTCTACAATATTAATATTTACTACTTTGCTGTCCGATGTATAGAAACAGAGATGTTTAGCAAAACCTGAAAATATTCCGTTAATTTCGAGGTTTTTCAATACATAAGATAACTAACACAGGGCTTTCGTTTTCGCAAACTTGTTTTTTTACTAGTGGCCATGGTCCCTACAACATACCCAAAAAACAGAGATACTCGAACTTTTGCAAGGAACCATATATAATTTGACCGGGCTATACGTAGAACATTTGAAGGATGACATTTGAGGCCACCGCAGATTTAACGTGCACCAGTCTCCTTTGTACACGACGGTATTTGGTTGGATTCGAACTCGCAACCCTCCGTTGCTATATCGTTACTCTCTCAATAGGGATTACCACGGCTCCCCAATTTATAGGAACATAGAAGCATTTTCATCTTCCAGGAAAGTTTCCCAGCAGTGAATCAGCATCTTATCTACGCGAGCCGGAACTATCGGGCTGCCGATAAAAAGCCTCTAATATCCGCCATCTCTCAAGCACCCCGCGTCCGCTGATGGTCGCCACCGCAGAATGGAGCCATTGTCTTTGGCACTTCAACCTGTCCCGCGCGAGCCGATTTCTCTCGCGCCCGGCCCAAATTTAGACAATGCGCAAATTGCTGCTCAGGGCGGGGTGTGCTTTGTTTTCGCGCGTTTGGATTGTGGTCCGATCGGTGAAGGAGGGTTTTTGCGGATTCTGGAACGTTTTTTGTGATTTTGCAACCACTCTTCAAATTCTTAACGAGATGGAACGATTCAATTCATTGAGTTCTCGGGATTCTTTCGATCGTTATCAGCTCCTGATTAGTGAAAATCGAGTTTTTGTGGTTTCTAGAATATTTTTTTGTTTTGGTAACCACTGTTCAAATTCTTATGAGTTGGTAGGAAGGTATTTTAATTAACGTCGTACTAGAGCAACACAACTGGCTATTGACGACACTTAATTAGAATGGCTAGATTCGTCGAGTTCTCTGAATTCTTTATATCGTTATGAGCTCCTGATTGGTAAAAGTTGAGTTTTTGTGGTTTTTAGAATATTTTTTTGTTTTGGTAACCACTGTTCAAATTCTTATGAGTTGGTAGGAAGGTATTTTAATTAACGTCGTACTAGAGCAACACAACTGGCTATTGACGACACTTAATTAGAATGGCTAGATTCGTCGAGTTCTCTGAATTCTTTAGATCGTTATGAGCTCCTGATTGGTAAAAGTTGAGTTTTTGTGGTTTTTAGAATATTTTTTTGTTTTGGTAACCACACTGTTCAAATTCTTATGAGTTGGTAGGAAGGTATTTTAATTAACGTCGTACTAGAGCAACACAACTGGCTATTGACGACACTTAATTAGAATGGCTAGATTCGTCGAGTTCTCTGAATTCTTTAGATCGTTATGAGCTCCTGATTGGTAAAAGTTGAGTTTTTGTGGTTTTTAGAATATTTTTTTGTTTTGGTAACCACACTGTTCAAATTCTTATGAGTTGGTAGGAAGGTATTTTAATTAACGTCGTACTAGAGCAACACAACTGGCTATTGACGACACTTAATTAGAATGGCTAGATTCGTCGAGTTCTCTGAATTCTTTAGATCGTTATGAGCTCCTGATTGGTAAAAGTTGAGTTTTTGTGGTTTTTAGAATATTTTTTTGTTTTGGTAACCACTGTTCAAATTCTTATGAGTTGGTAGGAAGGTATTTTAATTAACGTCGTACTAGAGCAACACAACTGGCTATTGACGACACTTAATTAGAATGGCTAGATTCGTCGAGTTCTCTGAATTCTTTAGATCGTTATGAGCTCCTGATTGGTAAAAGTTGAGTTTTTGTGGTTTTTAGAATATATTTTTGTTTTGGTAACCACACTGTTCAAATTCTTATGAGTTGGTAGGAAGGTATTTTAATTAACGTCGTACTAGAGCAACACAACTGGCTATTGACGACACTTAATTAGAATGGCTAGATTCGTCGAGTTCTCTGAATTCTTTAGATCGTTATGAGCTCCTGATTGGTAAAAGTTGAGTTTTTGTGGTTTTTAGAATATTTTTTTGTTTTGGTAACCACTGTTCAAATTCTTATGAGTTGGTAGGAAGGTATTTTAATTAACGTCGTACTAGAGCAACACAACTGGCTATTGACGACACTTAATTAGAATGGCTAGATTCGTCGAGTTCTCTGAATTCTTTAGATCGTTATGAGCTCCTGATTGGTAAAAGTTGAGTTTTTGTGGTTTTTAGAATATTTTTTTGTTTTGGTAACCACTGTTCAAATTCTTATGAGTTGGTAGGAAGGTATTTTAATTAACGTCGTACTAGAGCAACACAACTGGCTATTGACGACACTTAATTAGAATGGCTAGATTCGTCGAGTTCTCTGAATTCTTTAGATCGTTATGAGCTCCTGATTGGTAAAAGTTGAGTTTTTGTGGTTTTTAGAATATTTTTTTGTTTTGGTAACCACACTGTTCAAATTCTTATGAGTTGGTAGGAAGGTATTTTAATTAACGTCGTACTAGAGCAACACAACTGGCTATTGACGACACTTAATTAGAATGGCTAGATTCGTCGAGTTCTCTGAATTCTTTAGATCGTTATGAGCTCCTGATTGGTAAAAGTTGAGTTTTTGTGGTTTTTAGAATATTTTTTTGTTTTGGTAACCACTGTTCAAATTCTTATGAGTTGGTAGGAAGGTATTTTAATTAACGTAGTACTAGAGCAACATAACTGGCTATTGACGACACTTAATTAATTAGAATGGCTAGATTCGTCGAGTTCTCTGGATTTTTTGGGTCGTTATGAGCTCCTGATTGGTAAAAGTCGAGTTTTTGTGGTTTTTAGAATATTTTTTTGTTTTGGTAACCACTGTTCAAATTCTTATGAGTTGGTAGGAAGGTATTTTAATTAATGTAATACAAGAGCAACACAACTGGCTATTGACGACACTTAATGAATTAGAATGGATAGATTCGTCGAGTTCTCTGGATTCTTTGGGTCATTATGAGCTCCTGATTGGTAAAAGTCTAGTTTTTGTGGTTTCCAGAATATTTTTTTGTTTTGGCAACCACTGTTCAAATTTTTATGAGTTGGTAGGAAGGTATTTTAATTAACGTCGTACTAGAGCAACACAACTGGCTATTGACGACACTTAACGAATTAGAATGGCTAGATTTGTCGAGTTCTCTGGATTCTTTCGGTCGTTATGAGCTCCTGATTGGTAAAAGTCGAGTTTTTGTTGTTTCTTGAATATTTTTTGTTTTGTTTTAGTAACCACTGCTCAAATTCTTATGAGTTGGTAGGAAGGTATTTTAATTAACGTCGTACTAGAGCGACAGAACTGGCTATTGATGACTCTTAATGAGTTGGAATGGTTCGATTCGTCGAGTTCTATGGATTCTTTCGTCTGTTATGGGCTCCTGGTTGGTGGAAGAGAGTTTTTGTAAATTAAAGAATTTTTGTGGTTTTTAGAATATTTTTTTGTTTTTGTAGCCACACTGTGTTCAAATTCTTATGAGTTGGTAGGAAGGTATTTTAATTAACGTAGTACTAGAGCAACACAACTGGCTATTGACGACGCTTAATGAATTAGAATGGCTAGATTCCTCGAGTTCTCTGGATTCTTTGGGTCGTTATGAGCTCTTGATTGGTAAAACTCGAGTTTTTGTGGTTTTTAGAATATTTTTTTGCTTTGGTAACCACTGTTCAAATTTTTATGAGTTGGTAGGAAGGTATTTTAATTAACGTCGTACTAGAGCAACACAACTGGCTATTGACGACACTTAATGAATTAGAATGGCTAGATTTGTCGAGTTCTCTGGATTCTTTCGGTCGTTATGAGCTCCTGATTGGTAAAAGTTGAGTTTTTGTGGTTTCTTGGATATTTTTTTTTGTTTTAGTAACCACTGCTCAAATTCTTATGAGTTGGTAGGAAGGTATTTTAATTAACGTCGTACTAGAGCAACACAACTGGCTATTGACGACTCTAAATGAGTTGGAATGGTTAGATTCGTTGAGTTCTCTGGATTCTTTCGGTCGTTATGAGCTCCTGATTGGTGTATAAGTCGAGTTTTTGTGGTTTCTTGAATTTTTTTTTGTTTTGTTTTAGTAACCACTGTTCAAATTCTTATGAGTTGGTAGGTAGGTATTTTAATTAACATCGTACTAGAGCAACAGAACTGGCTATTGATGACTCTTAATGAGTTGGAATGGTTCGATTCGTCGAGTTCTATGGATTCTTTCGTCTGTTATGGGCTCCTGGTTGGTGGAAGAGAGTTTTTGTAAATTAAAGAATTTTTGTGGTTTTTAGAATATTTTTTTGTTTTTGTAGCCACTGTGTGTGTTCAAATTCTTATGAGTTGGTAGGAAGGTATTTTAATTAACGTAGTACTAGAGCAACACAACTGGCTATTGACGACGCTTAATGAATTAGAATGGCTAGATTCCTCGAGTTCTCTGGATTCTTTGGGTCGTTATGAGCTCTTGATTGGTAAAACTCGAGTTTTTGTGGTTTTTAGAATATTTTTTTGCTTTGGTAACCACTGTTCAAATTTTTATGAGTTGGTAGGAAGGTATTTTAATTAACGTCGTACTAGAGCAACACAACTGGCTATTGACGACACTTAATGAATTAGAATGGCTAGATTTGTCGAGTTCTCTGGATTCTTTCGGTCGTTATGAGCTCCTGATTGGTAAAAGTTGAGTTTTTGTGGTTTCTTGGATATTTTTTTTTTGTTTTAGTAACCACTGCTCAAATTCTTATGAGTTGGTAGGAAGGTATTTTAATTAACGTCGTACTAGAGCAACACAACTGGCTATTGACGACTCTTAGGCCCGATGCACACATCCTATTTTTCAACGTGCGGCGGCTCTGCGGCACCATAGCTATGCACACATAACCGTGAAATGAAGCAAGTGTTCATTTCGCGCCTTTTCCTATAAATATTCTATTAAAGAAAAAGCGTTTATTTCGCTTACTTGGTGTAAAAAAAGTATATTGTGAAACACTATAGACGTTACTGGATACAACCATTTATTAATTATTATTTATATTCCAGTTATTTATGGAAACAAGGTACTTGTGACCGTAGAAGCGTGTGCGTGGGGAGGTAAAAATTGCACGCAAGTTGCACGTGCTTCGCCGCAGCGGCTCTGGAGGTATGTGTGTATTACTCCATTGGATCAAATGTATCTCAGACCGTACTTGCGTTTCCGCACGTTGAAAAACCGGATGTGTGTACCGGGCCTTAAGGAGTTGGAACGGCTCGATTCGTCGAGTTTTCTGAATTCTTTCGTTCGTTATGAGCTTCTGATTGGCATAAGAGAGTTTTTGTGGATTCTAAAATGTTTTTGTTTTGGTAACCACAATTCAAATTCTTAACGAGTTGGAACTACTCGATTCGTCAAGTTCTCTCGATTCTTTTGTTAGCTATGAGCTCCTGATTGGTAGAAATAGCTTTTGTCGAAAACAGAATTTCTTTTGTTTTGGTAACACTATATTCATATTCATAACGATTTGGAAAGTCTCGATTCGTCGAGTTCTCTAGATTGTTTTGTTCGTTATGAGGTTGTAATTGATGAAAATCGAGTTTTTCTGGATTTCAGAACCTTTTGTGTTTTGTAAACCACTATTCAAATTCTTAATGAGTTCGAACTGTTCAATTCGTCGAGTTTTCTGGGTTCTTTCGTTCATTGTGAGTTTCTGATTGGTAGAAGGGAGTTTTTGTTGATTCCAAACTTTTTTAGCTGTTTGGAAACAACTAATCAATTTCTATGCGAGTTGGAATGGTTATATTCGTGAAGTTCTATGGATTCTTCGTTCGTTGTGATGTCTATCAGTGAAGAAGATTTATGAATGATTTTTGTGGATTTTGTTTGTGTGGTGTTCGCGCGCGCGCGTTGAAAAAGATTTTGTAGATTCTATAATTTTTGTTGTTGTTAGAGAACAACATGTCAAATTAACAAATTGGAATTATTCGATTCGTTGAGTTCTCGGGATTCTTTCGTTCGTTATATGGTCCTTATCGGTGACAATTTTGTTGATTGATAAGCCATATTCAAATTCTCAGAAGGTTGCAATGGTTTGATTATTGCTACCCGACTGGTCTATACTTTTTATTAGACAAAACATTGAAAATATAAATCTCCATTCCATATCTACCACCACATTTATCGAAGCAAACGACCGCCCACCTCGGGGCCATATCTCTGGATACACAGTCTCCCAAAAAGCACTAATAGCAACGGGAGTTTCTCTGGTGATACAAGTCTGTCGATCATTACTTATGTTCTCACCGGTCATGAGCATTTTCTATTTTTAATTTTCCTTTTCAAAACGCAGAGCGACACCCATCTAACGCCTAAAGACATCACGAACCCTTATATGTTTATACATTTACTAGCGACGAACACCGCTAATACTAATCTCATGCCAAATCTACCACCACAGATATCAAATCAAATGATCGTTCACCTTGGGGCCACATCTCCAAAAATACCGATTTCTAAACCGTTTCTCCCTTGGTCCAAAAGCACTAATAGGTGCGAGAGTATCTCTGGTGGTACAAGTCTGTCGATTATTGCTAATGTTTTCGGCGATCTTTATGACAAGTATATTATGCATTCCGATCACCACAGATTTCAAAGCAACTGACCGTCCACCTCGGTGTAACCGGTCACATCTCCGAATACACCGTCTCCCCAAAAGCACTAATAGATACGGGAGTATCTCTGGTGATACAAGTCTGTCGATCACTGCTTATGTTTTAACCGGTCATGAGCATTTTCTGTGTGTGATTCATTTCCTTTTCAAAACCCATCTATCTCCTGAAGTGTTCACTTTTCCTGACTGCCTTACACTTCTACCTAGCGACGAAACACTGGAAATAAAAATCTCCAAGCCATATATACCACCAGAGGTATCAAAGCAAATGACCGTCCACCTCGGGGTCATATCTCCGGATACACCGTCTCCCCAAAAGCACTAATAGGTGCGGGGGCCTGTCTGACGATATAAGTCTGTCGATCACAACTTTTAGTATTTTAACTGGTCATAAGCATTTTCTGATTCAATTCCTTTTCAAAACCCATCTATCTCCTGAAGAGTTCACATTCCCTAACTGCCTTACATTTTTCCCAAGCGACAAAACACTGAAAATAAAAAATCTCCATGCCATATCTACCACCACAGATATCAAAGCAAATGACCGTCCACCTCGGGGTCATATCTCCAGATACACCGTCTCCCCAAAAGCACTAATAGGTGCGGGGGCCTGTCTGACGATATAAGTCTGTCGATCACAACTTTTAGTATTTTAACTGGTCATAAGCATTTTCTGATTCAGTTCCTTTTCAAAACCCATCTATCTCCTGAAGAGTTCACATTCCCTAACTGCCTTACATTTTTCCCAAGCGACAAAACACTGAAAATAAAAAATCTCCATGCCATATCTACCACCACAGATATCAAAGCAAATGACCGTTCACCTCGGGGTCATATCTCCAGATACACCGTCTCCCCAAAAGCACTAATAGGTGCGGGGGCCTGTCTGACGATATAAGTCTGTCGATCACAACTTTTAGTATTTTAACTGGTCATAAGCATTTTCTGATTCAGTTCCTTTTCAAAACCCATCTATCTCCTGAAGAGTTCACATTCCCTAACTGCCTTACATTTTTCCCAAGCGACAAAACACTGAAAATAAAAAATCTCCATGCCATATCTACCACCACAGATATCAAAGCAAATGACCGTCCACCTCGGGGTCATATCTCCAGATACACCGTCTCCCCAAAAGCACTAATAGGTGCGGGGGCCTGTCTGACGATATAAGTCTGTCGATCACAACTTTTAGTATTTTAACTGGTCATAAGCATTTTCTGATTCAGTTCCTTTTCAAAACCCATCTATCTCCTGAAGAGTTCACATTCCCTAACTGCCTTACATTTTTCCCAAGCGACAAAACACTGAAAATAAAAAATCTCCATGCCATATCTACCACCACAGATATCAAAGCAAATGACCGTTCACCTCGGGGTCATATCTCCAGATACACCGTCTCCCCAAAAGCACTAATAGGTGCGGGGGCCTGTCTGACTATATAAGTCTGTCGATCACAACTTTTAGTATTTTAACTGGTCATAAGCATTTTCTGATTCAGTTCCTTTTCAAAACCCATCTATCTCCTGAAGAGTTCACATTCCCTAACTGCCTTACATTTTTCCCAAGCGACAAAACACTGAAAATAAAAAATCTCCATGCCATATCTACCACCACAGATATCAAAGCAAATGACCGTTCACCTCGGGGTCATATCTCCAGATACACCGTCTCCCCAAAAGCACTAATAGGTGCGGGGGCCTGTCTGACGATATAAGTCTGTCGATCACAACTTTTAGTATTTTAACTGGTCATAAGCATTTTCTGATTCGGTTCCTTTTCAAAACCCATCTATCTCCTGAAGAGTTCACATTCCCTAACTGCCTTACATTTTTCCCAAGCGACAAAACACTGAAAATAAAAAATCTCCATGCCATATCTACCACCACAGATATCAAAGCAAATGACCGTCCACCTCGGGGTCATATCTCCAGATACACCGTCTCCCCAAAAGCACTAATAGGTACGGGGGCCTGTCTGACGATATAAGTCTGTCGATCACAACTTTTAGTATTTTAACTGGTCATAAGCATTTTCTGATTCAGTTCCTTTTCAAAACCCATCTATCTCCTGAAGAGTTCACATTCCCTAACTGCCTTACATTTTTCCCAAGCGACAAAACACTGAAAATAAAAAATCTCCATGCCATATCTACCACCACAGATATCAAAGCAAATGACCGTCCACCTCGGGGCCATATCTCCGGATACACAGTCTCCCCAAAAGCACTAATAGGTGCGGGGGCCTGTCTGGCGATACGAGTCTCCGCAGGCAACAAGTGGAAAGACCAAGAAGGGGAAGAGTCCGTCTTTATTTTAATAAAGCCCATAAGTAATGATGCGTTGCCAATGGGACACTTGTAATTAAAACCGGCCGACGCCGCCATTGCGAGGCACAGAGGGCGAGGTTCCGTTGCGATAATGGCGATCATCCTTTCATCGCGCGTGTCGAGAATGGTTATTAATGGTCTGCAGATCTATCACGTGGAGGGGGGGGGCGCTGATGGGGTGTGTTGGGTTACGTTTTTTGTTTCGTTGCTGATCGCCTGTTGCTTGTCGGAAGGGAGGGGTGCTCGTGTCTTGGAGGCTTTTGGCTCTCCCCTCCTTCCATGCATTCGGCGGTGGTTGTGAATGAGTTCGTTCGAAGCGAGGCATCAGATTAGGATCTAATTGAGAGCACAGCGATAGTGCGGGAGCTGGAAACCTGTTTATCGAATTGCATCGATCAATTGGTCGAGTAGATTTGTATTCGAGTGTATCAAACAGAATTTGTCGGTCTATCTTCAAGCTGGACACAAAAATAATTATGATATTATTTTCTCTTCTTTCAGTAATAGATGTTTCCTTCTTTTAAGAGTGTTGCGGGGAAATTCTAACAATGTTACTGTTTGTGTGTATGGAGGATAAGCGAAGCATTAGTATAAATGCATTGCACTAACAGTACTGGATGCAATTACCTCTTATGGCGCTACTGAGTTTAACTACAAGGGTATCAAGGGACAAAAATAATTGTGATATTATTTTCTCTTCTTTCAGTAATAGATGTTTCCTTCTTTTAAGAGTGTTGCGGGGAAAGTCTAACAATGTTACTGTTTGTGTGTATGGAGGATAAGCGAAGCATTAGTATAAATGCATTGCACTAACAGTACTGGATGCAATTACCTCTTATGGCGCTACTGAGTTTAACTACAAGGGTATCAAGGGACAAAAATAATTGTGATATTATTTTCTCTTCTTTCAGAAATAGATGTTTCCTTCTTTTAAGAGTGTTGCGGGGAAAGTCTAACAATGTTACTGTTTGTGTGTATGGAGGATAAGCGAAGCATTAGTATAAATGCATTGCACTAACAGTACTGGATGCAATTACCTCTTATGGCGCTACTGAGTTTAACTACAAGGGTATCAAGGGACAAAAATAATTGTGATATTATTTTCTCTTCTTTCAGTAATAGATGTTTCCTTCTTTTAAGAGTGTTGCGGGGAAAGTCTAACAATGTTACTGTTTGTGTGTATGGAGGATAAGCGAAGCATTAGTATAAATGCATCGCACTAACAGTACTGGATGCAATTACCTCTTATGACGCTACTGAGTTTTAACTACAAGGGTATCACATTCAAAACAATGTGTGTTGGTCTGCCTAGTATTTTTGTATTTGAAATCTTTTAAGTGTTTTACGGATTTGACGTATAAGCTATTTCGTGAGGGAAAACTGTCCCAAATCTTCGTTAGTTATTACCAGATTCAGATTGATCTAAATCGACTGTTTGAATGGATCAATACGGTCATTTTTTGCTACCCGAGATCTTTCAATGTAAACCAGAACTTTGCAAACAGTGCCTTAGCTCGCTCATTTATACCATTTTGGAGTCACCTGGTTTTTGTAGTTCCGACTCTGGCCTTGCGATGGTCTCCAACTCTTACGCCGGCTAGCAACAATTGCCTTATTCGATGCTATTCCAACATAACTTTACAAAGAATACACTTCGGGAACAGGAAAACGCAATTTATTTAAGCCTAACTTAACAATAACAAAAAAGATATCTAAAACAGAAATTATAATTTCGAGTGTGTGTATAAGAGAAATAATAGCACGCGCACGTGTGACTTGATACTGGGTTTCGCTCAGTGCTGTTACCTCAGATGACAACAGCGTCCGAACGTACTCGAAATTTGCGTGATGATAGTTGCCACACCATTGTCACGTGTTTGGAAAATCTTGTCAGCATTAGACCTTACCGAATATTGTCTCCACGCAAATTGCTTCCGTATTTCAAGCGTAGTATGTATTTAGCTTTGCATTTAATTTATTTAAATATCAAACAAACGCTTATTTACAACCATTTTTTTAAATAAAAATTTGATTACCTCTAAGAGGTGCCGCGGTACCCAAGTTGGTAAAGTGGTCGATAAGCAACCGGAGGGTTGCGAGTTCGAAACTCGATAAAACCAAAGACCGTCGTGTATATGAGTGAACGTCAAAACTGTCATAGCCTCAAACGTCCTTACGCTGGCGTGGTGTTGAAGCTAGGAGTGCCTACTCAGGTGTTGACCTCGTCATCTAACTGTGGTTCAAAATGACGGGGTGTTGTCCTCGGATCTTTCGCTTAGAGATGGATTACGGATCATCACCAATAGCTTGTTGTGAAACGTGAAAGAGAGATGTAACTTCATGACTTTTTTTGTTTCAATCGTCATTTTGTTACAACTGGTAAAATTTGAGAGTGCGAATCCTTGCGCGACCGCAATACGAGGGATACTTTTTTTCTGCAACAGAATTCGTTTTCCCAACAATGGTGCAAAAAATACCCTTGCACTGCTTCCATTAACATGAGATGAGGGCACGCAACTCAAGGGTGCCCAGGGAATCAGGAATGTCCTTGTTTCGCTCAGGAAAACGTCGAAGCAACGCAGTGAAGAGGGCAGGTCCCACCAACAGTGATTGACTGCAGCTCTTGTGCTGGAGTGATAAGACAAAGAAGCTCTTCACCCCGGTTCACATGCTCCTTTCGGTTATTTCCTGCCTTCGTTTCAGACACCCATTGAGTGGAGTTTCGTGTTTATAACTCGATACTGGAGTCATAAAAGTGTAATAGGTTTAAATGCATGGGGTTCGGTTTTCGGGAAATGTTGTGGATATTGAATCGCTCGGGATGATCGAAAAAAGAGTGGTTCAATTCCCTTTTCTTTCAAGTACGTACGTATAATTGAGAAATAAAGAGATCGCGTATCATAGAGGATTAAAAAGATCTCGTTTTATCGAGGATTAAAGAGATCACGTATAATAGAGGATTTAAGAGATCAGGTATAATATAGGAATAAAGAGGTCACGTAAAATAGAGGAATAAAGAGATCACGTAAAATAGAGGAATGAAGAAATACAAATACAAATACAAATATTGACGACCAGCTACAGGCTCAAGCCCAACAAGACTGGTCCTTTGTTTATGAATTCCCCAATTCCCACTGACTATCCAATTGCATCTTAAATTCGTACGCTCGCTTTGAATTAACTATATTTTCTGGCAACGATTTCCAATTCTCTATTACCCTATTAAAGTAGTAGTTTTTCCTTAAATCCCGATTAAAATGTGTCTTATTCAATTTAGACCCATGGCCCCTTGTTCTGTTATCCCTATTGAAATTTAAGCCCTCTGTGTCTCCTTGTTTTACCAACTTGAAAAGCTGAATCAAATCCCCCTTCATTCTTCTTCTTTCCAGCGTAAACATGTTTAGTTTACTTAAACGTTTATTATAGTCGAGATTTGCTATCCCCTTTATTATTTGTGTAGCTCTGTGCAGAACCCTTTCATTTAATTCTATATCCTTTCTCATATATGGAGCCCAGAATTGTACAGCATATTCTAGATGTGGTCTTACTAAACCCTTATATAACGGCAAGATTATATTCTTATCCCTTGAAGTTACAGTCTTTTTAATGTACCCAATAACCTATTAGCCTTTTTACCCGCCGCTGAACACTGGGGACCCATTTTAAAATCCCTATGAATTATCACCCGAAGATCCTTGACTGTTTCTCCCTCCATTACCTTTACTCCCTGCAGACAGTGAGGACACTTATATTAGAGAAATAAAGAGATCACGTATAATAGAGTATTAAAGAGATCACGTAAAATAGAGGATTAAAGAGATCAGGTATAATAGAGGAATAAAGAGATCACGTATATTATAGAGGAATAAAGAGATCACGTATAATAGAGGATTAAAGGGATTACGCAAAATAGAGGAATAAAGAAATTAGTTTAACTATAGTGTCTCATAATACCGGACTTTATATCAGTTAGGACGGGTTTGGGTGGATGGTCTGGGGAAATGTTGCTATATTGCAAGGTTTTTGAATCAAATAAAGGTATTAACGGTACAGCTGCATTCTTGGCCCCGATTGGTGGCAACACTTTTGGTGCTTTTGTTTTATATCACCAAGGAAAGAATTCTTAAAAAGATTTTTTTCAACGGAAAATAATAAGCTTTAATGGAAATTTATTAAGGGGGTCCGTAACACAAAAATCGTCAAATTTTCGTGAAAAAATTGTTATGTATTAAAAAAAATTCTCTGTGTCTTTCTGCTTAAAATGACGTCTGAATCATGTTTCTATCTTACTTAGAACGCGAGATAGAATTAATTTTGTGGTTCGTTGTTGTGAAAATCTAACACTCAGACAACTGTTGTCATGGCAACGACATCTGTGAAAGACTATATTTAAGTCTACGGAGACCTTTAAACTATGCAGAAAAAAAGATATAACTTGCAAAAATCAAACTAAACCAAAGATTTAAGAGGAAAGAAGGAGTTGGATACTCATCTGGATGCTCTTAAAGGGTATTTAAACATTTTATTAACTGTAAACATGTCTTTAAAACTTTAAATGCGTTTTTTTCCATGATGCATTTTTTCTAGGTTTTCTGTATTCAAATTGTTATAAGTCAAGAACTGATAAAGTTTAAGGGTTGAAATTTGGAATACATCTTTTTCAAACATTATACTTTAATTTTGATTCAGCAAATTTGAAACAAATATTTACTTTTAAAAACAAAAAGTACCTTAAAATTTTTAGAAGTTTTCATTCAAATATTTTTAATTTTTTATTGAATAAATATTTTTAAATTTGCTGAATCAGAATAAAAGTTTATAAAATTGTGAATAATTTACTGCAAGAATTTTCAAAATTGACCAAAAATATTTTGAGTTTTAGCAATTTGAAACAACCTTTCTTTTTTCAAAAAATTTTAATTGTAATTTTTTTAAAAATTTTGGAAAACTTTTTTGCTGTGATTTTGCTTATTAGTTTCAAAAGTAAATTGAAAGAAACGATGCAACTTCTGCGGAAGGGAGTTGAAGAAATTTTTTAAAAAGAATCCAATGAAATCAAATGAAAAAAAATTGAAAGAACCAATGAAATCAAAGGAAATAAATTTAAGGAACCGATGAAATCAAATGAAAAAAATTAAAGAACCAATGAAATAAAATGAAAAAAAATTTAAAGAACCAATCAAATCGAAGGACATTTTAACTGAACATTAAACAGAATTTGAATGTTCACTTTCAATCCCTATTTTCAAACTCTTGATAAAGTAATTAAACATTGTTCACCCTGCTAAACTAACTTGTCACTATTCTACATTGATATTTAATTAGCACGACGATTCCAGAATAGAAATTTAACACTGTACTCGGCTGTTTACAATTACCCCGCGTGTATTGCTTGCTGCTTTATTAACTGGTATATATTCTCAAACTTTAGTTATGCTGCATAAAATGAAACTGCAGCCGTTTTTTTAAATCTAATAAAAAAAAAGGAAGGCCTTGGGATCTCACCCTATGATTCAGGAAATCTTCAATGTGACTTTGCCCAACATATTTTTAACCTTCATGTGATTATTTACCCTACATTCTTATGACTATATACGTATATATACATAAAAAGGATGTGTGTGCATATTCTCTATACAAATCTACACCGTTTGACTAATCCACACCAAATTTAGTACACTTATACTTTAGAACACTGCGGAAAACATAGGCAATTTCTTTTCTGTCTTCAGACTAATCTATAGCCATCAAAATTGGCACAATGTTGGTCCTAAAAGTGCCCCTCTAAGCCTCAATTTTAAAATCTAAACTTTGTTTTCCTGCAATAAATGGACATGGACAAGGAAACACGTTCTACAGGGTTTGTGTATTTTAGTTAACGCAGGGAAATGTCGCGGTCATATTTTAGCTGTCGCGATCATATTTGAAACCCGAGCAACGCCTGGTTATTCATCTAGTTGATAATAACAACCATGTTTTGGGATTTATATTCATCGTATGCCACTATGTCAATAAACAACGGTATATTCCAGCTTCAGAGAGTATAGGATTCTCTCCCAATGGAAATGCAATCTTGTAGTGAATTCCAGTAGCTTCAGAAAAGAACAACGAGTACATGAAAGAGTGAGCAAGACCCTTCTCTCATATTTACTGGAATGCCGAAGACCTGAGTTCACCACCAGAGCAACACAAAGAAAAAGTCATACTTCTACGGTTCTGTTCCGGGTTCTTCCACACAGAGCATTGGCACTAAAAGAAAACAGGAAATTACTAGAGCAGGGATTCCCAACCGGTGGTATGCGTACCACTGGTGGTACGCGGCAACTTTTCAGGTGGTACACAAGGATGATACGAGCGACAAAGATATTCTACGAAGTTTGTTCGATTTTTTAGCATGTACAACCACGTTATGCTACTTCTTATGTCATTTGTTACTACTTACTTCTGTGAGAGTAGTTTTTCTGAACTTTAGTACATAAAAAATAGATATAGAAACAGAGTAAGTGTTGAAGAGGACTTAAGAGTGAAGGTAAGCTCCATTGCTCCTGATATTGATATTTTAATAAAAGACAAACAACAAGTTTCGCACTAAAAACTGATTTTTGATTATGTTATAATCTTTGTTTGCTTAGTTTGTACTAATTATTTAAAATTATCTGTTTTTAGACCTGTGAGTAAAAATTGTAATTTTTAATAATTGGTTTGTTTTTTCCTTTATTAAAACATCATTAATACGAAATGCAAGTGCATTAATCATAAAATATGAGGCTTTATTAGTATTTTAATTAAAATGAAACAAGCAATTGGGCACTTTTCTGATATTATATATGTTTCTAATAAAATATAAAACTGGTGGTACGCCAAAAATTTCAAAAAATTTCTAGTGGTACGCAGTTATTAAAAGGTTGGGATACTAGAGGAAACAGTGCAACAAAGATGTTTCGTGAACTATTGTTCCAGCTCCAACACTTCATATTCTGAAGACGATGGCGTTCAGACACAAGAGAACTTGCATTAGCAGGATGACGCCACAGAAATTGAGATTGCATGCCAAAGACATTTAAAACTGAAGATTTTGTGAAATCTCTGGCTGTGAAGATCCTGTAGAGAGTTTTTGTGCTTGGGGGGGGGGAGAACAAATGTTAACGACGAATAGATCAGTATTTCAAATAGAGTTGTAATCTTGTATCCCCACCACATCTCATAGAGTTCATACCACCCCGGTCAAAAGAAAGAGGTACATATTTAATACTAGCAAATTACCCGACTTTACTCGGTTTGAATTGGTTTACTCTAAATTGAAGAGATAATCAAAATATATAATGACTTACGTTTTTTGTAGAATAAAAATTTATTTGAATACCTTTCACATATCTTTATAATTTCTACAACTTACTTTGGACACAAATCCTACACATGCATATCCATTCATGTAATACATCTCACATACATCGCACCCTTGCTGTATGACAAAGCTACAAAATTACAAAAGGTGACACTAAGGTTACTGCTACAAAAGACGATTTTGAGGGAGATTTGGAATTCCCTTTCTTAAATTCTTTTCATGTTCAACTCAATTAATAAAAATTACGATTTACGGCGAGTGCTCTCGCACTCATAGTCAACAAAACAATATTTTGTTACTTGTCGCACTCTTGCATCCGGTATGGGACATAGTGACATTTTGCAATTTTCTCCTGTCATTATGACAGTGAATTTTTTAATGTTTGAAAAGTTCTAGTTCGGATTTTTTAAACATTATTATTCTTTTAAAAACGGCATTAATCTTTCAAAAACGGCATTATTCTTTCAATAACGGCATTATTCTTTCAATAACGGCATTATTCTTTCAATAACGGCATTATTCTTTCAATAACGACATAACTACACTTAAAATTTATTGAAAATTTATTCCGACTTACTTGCCATTTTTATGTCGAATACTTTGCGGTGCTGTTGCATGTGATGAGAAGGAAAACACATTTATTAAAATAATAAATATTTAAAACAGAAAACAGCGAAATAAAACAAAATAAAAGATGTCGGAAAAAATCGTTCTAAAGATATTAATTTGTGATTCATTTTTATCTCTTGATCTCGCACAGTTGCCACAACTTACAACTAAAAGTGCACAAAATTTAGAAATGTGAAATTAATTCAGAACGAAAGAAACAGAAAATATCACTGCTCGCGCGATCTTGTTCATTCCCGTTCGTTGAAAAATATCGGTTGTCCCAAATATTCGGAAATCGTTTTCATTGCGCAAAGAACAAAATTAAGACACAAAATGAATTAAATATCAGAACTGAAATTCGATAATAACAAAATAATTTTTTGAAGAACAATTACTCTTTTAGCAGTACTGGTAAAGCAATCAAAGTAATCGTAATATTCAATATACATCCCAATTTTTCCAAAACTACCAGTTTATGGTTGATTTAAGTATACTTACTCATGTGTTTTATCAAGAAACACAACTAAATATAACAATAAAGAAATGTTTAATAGTGTATTTACTAAACTCATAGATAATGTATAAAATAAAACACATTGCAATCAAATATCTGGAATAAAATTCATGTGATGCCTGCACAAACACACAAACACAAAATCGAACATAGAACAGAAAGACGGACAGACAGACTTCAGCAACCAATTCCATTCACTAAATGAAGATAAGTACTCACTGTATGCAAATTTCCATGAAAATATATTAAACCGTGTGGACGTGTATAGGGCACATACATACAGACAGATGGACAGACACCAAACGCAAAAAAGACGGATTTGGCATCAGAAGGGTCCTAAACGGATAGAAAACTCGAAATGGGTCGAAAATATTGAATGTACAAACAAACACTCCATTCTTATTTATATAGATTTTAAAGATGATGTGTCAATATTTTACACATTCCTTTTCTTGTTTCTTGAGTTTAGATAATTATTTGAGTAACTTCTTTTGTTGTGTTTCGTGCAATTTACACCTATGCTACAAAAAGTTATTTTATGTTTTTCGTTGCAATTTACGCGTAATGCTCCAAAAAAAATAGTTGTTAGATGGTATTTCTTCAAATATACCAAAAACTGTACATTGCAATAAAACTGAACAACGACAAAATTGAACTAGGTAGTAACTCCTATTTGCCCGGCAACTTGGTGTGCTCACCCTGTGTTTCAACTGAGGAAGGTTGAGCAAAATGAATGCAAATGTGCTGAATCAACTCTAATAGCATTAACCCGCATAATGCAAAACAAGTTTTTAAAAATAAAACATGGAAGTCCACGATTTTTAGATTCAAAGTTGACAATTGGCTGTCATCCTAGTTAACGGAACGTATTTCTTACCCACTTATGATCACTTAAATGTCGGGGTAAGTCTTAATAAATTCTTAATTTCAATGTTAAAGTACGCAGTAATATAACGTTACAAAGTTTCAAGCTACTTAAAATAAGAAATTTAGCAATGGGTCTCAGACGGCGGACATCATTTATTGCTCGAGTTTCCATAGCAACAGAAGTTTATAGTCTCAAGGCCCAACTGTTCCAAATTGTATCGAAAATCGTTCAGACGTCTACGACGCAGGTGTGAGTATTGGAAAATCTGGCTTAAAGTCTTAGAGTCGGCTAGTATTCTCAGCTGGTGTCTGAATCCAGAAATTCAATTTTATTCTAAGCGAGGAAACACCATACATTGTTTTTAACGTTTCTTCCTTTACCTCCTAGACGAATGTTGGAATTAAGGAAAATAATGTGAACAAAAAAAAAATTTTTTTAACAAAACATGGGTCATGTTGGATTTAGATTTTCTGTTTTCTTAAAAAAATTTCAAGGGACTGCAGTTTTCGTTATCAAACACCTTACCAATATTATTGGTTGGTTGGTCACCGCAGGTGACCCCCTCACCTTCCGACTTTTGTTAGGATAGGTTAAAGGGTTTACTAGTCACCCACGGAAAAATGGAATGAACCCGTCAAAGGAAACCGGTCAAATCTGGTCAACCCCTTGACCAAATTTCCGAAAAAACATTTGATATACATTTTGCATGAGTAATACATCCTTTTGATAATACTGATTATATATGCTTTTGATAATAAAGATTATAAATCCTTTTGATAATATATTTAAGACATGGGCCAGTTGGGTTTGAAAGATTTTCTCTAACTTTTTTGCATGTACTTCAATTTTAGTATAGTTTTTTAGTTTTACTCTTTTAGCAAAGCTTATAGTTTCCCCAGTTTTGAATTGTAATTTCAGGTGCTGTCCTGCTTTCACCACAAAATTGATTTAAGGAAGTAGCAGTCATATCTGACCCTATATCTAAATTACACTGAATTTTAAATAGTAAACTATTAATTCCATTAAATATGTACAGCAAAAAGACAGAAACTATAAATTAACAATAAAACTAACAATATAATACATATGTACACACTCCTAGAATCTTCTTATTGTTAGTTGGTGATAATGTTATTGTTTTCCATTAGGAATTTCATAACATTCGTAATTTTTATTTGATCGTGTTATTATTTGATCGTATTTTTATTTTATTTTCATAATCGCTAGGAATAATTCGGTATATAGTTGATTCGTAAGCGCAGCTGCATCGACTGCGGCAGATGCCAATTCGTCACAAAATAAAAATGTTTCCATGATTTATCTCATCGATTATAAAAGGAAGTGTTTGTCAGTCTGTTTATTTGTTTTGTGCACGTTCCTGACGAATCTATGGCACTTACAGTAATGGGATTTGGCACACTGGTAGTCCGAATGTTTTGCAATTTTTGTACGAAGCCCGAATTTTAAAATTCAATCTATAGAACATTTTAAAATTCAATCTAGAACATTTCAAAATTCAATCTGAACATTTTAAAATTCAATCTATATATATAGAACATTTTAAAATTCAATCTAGAACATTTCAAAATTCAATCTAGAACATTTTAAAATTCAATCTAGAACATTTTAAAATTAATTTAATGACATATTTACTTTTTATTGCTTTCCTTAGAATGGCAACACCATAAAGAAATGACAGATTTAAAATTTATTTTTTTCCGTTTCATTTTGCGGAGGAAGTATTTCAGACGAAGAACAGAAAAAATGAAAAATTATCTGGAGTTAAGTAGTTCTTTTTTCAATCTCCGAGATCGTTAAAGATAGAGTAAAAATTTAAGCGAATTTGAAATCTGCGGAAAATTTTACGTTAGATCAATACGTAACCGCCTTGATGGCTGTTATCCAATAGGGTACGAATTCCCGTTTGGTTTGCGAAGCATACCAAATGGGAATTCGTAGCAATCACCAGGAATTAGGTTCCTGGTTCGAATCAGGGTCAGTGCATGGATGTTTATAAGCGTATGGTGTAGAGGCGGCTGGTGCACCTTAAATCTATCGTGACCGAAAGTCCTCACGTTGGGTTGGTGTGGAAGTTTTGATAGTGGAGTGCCAGCTCAGGTGTAGCCTCGCCATCTGACCGTGGTTTAAAATTGTGTGGTGTGGTTCTCGGATCTTTTTCTTATGCAGGCCTCCCAGTTGTTCTAACCTTTGAAAATAGTCGCTTTAGTTGCCTCGTATGTGAAAAATAGTAGCGAAAATAGTGTCCTCAACAATACAAAATTTAGCACTATGTTAGACACAGAAAGCTGCTGCAGGACAACAACAAATGGAACCTTTACAAACGATTAAAATAAAATGCTAATATATCATAAAAAACACTTAACGAACTAAAATAAACAAAAACAATTAATTTCCTTTCAAATAAATAAACGTTTAGAAACATACCTTAAAATTACATGACTGGATAGATAATATTTAATGACAGTGCAAACTTCACAGAAGTTTCTTTCTTTTCCACTTTTTGCGATCTATTGTACAATTAATAGGCGTAATTACAGGTGGTTATGTACATTTTTTTTATTGTAAATTTTATTTAAGTTTTTAGGATTTTTTGAAAGATTATATATATATATATATATATATATATATATATATATATATATATATATATATATATATATATATATATATATATATATATATATATATATATATATATATATATATATATATATATATATATATATATATATATATATATATATATATATATATATATATATATATATATCAATATGGATAGATTTTCTTTTCTGAACAACACTGTTCAATGTACTTGCTTTTCTTTCTTGCTCCCTCTTTTTGACGCATTTGTTCAGTTGCATCAAGCATTCCTTGAGCAATGCGCATTTGAACTGGGTCTTGCTTTTCTATAGCGTTTTTTAAGCGGTCATTCCTTTCCTTTACTACCGAATTTGCTGAAGACTCAACTTCTTTTGCTCTTGCGAGAGCTTTTACTCTAGATTCCATATTTTAAATTGTTTCTTTTCTCTCGTGTAAATCTTTTCCAACAATTCTAGCTTCTTCTTTATCTCTATCTACTTTCGTTTTTGTTTTGTTCCTTTAATTTCTTTTGCTCCTCCATAAACTTGAAGTAGGATTTAGAAGAAGTGTATGCCATACTCAAATGCTTTTTGGTTATTGGCACCTTTGAAACATTCTCAAATTCCTTTATTCCATCTCGGATATTCAATCTGGTATATAAAATTTTTTCAGAGAGGACACGTTGTGAAATCGAGAATCCTCTCTCAATGTCACTATTAAAATGACAGAGTAAGACAATTTTTCAGAAGTGATGCTACATTTGGATATTTTTTTTCACCAATTGCATTTCTTTCTTCTATTATACTTCTCCATATGTGGTCAATTCTAACGTGTTTTACATCTTTAGGAGGTACAGTCAGTTTGCAAAACAAGCCACTCGTCTCTTACTTTGACTTCATCGATATCACGAAATGATAGGCCTCTTGAAATATTGCATACTTTAGAAACTTCAACTGGTTGTAAACATTGAAAATTTAAGATGAATTTTCCACTTCGCAATGTAGCTTTTTTTTTAGATAGTTAAATACTACTAAATAGTGTGCCTGCATTTTATGTTTACACGTAATATGATCCGAACTTTTTAGATCAACGATCAAGTCACTGATCTTTCGCCCACAATATACCTGTACCTTTACTATAGGCAACAATCGCTCAGTAGAAATAAGTTTATTCACATTTGTGTCCTTTTTACAAATTCTACCGGCAAGTTTTTTCAGATATACCCTCAACTCGGTGTATAAAATGTGGATAAGTGGTGCTGATGTTATAAAAAAAACTTCAGAAAGGGTTCAAATAGCTCAGCACTTCCAGTAACAAATAGTAAATCAATTTAAATATCTGCATATTTTAACGAACGATTATAAATTGATTAATCGATAAATGTAGCGCAGATATCGATATTTCGGTTATTTTCCGAGAAAAAGTCGCCTTGCGATGAAAATAGATACCGTTTTTTGCCAAAATAGTTGCTTTTGACCATTTTTAATGTTAATTTTCTTAAAAACATCGCCACAGTCGCCTTGCCTTGAAAATAGTCGCTTTAGTTGACTCTGGGAGGCTTGCCTTAGGGGATTGATCCCGGACAGTCGTCAATAGCCCGTTGTGTTGCTCTAGTATGACGTGAATTAAAATGTGTTATTTCCGCATATATTTATTTCTATTATTAAAAAAAAATTCAATCTTTTTCACGTTTATTCCCTTTGTGATTGGTAACAGCGAGTCTTGTGGTTCAACGGGCTAATGAGTTGGGAACACGCGCAGACGATTAACACAGTTATATTTTTTAATTAATTAATTCATATAAAATTTGAGAGCACGCACTAGAGTTTGCAATGTTTTCAGAAGAACCGGCTAATTCGGTCACCGTTTCCATAGCAACAGTCGAATATGAAAATATTAAGAAGTACTATTACAACAAACAACACGGATTAGCTAAAACATTTAAAATTATGATGAGATTTCCTCTGAATTTTAACACTATTTTATGCTAAAATATTTTCTTTTTTGTGTGGAAATGAGATGTTTTGTTCTTTACATTTTTTTTAAACATTTTGTTTTTATTTACACTATATTTCCGTGTATGAGCCGAGTACTGGGGTCGGCTTATATGAAGACTACCTGAACTGACACCTACTCTCCAAATTTCCGCACCACGCCAGTGGGATGTCATTTGAGGCCACGACATTTTAAACGTACACCTTTGTACACGATGATCTTTGATTGGATTCGAACTCGCAACCCTCCGGTTGCTGATCCGTTACTCTTCCAACATACGATTTCAGATGCTTAACAGACAAAATAAACAGAGAGTTTTTTATTCAAACACAATTTTTATTGAATTCATACATAAATAAAATACAAATAGTGAAAGAGGCGCCACCAAAACAGGATAAAAAAAACTTTGGTACAAAATAAATTAAAGCATATTTGGTTTTGGGATTTAGTTCGAAAGTAATACTGATACAGATTCGATAATACAACTTAGTGAATACAAGGATTTAAAGCAGTCTTTCCAGTATAAGTACAAAATTGCATACTATAAAAATAAATTTTTAATTTAAAGTTTTAGGCACACAAGTACGTTCAAAATGCACAAGCAAAAGTTTAAAATTTCCATAATCTAAATTTTAACACAGTAACCCCACAGTATATATATCGCGCTTCTTGTAGGATAAGCAAAGCTGTGACATAGAGGTCTAGAAAGATTTTCTTCCGCGTATAATTTGGTGTGCCTTTAAAATTTAAGATTGCGTGGTTTTCTTTGGATATTATGCAAAACTGCTAGTTAAATATGAAACCGATGGTTAAATCAAGGCTAACTGGATCTGGTAATGGTAATTTTTATTTAACGTCGTATTAGAGCAACACAACGGGATTGACGACGGTCCGGGATCAATCCCCTAAGGGGAAGATCCAAGATTGGTCCGTCGAGCTGGATCTACTGTCCGGATTTGAAATCCCCGTCCATGTTATTTGAAGGAACAGATGGAGATATCACCTGCGGTTTGGAAATCGAAAATTAATCAGGGGTAATGAACGATTTTGCGATTACGTGGTTTTATTTGAAAATTATGTAAAACTGTGAGTAAAACATGAAACCAATGGTTAAACCAAGGCTAACTGGATCGACGAAAGGCTTCTAGTAGATGCCGTCCGGACTTGAAAATTCCGCCTATTTCATTCGGTAATGGTAATTTTAGTTAACGTCGTACTAGAGCAACACAACGACCAATTTCACTTGAAGGTCGATGTTTGAAACTGCTTGAAGTAATGGACCTTTTGAGCTCCCGATTTTGAAGAAGAAGCAGCTTGAGATTTGCACCTGCGGTTCGGAAATCAAGAATTGATCAGGGGTAATGAATGATTTCGCCGAATGCGCGATAAAACGAGGAGTTACTGCGTTAGAAATGAACCTCGCAAAAAAATGAATGAGACTTGGATCATTGCAAGTAATTTATGCTGACTTCAGTCGGAGGACTAATAGCAGTTGCTAAGATTAAGTTTATAAAAGGCATTTTTCAAGATGTGCGAATTTCGTATAAAATGCGAAGGAATGGCGGTTTTGTGAAACTTTAATTTAATCTTGTGCGGGCATAAAAAACTGCTAGATTTATAAAATACATTTCAGATCAGAGAGCATGGAATCTTTTGAGATCAAATCAACAGCCCTTACGCGAATGTAACGACACAGGCAGCTTGAACAATTCATCAAACCAGTGGTTCCCAATATGAGGTCCGCGACAAGGTTTCAAGAGGTCCCCGGGAAAAAGAGGCAGTGTTTCACAAACAGAAATAGAAAATTTTCAAGGAAAAATAAAATATTTCGTTATTTCTTCGATTTTTATACCTTTGGCTTGAATCAGAAACTCATGAATAGACATTTTTAGACATGGTATTGTATAATTAACATCGTAATGGACAACACAACGGGCTATTGAGACATTTTTATGAAAGGCATTTTTGACACTGTTTTCATGATAACCAGAAATAAATTGTCAATTGTATTCGGTTTGAAAAAAATTATACCATATCAAAATGTCCATAATTTCCATTTTTGACCTTAAAACTAAGTCTTTAACACCGGTGCTCAGTAAAATTAAGCTTTTTGTCAGCTGAGTTTTTGCTTTAAGCCTACTAGAAGTTGTAAACCTAAATTTCAGAATCTAAGACCAAAATAGAAGATTCCAGTATATTTTTGGCTCAAACTAATAGGTTCAATGTCTTTACATTTGTATTGTTGGAGTTTATTGTCAGTCCAGTTGAGTGATCCGCGTATCTGAGTCGAGCATCACTCGCTGGATTTGGTTGCGTGATGCCAGGTCAAGTCAGGTCGCAGGCCTCTCATCTGCACCCCTTTAATTTTGTAATCTCAAGGGGACCGCGAGAAATTTTTATTCCCAAGGGGGTTCTTGGACTGAAAAGTTTGGGAACCACTGCTTCAGGAGAAAGATCTCATTCCATTTTGCATTTATTTTGTTTACATCATACTATTTATCAACGGATGGTGATAAAACTAGTGAATACGAATAATCTCTCTGTATTGCGAACATGTGATAAGACGAGAGAATCCTGTGATCATAAGCATTGTTATTACCCCTTCTAGTGGTTTATCTTCGCAGTCTCTGGCGCAAAAACCAATTCTAAGCTGACACTAGTTCTAGGCAAGGAAGAATTTATCTTCCCAACTTGGAGGTACAGCTTCAGTCTACGTTTATCGCGGTGGCAACGGCATTGGCACATTTGGGGGCACTTTTAGTAGCGAGTAATGGCAACTCATCTGTGTTACGGTTTTGTTTTTAAAAAGGCCTTTCTCAGCAAGCGCAAAGTTTAAATTTTCATTTTGAATATCCTAGAATGTTCTTTCAAAGTCCGTTAAACTGTCGTTTGATTTCATTGGTTCATTTGAAATTTTTTTTCTCCGATTCCATTGGTTATTTTAATTTTAAACTATCATTTGATTTCATTGGTTCATTCGAAATTTTTGTTCTTTGATTCCATTGGTTATTTTAATTTTAAACTATCCTTTGATTTCATTGGTCTTATTAATTTTTTTTCCTTTGATTTCTTTGGTTTTTCAACAGTTAAGGAATTTTCTTTCATTTTAATACACGTACGTCACGGTACAGTGTTGCCGTCTCAGGTTTTATTTTATTTATGTGTGCAGTATATTTTTTAAGACTTTTACAAATGTGTTTCTAAAACTTAATACTTTCCGTTGTCAAAAAAAGAAAAAAAAAATTGAAATAATTATTTCCTTGGCGACATTAGAAGTGCGCCAAAAATAAAAGCTCCGAGGCCGTTGCCACAACAAAAACGCAGACTGAAGCTGTACCGACGAGATGTCTCGTAACAATTTGGAGGGTTAAGTAGGCCAATGCGAGAAACGTGAATGCATTTCAAGCGTCCCCTATGGTAAATGGGACGAGGCCCGTTTCTGTGACAACAGATAGGGGCGAACTTGGTGTCTGAAGCAATTCTCGGGGTAGAGAGGCAGCGTGTAGGCCACATTAATGCAAAATCAAATTAATTTTGAATGTCAAATGTCAACTCCCCAAAGCAGGACTACAATGTGGTGGATAAAAAACAACATTATAAGAAAAAATAAACACCAAATGAAATTGAAAAGCAACAAACAAAGAGCAATGTTTGAGAAAATAAATTTTTTGAAAATTACTATATTTCAAATGCAATGCTACACATTGCAGAAAATTATTTCTGCAAATACTCAAAATGAATGGAGTCATAATTCATATAAAAACCATGGACAGTGTGACAGAATTTCTACTGCATTTTGAAAATTTTTCCACTAGCACACAACATTTTCAAAAAATTAAAACTAAATTAAAACTTTTGAAACAATTTGTACATGAAACTTTTGTTCTCGGTTATGCATATACGCTGTGAAAAAGTAAAATAAATAATATTTACTCCATTCCTCTACAGAAAAATACATTCTTTTTGCTTTTATATAAACATCAATAAAAATGTAACATACATCATACACAATTCAAAAGAGTGAGTACGACTAAGCACAAAAACTATGTATTGTGCTGGGAGAGCACAAGAATATGCCATTCTTTTGGATTGTATTGCCTGTCCAATTTCGTGTAATTAAATACTGGTTTACCTAAAAATGTATAGTAAATGGCTCGACACGGGCGCACCTCACATTTCTGGGAATACGGCCATTGATAGTGGACGCGTTGAAGATAAAACAGATCAGACACTTTCAATGTACAAGTATAAAAGCAAACAGAAGAGGATTTAACCTGTGTGGTGCACGAGATTGGTGAATCAGTAGCACCAAGAGTGCGACCATAAGAGACTTAAAACATTAGAAGGCAGTGAAGTTTTAAAAAGATCAAGACTGTTCAAGAAAAACAGGCAGATTGAAAATTCTCCAAGTGTGTAGCATTCAGACAAAAGACATCAAGGAGATAGGTACGTCCTTAGTCCTGATCAGAGGAAGTTGCTTCCATAGCTCAATGAGAAAATGGTCCTTCTACAAAATTTTTGTATATGTTAAACTTTTTTGTTACAATAAAAGTCTTGATAGGTAGTGTATGTTCAACGTGTATGATCAACAAATTCTAGAATCCAGTTAAAGACTATAACAGTATAAACGAACAAGGGGCCACGACATTTGAGAGGTTAGCATGCAGTTGCTAATTGCTCGTTTCATACAGTAGTAAGTTTCACAACAAAGCGAATTGTTTTAATTAGATAGTCCAATTCACGAGATATCGGACCAACAGGCAGATTAAACATCCTTAGTAGATCTTAAGTCCAGATCAGAGAGAGATGCTTCGTTCACTGTATGAGAAGGTAGTCGTCTACAACCTTATTGCATGTGTTAAACTGTTTTATTACAATGAAAGTCTTCATAGGTAGTAGTTAATGTCCAACGTCTTTTATTAAGAAATTCTACGATTCAGTTAAATAGTTCAGTATTCATAAGCAAGAAGTTACAACATGGAAGTGGGGAACATATGGTTGCTCCTGGTTCGTTTCATACAGCAGTTAGGTTTCACAAAACCTCGAACATCACAAGTATTTAATATCCGTCCCGAGTACATAAATAGTAGGTTTCAGTTAAAGAGTTCAGTATTAGCGAACAAGGGGTAACGGCATTTGAGAGGTAAGCATACTATAGCTTCTTGCTCGTTTCGTTCAGTAGTTAGGTTTTACAATACAGCGAATTGGTTTAATTAGAGAGTCCAGTAATCGAGATATAGGACAAAAGGCAGATTGATCATCCTTCAAGTGGGTAGCATTCAAGCAACAGAAGTCAAGGAGAGGTACGTCCTTAGCCCTGTACAGAGAAAAGTGTTTCCGTAGCTCAATGAGAAAATGGTTTTTAAGTCTCAAGTCAACAAATTCTAGGATCCAGTTAAAGACTTCAGTATTAGCGAACAAGGGGCAACGACATTTGAGAGGTTAGCATGCGGTTGCTTCTTGCTCGTTTCATACAGAAGCTAGATTTCACAGTACAGCGAATTGTGTTTATTAGGTAGTCAAATAATCGAGATATCAGACCAACACGCAGATTGAACATCCTTCAAGTGGGTAGCATTCAAGCAACAGAAGTCAAGGAGAGGTACGTCCTTAGCCTTGTACAGAGGAAAGTGTTTCCGTAGTTCAATGAGAAAATGGTTTTTAAGTCTCTACTCAACACATTCTAGCATCTAGTTAAAGACTTCAGTATTAACGAACAAGTGGCCACCACATTTGAGAGGTTAGCATGCAGTTGTTTTAATTAGATAGTACAATTCACGAGATATCGGACCAACAGGCAGATTAAACATCCTTCAAGTGGAAAGCATTCAGGCAATAAACGCCAGGAAGAGAGGTAGATCTTAAGTCCAGATCAGAGAGAGATGCTTCGTTAGCTGTATGAGAAGGTAGTCGTCTACAACCTTATTGCATGTGTTAAACTGTTTTATTACAATGAAAGTCTTTATAGGTAGTAGTTAATGTCCAACGTCTTTTATTAACAAATTCTACGATTCAGTTAAATAGTTCAGTATTCATAAGCAAGAAGCTACAACATGGAAGAGGGGAGCATATGGTTGCCCGTGGTTCGTTTCATACAGCAGTTAGGTTTCACAAAACATCGAACATCACAAGTATTTAATATCCGTCCTGTGTGCATAAATAGTAGGATTCGGTTAAAGAGTTCAGCATTAGCGAACAAGGAGTAACGGCATTTGAGAGGTTAGCATGCTATAGCTTCTTGCTCGTTTCGTTCAGTAGTTAGGTTTTATAATACAACGAATTGGTTTAATTAGAGAGTCCTGTAATCGAGATATAGGACAAAAGGCAGATTGATCATCCTTCAAGTGAGTAGCATTCAAGCAACAGAAGTCAAGGAGGGGTACGTCCTTAGCCCTGTACAGAGGAATGATTTTCCGTAGCTCAATGAGAAAATGGTTTTTAAGTCTTTAGTCAACACATTCTAGGATCTAGTTAAAGACTTCAGTATTAACGAACAAGTGGCCACCACATTTGAGAGGTTAGCATGCAGTTGCTAATTGCTCGTTTCATACAGTAGTTAGGTTTCACAACAAAGGGAATTGATTTAATTAGATAGTCCAATTCACGAGATATCGGACCAACAGTCAGACTAAATATTCTTCAAGTGGAAAGCATTCAGGCAATAAACGCTAGGAAGAGAGGTAGATCTTAAGTCCAGATCAGAGAGAGAGATGCTTCGTTAGCTGTATGAGAAGGTAGTCGTCTACAACCTTATTGCATGTGTTAAACTGTTTTATTACAATGAAAGTCTTTATAGGTAGTAGTTAATGTCCAACGTCTTTTATTAACAAATTCTACGATTCAGTTAAATAGTTCAGTATTCATAAGCAAGAAGCTAAAACATGGAAGAGGGGAACATATGGTTGCTCGTGGTTCGTTTCATACAGCAGTTATGTTTCACAAAAAGTCGAACATCACAAGTATTAAGTCAAAGAGAGAGGTACGTACTTAGACCTGTACAGAAGAAGGTGTTTCCAAGAATGGTTTTAAAGTCTCCAGTTAACAAATTCTAGGATCTAGTTAAAGACTTCAGTATTAGCGAACAAGGGGCCACGACATTTGAGAGGTTAGCATACGGTTGCTTCTTGTTCGTTTCATACAGAAATTAGGTTTTACAGTACAGCGAATTGGTTTAATTAGATATTTCAATAATCGAGATATCGGACCAACAGGCAAATTGAATATCGTTGAAGTGGGTAGCATTTAGGCAACAGACGTTAAGGAGAGTGTTAAGTACTTAGCTGTGATCAGAAGAAAGTTTTTCCATAGCTCAATGAGAAAATGGTCCTTTTACAACCTTATTGCATGTGTTAAACTTTTTTGTTATAATGAAGGTCTTGAGAGGGAGTACATGTTTAATATCTCTTGTCAACAAATTCTACAACCCAGTTAGACTTCAGAATTAGCGAACAAGGGGCCACGACATTTGAGAGGTTAGCATGCAGTTGCTTCTTGCTCGTTTCGTACAGTAGTTAGGTTTCACAATACAGCGAATAGTTTTAATTAGATAGTCCAATAATCGAAATATTGGACCAACAGGCAGGTTTAACATTTTTTAAGTGGGTATTAATTCAAGGAATAGGAGTCAGAGAGAGAAGAACGTCTTTAGTCCTGATCAGAGAGAGATATGCTTCCTTAGATGTATGAGAAAGTGGTGGTATATAACCTTATTACATGTGTTAAACTGTTTTTTTGACAATGAAAGTCTTCATAAGTAGTGCAAATAGTTAATATCCAACTTCTTTTGTCAACAAGTTCTACGATTCATTTCAATAGTACAGCATTCGTGAGCAAGGTGAATGACATTTGAGAGGATACATTTGGCTGCTTCTTGCTCGTTTCGTACAGAAGTTAGGTTTCACCAATACAACAAATTATTTTAATTATATACAAGCCATAATAATCGAGCTATCCGTCGAACAGGTAGATTGAAATCATGCATGGAACTTTATCTTTTTTAGTTAACCTCTCCATAAATGAACCGACGAAGTGGTTTAAGTATATTGATACTGTTCGAAGGAAGATGGAACTCCACAATATTTAGCAGTACCTAAAGTTCCCCATTTGAGTTATTTACAGGTGCGAAGATGATAAATAAAGACGAGAGGAATATTTTGGAAATCCTCGAAGATGAACGCATTAAACAGGCATGAGAATGCAAAATTTCAAAAAAGAGGAAAACCAAAATGTGAAATTAAATACACGCGAGTCAGGTCTGTGGGCACAGGATTTCGCAATAGTAAAAATTAAAATCTCTAGCACGCTCGAGGAACAATTTGTACACTATGGAGTTTGTGAGCAGTGGGCGAACCCCCTAGTAGACCTGGGCAATGTTCAAACTTTTACATTGCGATACTTCAGCATTCTAACATCACAATATCGTGATGTTAACCATGCATTTTATACATAGTAAAAGCAAAACCTTGTTCCTATATCACCATATATATAATTATTATTAGGTTCTTTTTTCTCTTGGTTACTAAAAATCGTGGCAGGAAACAAATAACAAGTAAAGATCTACGTTGTACATTTAAGGGGCGCATGATTTAAAACAAGATTTTGCATATATATCTGTTAGGGTGCATCAAACGCCCTATCTCTTTAAAAATTTCATGGTAATGGTCTGTCTCTATGTTATTTTTGTTAGAAATGCAAAAAATATATATACGTAAAAGTTTTGAAAAATTGAATAACATCTATGTGGTCCACCGGTCCCAGGAATGTACAATAAAAATGGAAATTCTGATAAATAAAGCATCATGAGTAAAACAAATTATTTTTCAACATATATTCAAATGAAATAATGCAACTAAGATTGTTTTGTGATATAATAAAATAATATATTATCATATGCTATTAATTTTCTAATTTCAATTTAAGTTTATACAAGTACACTCAATTTAAAATTCAGTCAATTTTGTCGTTTTCGCAGATTTCTCCGTTTCTTGTCGAGCTTGTTCGACAACCTGCAGAACAGTTTGGTAATGATCTTCACATTTTGCTGATTGTATGAAATCGGTACTTAGCTTCACCCCTCTTTCTGCAGTCATTGACAACATTCAATGCTTGTAACTTTGTGAATGATGTGGTATAAGATGCAGAACTTGATCAATCTGAAACATCTTCTATTTAAAAATTTGAGTCTAGTTCAAGCAGATAAAATAAAAACCAATAATCTGCTCCAAAATCCATACCATATCTACCTTGAAATTTAAAAGCAGTATCGGTGGAATTTGGTTTTGTAGCTACCATAGCATTAGCGATGGCTTTTTGTTCTTGTGATGGAACTTTGTTGCTCCAAAGGGCAAGTAGCACCATCTTCTGTAAGATACCAGTAGTGGTTTTCAAAGGCACTGATTGCACTTTTAGATATAATGAGATGGACAGCCTTGTACACTAAGAGAATGAAGCATTTGTTGGTCGTTCCAAGGGGCATTTATGGCAGAATCGCAGGTTATCCACTAGGTGCAGTAGATGGAGAGTTACAAAGTTAGCAAAGTCACGCAGTTTGGCAACCTGTTGTCTTACAGTTATTGTGCCAGCAGGTAGTTGCTGTATTTGCTTCTCAAGAAGACAAATTTTAATTGCGAATAACAATTTGGCCATCCAACATGCTTAGTGCACGGCTCCTGTACTATTGGGAAAGTCTAGTTACAATAGGCAAAGCTTTATGAACTTTACATAGTCATCTCTGTTTTTTCCTGAATCGATTGCAGATGTTGCTGTCTGGATTGCATTGTCTCCAATACCATCAACTATGCTTCTCGCTTGTACATTCACTGACTTTGAGTCAAAAGGTTCCAATTCACTATTAAACTATTCAACATGAAATCGTTTAAACAAGGTTATATCTAGTGACTTGGAAGCCTCAATATTTAAGTCATCAAACTCGTGGGATAAAATGACTCCTCCAACATGATGGGGGCAAACTGAACAAAGAAGCCCACATCCCAATTACTATGCATTCTTTAATCGCATTCTTTAGCACACTGATGCAGGCAGCAGTAACATGACATGTGTTGGAAGAAGTTGTGTCAAATGTCATGTACACAATTGTATGTGTGTATTGCCAAGAGGTGAGCTGCTCATATATTAAATCAGCAATGATTGGGCCACGTTTAAGATCAGTTCCTTGGGAATATACTGGTGTATCAAGAATATTTTGCTGGTGAACGTTTCCAACGACAATGGTGAGACATTCTTCAGTTTTGTACTTATTGGACAATGATGTTGAAAGTTTTGAATCCAAATGCAGTTGTATATATAGGAAAGCACCACTGTTCCTTGCAGGTAGTTGAAATCTTCATTGCAACTTGCCTTCTTGATCTATTTGCTGTTGCGTAAGATGCTGCAATTGTAGATGTCTCTCCTCCTAGTTATGTAATTAATGCTTTTGTATATGCTGCTTGTTGTGCTGGACTCATGTTTAAATGTGTTGCTAGTGAAACAAGATTATCTTTCATCATAATGTCGTGTGGAATGAATAATGTCGATCCTGTTCTTTTATTTTGATGATGACTTTGAGTACTTGTTGATCGTCCTTCAAAAGGGAAATTTTCCACATCATTTGTATTACTTTGTTCATCCCAATCATCATCGATAGAGCTGAGAATATCACGTAATATTAAGTTGAAACTCATTTCTCTATTCACTTTTTCCCTTCTTATTTGTTGTAGCTGTAGACACTGTTCTTTTCGTTTGAGTTTTTCCGCAAGACATTTGTCATGTTATCCAAATGTTGCCAAACGGTCACTTTACACTGACTGAAGGAAGGCAAAGTCTTTGTTCTGTATTTGCTTTTCTACATTCACAGGCCATTAAGAAAATGTTAATGCTAGTTTATATTCCATCTGTTTTAACTTGTCTACAGTATTTGGTGCAGATCTTCGATTAAGGGGTATCCCTCTTAATTTTGCGCTGTCATCAAGATATTTTATATGTTTTTCACAAGCTTTTTGTTCACTGATTATTGGGATATTTGCTTTTTCATGAAACAGCTTTGCTTGGGAAAGGACTAGTTTTGCAGACTCCCATTTAGTCCTATTTCCTTGGACATGTTCTTCAGTATGATACATTATACACCTCAAAACTTGCAAATTAGTTGGAAGTTTGGAGCCATTTATTTTTGAATCATTACAAGTTATCTTGCTTCCAAGACCAGAAATATTTGAAGTCAGTCTGGTTTCCATAGGGAAATCAGAACAAAAAGTTCAGTTCAAGTTAAGCCAGTGTACACTGTCCAAATCAGAATCTAACTAGCAATAAACAAAAGTTGAAAATCAGTTCATAATGAAAACCACAAGTTGAAATAAACAGGAAATGTATTGCAAACAAAGTTAAAGCTGTAGTCACTAGTTTAATCAGTGTTTCCACATGGTTTTGGCAACAACTTTATCTTGGTTGTAATTGATGATGATGCTGATACAGAAAATCTAAAATTTCAAAGTTGTCGCGGACCTCTAAAACTATTTGAAAAACAAAAAGATTTGGTATGGTAACTTTTTACGGGTAATGGAACATTTTGAGATTGGGGACAAGCTGATTTGTTTCTAGAGGGGCGTTTGATGCACCCTAATATCTCTGTGCATGTGGATGTGTGTCCCCCACACACCATATATGCTCAAGTAGAGATTCAAAATTATCTTTTAAGAAAAACTTCAGAATAAATAGAAATAAAGGGACATTTGATTCCTCTAAGTAATGATGACGTCATATATGATCTAGATTGCCACAGAAGTTCGCAACAAAAAAGGATGCAAACGGATTGATTGTAACATCAAGAAACAAGAATGGGTTTTTGGAATTCAACTTAAAATGTGCAAAATCCTGTTTGTTTAAATTATACTGAATTTCAATTACGCTAAAAAAAAAAAAATTGGAATCGAAAGTCATCTTTAGGTCTTTGAGAAATTCCTCATTAATTAGGCGATGAGCGATAACATCGCGACATCGGAAAACCGAGAGATCGGATAAAATCGCGATGTCACGATGACCGCGAGATCTGCGCTAGCTAAGGGATGACTGAGTAAGTTCGGAAAAAATCACGATGATCGCGAGATCTGTGCTAGCTATGGGATGCCTGTGTGAGATCGGAAAAAATCGCGATGTCACGATGCATCGTCATCGTGAAACCTCACACCGGTTTTTCACGATGTATCAATACATCGCCCATGCCTACACACTAGTACATAAAAACGTCACTAGGACATCCGGTTCTTCAAAGCTTGAAATATACTCTCATTGGCTAGAAACACTATTGACGTCATATTCTTAAAAACTGCCAAAATCACGTTAGAAAAACGCGGAAAATTACTAAAAACCGGAAAAACATGAGAAAAAACCTAAAAAAGCGGAACTCCGCGGAAACGCGGAAGATTCTCATGCCTGATTAAAGTAATGTGGAAAGGGAGAGACAAAGATCACGAAGAGGTTGGAAGAAGCATCTCTCAAGTTAAAAACGAAAATCGAAAAAACTTTTATAGAAAAAAAATTGTTTTCTTATTGGAAAAGATGACTTGATTGCTATCCAGCCAACCCAGTTTGTTGGTGGATTGAAGTTATGACCACAATTTCAAAACCCTTAGGAAGTAATCCGTGTGAAGCCCAATGACAGATAGGATGTCTACAATGTAGGGTATCATGAAGGCCCAAGTCTCATCTCAACTGCGTTACATCATATGAAGATCGGCAGAGGCAAGTCTAAAATCAAGGACTAGGTGGAAAAGTGTACATAGCTTTAAACAAAAAGCACTCTCCAATCCAGTAGTAAGATCCAGACTAAATGATGTGCAATCCAGCGGTCGTTGCAGTGATGCACAATCGGCCAGTCTGACAGTGACCCAATTGTGGAAATCCAAGGAGTGACCACCAGAGGGCGCTACGAGCCATTGGGGGGGGGGGGGAACTTATACACAAATCAGTAAAATGAGTGCAAGTGACGAGAAGTGTGTAATGTGTACGAGAGAGCACAAAGGATGTGCTGATCTTCTGGATTGTAGTATCTGTGATATTTGTGTCACATTAAATATTTGCTTACTCACGAATGTGTAACAATTGCCTAGACACCGACTCAAAGCACACACATATAATATAATTTTATACAGAAATTAAGAACAACAAAGAATATAAAGGTGCAAAACAAACACAGAATAATTGACACAATATTCACTTTGGCAGTAAATGATGTGATTAGAAATAAATAAATTTGCAAAATAGGATTCACAAATACATTTCATGCACTAGGAGTGCCTTCTATATAATTGCGAATAACAGACCAATATATTATACATCAATTATTGCAGCTTGTAAATAATTTGAGGGAAAATTCAGATTGCATAGATTAATTGCATTTTCTTAATTCGAGAGTCATTAATTTGTTTTTATCACAACATGATTTTGACAACATTTATTCAATTAAATAAAAACGATATTGTTTTAGAGTATTTCTTTCAATGTTGGAACAAAGAATTAAAAAGCTTTCCCTTGAAGATGAATGTTTTTTTCCGTTCGCTATTGTTAAAAAAAAGGACTAAATTTTCACTGCGCTTAAAATTTTAAAACTACTTAAGTTTCAAAAAAGTAACCAAAAGTTTGAAAATAGGAGGTTTTGAGATTATTTTACTCAACCCCCTGGTGGTTGTCTCGAAGAGGTGTCCTGACAGTCGTAAAACTGACAAGACCTTGATGGACGAGATATCTCGTCATTAGAAGTAACCGGGCTAAATCTTGGTAGTTTAGTGGGTATTGGTAGGTAGTAAGTGGACATTTTAATTGATACAGCTGCTGTCTACGTTTATAGCAGTGGCAACGGCCTTGGCGATATTTTTGGCGCACTCCTGAAGACGCCAAGGATATAATTGCTTCAAAAATCTTTTTCTTACACAAATATTTTCTTTTGACAACGGAAAATGAAAGCTCCAAAACACATTTGAGAACGTTTTGAAAATATAAATTTTTTAAAACAGTCACAAAAGCAATAAGCTTAAACTAAAAAAATTTTACAAAAGAAAGTAATTGGTTTTAACGGAATGCAAGAAATAATACAACCTGAAACGTCAGAACTGTACCGTGTAAAAAATTATAAAAAAATTCCACAACCAGCACAAAACCATTAAATGAACAAATTAAAAAAATTTTCAAAGGACCAATGTAATCAAAAAATATTTGAAAATTTAAATAGACAATGGAATCAAAGAAAAAATTTAAAACGAACCAATGAAATTATTCGATTTACGGATTTTGAAAGAACTTTCTAGAATAATGAAAATGAAAATTTTCACTTTCCGTGTGCCGGGAAAGGGGGGGGGGGGTGGCCATGAAAACCGCAATAACCGTAAATACAGATGAGCTGCCTTAACCTACCATAACTCGCTACTAAAAGTGCGCCAAAAATAGCCATGGCCGTTGCCACAGCTATAAACGTAGATTGCAGCTGTACCTTTTAGTTAATGTCGCACTGAAGCAACACAACGGGCGATTGGCGACGGTCCGGAATCAAACCAAAGGAAAAGATTCGAGGACCACGTAATTTTGAACCACGGTCAGATGGTTGTATGGCGCAAGGGCCATAGGAGGTCAAACCAAAATCTTGATCTTAGAACGTCATCAAAAGAATCTGCAATATTTTGATGGCGAGATATCTCGTCATTAGAAAAATTGTTCAGATCTTGATGAACAAGGTACCTCGTCGAAACCACTGGAGGTTTAAAAAGATAACCCTAGTTACCAATTGTAGCAAAAAGCCGCATTTGGGAACCCTGCGTTATAAATGTGCACGACATGGGAAATTATGTCAAAATTTATATGACAAAAAATTTTCAATAAAAAGCAAATTTTTTTTTAATCTTCTCCACACATCTTTCATTACGAAAAAAAAATTAAAATTTAACTGTACAACCACTTAAGGAGGCAGCACAGTCGATACAGAATTTACCATTTCTATTTTTAAAAACATACAGCAAACATCAGTACAAAAACCTGGATTCTCTCATCTTTGATACATTTGATGGGCATTGGTGCACAAAATCATAAGGTGAAATAAAAATTGGTCCCGAAACAAAAAAAAATCATGAAATGTTTCACCAAAAAGGGGTTTTTCCGATCACGTTATAACAATGTGTCTGAGATATACGTGACGTTAAGAACTTTACGCAGATATTCCTTTTCCAGTCGATGATTGGGTGTCCAAGCGATCACGTGAATTCCACGTGCTTTCCACATTCGAACGTATTCCCTGAAAAACACAAGTGTCATTACAAATCAGAACGTGGTTATAAAATGGAGACATTTTTTTCAAATTTATGAGGCAGATCTCTGAAAGACAAAAAAAAATGGCGTTCGGATGAGAAATGGCGCAGTCAAAATATAAGAATTCATCACAGTAATGAATTTCAAACTGAGTTGTTGTAAAAAGTGCTTTACCAAGCTTTATTTTCCAGAAGAAAGTGTCACATATTTAGTGTCGTAAAATAATGAAATCCATCGAAAATCTATCTTCAAGCAGAATAGAATGAAATCTGTTTTAGATTGAACATGTATCCGGTGCAAACGATTACATTCAGATTTAAAACAATATAAAGGGCTCCCTAGACGATCAATTTTATTGTCAATGTGATTGACGTTTTCAATTGATAGGTGCATCAATTTATCTTCAATAAACCCGTCAATCTCATTCCGTCAATGTTTTTCGAAGGAGCGTGACGTGTTTTATTTTTGAGTTTTAAAATGGCTTGAAATTCAGATTTGGGCTTTCTTGCTTTGATTTTGGTTGTTTGCAAGCTAAAAAGAAAATAGGAAAAGACGCTGGTCCAAAGAGAGCTATAAACTGAGTAGCCGCTTTTCTCATTAAAATTTACTAAACTTTCTGCGAGATACTGAATCGTACGCATAATATTATTTTTCCTCAGTATAATCTAATTTATTTTGTTTTAACGCATCAACAATTTTTTGCAGAGCAGTAATTCTTTTGTTTTTTTAACATATTCACTCAACTTTCCATAACTCGGGATAATCACGATATTATAAAAGCTTCACAAACTCCCGTTCCCAGACACAATCACTTCTCGTGGGGCTCGCCTAATTTACAATTAGCTTGCGTTTATTTTACAAAAAAAAAACTATACATACGCTTTATTATAATAATAGAGATTTGTATCCCAGATCCCTTTGTGTCGACAGATTTTCAGGGAAGGAATTGTTACAAATCACCTGCACTCAAAACCAAACGGAACTGCTATCGATGACCACCTGCGCGACCCGGACAGGTCACAAAAGGTCTCAGCTAGGGATGCGACATCGATGTCGATGTTTTCAAAACATAAAAAAATCTTACTTTTAAATTAATAAACACAGCAAATGACAAATTAAATCTCCCTTCCCTCGGCGAACATTAATGTTTGAGGTTACTAAGCCAGTTTTAAGAAATAGGGGGAAAAGTTTAAATTCACTGTTTTTTAAAGTTGATTGAAAGTTTAAAACATCATTGTTTGGGGGCGATGTCGCATGTCTAGTCTCAGCTAGTTGAATGGGGCTAAAAAAAATTAGAAAACATAGAATCCAACGAAGAAGGCGTTATAGATACAAAACAAGCAATAAAAAAAATTATTAGTTTGTTACAAAGAAATTCTGCTTTAAAAAAAGAAGGCATTGTGTCTGTCGTCAGACGAATTTGTTAGATTTTATGAAACCATCGACATCGAAATAATTTTTTTAGTAACTCATTAATTTTTTTAATATTTTGTATTAATATGTTTTAGGAGAACTGCAATTTTATTAATTTTTTTTCTTCTAAGCTGGTATTTTTGTTAGTCCTTGGTCCCAATTGAATAAAATTTATATATATGTACATGCAAAATTGTACTTCGACATATTCGTATTTCTCAAATTCGTATTGCGAAAATATAAAAGTGTCTATTGAAAACTTATTTATTTACAGAAATTTACATTTAAAGTATCTATCTCGTGAAAAATTTTCCGCAGATTTCGAATCCGTTGAAATTTGTACTCTATTTTTAACGATCGCGAAGATAATAAACATGGATTAGAGAATAAAAAAGCAATACTGCCCGAACAATTGACAATTCCGTATTTTAAACGATCAATCGGCGCCGTCAATGGTTCACGTCAATGTCCATCAATCAAAATTTCTATCAATGTGCATCAATCGATTGACAATCGCCTCCTATACGATCAATTGGTTGCTTCAATGAGCCTCATTGACAATCACATTGACAATAATATTGATTGTCTAGGGACCCACTAAGATGCAAGACCTAATGAAAAAAAAAACATTGATTTTTACATTTTTTGTTAACATTTGTACTTTTTACGAAAGGTGGCCGATAACTTCTGTATCTGATATCATGGGTTGCGCTACATTTTAAATATTATAAGCAAAATTTTCAATAATTATGTGATTATTTAAATGCGATGTTGAAATATCAAGACGATATTTATGTGGGAAAATTTTAAATCCTAAGTTTAACTACACTCTTATAAAATTCAGGAAAATAGTAAGAGGTAGGTAATTAACATCGCACTGGAGCAACACAAAGGGCTATTGGCGACGGTCTGGGATCAATCCCGAAGGGATCCTAGGACAACGCCTCGTAATTTGTCAGATGACGAAAACAACTCCTTAAGAACATTACTCTCCAAACTTTCACACCACGCCAACTAACGTCAACATCTAAGGCCACGACAGATTTAACCTGCACCAACTACCCTGCACGCTCCGAAAATAGTAAAATACTTGAGGTGAACGAATACCTTTTGCATTTTTATATAATAACATAAGAAATTTTACCGAAATAATATAGTGATACAAAGAGAATTTAGGATGGGAAAAAGGAATATATCGAATATTTAGTCTCATTAATATTGAAAACTCATCAAAACGAATTAGCTCGACAGTGTCACAATTGAATGTTGCACCTCCAAAATCACGATTTTCTTAGCATTTCGTAAACTTTTAAAATTTTACGTAAAACAATCGGAAGAAATGAGACACATTTAAGCAAAAATCCAAACCTCTATTATATTCCCGAGAGAAAAATTGATCTTGTTTCATAAATGAAAAAACAAGTTAAAACATTCCAAAGCCGATTCCAAACATCAGGTTCGAAAACAAAGGATTTCTTTTGAAATGTTTAGAAAACAGGCAAAGTTGAAAATTAAATGCTGCCCAGCTAAACAGCACCAAAACCCTTTTTTGCTTGGATTATTTTAAATATTGGCATGGTCCATGAGAATTCTAAAGCAACATCGACGGCGCCGTAGAAGCGACGAAAATACAAAACAAAGAAATGGCGGACAAACGAATTTTTCAAAAAAGGCAAACAATTTACTGACATTGAGAATTTGCAATTCGTCGATGTTTTTTGCGTTACATTCTTCGAGTAAAAGAAACATTTTTTGTTGCCATCATTCGGAATATTGACTTCGTCCATGAGAATTTCGAAGCAACACTGGCGACGGAGAACACAAAACAAAGAAATGGAGGACAAAATATTTCTTCAAGCAGAGCAAACAATTCACTGATATTGATAATTTATAATTCGTCAGTGTTTTCATCTCGTTACATTCTTGGAGTAAAAAGAAAGGAAGAATTAATGGCTAATAAAATAGATTGGTATTCCCAGGCTTTCATCGCAAGAGAGAGAGAGAGAGAGAGAGAGTGCTGGGCGAGTAGAGGGGAAAAAACAATTCCGTATCTTCTAATTACCAGACAAACAAGATACGGGAACTGCGTTATCGAGATGAATGGCCCGGATGCGCAAAGATATTTCCGTTGAGAAATGGTCCAGTAGAAAAACAGTGTAAAGTCTGGTAAACACATAAAGCAAGTGCGGAGTCAACACGGGGAGATTTAATTTAAATAAATAATATATTGCGGGTTAGAAAAACACTCAGAAAAGAACCATTGCTGCCAAAGATGGGAGAAGAAGCAGAAATTAATAAAAGAAGACAAATCTTTCCACAAATCAAATAACATATAGGCAAAGTGAATGGTGATAAATTAACGTCGAACTATACAACGGGCTATTGGAGACGGTCCGGGATCAATCCCAAACAAAAAGATCCAAGGACAACATATAGTTAAACAATTTGTTTTATCATAGTCTCTTGTGTATTTTTTTAGGGGGCGGGGGTATGTTTCAAAAGACTTTATACTTTTATTTTCTGGCCTGTCGTAATTTTAAAACTGTTTTCAGTTTTTCTGCATAGATAAAATATTTTCTGTTATTTTCTTGTTCTGTAGAAAGTTTAAATGTGTCAACTGTGTTTTGTGTAATGTTTTATATTAATGTTCTGTATATAATGTTAATGTTTATATTTTAACACTATCGCTCATATTGGGGTAATTTATCAAATGTAACATTATTGGATGTAACAAATGCTGTCAGCGTGACTTTGAGTAGCGATTTATTTCCAAACTGAGAGGTGTGCCTCCGTGGGAAGGCACGAAAAGTTTAACAGAAATGTAATTTTCATAACATAGCATATATAAATAAACTTTCATAACCCATAACATATATAAATAAACTTTCATAACATAACATATATAAATAAACTTTCATAACGTAACATATATAAATAAACTTTCATAACCATAACATATATAAATAAACTTTCATAACATAACATTTAATTTTATAACGTATTTTTATAAAGCATTTACAACCACCTATCTCACTATAACTCCGATATAAACATGAAATGAACATTCCTTTGGTAATGGTAATTTTTAGTTAACGTCGTGCTAGAGCAACACAACGGAACATTCATTTGGAAAAAAATATATTATGTTTCTCAGAAACGGATTATAAATTGTGATTGGCTCAGGTACAGAATTATATTCAGTGTTCTGCAACTTAACTCCAAGCAATTGTAATTGTTCCGCAGGCATTATGTCCAAATTTTGAATACTGCAGTCAAATCAAAAACAGAAGTAAAAAACGACTATGAGCTAAATATGCATTACAACACACATCAAAATTAATTAACTTACTTTATTTAAAACCAAAGCATACTTTCAGAATTTGCAATTCTGTCGACAACATTTGAAGTCAAATATTTTGCTATTGACTTAGAAGATGTGTTATTTATAAAGTGTTTGTGGCAATTTAGGGCGGTGTATGGAAGTTGTTCCGGAGCTAGAGAAGAAAAAAAGGTGTAGCAAAGAGCGCGCTATGCACTACAGAACATTTTAACTTATGATTGAAAAAAAAACGGCCAAAATTTTTATTGTTCTGCAAAGAGGTTTGTTCTGCGACGTGTGTCGCAGTTTTAAACACTTTCTGCTCCCGGGTTGATTGTTATGATGTAATATGTATAATGTAGTGCGTATTATGTATGATATATATTGGTAGATTGCCATAGTATAGTATTAGTTGCGTAATTACTTACTGATAATAATCATAAGAAATTTAGAAATTGTATTTTTTTCAAGAATCTAAATTTAATCCTGATATTTTTAGACGAATGGATAAAAAATGTTTGGCTGGTTATAAGAGAAAATCGACTAACAATGAAGATACCAATGCTGATACAAGTAAAGGTAGTGGGAATACAAGCAACAGGGAACAAGGAGTTAGAACTCCCCCTAAGACGTCTGCAGATAGTATGAGACTAGGCAAATTAAAACGGCACCTTAAAACTATGCATTCCAAATACGTTGGTAAGCTCATAGAATTTTTTCAAATAAAATTAGATGAGTTTAATAAACAACATCAAACGTTCACAAAATAGTTTCTGTTCCATCAAATACATTGCTAGCGTCGTACCAAGTTTTTTACAGAACTGCGAAATGTAAAAAACCACACACAATAGGTAATGGTAATTTTAGTTAACGTCGTACTAGAGTAACACAACGGGCTATTGACGACGGTCCGTGATCAGTCCCATGAGGGAAAGATCCGAGGACAACACCTCGTAATTTTGAACCTCGGTCAGATGATGAAGCAACACCTGAGCTGGCACCCCACTCTCCAAACTTACACGCCAACCCAACGTGAGGACTTTCGGCCACGACAGATTTAAGGTGCACCAGCCGCCTCTACACCATACGCTTACAAACATCCATGCCCGTACCCGGATTCGAACCAGGAACCTTCCGATCTAGAGGCTACCACACACAATAGGAGAAACCCTTAGTTTTTCCAGCAACTATTGAAATGGTTAAAATATTGTTCGGCGAATCATATGCGAAAGTTACGACAAATACCGCTTGCTGATAATACCAGTTGACAGAAGATTTGGTAATTTGGTAATTTTAGTTAACGTCGTACTAGAGCAACACAACGGGCTATTGACGACGGTCCGGGATCAGTCCCTGGAGGGAAAGATCCGAGGACAACACCTCGTAATTTTGAACCACGGTCAGATGACGAAGCAACACCTGAGCTGGCACCCCACTCTCCAAACTTCCACACCAACCCAACGTGAGGACTTTCGGCCACGACAGATTTAAGGTGCACCAGCCGCCTCTACACCATACACATACAAACGTCCATGCCCGGACCCGGATTCGAACCAGGAACCTTCCGATCTAGAGGCTAACACCTTAACCACTATACCGGTTGGTCGGCCAGTTGACAGAAGAATCGATGATACTACTGTGGGATCAAACTTTTCCAAATATGAACCAAAATAAGTGTAAATTGCGGGGTAATTTAAAAACGAGAATTTGGGAGATATCTTGAGTATTTCTACAACATGTAACGACTTTGACTAATGCTACAGGTTGAGAAATAAGAAGTTTTATTTCTAGGTTAGAGTAAGAGTTAAATATATACAGTTATCTTGGAATCGACGGTCTGGGAATGGTTCCCTTGGAGAATCAGTAGCAGTGACCCGAGTAATGGGGTGAGTTCCAGGCTACGGTCTTTCACGGTTATCTCGGATGAGATGATGTCTGGCGGGATGCCAAGGCGGAGAATCAGGTCTCCTCTGGTAACGAACCAAGCAAAGGGTGAATTCGAGGCTACGGCCTTTCACGGTTATCTCGGATGAGATCAAGTCTGGCGGGATGCCAAGGCGGAGAATCGGGTCTCCTCTGGTCTACGAACCAAGCAAAGGATGAATTCGAGGCTACGGCCTTTCACGGTTATCTCGGATGAGATCAAGTCTGGCGGGATGCCAAGGCGGAGAATCAGGTCTCCTCTGGTAACGGGACTCGAGCGATAGTCCTCCGGCCGGGTGGCCTCTCTGAGCGTTCTCAGGTGAGATCAGAAGGTCGCAAGCTCGTGCGACCGTGGAGCAGTTTAGCCGGCTACCTGCCGCGGCTACTGCGTTCCTCTCAAGGATGATCTGGGGCCGGATGCCCGGGTAAGCTCAGCTCGACCGTCCTGTGGCAATTAAAATCACTCGGTGCTCTTCGAATAAACCGTGCGCGCCCTTTAATACCTCTTTTGGAGGGGGTGGTCTTCTGGCGCTGTCGTCGCTCTTGACGTAATTCACGTCCTGCAATTGGTCTAGTGTAAGGGGGGTCACAGGTGCCCGCTGACCTTATTGGCCTTTGAACCCCGACGGAAAGTCTCGGTTCGGCCTCTCGCTGTCTAGGATCTTGCGTCCAGCTCGTCCATCAACCTGGGAACCAAAAGTCTGCCCATTGTCTCTAACTGTCAAGTAGAGCGACAGGAGGGCGACTGGCTGTCGCCGCCATTTCCGTTGGACTTAGACGTGGGAGAGAGAGAATATATGGATACTCCACAATCCCTCCCCCCTTCAAGAGATTTTTCCTTGGTGAAAAATCTGTAAGGCAAGGGTTAGACAAAACAAGTTCACTGATCAATTCATTAGAGGCAAAGGAAAGAGAATACACCATAATTACTGGAGGAGTATTGGCTCTTTTACCTAACGTACTGGAAATATTCCTCAGTGTTAGGCCAACATCCTGCTTAAACAGTCTGCATGTTGGTTTTCCTTGCCCGCCCTGTACTTAATTTTGTAATCAAAAGGCTGCAAAGCTAGGGCCCACCTCATTAATCGAGGGTTATGGCCTGCGTTTGTTTTTAACCAAACGAGAAGATTGTGATCCGTCTCTATCGTAAAGGCCTGTCCATCTAGGTAATGTCTAAGTTTTTTTATCGCGAAGATAATTCCAGCACACTCCTTTTCAGAGGCGCTGAACTTCTGCTCAGAGTCCGAAAACTTACGACTAAGGTAAAGCACAGGGTGGTCAGTATTGTTTATATCCTTCTGTGCCATAATTACCCCGACTCCCTTATCTGAAGCGTCCGTTTGAATAATGAACTCCTTACTGTAGTCAGGGGCGTACAGCACAGGTTTCTCGGTCAGTTTCTCTTTCAATATCTGGAATGCCTGATCACATTCTGCTGACCATTCCACGTCTTCCTTCCGGCTTTTACCTTTCAAAGCGCGGGTTAACGGCTCTGCTATGATAGCGTACCCTTTTATATACCTGGCATAATACCCGCTTAGACCCAGGAATTGCCTAATCTGCGTTTTGTTGTGGGGTGTGGGGAAATCAAGCACGGCTTGAATTTTAGCCTCGGTGGGTGTCCTGCACCCCCCGCCTACCATGTGCCCAAGGTATTTAACGCAATTTTGTGCAAACTTGCACTTTGATGGCTTAATAGTAAGTCTCGCTGAAGCTATTTTTTTCAAGATCACATCTACATGCTTCATGTGTTCTTCCCAGGTTTCCGAAAAGATTGCTACATCGTCCAAGTAGGGGACGCTGAATTCCTCGCAACCTTGTAACAATTGAGCCATAAATTTCGAGAAGCAATACGGGGCATTGACTAACCCGAACGGCAGCATTAACGGTCTATAGGTCCCGAAAGTCGTGACAAAAGCAGCTACCCGTTGGGCTCTAGGGGTCAAGGGAATCTGCCAATATCCTTTGGTCAGATCGATGACTGTAATAAATTTTGCAGCCGATACTTTCTCGATACGGTCGTCTATGTTGGGCAAGGGAAAATATTCGTTCCGGATGATGGAGTTGAGTCTCCTATAGTCCACACAAGGGCGAGGGTCCTTCCCAATGGCCTCTACTAAAATCATAGGCGAAGTATAGTCGGATTCCCCGATTTCGATTATTTTCAAATCCAGCATCCTCTTAATTTCCGCTTTCAGTATCTCAGTCTGTCGCGGAGAAGTCCGGTATGGTTTGGATCTAACAGGCTGATTACTAATGAGCTCCACGTCGTGCTCAATTAAATGGGTCCTTCCCGGATTATTAGAGAATAATTTCTGGTGCGTCTCCAGCAATTTTCCTAACTCGGAGATTTGCTCTGGAGTGCACCTACCCTGCAACCCGCTATCACGGACGATATCGTCGAAATCAAATATGTTCGGATTAGCAGCCGGATATGCGATCTCTAAGTCCATTCCTTGACCGTCCCGAATAGTATCCTCAGTAATCAGCAAATTTACGGTCTCTACTCGCTGGTGATACGGTTTGAGTAGATTTACGTGATAAACTTGCGTTTTGGATCTACCGGGCATTTGGATGACATAGTTAGTTTCCGACAACTGTCTCACTATCTCTCCTGGCCCAACCCATTGAACTGACATTTTATTCGCTTTGTACGATGCCAGAATCAAAACTAAATCGCCGGGATTAAACTTCCGCGTGACGGCTCCCCTATCGTAATAGGTTTTCCGTTTGGACTGTTGTTCCGCTTCCCTCTGAGACGCAAGCTCCTGGCATCTCTTTAGCCTATTTAGTAATCCTAGAACGTATTCCGTCACTAACTCGCCTTCGTCCGGTTTTTGTGTCCAGTGCTCAAACAAGATTGTCTCGGGCACTCTCAGTTTTTTTCCATGCACCAACTCGGACGGGCTGAATCCTGTGGACTCGTGAGTCACATTCCTTAGGGCGAGAAGGGCGAACGGCAACTGTTTCTCCCAATCCTCTCCCGACTCTAAACACAGTACCTTCAGTAACCTTTTCGCGGTACGGTGCCATCTCTCTACGCTGTTAGATTGGGGGTGATACACGGAGCTGTGACATACCCTAATACCAAACCTTTCGAACAATGAGGTCGTCAAGTGGCTAGTAAAGCAGGTTCCGTTGTCACACTGTATCTCGCGTGGGAATCCCAACCTACCAAATATCCCCAACAGCGCATCCGTCACTGTTTCTGAACTGATATCTGGGACGGGTATGGCCTCCGGGTATTTCGAAGCTACGCAGATAGCCGTCACCAGATACTTATTATCGCGACTTGACACAGGGAGTGGCCCAACGGTGTCAATATTTATTTTCGAGAATATTTCTGTAATAATTGGTACAATTTTTAAAGGTGCCTTCTTTTTTTCCCGGGATTTACCAATCCTCTGACAAGGATCGCAACTTCTTACAAATTCTTCGGTGTCTTTTGTGCAATTCGGCCAAAAGAAATACCTAAGAAGCTTATCCTTCGTTTTGGTCACCCCTAAGTGCGAACCGCTACCTTCATGAATGAAGCTGAAGATCTGGTTCCGCAGTTTCGCGGGAATCACCAGCTGTAGCCTCGCGTCTCCTAAATGATCGATTGACTTCGGGTAAAGCAATCCATTCTCGATACGGAACTCAGCTGGTTTTCCCGTTTCTGCTCTTTCCCAGCTAAGTTTCAATTCTTCGCAGCTCTTCTGCTCGGTTTTAAATTCCTCCGCCGAAATCCCTGCCAGATAGGTTTCGGCACTTTCAGTGGCCTCCGGCAGTTCAATCGGTTCCTCCTCATCAACTATTGGGCTTTGGGGTGCGACTGGCGGGATTTTAGCCTCTCTTCGGGCCTGACTACGCGTGACCACTTGATTCAACAGTTGCGGGTTTCGCTTCGCCTGCTCAATTAGCTCTTGGGTGGCGTTCCCTAATAAATAGTGATTCATTTTCACGGAACTTCCCACAATAGCAGCCTTGGTGACCACTCGCCCTATTGCCGCACTTTCGATTATCATTTTCGCTAAAGGTAAACACCGATAATCGTTCTCAAGGGGTTGTCTGACCCATATCTTTTCTCCCGTAAAGTCTTCCGGGTTTGCTAATTTCAGAGGGGCTAAATCGATGCTGCTACCGCTGTCCCGTAGTATGGTCATTTCTACATCGTTTACGCGACCCTGGCTTAGGAACGGCCTAAATGAGGGAGCGAACTCCTCTGTGGTTAGGTTATTTACCCGTTCCTGTGGGCGATTGTTGAGGGGACAATGGGGGCGGATATGGCCCGTTTGATTGCATTCATAGCAACGCACTTCTCTTCTACGCTCGAATTCCTGACTGCGGAGATCTCTCTGCGCCCCTGGGATTTCTTGCCCTGGCCTTCCCCTAGGTTTTTCGGGGCCCCCTGGCTTTTTGTCAACAGGTGGTTTTTCGGTCTTAACCCTATCATTAAACTTCCTTTCTGGTGGGCGGAACCTGTCCGGCCTCCGCGAGAATTTCCGGTTAGTTTCATAATCGTCGAGCTTCTCGACCAATTCTGCCGGATCGATCATCTCGGCCCATAAGTCGAGGAAATGGTCTTTCATCTCGACCGGAACGCGCCTCTTAATTTGATCCGATATTATCAGATCCTTGAGTGCTTTATAATTATCTACTTTTAGGGCTCCTAACCAACCCTCAAAATAGCTCCTTAGCTCGAAGACGAGGTCTTTCCACAAGGTTCCTGGCTTCCTCTGATGTTGTTGGAATTTTACCCTGTAGGATTCGGCGCTTATTTGGAATCTCTTAAGGAGAAGTGACTTAACATACTCATAATCCCCGCTCAATTCGATAGGTTCCCTTACAATCAGTTCAGCTATGTCTACCGGAAGCAAGGGGATCAAGTAGTCAACCCATTCTGTTTCCTCTATAGCCAACTTCCGAATCTGCCTCTCAAACAAAATTAGGAACAACGACACATCGGCCTTCTCAGGTTCGAATTTTTGCATCACTGCCCCTAAATGCCTGAGAGGTCTGGTTTCTACCCTACGCGTGGGGGCGGAATTAGTTATCTCGACTGTTTGTGTTAGGCGGAGACGCTCCAGTTCAAATTCCCGTAACGACTCAGCCTCAGATTTTTCCCGTAACGACTCAGCCTCAGATTTTTCAATTTCTCTCTCTCGGACCAAGCTTTCGAGCATTTCCTTGGTTCCTACCTCCTCAAATTCGGGACTTTGTTGAATTTCTTTTACAAGGATCGTTATAGTTTCGTCCCCCGTTATATCTAGCCCCATTTCTTCTGCTAGCCTTTGCAAGTCAATTTTCCTATGTCTTTTTAGGAAAGCCATTTTTTTTCTATCTCTGCGGTTCCCCACTAAATCAAAACGCGGCACATACACAACAGTTTTTAAATTTCAGCGATCCTCTAATTCCAAAACATAAAATACACCAACAAAAACAATGCACAAAGAAACCCTGAATGTTAACTACTATTAATTTAACACTCCAGTTTTAACAATCAGTACAAGTTAACTACCAAATTCAATATTTCACACAGTACGACCTTACACATTAAATACCTAAGCCTCCAATAAAAAAATCAGCTTACCCCGTTTGTTGACCACTTGCGATGAGGTATCCAGTTTGAAAGCACACTCGCACTACTCTAAGCGATTCACGTAATTGAAGCCCGCACAGAATTGAAGAACGGACGATTCACACGACCGCTGGCGCTGGACCACACAACGCGATGACGCACAGCTGCATGGGGTCTAACCGCGGTCCGGTGGCTGGACACTTTCACTTTCGCCTAATGGCGTTGGGGATGTTTTTGGCCGTTGGCGCTTCTACGGGGGTTCTCTGTCGAAGACTGCTCTGATCGCTATCCTGCACGGATGATTCGTTCTTCTGTGGTGGGTTCTGCTGTCTTTGACGGAGGTTTTAGCTGTGGGTCTCCCAAGTGATTTCTATACTAGGAAATCGCACCGACTGCCAGCAGTTTGTCTGTAACGACTTTGACTAATGCTACAGGTTGAGAAATAAGAAGTTTTATTTCTAGGTTAGAGTAAGAGTTAAATATATACAGTTATCTTGGAATCGACGGTCTGGGAATGGTTCCCTTGGAGAATCAGTAGCAGTGACCCGAGTAATGGGGTGAGTTCCAGGCTACGGTCTTTCACGGTTATCTCGGATGAGATGATGTCTGGCGGGATGCCAAGGCGGAGAATCAGGTCTCCTCTGGTAACGAACCAAGCAAAGGGTGAATTCGAGGCTACGGCCTTTCACGGTTATCTCGGATGAGATCAAGTCTGGCGGGATGCCAAGGCGGAGAATCGGGTCTCCTCTGGTCTACGAACCAAGCAAAGGATGAATTCGAGGCTACGGCCTTTCACGGTTATCTCGGATGAGATCAAGTCTGGCGGGATGCCAAGGCGGAGAATCAGGTCTCCTCTGGTAACGGGACTCGAGCGATAGTCCTCCGGCCGGGTGGCCTCTCTGAGCGTTCTCAGGTGAGATCAGAAGGTCGCAAGCTCGTGCGACCGTGGAGCAGTTTAGCCGGCTACCTACCGCGGCTACTGCGTTCCTCTCAAGGATGATCTGGGGCCGGATGCCCGGGTAAGCTCAGCTCGACCGTCCTGTGGCAATTAAAATCACTCGGTGCTCTTCGAATAAACCGTGCGCGCCCTTTAATACCTCTTTTGGAGGGGGTGGTCTTCTGGCGCTGTCGTCGCTCTTGACGTAATTCACGTCCTGCAATTGGTCTAGTGTAAGGGGGGTCACAGGTGCCCGCTGACCTTATTGGCCTTTGAACCCCGACGGAAAGTCTCGGTTCGGCCTCTCGCTGTCTAGGATCTTGCGTCCAGCTCGTCCATCAACCTGGGAACCAAAAGTCTGCCCATTGTCTCTAACTGTCAAGTAGAGCGACAGGAGGGCGACTGGCTGTCGCCGCCATTTCCGTTGGACTTAGACGTGGGAGAGAGAGAATATATGGATACTCCACAAACAGAATTACTACTGTGATCAAAAAAAGTATCCGGAATGTTTCTTTTAAAATATATATATAGTAGATATCGCGTCTGCAAACTTTTACCAAATATTTTTATGTTTTTAAACATATGGCAACAATCTAAGATTTATTTAATTTTATCGTCTGAAACTAAATTTGTTTTTAATAAGAGAATAATTTTCCCTTCGTTGATATTCCAAATTGAGCAAAAGAACATGCATTAAATTTTGTTTCCGCAATGGCATTTCTGCTACAAACACATTTGAAATGTTGCAAAATGCTTTTACAGACACAGACGACTGTTTATCAAAATCAACAGTATTTGATTGATATAAAAAGTTTAAAGAAAGTAGAGAATCCGTTGTAGATGATTCGAGATCTGGTAGACCATCCACTTCGACTCATGATCAACATGTCAATCAGGTCAGAGAGGTGCTTAGAGATCGTCGTTTAACAATAAGAGACATTATTGAACAAGTTCTTATATCAATCGTCGAAACGACAAGTCGAAAACGACCTTAATCGTGGCTAGATAACTCATGGTTTTGGCATCACGATAATGCGCCTTCTCGCTATGTCATTATTAAGCATTCAACAAATACGACTCCACAAGCTCCGTATTCACCTGTGATATGGCACAGTGCTACTTTTTTTTTATTTTCACGGGTGAAACTCCCTCTTCGTGGTAACCGTTTTGAGTCCATTGATGCAATAAAATAAAATTCGGTACAAACCCTGAAGCAGTTTCATAAAAACGACTTTAAAGTATGTTTTGAGGATTGGAAAAAACTTTGGCAGAAGTGCATTGAAGTCGGAGATTACTTTGAAGGAGATGTAATAAATTTTGACCAATAAATTGACACCTTTTGTTTTATGACAACTTAATTCCGGGAACTTTTTTTATCACAGTAGTATATCTGAAGATCTTTGCGATCAGTTATTTTCTCGATTGCGTACTTTGAAATTCGCCATATAAATATATAAGACAACTGGTGTAGCTAAAGATGCTCATTTAATTTAATTTGTTCGATACGTTGCAGAAACTAAGATAATAGAAGATATATTATTTTGCAACTTCATTCCTGGAAAGGCCACATCTAATGACATTTGCAACATAATTGACATTTTTGTTTATGAGAACGGCATCAAGTGAAAAAACTGCATTGGACTTTGTACTGACGGAGCACAGTCAATGTCAGGACACATGGCATGTCTTCAAGCATTAGATAAAAAGAAAACATCCGAAGTTATCTGGACGCACTGCATGCTTCATAGAGCAGCTCTTGTGTTAAAAAATATGAGCGGAGAACTAAACATTTTCACAAAATTTACGAAAGTTATTCAAAAGTTAGGTTGTTTCCAAAGCCCTGTGTGAAAATATGGAAGCTAATTGTACCTTACTTCTATGTTATTGTGAAGTGCGCTGGTTAACTCTTATAAAAGTTATTCAAAGAGTGTTTGAGAACTCAAAGAAGGTAATGCGATTTTTTTTGGTGAAAATCATACAAGGTATCTCGTCAAGCAAAATTGGTCCGATCTTTACTAACATGGTATCTCGTCAAGCAAAATGGGTCCGATCTTTACTAGCAAGGTATCTCGTCAAGCAAAATGGGTCCGATCTTTACTAGCAAGGTATCTCGTCAGACAAAATGGGTCCGACCTTTACTAGCAAGGTATCTCGTCAAGCAAAATGGGTCCGATCTTTACTAACATGGTTTCTCGTCAAGCAAAATGGGTCCGATCTTTACTAGCAAGGTATCTCGTCAAGCAAAATGGGTCCGACCTTTACTAGCAAGGTATCTCGTCAGGCAAAATGGGTCCGATTTTTACTAACATGGTATCTCGTCAAGCAAAATGGGTTCGACCTTTACTAACATGGTTTCTCGTCAAGCAAAATGGGTCCGATCTTTACTAGCAAGGTATCTCGTCAAGCAAAATGGGTCCGACCTTTACTAGCAAGGTATCTCGTCAAGCAAAATGGGTCCGATCTTTACTAGCAAGGTATCTCGTCAAGCAAAATGGGTCCGACCTTTACTAACATGGTTTCTCGTCAAGCAAAATGGGTCCGATCTTTACTAGCAAGGTATCTCGTCAGACAAAATGGGTCCGATCTTTACTAGCAAGGTTCGTCAAGCAAAATTGGTCCGATCTTTACTAACATGGTATCTCGTCAAGCAAAATGGGTCCGATCTTTACTAACATGGTATCTCGTCAAGCAAAATGGGTCCGATCTTTACTAGCAAGGTATCTCGTCAAGCAAAATTAGTCAGATCTTTACAAACAAGGTATCTCGTCAAGCAAAATGGGTCAGATCTTTACTAACATGGTATCTCGTCAAGCAAAATGGGTCCGATCTTTACTAGCAAGGTATCTCGTCAAGCAAAATTAGTCAGATCTTTACAAACAAGGTATCTCGTCAAGCAAAATGGGTCAGATCTTTACTAACATGGTATCTCGTCAAGCAAAATGGGTCCGATCTTTACTAACATGGTATCTCGTCAAGCAAAATGGGTCCGATCTTTACTAGCAAGGTATCTCGTCAAGCAAAATTAGTCAGCTCTTTACAAACAAGGTATCTCGTCAAGCAAAATGGGTCAGATCTTTACTAACATGGTATCTCGTCAAGCAAAATGGGTCAGATCTTTACTAACATGGTATCTCGTCAAGCGAAATTGGTCAGATCTTTTTAACGAGATATCTCATTATTAGTAAAACCGGTTAGATTGTTAAACACGGGATATTCCGTCATTGGCGAAATGTGTCCGAACTTTATCGACGAGGTATCTCGTCAAACAAAATTGGGCATATCTCAATTGCCGAGATAACTCGTCAAACAAACTTGGAGTATTAAGCCCGTGGGAACCCTGAGTGACAATTCCATGATGAGAAGGTCGCTTTCTCTCTCGAAATATGAGCCCTCCAACTCACCTGCTCTCGCAAGAACAGCCAAAAAAACACCGGTTCTCTCTCACACCAAAACAAAACGAAAAAAAGTGAGGCTTCAACCTCGTGGACGTGACCCCGATCTTTAGCGACCCCGTGTTCACACGCCGGCCGGTCGCCGGGCCTTATCAGGCCCTCCTCTCAGCCGCTAATAGGACTCCTAAGCCCCATCGGATAACGCCCACTTGCCTGCCTCCACCGCCGGAACGCAACATGGAAACCTTTTCGCCCTGGAGGGAGCCCCGGACACTTGCAGCGCCCCGGAGCAACGCGCCCCTCCTGCAATTCGATGCAAAATAAGCGTTACACGGCGTTCGGGACGATTTCAGTGCACGTAGGCTCAGGGAGAGGCGAGTTATTGCACAGGCTGTAGTTGCAATAATTCGGATCCGTGCAACTCAACCCAGCGGCAAGTGGGTGATTTTATAGGTCTGGTGCGTGCACAGCAGCAGGACCCCCCAGGGCTCACAAAAAGGGGATAGCCGATACTCGTTCACCCCCATCAAATACGGAAAGTTGTTCCAATACGTAGTATTTTTTTTATAAGTTTAGTCGTACGAATTTTTTATTCTACTACACAAAGGTGTAGAATAATTGTATAGTAGTTGCCATTTTTCAGTTGGTTCGTAATAGTAATTTTTAATTATCGTCATTAGCCACTGGATAGGAAGGTTCCTGGATCGAATCAGGGTCCGGGCATAGATATTTGTAAACGTATTGTGTAGAGGCGGTTAGTGCACCTTAAATCAGTCGTGGCCGCAAGTCCTCACGTTGGGTTGGTGTGGAAGTTTGGAGAGTGGGGTGCCAGCTCAGGTGTTGCCTTGTCATCTGACCGTGGTTCAAGATTACGAGGTGTTGTCCTATCTTTCCCTTAAGGGATTGATCCCGGGCCGTCGTCAATAGCCCGTTGTGTTGCTCTAGTACGACATTAACTAAAATTACCATTACCATTAATTATCGTCGTACTAGAGCAACACAACGGGATTGACAACGGTCCGAGATCAATCCCCTAAGGGAAACATTGGAGGACACCACGTCATTTTAACCACGGTCAGATGACGAGGCAACACCTGAGCTGGCACTCCACTCTCCAAACTTCCACACCAAACCAACGTGAGGACTTGCAGCCACGACAGATTTAAAGTGCACTAGCCGCCTCTACGCTTAAAAACATCCATGTACTGGTACGGATTCGAACCAGGAACCTTCCAATCTGAAAGCTAACAGTTTATCTGGAGGCTAACACTTTAACCACCAGATTGGTTGGTCGGCCTTTCAGTTGGTTGGCTTTTGGGTAATATGGCGCAATAGCCATATTTGGCAACGCTGCGCCAGACACAAGGCATACAATATCAAGTAATTGACAGACACACACACAGCGAAACTTTTGCTGACACAGGAGAAATACAACCAGGGAGGAATGCACCTGCGACGCCTACAACTCGAAGGTTAATAGCGTAGTGGGTATTGAGCAACTACAATCACATTGAAATTTCAGTCTGTTAGTTAAATTAGAGGCCACGTAACAATTCCTACAATGAGGAACTTGCACCCGTGAGGAAAATGCTCATTTCTGTGTTTTATTAATAGACTAGCAAAATACCCGACCTTACTCGGTTTGAATTGGTTTACTCTAGATTGAAGAGATAATCAAAATATATAATGACTTACGTTTTTTGTAGAATAAAAATTTATTTTAACATCTTTCGCCATCTTTATAATTTCTACAACTTACTTTGGACACAAATCCTACACATGCATATCCATTCATGTAATACATTTCACATACATCGCACAATTGCTGTATGACAATGCTACAAAATTACGAAAGGTGATACTAAGGTTACTACTACAAAAGACGATTTATAGGAAGATTTGGAATTCCCTTTCTTAAGTTATTTTCATGTTCAACTCAATTAATTAAAATTACGATTTATGGCGAGTGCTCTCGCACTCATAGTCAACAAAACAATATTTTTTTACTTGTGGCACTCTTGCCTCTGGTATGCGACATTGTGAAATTTTGCAATCTTCTCCTGTCCTTATGACAACGAATTTTTTAATGTTGGAAAAAGTTCTAGTTTGGATTTTTAAACATTATTATTCTTTCAATAACAGCATTATTCTTTAAATAACGGCATTATTATTTAAATAACGGCATTATTCTTTCAATAATGGCATAACTACACTTAAAATTTACTGAAAATTTATACTGACTTACCTAACATTTTTAAGTCTAATACTTCGTGGTGCTGTTGCGTGTGATGAGAAGGAAAACACATTTATTAAAATAATAAATATTTAAAACAGGAAACAGCGAAATAAAACAAAATAAAAGATGTCGCAAAAAATTGTTCTAAAGATATTAATTTGTGATTCAATTTTATCTCTTGATCTCGCACAGTTGCCACAACTTACAACTAAAAATGCACAACATTTAGAAATGTGAAATTAATTCAGAGCGAAAGAACCAGAAAAAATATCATTGCTCGCGCGATCTTGTTCATTCTCGTTTCGTTGAAAAATATCGTTTGTCCCAAATATTCGGAAATCGTTTTCATTGCGCAATAAATAAAAATAAGACTCGAAATAAATAAAGTATCAGAGCTAAAATTTCACATAAAAATTTTTTTTTGAAAAATAATTGGTTTTCAGCATTACTGGTAAAGCAAATGAAAAAGTAATCGTAATACTCAAACTACATTCCAATTTTTCGAAAACTATCAAATTGTGGCTGATTTAAGTGTACTTACTCAGGTGTTTTAGCATGAAACTATGGACTTTATTAATTAAAATTTCAAGTTTTAAACTACCGAAAAGTACAGCAAAAGCACATGACCTCAAAACACTATGTGATTGGTTTGACGTCATTATGCTCCACGATGTAATGTTTACGTTTGTCTAGCGCGTTGATATTTCATATTGCTTGCTCGTTTAATTTTTAAACAATCAATTAAAAAATTTTTTCTTGCAATTTTGTGTTTGTTTGCGCTAAGAAAACACTTATCCGGTGCTGTAATCGTTGTATTTGTGCAGTAAGATACTAAACAATATTTAAAAGATGGCTTTCCAATCGTAGACATTTCGAAATCTTATTCGGTTATATACGAATTCTTTTTACATCAACAAGAAAGAAATACCGCTTGCTATTTCAACGTCGCTATCAAAGTAAACAGACCATCATGGGGAACAGTGACGTATCAAGAAGCGGCGTAGGAAAACTAGCGTTTTTGAGATGAAGTAAATAGTGCGAACTTTAAATTTTTTTATTTTACCTTTTCGGGCTATAAAAGTAAAAAAGAAAGATACTTTCCATCATATCTTTTCATTTTCTATCAATCTATTATTAAAAAAAAAAAAAATTGGCGGACTTTTTCAGGTTTATTCGTTTTGTGGTTGGTAGATAGCGAGTCTTGCGGTTCAACGGGCTAATTAATTTTGAGCACGCGCAGACGATAAACAGTTATATTTTTAACTAAATCATTCATAATAATTAATTTATTCATAAAATTTGGGAGTACGCGCTAGAAAGTTTGCAATGTTTTCAGAAGAACCGGCAAATTCGGTCGCCGTTTCCATAGCAACAGTCGAATATGAAAATATTAAGAAGTACTATTACAACAAACAACACGGATTAACTAAAACATTTAAGGGTACAGTGGACTTTCAAAAAGTTTTTTTTTTAATTTTAAAGCTGTCATTCTGAAATTTTTATATTAACTTCATACAACTAATTTAGCTATGTAAAATAAATTTGATTAAAATACCCTGAAAACTTTTTTAATTAAATTAAAAAATAATAAATTTTATTGAAATTTTTAAAATGTTCCAGGCGCATCAAATATATTATTACAATATTTTTTTTAGATATTTTACTACATATACTATGTATAAACAAAACTTAGTATGTTTAAAATTGTTTTTAAAACTATAAACCCCCAAAAAACAATAAATGTTTAAAAACGATAATTTTTTCATTAAAAAGAAACTTTCTCAACTTTAAAATATCATAAATAAAATTTATGTCCTCACATTGGCGTCATGTGGATGTTTGAAGATTAGGGTGCCAGCTATGGTGTGACCTCGTCATCTGACCGTTGTTCAAAATAACAAGGCGTCGTCCTTGGATCTTTCGCTTCAGGATGGATCCATAACTGTCGTTGCTTTTTTCCAGTGCGACGTTAATTAACTACCTACCTTGAATGGTAATGGTAATGGTAATTTTAGTTAACGTCGTACTAGAGCAACACAACGGGCTATTGACGACGGTCCGGGATCAGTCCCTTAAGGGAAAGATCCGAGGACAACACCTCGTAATTTTGAACCACGGTCAGATGACGAAGCAACACCTGAGCTGGCACCCCACTCTCCAAACTTCCACGCCAACCCAACGTGAGGACTTTCGGCCACGACAGATTTAAGGTGCACCAGCCGCCTCTACACCATACGTTTACAAACATCCATGCCCGGGCCCGGATTCGAACCAGGAACCTTCCGATCTAGAGGCTACCTACCTTGAAAGTAATTACAATTAATATTAATTGTACTCATAATAATATTTAAATTAACTTAAATATCCCAGTTGCAGAATTATATTCAGTGTTTTGCAACACAACTCCTAGCAATTGCAATCGTTCTGCAGGAATTTTGGTACGAATTTTGAAAACTGCAAATCAAAAACAGACGTAAAACACAACTATTGCCTAAATATATGTATTACATATTTATAATAAAACATCCAAATTAATTCACTTACTTTATTTAAAACCAAGGCACACTCAGAATTTACAATTCCGATAACTTTTGAAGTTCAATATTTTGTTATTGACTTCGAAGATGTGTTATTTATAAAGTGTTTGTGGTAATTAAGGGCGGTGTAGGGGGCTGTTCCGGAGCTAGAGAAGAAAAAAGGGTGTGGCAAGGAGCGCCTTTTGCACTGAAGAACATCTTAACTTACGATTAAAAAATAAAATCGGCCACAATTTTAATAAAATTAAAGAAAAATTGTCCTGCAAAGACTGTTTTCCGCCGTACGTCGTAGTTTTAAGCACTTTCTGCTCCCGGGAGATTAATATTAATTATATCTTAAATTATACATTAATATTAATTATATCTTAAATTATACATTAATATTAATTATATCTTAAAATATACATTAATATTAATTATATCTTAAAATATACATTAATATTAATTATATCTTAAATTATACATTAATATTAATTATATCTTAAATTATACATTAATATTAATTATATCTTAAATTATACATTAATATTAATTATATCTTAAATTATACATTAATATTAATTATATCTTAAATTATACATTAATATTAATTATATCTTAAATTATACATTAATATTAATTATATCTTAAATTATACATTAATATTAATTATATCTTAAATTATACATTAATATTAATTATATCTTAAATTATACATTAATTTGTACAAAAAATGTAAATTGTTAGTATAATGTGGATCACATTTCACAAGTGAGGAAGCATAGTCCTTCAGAGACTCTGTCTCTCAAATATCATGACCTCGTACTTGGAAGTTACTAATGAAGACTGATACTCACGCCGAGAGGTAGTCCTTGTGCACTAGCACGGCCGACACGCCCGTCATGTACCATAGGACGTTGTGGAAGGCCCACTCTAGGACGGCATCCCCCACCACAGCCAACTGCATCTTCCAGAAAGAGTTGAACCTCGGCTTGCCATTGGGTATGTCGGTGTACGAGATAAATTTGGGTCTGAAGGTCAGGGCGGTCACGATCTGGGGGTCCACTCGACGGAGCTGGAAACAAAAAACATCATAAGCATCGACAATTTTCAGTTTTCGTCAACACTACGACATAAAGACCAGATTCTAGTCCTTGATTAAGGCTTTACCGTCATTGACGTCTCAAAAAAGCGGTTTTTTTTTTTTTTTTTTTTTTTAATTCGAACAATCAGTACAGCCGATCCAAAGGGAATGATATGGAAGTAGGCAAAAAAAAGCAATTGTCGGCTCACATGTGGGTGTAGTTGGTGTAATATCGCACTAGAGCAACACAACGGGTGGTGCTTTCTAGATACAGGGTCAGTGTCTTGATATCCTAAATGTGTAATGGAGGACATTACTTCTACAATTATTGAACAGATTCCTATTCTTCAATCGAAAGGAAATTACTGTCTAAGATTGAACCATATGAGTTGTCTTGAAGTCAATCGTGTATTGAAGTTTATTACTAAGATAACGACTTTCATTTTCATGTTTTTATCCTAGGATCGAGACTTGTTGGATTCTAGATATACGTTCAACATCGTAAAATCGGCAAAATTTTTTAAACTAGGAGCTTTTGAGACGATTTTGCTTAAGAAGACGACTCTTTTCGCCAATGTAGGTATTTTAATGAACGTCGAACTGAAACAACGGAACGGGCTATTGGCGACGGTCCGGGATCCATCCCGAAGGGAAAAATCTCAGGACAACACCTCGTAATTTAGAACCAGGTCAGATGACGAGAACCGCACCTGAGCTGGAAGCCCATTCTCCAAAGTTCCACACCAGCCAACGTAAGAACATCTGTGGCCACGGAGGATTTAACCTGCACTAGCCTCCGTTTATACAACGGTCTTGGGCTGTGCCTAGTTTCGAGCTCGCAACTCTAAAGTTGCTAATTCGTTGCTCTTCCAACCGGGCTATGACGCCCTCTTTTTCGCCAAGGTAAAAAAATAGTCTAATAGTCTAAGTCTATAGTCTATAGTCTAGGTCTATAGTCTAAGTCTATAGTCTAAGTCTATGGTCTAAGTCTATAGTCTAAATCTATAGTCTAAGTCTAATAGTATAAGTCTAATAGTCTAAGTCTAACAGTTTGTCTAACAGTCTAAGTCTAATAGTATAAGTCTAACAGTTTAAGTCTAACAGTTTAAGTCTAACAGTCTAAGTCTAAGAGTCTAAGTCTAACAGTCTAAGTCTAACAGTCTAAGTCTAACAGTCTAAGTCTAATAGTCTAAGTCTAATAGTCTAAGTCTAATAGTCTAGGTCTAGCAGTCTAAGTCTAATAGTCTAAGTCAAATAGTCTAAGTCTGATTTTCTTTGTCTGATAGGCTAAGTCTGATATTCTAAGTCTAATAGTCTAAGTCTAAAAGTCTAAGTCTAACAGTCTAAGTCTAATAGTCTAAGTCTGATTTTCTTTGTCTGATAGGCTAATGGTGGCTTCACACCAACGGCGACAGCGACAAAAACAGCTGTCGCTTCGCTTTGCGCATGCGTATTACAAACAAATTTTGTTTCTCCCGCTTCGTCTCTGTCGCTGTCGCTGCACTTTCAAGTCTTGGAGGAAGTTCAACTTTTGTCTCTGTCGCCGTGCTGACAGCCAATCAGAATAAAGCCTAATCCGGTTTCGGTTGATGTTTTTCACCCAGCAAGTTAAAAATTAATTAAACCGAAATCCCATGGGCTCAGGAAGCTAAATACCTAGGTATTATCCTAGACAGAAGACTCACATGGAATCAAAACACAAAAAACGTAATCCATAAATTCCGAGACGTAAAACGTTAACTTTTCAACCTAATTGCTCGGAATTCGCCAATGGCTATTGAAAACAAAATACTCGTGTACCTAAGCTATCTCAAACCAGTAATCACATACGCATGCCAAATTTGGGGATCTACTAATAACAAAAATATAAATTCACTTGAAATCCTACAAACTTATACACACCAAACCATCTCCAAAGCAAGATGGTTCCAACGAAAAACAGAAATTATAAGACACGTTCTTAAAATTACCTCCCTTAAAACCCCTATCGTTAAACTTTTGAAAAAAATAAACCACGATATTTAATGCAGATAGCTGATTAAAATCTAACCCCTCTTTGAAGAGACATTATAAAGTCGCTCTCAGCACTATTTTTTCCTTGCAAAAAAAGAAGTAGTTTTTAACTATTCAATTTGTATAAGCAATAAGCTTGAACAGTCAACACAGCAACGTCCCAAATATGGGTCGTTATTTTTAAGCACCTCCGGTCGCGGTCAGTACTTGGGAGGGTGACCACACAAGCTCCCTCGACCGGCAATCTGTTTACTGATGCAATACTACTTTTTAAACTTTTATTACCACTTCATAGCTACTTATTTAATTCCAAACAACTTATTTTATTTCTACTATTTTTTTAATTTTGGGCATTCTATTTTAGAATTAAGTAACTCCACCAAAATTGTTCTACCGGAGATAAAGGCCGCTAAGCTCGTCTAACAAGAATAAAAGGAGTTTTATTAAAGGCGGAGATACGTGATCTGTATGCCACACATCTTGCAGAATCAGAAATAAATGTTTTGCTTTCGAAAAAGAAAGTTATGCGCATGCGCAAAGAAATAGCTGTCGCTGCTGGTGTGAAGGCTCTTTTAGCAGCAACAGAGACAAGCGACAAAATGTTGCCTGTCTCTGTTGCTGTCGCCGTTGGTGTGGAGCCACCATTAGTCTGATAGTCTAAGTCTAACAGTCTAAGGGTAAAGTCGCCTGTGGCAGCCCTGAATATGCAATGTATGTAAAATTTAAGGCTTTTCAAAACAAATCTATTAAATATTAAAGATTTGTAAGGGTCCTTAAAAACTAAAAAAAAAGAGAGAGATGTCTTCCTAATATTTTAAGGCGCATGTGGAATACATTACGTTTCTTATATTGATCCCGTTATTTAACCAAATATTTGTCGAGCGTTTGTTATACGCGAATGATCTAAAGGAGTATGATTTGTTCGCAGAGAATCATCGACGATTGATTGCAATGATATTTGTCTTTGGGGTTGGCAAGACGAGAGGTGGAATCATTTTTTTTAAATATCCAACGAAACCAAAAAGAAAATACATAAAATTGAACAAACAATCCAGGTAACAGAAGTGTGAAAGTGCGAGTTATAACGCGAGCTCTATTGTATCTAAGTTTCATTTTGATGAACACAGTGGGAAATGCGCACAAATGATTGAATGACAGCAGTACCTGGTATATGAAGGATGGATAGAAGGAGGCCACGATAGCTTGATCGTAGAGATCTTTGTGACGGGAGAACATTTCACTGACGACAGCAACAGCCTGTAAGATAATAAAAAAAAACGCAACACTTGTATTCGAAGAACTGCAGGGATGAAAGGCAATATCATTCAAAAGAATACAATTGCAAGGACACAACGCAAAACTATACTTCTCAGAAAAGACTTGAGAGATCTCTCTTCCCAAGGCAATTATTGCAAATTGTAGACACTTTACTACGTCAAACAAATAGCTCCTTAGATATATTGCATATGCGTATCAAACCTACTTTTTAAATAATAACAGAAAATATTTAAATTGGGAACTGTGTGTGTTTTTTACAACGCATGCAAACAATGTACATTCAGAATAGACCAGGCCTCGAAATAGACTTTTTAATACAGGTGCACAAGGTGCAAATAAGTTTTTAAAATAGGTGCACAGATTATATTTTAGGTGCACATTTAAAAAAACTTGATGTAAGAGCATTTATGTAAAGTAAATTACTTCATTAGTTGGGTATATCTGGATAGTTTAGTAGTAGATAGTAAATAAAAATATTTAAACAATTTTATTTATCAGCGAAATTATTACTTGCAAATATTGAGTCATCATCAGACACTGGTGGACAAAAAACAAATAAAAAGTACACAATATTTTATGATAAAATCTGAATTTAAAGATAAATAATGAAAATATTTGTTTACGATACGCAGTGGCCAGACAATTCTCAGGAATTCCTACGGCTTTACACTTTATTGAATGGTAATGGTAATTTCAGTTAACGTCGTACTGGAGCAACACAACGGGCTATTGACGACGGTCCGGGATCAGTCCCTTGAGGGAAAGATCCGAGGACAACACCTCGTAATTTTGAACCACGGTCAGATGACGAAGCAACACCTGAGCTGGCACCCCACTCTCCAAACTTCCACGCCAACCCAACGTGAGGACTTTCGGCCACGACAGATTTAAGGTGCACCAGCCGCCTCTACACCATACGCTTACAAACATCCATGCCCGTACCCGGATTCGAACCAGGAACCTTCCGATCTAGAGGCTAACACCTTAACCACTATACCGGATGGTCGGCACACTTTATTGAAACACTAGGAGTTTAAAGAAATGTGAGATGCCTATCGTTCGCGGGTGGTCAAGTAATCTAAATTCTCCCTACCGGCTGTTGCCGACCAACCGGTATAGTGGTTAAGGTGTTAGCCTCTAGATCGGAAGGTTCCTGGTTCGAATCCGGGTACGGGCATGGATGTTTGTAAGCGTATGGTGTAGAGGCGGCTGGTGCACCTTAAATCTGTCGTGGCCGAAAGTCCTCACGTTGGGTTGGCGTGGAAGTTTGGAGAGTGGGGTGCCAGCTCAGGTGTTGCTTCGTCATCTGACCGTGGTTCAAAATTACGAGGTGTTGTCCTCGGATCTTTCCCTCAAGGGACTGATCCCGGACCGTCGTCAATAGCCCGTTGTGTAGCTCTAGTACGACGTTAACTAAAAATTACCAATTACCCTACCGGCTGTCGCGACAGTTGCTTCAACAGAGTCATCTGGAAAAAGTTTCGATTCATCGGAAAGTTCTGGTGGCAGTGGCACACGTAAACCTTCCTCCTGTATAAACAGAAGCGGCTCAATCCCATGATAGTACTTTACGCAAGTCTAACTTGATTGGCTAGTTTCACGGGCTTCGCTTAACTTGGATATCTCGCCAATCTGATTGTTGCAGTAACCATTTGATTTTGAATACGCGCGTTGTTTCGTAGAATTACAAATACAATACATACACTAGCGCCTCGGCGTACAGCGTAAGTGTCCGACAAGTTGACTCTAATTGGCTCCTCATATATATGTTGTATGGTGTTGTTAGTAGTATTTTCTCGCCAACTTATACTAAGGGTACTTATACTTTTAAAGAGCGTCTTCCGTGAAGCAACGATGGCCTAATGGCTAAAGTCACCTACCTTCAGACTGGCGTCGGCTGCGGAGAATGACTTATCGAGTTCGAACCCAGCTGGCGGAAAATTTTTTAGATCCTCCAAATTATTTTTGAAAAATTCCAATTTAATTCCTTTTGAGTCTAAATTACTTTTCCTAAGTTTTAATACCCTTTTTATATTTTTCCAAGCTTCCGTTGATTTTACATAAATAATCTAAGAACCACTCCTGAACTCGCTACCAGCTGATATTTTCCCGCCCCTCTGCCGTCCCCTTTGCTTTAGGATGATAGTGTCGTATCCACCGCTGGCTTAGGACCATTCTGATGTAACAAAAAGCATACATAAAACACTAACTTATATAATTATTAACTTATAAAGGATACAATTTTCGATGATGATGTTAGATCAATGAAAATCATGTTACACACCTTATTTCCTTTTTTCTATAACCTCTTGATTATACAGCAGATCTCAATTTAAAGTTACCGAGTCAACTAAAATATATAACTAAACAGCATCAAAGAAATTTATCCTCACGTAAATTTCGAAGTACACCAAAGGAAGAGATAAATTGCCAACAGAAAAATTCTCATGACATACGTATCTAGGTCATGTGATCCGATTAGCCAATCAAGTTGGACTTGCGTAAAGTACTATCATGGGATTGAGGCGCCTGAGTATAAACCCGTTACGGCCCAGTGATTTTGTTTTTGCATAGTGTGTATTTAGGAATTTTAATTACGTTCCCTTAGAGCGAGAGAGGTCGACACTAATATTTTGTTCAAACATCAAAATAACATAAAACACGTTCCCCTCACTTTTTTTAACGTTAGGTGCACAATGGGGAAATGTTAGGTGCACAATTTTATTTTCATGTGCACAGTGCACCCGGGTATTTCGAGCCCTGGAATAGACAAAACTAAGATGTATACATATAATTCTCTTACGAGGCACACAAAAAGACGGTTATTTGTTATTGCGTTTTGGCAACACCGTACGATTGTGTGTTTACGACGAAGCATCGCGCCTCAGTTGAATTTATAGCGTTATCGAATGAAATTTTATTGAAAAAGAATGGATATTTAGTCGAGCTGCTGCACCTTACAAACAACATGCTGGGAATTCGATTTCCAAACAGCGTTCAGATTTCGAGTCAAAATTTGCTCGAAGTTTTCATTTGAATTCCAAATGGTTCGTTTTAGGTGTTAGCCTCTAGATTGGAAGGTTCCTGGTTCGAATCCGGGTCCGGGCATGGATGTTTGTAAACGTATGGTATAGAGGCGGCTGGTGCACCTTAAATCTGTCGTGGCCGAAAGTCCTCACGTTGGGTTGGCGTGGAAGTTTGGAGAGTGGGGTGCCAGCTCAGGTGTTGCTTCGTCATCTGACCGTGGTTCAAAATTACGAGGTGTTGTCCTCGAATCTTTCCCTTAAGGGACTGATTCCGGACCGTCGTCAATAGCCCGTTGTGTTGCTCTAGTACGACGTTAACTAAAAATTACCATTACCAAATTGTTCGAGTTCCGATTCCAGAGGTACTGTATAACTTTTCTGTAGTACAACAAAAATTTATACTTGAAAAATATTCATTTGGAATATCATATTTTGTAAACAATCTCTTCTGCTATGATACATGTCTTCATTCATTCGAGCGAAGATTGGCAAGATTGGCGCAACGAACAAATGAGGATTGCAAAGCAATACTAAGGGGTTGGCGAGCAGGGCGTGCCTCCTAGTTACATTCGAGTTCGACACTCGCAGATTTTTTTAAACTCTATTTGGAGGATACGAATTCGGCTTTCGGAAGATATTGATATGAATAGGTTGTGGTTCAAACATGCATCCGATACCTATGTTATATATGGAATTAAAAGGTTTTTGTGTTGTTTTGGGTTTTATTTAATAAGGGGCCGTTTGGTTAAGCTGAATGAAATGAAAAGCTATTTGACTTTGCAGATTCTCCATCAATTCATGTCTCGATATTTTCAGGGCCACGGTATCCCGGTTGGAAGAGTAATAGATTAGCATCCAGGTAATGGTCATTTTAATTAACGTCGTACTAGAGCAACACAACGGGCTATTGACGACGGTCCGTGATCAGTCCCTTAAGGGAAAGATCCGAGGACAACACCTCGTAATTTTAAACCACGGTCAGAGGATTATTATCCAGAGGAATGTTCAAATCCAAAGACCGTCGTGTGTAAAGAGGGTTGGTGCATGTTAAATCTGTCGGGGGTCAAATGCCCTCACGTTGGCATGGTGTGGAAGTTTGGAGAGTGGGTGCCAGATCAAGTGTGACCACATCATCTCACCGTGATTCAAAATAACGTGGAGTTTTTCCTCGCATCTTTCCATTCGGATTTGAACTGATACTGATCTTTCCCTTTAGGGATTGATCCCGGACCGTCGTCAATAGCCCGTTGTGTTGCTCTAGTACGACGTCAACTAAAAAATTACCAATTACCAAAAATAAATTGAACGAAGAACAGGGTGGTTTATGGTGATGGAAAAAAGAAGAATTTACTCAAGAGATGCATTTCGTAGGGATTTCTAGGAAATGTGGATCTCTCGGAACTGACGAGAGAAAAAATTGTATCCAGTCGCAAACAAAATCCAGACGGGAAAAGCATCCTTGGGTCTGCATTTACTCCAGTCTCATTACAAAGTCAACTCTATGGAAGCTAATCAACACCCAGATACAGACCCAAGGTTTTCTCCAGAGAACTGTCATTTTTTCCATGACTTCAAACCTAGCTCGTGTTTGGAGTCGCAATTACATCTCAATGGCGAGAACTTGCAACCGTGTTTACGCTCGAGACTCTCTTTTTTTCCCGTCAGTATTTTCGTTCATTAACGACGCTTTAATGGGTCATCCGACATATTAACAACACTTGATGCGCTCGGCGTAAACACTGCCACCGACAAAAAAGAAGCCCAAGTGATAACAGAGGTCCGAATCGACGCCTGGGCCATTTTGGTGGTGGCGCCGACAGATTATCCAGACAAGGTTTGTTTGAAAAGACACTTAGTCCCGGGCTATCAGTTTTAGTGGAAATAAATATGCATTTCCCTCTCTTTGTTTGAGTTCAAGATTAGGGTCGGAGCCATTTAGTTATATGGCGACAGCGGGTTTCTTCGCCAGGGTCCGATTGTCGAGACTTGGCAAGTTGTTGAATGTTATTATCTCCTTTTGGGTTTGAATTAACGAAGTGACCGTCATTTCATGGGTTTTTTCAGTGTCTGAAATGTGCATGTTTTGTTGGTTATGGGAAGTGACGATGTCGACATGTTGGCGATGGTGACAGCTCTTGGCCAAGGATGAGTAAATTCATGACGTTGATATTAAGTGGTGTGGCTCGTGCGAACACATTCAGTACCACGAAGATGAGTTAATTAAAAGAGTATTAATTGAAAGGGCTTCTCTAATACTCGTCCTTTCCAAGTCGTTTAGTGGAATTATGTTTTTAAAGGTTCTCTCTCTTAATCATGATATATCCTATAACAGTGATGGCGAACCTTTTGAGTTCGGTTGTGTCAAGAACTGGTGAAACATAGCTTTACTCGAGTTCCGTATAGCATTTGAAATATCCATATTTTTGTGATATTTGCAGCCCTAGTACAAAGAAGTTAAACTTTTTATATACTAGCCACGCGTGGCTAACCCGACGTTGCCCGTGCCCGTTATCTAAGGTATTAAGCTGTAGTAAAATTTTCCGCAGACTTCAAATCCGTTGAAGATATATTCAATTAAAAAATTACTTATTCAAAGAAAATCATATTTTTAGGTATCAATCCAAATTGAAACTTTTTGCAAATTTCAAATCCGTTGAAATTTTTACTCTATCTTTAACGGTCTAGGAGATAGAAAAAAGAACTGACTTCAGGAAAAAAGATTTATCGTCTGGCTGGAAATTTATTCGTCCGCGCAAAATCAAAGCGGAAATGAAAAAAATAATTTTCTCCGCGTACTGCGGATGAAAAAAACTTGGAATATTTCCAAACCCTGATTGCAAGGTCATATGGGTAGAAAAAGTTCTCCGCGTTTGAAAAAGCAATTTAGAATAAAAATTAAATTCATTAAAAAATTTTCTAGATTGAATTTTAAAATTCGCCGCGACCCAAAAATTGCAAATATTTTGGACTACCTGAGTGCGAAATCTCATTGCTGTAAGTGCCATACAATCATCAGGATTTTGCGGCCATAAACAAACAAAACACTTCCTTCTATAATATTAGAGATTTATTTAAACAGCAAAAACACAAATAGTTTTTATATTAGTGTCTTTTTTATTGCTTAATTCCATTTGCTTAATCTTCAATGGAAGGTTGGTATTTCGTGCACTTCAAGTCCAAGCAATTTCTACTGCTACCAATTTCATCTGTCAGACGGTTTCTAAAAAATTGGTTTTAATATTAATTAACGCCGAGAATAAGGTCTCAACGACGTATATAGAGGGGGAAATTGTGGATTAAGCAATCGCTAGATTTTTCAAGGCGCTAAAAGCGTCCGGTAATTGGTTCCAAGCACTCCAAATTTCCGGTTCCATAGCGACACTCTTTAAACAATTTCTTTCCAGATTCTCAAATTCGTACCACAAGTGGACAAATACTTGAGACCAGATACTGTTTTCCGAATTCTGAGTTGCATATCCAAATCATCAGGTTGCATCCATCGGAAACAATTTAATTCCAAAGTACTGTAGACGAATCCATCCGGATAATTAATTATTTCAACTGTCTGTTCCAGGCTTCTATGTTGATAAAATCTTTCGCAGGATTGTTTGCATTCGCATAGTAATATAATAATGTAATTCAAATATTTATCGGTTGCGTAAAAATATAATAATTCTAATATTTTCGAAATAGTGTTCAAAATTGAAATTCGGTAGCTATAACTACAATTAATCTCAATCTAAAAAATACCGAGTTTCTATTTCGAAATGATCCCTGAAATTTGCACAAACTTTAGGATTGAATATCTCAGGATATAAAGGTAGTAAACTCATAATATTTCATATTTAGACTAATTTAACGATGCATCGACACATGCTGTTTCATAAGAAATTTCGGTATGTGCAAAATTTTATATGGACACATCCCCTTATGCAATTTTTTAAAACTTTGAATTTGTAGAGCAATTTATTCCCTATTGAATAATACTTTTGAATTTGCTTTGTAATAAATAGTGCTCGAAATGAAGGAGCTGGATCATTTTTTTCCATGACTGTACCCTTCTTATCTGGTCAACGCGAACATATCTCCTATTTTTATAACACAACATAACTTTTTCAGATTGCACTTCAAACTGCGAATTCATTTTGGAACTGCGATTTCACATTGGGATTTGATATCTTTAAATAATTGTTTCTCTCTCTTAGTCATATAACTTCTTTTCACATATTTGTATCATTATGATTTCGGTAATACGGATTTATACATACATTACCCTACAATAATAAACAGGACAGTAAGATGTGATGGTATGAGGGAAATAAGATATGCTTTATAAGGGGGGTAGTCCCCCACGTGTTGCAATTACACTAGCAACCCTTCTGGGCATACATTCAACAAGGTTTCGATACACAGCTATGGGTATTTGTGTCCATTCCTGTTGCAAGAATGTCGCCAGATCAGCTGTATATTTCGGACGCGGATCCCTGGTCCGTAAGCGTCACTCTAACTCGTCCCACAAATGTGCTATGGGGTTTAGGTCGGGACTCTAAGCAGGCCAGGGAAGACGTTTTACATCCATATCTTGATACCACTGCTTGACAGAGGCTGCAGCATGACATGGAGCTTTGTCGTCCTAGAAGTAACATTCGTCCATTCCATCAAGTTGCCAGAACGTAGGAAGAACCTGATTGTCCAAAATGTTCATGTAACCAGGAACAACATGCAAAGGTCCCAGGCCATACCAAAAAAAAAACACCCCCAAACAAGCAGTCGGAGTTTATTCAAATCCGCTGACGTACGGTCCATTATTGTAGTGTAGTGCATATATCCGCAAAGGGACGCCTTCATATAAAATTTTGCATAAACTGAAATTTCTTATGAAACACCATGTCCCATGACCGTAGAATCACCCTGTATAGTACGTATATCGATAATTAAAACCTCTAATATCTAAACCTTTTGAACCCGAACGGAATACTCGAAAAAGAATTATTTTTCATAGTTTGATCTCATTCTTTCCACACGAGGACAAATGAGATTAATGCATTCAAGTGATCCCGGTAGTAATGGCAAATAAAACAACACTAGAGTCGAAGATGGAGGGTGGTTAACGGTCGCGGATAGTTTGCTTTCTTACAAACTACCTCACAGTGATGGGAAAGTACATGTACAGATTGTTTACTTCTTATCGAATCCGATCCTTCCACTGATCGGGGAATGTGAATTCGACTCCTAATTGATCAAGTACTAAATTCTTATCTCAGTTATTTTCCTTTTACAAAGTCATTGTTACCAGGGCCCGGTGCACACATCCGATTTTTCAACGTGCGGCGCCGCTGCGGCACCGAAGCTCAACTATGTACACATAACCGTGAAATGACGCAAGTACTCATTTCGCGCCATTTGCGATAAATATTCTATCGAAGAAAACGTGTTTATTTCGCTTACTTGAAATAAAAAAAGTATATTTTGAAACACACAAAATAGACGTTTTACTGGATACAACTATTTATTAATTAATATTTATAATCCATTTATTTATGAAAACAAGGTACTTGAGACCAGAGAAGCGTGTGCGGCGAGCTGCGGCGCCGTGGGGAACTGCGGTACAAATTGCACGCAAGTCGGGCGTGCGTCGCCAGAGGCATGTGTGCACTACTCCATTGGATCTAATGTATCTCAGACCGCACTTACGTTGCTGCAGCGGCCCCGCACGTTGAAAAACCGGAAGTGTGCACCGGACCTAAGGTTAACTTTTACCTCTTATAGTTTCTTTCAAATTATTTACTTGCCTATTAGTTAAATCGTAGAAGTTCGCAGCTATCTGCTAGGCCAAGCATGTCAAACTCGAGGTCCAGCCAACATATCGGTATTTAACAAATATTTTACTAAGTTTCGTAGCTTAATTTTTTAATTTCATATTACTAATAACTAGAGCTCGGATTTTGCATATTTTGCATAGATTTTTTTAGTCTAATGTTGATAGAAATTCATATTGAGTGTTTTTTTAACAATTTGCAACAACAAAAAGCCGAATTTATGTTGCATGTTTTTGCATATTTGGGACCATTTTGCATGTTTTGTGCATATTTGGACAATTTTTCTCTATTTTTAAACAATTTTACAAAAATATATTTTATTTTCAAAGAACTTTGCTCAGCGCGCTTGGAAGGAAGGATTTCAGAAGCAATCAAATTAAAATCAACTACGACTCACAAACAAAATGTGGAAAAGGCGCAAAAAGATAAGAATATTCAACAACCTTTCATCGCGTCAAAAGTTTGAGTCAGTTTCCCAATCTTCGGAGAAGAACGAGATGTACCAAGATCAAGGCTATGTTGAAATCCAATATTGCTCTTTATATATAAGTTGGAGAATAAACATTTTAGAGTCTTCTTGAAGAAGTACACAGGTAAAGAAATTACTCCATGGTTCCCACACCTTTATCCAAAAAAAATTCAAGGACTTTTAAGGACTTTTCAAAACCAAAAAAATATTTTTCAAGGACCTAAAATTTTTTATAACGACCTAAAACAAGGAATACACAAAAGTTGTCAGTTAAAAAGAAAAATGTGAAAATTATAAAAAAAAAAAAGACAATTTTTTTTAAACTACCGATATTTAAAAAAAGGAAGGTTATCAACAATTTTGGTTATAATTTAGATTTTCTTTCCTCACAGAACCTGTGATTTTTTTTGTTGCAAAGTAGGCTTCTTGTCTCAATGCTATCAGGCTACTTGCACACATAACAATTTCGGTCATGCGATAAAATTTCGTACGATAAATTCTTTTGGTGGCACGAAGAAGAGTATGGGAATCTTGTACACGGTTCGATCTACATGACACAATCTCCATTTTGCTGTCGTCCACTGCCTACAACAAAGACCGGACATGGTTTATTTTGTTTGACAAACAAAAGAAATCAAAAGTTTTGACTAGTGTTAGAGCTCTTTTATTCTCTAGTCTAAGTTTCTATCTTTGCGATCGTTAAAGATAGAGTAAAAATTTCAAAGGATATGAAATATGCAGAAAATTTTACAACAAAAGGATATCTTAAATGTGATTTTCTTAAAAATTTTATTTTTCAATTGCCACTTTTATATTTTTGCGCAATGAGAATTAGGCTTCATTTCTTTGGATGTGTGCCAGGTTTCCAATGACGTCCTGACTGCAAAAGCTAAGGTTTCCTAAGAAAGCGGTGCAGTTATCTAGGGGCTATAGATACGTCATGATGCGGCAGAGAGAGAGAGAGAGGTATAACAAGGCGGCCGTCTTAACGGATACTAGAGGTGTCAACGTAGACGTACAGAATACTGTGGAAAATGAACGATCTAGACATAGTATTATTAGTATATCACATAGTGTCAAAGCGCAAAACACCGGTTTCATTCAGAATGACGCACCTGCTGTGGAGGAAAACAAGTCTGGACAAGTTCCAATGCAAGACAAAATTACACAACTAGTTTTACAACAAGTTTTAAAAAAATCAAGTACTTTCAAGGACTTTTCAACAAGTTCTGTAATTTTCAAGGACTTTCAAGGGCCCCTAGTTAGTGAAAAAAAATTCAAGGACTTTTAAGGACTTTTCAAGGACCGTGGGAACCCTGTATGAATCGACAGTCAGGAAGAACTATATTACGCCAGTGTACGAGAAGGTTATACAAAAATACAATATGAGATAGGTGATTCCCCAATCTGGATGTCGATGAAACGATTGACTCCTGCTGGCGATACCTAATTTACGTAGAATTGGAGAAAAAAAAATCACTCCCCGATCGCTAGGACAAAGGGTGAAGCGATTAATAAATAAAAATTTGTATAATTGAACGAAATTGTGGCTCATTTTCCCTTTATCTTCCTCACTACCCTTTTTGTAATAATTAAAAAATTTGTGTTTGCAATTTCATATATTTCGGGTTTTTAGTGCATATTTTGGGATTTTGTAATGCATATTTCAGGTCACATTTTTCATATCGATCCGAGCTCTACTAATAACCAACCACAACATTCGCCAATGACCGAGTACTAGTCGTGTTGGAACAACGCACCACTGCCCTATCAATAGCATTTGATATTTTAGCAGCCTGTAATAAAATAATACTTAGCTATTAGTCTTCTACTGCCTTGCTGGTGTGGCTAACAGTAAATATTTCGCTTTCAGAAAACAAGAAAAATTCAGTAAAGTTGGAGTACCTGAATTTTACAAATATTTGCCAGCCAAATTTTGAAACACTCGAAAATTCACACATGAGATTATTTCCATGTTTGGAAGCAACTATCGGTGCGAGCAATTAGGCTAAGTCTCCACTTGCGATTTCAAGTCACGCCGATTTTTCAATCGCAGAAATAAAACTCATTGTTTCTAATACAAGTGCGCAAATTTGCCACTAAACAATCGCAGCGATTTGAAAGTTTCAACCGGTTCTGTTTTCGCTGAGACATGACTGTTGCTCTAAAAATTCATAAAAAAAGATCAATCAATCGATTACCAATTCGAAGACTCCAAATTATGTTTCATCTTTCGTTAATTTGTTACCATTTCTACCGGGCTAAATCGGATCCGGTTCGCTCACGAAATTCTTTTCCGAAAACTACCGTGCTAGTCAATCAATAGAGGAGAAAGCCAGTACTTGCAAATTCTGTCTTTAGGGCAAATGGTTGTTTAAAACGTCGCGTATAACAATGCGTTATGAAGCAACAGACGCTTTAAACAACCATTTGCCCTAAAGACAAAATATAGACGATAGAATATGCTTGGCTGTTTTCGGTATGAGGGATTTTCAGTGGAAGCAAACCAGCTGGAAAGCGAAAATTTTACTTTCACTATCTAGGGGTTACTCAATTGGTGTTATCTTAAAACGCAGTTTATCGCCGTTTGGCGTTTAATCTAAATGGCGCTGACCAATCAACTATCATGTATGCAATCGGAATTCTTTCTTTGGAATTTCAACGGACTAAAATAGCATTCGAAAAGCAAGCCAAGTCAAATCCCGTACACAAAACATGTTCCGCCCCAGATTCTACCGCCATCTACAATTAGCTTGACAGAAAAGTCACTCAGAAAGCAGTCTACGACAACACTGTTTACTTTCCCAATATCTAGACTAGGAGGAGCCATGTGTCCAACAAAAGATCAGCAAGGGACATATCCAATATTACAAACGTGCCACAGACAGCTTCTACCAGGGGCAGCCCTGGTCATTCATAAGCAGTCCAGACCTCAATAGACCAGGGAGGGGGCGACTGGATGACTAACACCCCATCATTCCTCAAACGTCAACCCCCATGCCTTCTTTTATGCGCCCCGGCAAATCATTACGTCTGTGTATGTGTAACTGATACGACGACAACAGCTTGCTTTGAAGGACTCCACTAATTAATTCGGGAACGCGTGTTCGTTCCAAGGGGTCGGCGCCAGACCATCCCCGCTTGTGTCCGGCACACGTGCCGCCCCACAAAGGCAGGACGGACTTGTCCGGCCAGCTGTCGTCGTCCCCCTTTTTGTCGATTCATTGCAGGGGAATCGTGTGGGTTCTTTGCCGTCTCTTTTCTCCTGCACCCCCGCGCTTGAAAGGGATGGATGGCTCGGAAAATGTATTCTTTTCGTGTCCATCCCCCCTCTCGTTTGGAGGATTCGGAATCGTTTGGCGGACTTCAAAAGAATGTTTGAGTATGAATCACGAGGACAAAATACTTTCTTGTTTGCGTTTGGTATTGAAAATGGCTGAGGGGAAAGCTACAGGGGCACATGCCCCTCCCCCCTCTCTCTTTGGGTCAAAAGTGCACTTGCGCGTGTAATTTCGATCATGCAATTTGACGAAAAAATTACGAGATCTACAAAATATCTAATCACTTTTGTTTAAAAGTATTGATTATGTGGGACAGAATTTGTTTGTTAACAGCCCTACTCAAGAGTAAGTGCTTTTGAAACGGGAATCTTTAATACAGTTTTCGCTCTCCGGTCGTTTTTTGCTGTACAAAATCGACGTATCGAATATGATCGACTGGTTGATTGATTGATTTGGATGCAAGGTCTACAATAGGACAAAATGTGCCAGGCATCGGTATGACTCATTTTAATCTTTGAAAGAAAACGATGTCTAATGTTTTGATATGAAAAGCTTTTTATAAGCAGCTAAAATGGCTGGCATTCGTTTCTGTTAAGCAAGTATAGTTGAATATGAAAAAGATTCACATTTTAGTCTTTTCCTTCCGTTGCCTTACAGTGGATTCCAAGTCAATGGTGTCATGGCAAACGAACAAGCGGACCTAGGGCTAAAGCATAGTCGGCCCAACATAAATCCCATTTATCTCTATGCAACATTAAAAGGCTTATATACTCGTCAATAAAGGCCAGACTTACAATCTACAGAGATGGTCTACAGCAGGGCTCGAAATAATTCGCGGCAACCACGGGAAGTATTTGAATTTCGAATGTTTCATTATTTCTCTTTCAAATACCAGCCATTAAAAAATTCTTAAAAATAATAAAACTATGTGCCTTAATGAGGATAATTGCGGATGGTCAGAACGGCACTGTTGTGAAGATCCTGTCAATCGCTTGATACATGTTATTTTTGGCTTTGGCTTAAGCCAGGCCTCGAAATAGATTTTTTAATACAGGTGCACAAGGTGCACCTAAGTTTTTAAATTAGGTGATATAAGAGCATTGATATAATGTAAACTACTTTATTAGTTGGGTATGTTCAGATAGGTTAGTAGTAGATAGTAAATAAAAATATTTAAGCATCTAAATTCTCCGGCGCACGGCTGTCGCGACAGTCGCTTCAACAGAGCCATCTGGAAAATGTTTCGATCATCGGAAAGTTCTGGTGGAGGTGGCACAAGTAAACCTTCCTCCTGTATAAACCCGTAATGGCCCAGCGATTTTGTTTTCGCATAGTGTGTATTTAGGAATTTTAATTACATTCCTTTATAGCAAGAGAGATCGATACTAATAGTTTGTTCCAGCATCAAAATAATATAAAACGTGAAAAAAAACTAAGACCTTTTTTTAACGTTAGGTGCACGGCATGCACCTAGCCGGAAAAAAATTAGGTGCACAATTTTATTTTTATGTGCCCAGTACACCTGTGTATTTCGAACCCTGGCTTAAGCTAACTAATTTCACTCGGGTAAGGCTGAGTAAGAGTATGCTTTCCTTAACTCAATACAAGGACGATGGTTTAATTTAAGTAAGAGTAAGGCACACTTTTATACAGCATAAGAATGTTGTTTTGATTAAGATTATGCTATTTGACACAGCACAGGGATGACAGTTTGGTTTGAATAAGACTAGGCCCTTTTGTTGATACAGTGTAAGGACGATGGTTTGAATAGAATATAGTACGTTTTTCTTTGACACAGTATAAGGATGATGGTTTGATTTGAATAAGAAAACGGGTTTCTTTGACGCGGAAAAAGAATGATGAATGATGGAAAGAACTTTGACACAGAATAAGGTTGGTGGTTAGGTTTAAACAAGAGCATGCTCTTTCTTTGCCACAGTATAAAGATGATGGTTTGGTTTGAAAAAAAGTATGGTTCTTTCCTAGACTCAGTGTATAATGATGATGCAAACTTTCTTGTTGGGATTCAAACCAGCTACTTACCGCCGAATGCTGGCGCTCACGGCATGGTATAAATGGACATCTCGTGTGGAAAACAAGGCAAATAAAATCTATGCAACCTCTTTGCATCACATGTATATTGATGTATATGAATTGTTGAAAAATTAATTTATTTCAATAATAAAAAATAGGTAAGTGGTGAGTTTTGAACAAGTATTAAAAATATTCAAACACATACAGTGATAATTTTTTTAAGTAAAAAGTCCATTTTGTGCAACTTGTTTCGGAATTGAAATTTCTCATGTTTTGAGAACACAATGGGAAAGACGTTTCGAATATTTTGAAATTCAAAAATTAATCTGATTAATAAGCGATATGAATTCAATTTTGATTTCTCCGAAGGAATTCAAAACACTCACATCAAACGATTTTCAAAACATTCCACAGTGAATTGGCACAAGACTAAACTTTGTGGGTTCTAAAAGGATTGTTTTAAACCATAAAAAAAAGAAATAGGGCTTCTCATTGAACATTTCCGAAGGCTAGAACACAGAAGACAGCATTGTTCGGCAGAAAACTTTTAATTGCTTCAATTTTATATACGATAACAAACCTCTCGATCTTTGGAGGAATTAATAGTAGGAGTCAACAGAAAAATCAAGACAATAATAACTTCATATATGTGTAGGAACGTCTTATTAATGAATCAGTAAGCACAATGTCCTTGGCAATCTCAAACCCACTCGTTTGGGGTCTACAGATACAATCCAAGGCGGATCAGGAGTATTGATTTCAATGTCGAATAAATATGGCGATGATGAAATTTCCTGGAATACCTTCTATGCATTTTCAGAGATTCATTAAGCCATGTGGTCTATACTCCACTTTCATAAATGTAATTCTTTGAACTATATAGATTTCATTGAAAATCAAGAAACATCATTTTATAAAACTGGGAGAGATTTTCAGTGTAAATAAACCAACGGAAAGTACGAGTAAGGTCTTCACTTCCGCTACTCCAATGTTCTCGCACAATATAGACAGGGGTTAAATTAAAAAATAGTTTACCGTCCTTTTTGGCATGTAATTCGTGTTGGCGCAAACAACTATCACACATCAATTCAAAACCCATTCTTTAAAATTTTTACTGTCGAAGTGATGAAATCGTATTCGTAAAACAAGTCCAGTGACGTCACATCCGGAAAAAGAACCGGAAATACGTTCCACCACAGAAGCACTGTCGCCACCTGCAGTTAGCTAGGTAGAAAATTTCTTCTTTTATCGGAAGAAATTGTTTTAATAAAATCTAAATTCCAATAAAAATAACAAATCTTTTAGGTAGTTATTTAATAAATGTCGTACTGGAGAAACAAAACGTGTTATTTACGACGGTCCGGTTTTAATCCCCAATGACATATCTCTCAAGTCTTTCACTTGACTTTTTCGTCGAATCATGAACCAAAATGTAGTCAATTACTTTCATAAAATGGAACAGGTCTAGGTAACAACACTCAAGTACAGACAGATTTTAAGCTAATTTTCTTTTGTTTTGAGTACAATAAATTGATAAACATTATGAAAAAAATTTCAACCTGATGGCTTATCCATGGCAGGTTTTGATTGATTCTCGTCCTAGGAAAGGTCATGTGGCACTAGCCTAAGAGTTGACCGGTGTATCAATAATATGAAAGATTTGGTTGTCGCTAAAATTTACTCGAGGAAAACTCACTTAGCTTTGAAGAAATAGACCCCTTGTACAAAAAAAGAAAAGGAAGTCTGGCATAGGACACAACACCATTGGTATAGAGGAGAAAGACCTGAAAAGACGAGATACTGGAATTGTTTCAGAGCTCGAACTTAGAAGTGGTATTTTTTTTTGTCGGTCGTTTTTGAATAGGACCCATTTTTCCTTTCTGCAGCGCCACAAGGGATACAAATCCCTGATAGTAAACTCCTGTGTTTTAAAATAAACGTCAGTTTAATTGTAGTTTTGGTTGTGTCGTGATGTTTTATTGGTTTGCCACTCGGCCCACACTACGTTACATCTATACATATAATTCTCTTACATGGCACACAAAAAAGACGTTTTTTTTTTATCGCGTTTTGGCAACACTGTGCGATTGTTTGTTTGCCACGAATCCTCTTGCTTTAACTGAATTTATGGCGTTTTCGGATGAAATTTTATTTTTCCAATGCAGCGCTCAGATTTCGAGTCAAAATTTGCTCAAAATTTTCATTTGAGTACCAAATTGTTCGAGTTCTGATTCCAAAGGTACTGTGTAATTTTTCTGTAGTACAACAAATTTATATTTGAAAAATATTTTTTTGGAATTTCATATTTTGAAACAGTTCTTTCTGCTAGGACACATGTCCTTATTGATGCGAGCGAAGCGAGTTAGGTTCGCACAGCGAACCAATGAATTGCTTTGCAATCCTACAGGGGTTGGCGAACGCTAGCGAGCAGGAGGTGGACCCCCTAGTCATATATGTGATATACGAGAAACGCAATCCAGGAACACTTGTGTCAGCCATGTGAAAAACGGGATTCGCAACCAAAGACACCATTGCGTCAACCACTTCATCTTAGCAACAGCAGATTTCCCGACAGCAGACCAGACATTGGAGGACAGTAACCAATCCGAAGCCAGCCAGCGCTCGCGGCGAGAGAAAATATATAGATGGCGAGGATGATCACAGGAACAGGAAACTTGAGCAGGGAGATCACAGGAACTTGAAAATACCTAATTGTTATATCTTATCATTCGTAAATGGTCTTTATCTGTAATTTGTTACATCTCAACAATTAAAATTGTTAGAAATGATGAGAGTTCTCGACTACAATTCCTCAAAACCAAAGAACGGGGCAACTCGACCACAATACATGTACAATGCCCAACGTGTATATTCGCATAGTACCTATTTCCAAGAAATGTTTGCAAACTTCCGCAAAACAACGCAGCAGAGGCAGACGTGACGCCACCAACCCACCAAAGGGGGTCAAGTCTACGAGCGATTGTGAAAAACCGAAACACTCGCGAGTTGGCGCAACCTCGGGCATTCCACGCTTGGGGAAAAGGAGATTATTATTTATCGCCGGCATCTCACAACCCACTGGACGGAGTCACTTGAAATTCATTTCGGCTAATTAATTAACCTTGAATCTAATTATTAGGGAGGTAATGGCAATTAATCAAGTCGTTTCATAGCCCGTTAATTAGGTGCTAGTTTATTGCGTATTCAGCTGATGTTCTGGAGGAATCGCTTTTGCCACTGTGGGAGTGCCGCGGCTGAGGACGCCAAGGAAACGGAGTGTGCGTCAATTAACAGCTGGCGTCCTATCGTACGCAAAAAAAAAAAAAAAAACGCATCGTGTGTACACTTGTAATCGTGGAACATTTGTAAGCTGGAATCCGGATGAGGTATGGCGACGACTCCGACGAGTTTTCGCCGGTGCACGAGCCACTTGATGCTTCATGAATATTCCCCAGGAAGATTGTCTTTATGTTGGGCGATTTTTTCCTTCAGTCTGCTATACTCTGTTTTGAAAATATTTTGCCGACCAACCGGCATAGTGGTTAAGGTGTTAGACTCTAGATCGGAAGGTTCCTGGTTCGAATCCAGGTCCGGGCATGGATGTTTGTAAACGTATGGTGTAGAGGCGGCTGGTGCACCTTAAATCTGTCGTGGCCGAAAGTCCTCACGTTGGGTTGGCGTGGAAGTTTGGAGAGTGGGGTGCCAGCTCAGGTGTTGCTTCGTCATCTGACCGTAGTTCAAAATTACGAGGTGTTGTCCTCGGATCTTTCCCTTAAGGGACTGATCCCGGACCGTCGTCAATAGCCCGTTGTGTTGCTCTAGTACGACGTTAACTAAAAAATTACCAATTACCAATTTGAAAATATTTGAGACTGAAAGGCCCCACTGTGCCGGCCAACAGGTCTAGTGGTCAAGGTGTTGGCCTCTGGATCGGAAGGTTCCTGGTTCGAATCCGGGGTTAGGGCATGGATGTAAATTGTACTGTCCTTTGTTAGGGACAATGATGGTCCACCCACTGGGTGCCCCTTCACAAGTGACCATCACTTCTGGCCTTGTATAAGGCTAAAATGACCTCGGTCAACTCTGTACTTTGTATTGTATTTGTATTTGTCTTCGCAATTGTACTGCATTGCCATTGGAAATAGAAAAGGCCCCACTGTCTCAATAAGTGTGGCTTCTACCATGGCTAACTGGATTGCTTCTAGATCAGGTAAGTATTTAATTAACGTATCAATGAAGGAACACAACGGGCTATTGGCGACAGTCCGGGAACAATCCCCGATGGGAAGGATCCTAGGACAATTCCACGTAATTTAGAACCACGGTCGGATGACGAGGTCACACCTAAGTCAGCGTTTCTTGAACAGGGACGCATACCTGTTAAAACCAAGGGCCGCATAAATTGACTGACTGATGTGGGGGACACCAAAAACCATGAAAGTTTTGTCTATCATTTTTTTGTCACATATTTTTACAAAATAATAATAAATTAATTAATTTAATTCCATGCGAGTAGATATTTTAATTAACGCCGTACTAGAGCAACACAACGGGCTATTGATGACGTTCCGGGATCAATCCCCTAAGTAATTCCATGCGGGACATTGGAATGCGATTTAACAGATGTTTAAAAATTCAATTTGCTTTTTGTAGTAGCAAAGAGCAAATTTTGTTCAAAATTTTCATTCGTCAAGATGGTGCTATTTTTCGATTTCTTAACTTTTCTTCCCGGCACCTTAAAATAAATTTTTTTACTGACAAACTTTTTGCAGTTGGGTATGCCAGAGAAGTGTCCATAAAATTTAAACCATCCATTTCTTCAAAATGTGTTCAAAATTTTTTAAATTACAAACAAAGTTGAAAAATTCAAGAATTTTTAAGGGGTATCTTCTTTTTTAATTTTTATAATATAAGTTTGATTTTTTTTTAAATATAATATTCCTTTAACTATAATCTAAATTTACAGGTATGGAATTGAAGATACAAGGGTTGTTCAAATGAAAAGATACGAAACGACACTGTGGGTATATATGAAGACTTTATTCAAAGTATACACCATAGGCATGAGCACAACGATCCCATTGATTAACGAGCCGAAGGATTCCATGTTTCCAGAATTCCTGTGGCCGTGACGAGACCCAGTCCTTCACAACGTCCTTGAGTTCGTCGTCCGAGTTGAAGCGCTTCCCTTTCAGATGTTTTTTCAGGGGACCAAACACATGGAAATTGCAGGGCGACATGTCCGGGCTGTAGGGCGGATGGTCAAGCTGCTCCCACTTGAATTTGGCCAGTTACACGTGTGTGACCCTGGAGACGCGTGGACGCGCGTTATCATGGAGCAGAACCACACCCTCCGTGAGCAACCACGGTCTTATGTTCTTGATGGACCTGCGTAGGCTTCGGAGTGTCTCACAGTACACATCGGAGTTAATGGTTCTTCTGTGGTCAAGGAATTCAACAAGTAGCGGACCTTGGATGTAGAGAAAGACGGTAAGCAGATGTTTTTTCAGGGGACCAAACACATGGAAATTGCAGGGCGACATGTCCGGGCTGTAGGGCGGATGGTCAAGCTGCTCCCACTTGAATTTGGCCAGTTACACGTGTGTGACCCTGGAGACGCGTGGACGCGCGTTATCATGGAGCAGAACCACACCCTCCGTGAGCAACCACGGTCTTATGTTCTTGATGGACCTGCGTAGGCTTCGGAGTGTCTCACAGTACACATCGGAGTTAATGGTTCTTCTGTGGTCAAGGAATTCAACAAGTAGCGGACCTTGGATGTAGAGAAAGACGGTAAGCAACACCTTCCCTGCTGACGCCACGGCTTTGAACTTTTTAGGGGGAGGTGACGACGCATGCTTCCACTGCATGCTGCCCCGCTTTGTCTCTGGCTCGTAGTGATGGCACCAGCTCTCATCACCTATGACGATCCGCTCCAGGAAAGCAGGGTCTTCATGATACCGAAACAGATGTTGAAGTGCTAGCCCCATACACAATTCCTTTTGCTGGTCGGTGATCTGCTTTGGAACCCACTGCGCGCACACCTTCCGATAACGCAACCTGTCGTGAACAATTGTCCACACTGTTCCAACGCTGACATCCACCTTCACCGCCATCATCCGCAATGTGACACGCCGATCACTTCTCACTTGGTCGTCCACCTTGTCGATGAGATCAGCCGTGATGACTGTGTTTGCCGGGCCTGGTCTCGAGTCATCAACCAAACTCTCACGGCCTGCACGAAAACGATCACTCCATTTTCTCACTGACTTGTCGGACACACAATTTTCCCCGTATACGGTCACCATCCGGCGATGAATAACGGCCGGTTTAACACCTTCCGCTGTCAGAAATCGGATAACGTCTCGCTGCTCCTCAATCGTCGAATTTTGCAATGTGAACGCCATCCTGTCCTCACACGCACTGCCGCGTCAATTGGACGGCGCTCTTTATAAGAGCCTCTGCTCTCTCCTGCGCATGCTCCGATCCACGCCGGAGATTTCAATCGCATACCTAGATGTCTCGCTACGTTCTCCCATAGCGGCATAGGCAAATATGTTAACGGTTTCGTTGTTACGACGTTTCGTACCTTTTCATTTGAACACCCCTTGTACATTGAATAGAGAGAGAGAGAGAGAGAGAGAGAGAGATAAAAAATAAATCCTGAAACGCTATGTAAAATACCACAAAAAACGCCACTTAACTACACATTTATATTTTTTAAACGAATTCTACTCACAGTAATTAAAAATGCCATACCTGTATTTCATAATAAGATTCTATACAGGGTGTTTCAGTGAACCGTTTCAGAACTTCTAAGAGGGGTAGGGTACATCCTGACGAACCAAAATCATATACCAATGGGCAGTCAGAAATGGTTTCCTGACGCGGTAGATGGCGTTGTGCGAAAATCAAGAGCTTTCGTGTAGGGAATCTTCATCTCGCACAAGAACGCCAAGTTAGTAGGATGGATGATTACACGATCGCAGAGTTAGCCGATATGCATTTGGCGTACGGGACTGCAAATTGTAGTGGGCCAGCCGCACAGCGTTTGCACGCGGAACGATATGCGACGAGGCGTATCCCCAGTCATAATTTCTTTGCAAGACTGCACCAGAGGTTAGCTGAGACAGGTTCATTAGAAAGAGCTGACAGGGACAGGGTAAGAACAGCACGAACTGCAGACGTCGAACAGAATGTGCTGCAGCATGTACAGGGGAATCCAAGACCGAGTACACGAAGTGTAGCAAACGAAGTCGGGGTTTCCCATTGCAGCGTCTGGAGGATTCTCCGAGAAGACATGCATCCGTTTCACGTGCAGCGTGTGCAGACACAGCAACCGGGGGATTATGCACCTCGTATTGCTTTCGCACAGTGGTACCCTGGAAAATGTGGTACACATCTCCTTTTTCCTGCTGAAGTGTTGTTTTCCGATGAGGCATCCTTCACAAGGGAAGGAATTTTCAACACGCATAACGACCATATCTGGGCGGTCGAGAACCCGCATGCAATACGACGTCGTGCAGCACAGATTCGATTTTCGGTCAATGTATGGGCCGGTATTATGGGAGATCACCTCATCGGACCTTACCTGTTACCGTCTCGTCTAACCGGACCTAACTACTTGCTCTTTCTGCAGAAAGTATTGCCACAACTTTTGAGAGATGAACAGATTTCTGCATCGACGCAACAGACAATGTGGTTCCAACACGATGGAGCCCCTGCCCATTATAGCGGAGATGTTCGTAACTACCTGGATGTCACATTTGGTCAGCAGTGGATCGGACGTGGTGGTCCCGTGCGTTGGCCTGCTCGGTCACCCGACCTATCATGTCTTGATATTTATTTCTGGGGTCATCTGAAATCGCTAGTTTATGACACCCCTGTTGACAATGTTGAGGAGCTGGTTGCAAGAATTGCAGTAGCTGCCGTAGAAATTCCAGATATGCCTGGAGTATTCCAGAATGTTCGGATGTCCATGCGTCGGAGATATGAGGCGTGCATTGTAGCCCGTGGAAGAAACTTCGAACACTTACTTTAATCCATGTACCTTTTGCTTCTTTTCATGTATTATTAAAATGATTTCTCACTTACGGTCTCTTTTCGTTACGGTGCTTCTGTGTACAACACCGCTTCAGGAAAGCATTTCCGACCCCACATTGCTATATGATTTCGAGTTGTCAGGATGTACCCTACCCCTCTTAGAAGTTCTGAAACGGTTCACTGAAACACCCTGTATATAATGTACAAAAAAATTTGAAGTCAATTGACTGAAAATAAAAAAAAAGCCTTTGTATTTTCAATAAGATGTTTTCAAAAAATGAATGAGAAAAGGCAGTTTAAAGTTTTAAAATTAAAATTATAAATAAAATTGGTTGAAAATTTATTACGGTATTCAGTTTGGTTCTTTCTGACAAGGCTGAAGATTCTCACACTCTGCATTGGAATGGGGGATAAGCAGAATACAAAGCTTAAATTTGGCGAATTTTAGAAGTCCATCAGCCCTACTTTTTTTTACCTACCTTAACCCACTGCATATCAACAAGGTCAAGTCCTTCTATTATCACAGATAAAGCTTCCAGTTGAAGACAACAAAACTCTTTTTCCAACTCATCCATTTCTTCGTCTTTGCACTTTTCAAATTTTAGTGGATGGTTGCAGAGAATGAAATATTTCTCGATTGCTCAATCAAAGTATTAAAAATTAATAAAAAAAGTAAAACCATCCGTAAATCAGTAAAATTAAGTGGAAATCCGTAAAAAAATACAGATAATCCGCAAAAGTATGGTCCATCTTCCGACTGGGCTGAAACACACCATGTCAAAAAAGAGCTATGAGAAAACGAAGGGGGAAATATTATGGTCACCACGCGTGTTTTTTAATATATCTAACCTACATACTAAGAAAAAGCGACTCAACTTCACCAGACTAGGGCTAGGCCTCCACTTGCGATTTCTAGTCGCGGCGACTAAAAAATCACTGCCGCAGAAAATCTACAAGGTCCACACACTGCGGTAGATAAATCGCTGAATTAGAACAGTTTTACAGTGGATGTTATTAAAACTACCTGTGTGATCGCTCATTTACTTCAGGAGAGAAGTAAAAGGAGGAAGTATCGTTATTGGGTACATCAAAGTCAAAGATTATTGAAAGGGTACTTTTACAAGTTATTTGGAGATTTATGTGAGCACCCTGAAAAGTTTTTCCAGTATTACCGAATGACAAAAGTAGTTTTGACGAATTGTTGGGAATAACTGGCTCATCAATAACAACCTTCAAATTCTTTAAATTCTTCTTTTCAAATTTTTATAATAAGTAACTCTGTATCGATTACTATTAATATTCGTCCATCATCACCTCCAGTAGATTCGTTGTCAGACATTAAAAACAAGTATTTGCAGTGTTTTAAACAGAGACCAGAACATGACTGCTTCCGAACTACGACTAAACTATCGCAAGTGGGTGTATATCCATGCCTGACCGTGTGATTCATTGAGTAGAGCGGCACTCTAAGTAGAGCGACAGTCGCGTCGCACTGAAAATGGAACCGGTTGCAACTTTTTTTATCGCTGAGTCGCAAATTTGTGCACTTGTATTTGAAACAATGAGTTTTATTTTTGCAACTGAAAACGCAATCGACTAGAAATCGCAAGTGGTAATGGTAATGGTAATTTTAGTTAACGTCGTACTAGAGCAACACAACGGGCTATTGACGACGGTCCGGGATCAGTCCCTTAAGGGAAAGATCCGAGGACAACACCTCGTAATTTTGAACCACGGTCAGATGACGAAGCAACACCTGAGCTGGCACCCCACTCTCCAAACTTCCACGCCAACCCAACGTGAGGACTTTCAGCCACGACAGATTTAAGGTGCACCAGCCGCCTCTACACCATACGTTTACAAACATCCATGCCCGAACCCGGAACCTTCCGATCTAGAGGCTAACACCTTAACCACTATACCGGTTGGTCGGCAGAAATCGCAAGTGGAGGCCTAGCCTAAAGATTAGATCTCTGATCTAGAAAAACTGATATCTCGAAATTTTTTGACTTGTAAACAGGCGATAGTCGACAGCAGACAGAAAACCTTTCAACTCAAAAAGTGAGGACATGTCCCCCTTTCGGGCACCACATGGTAATCCTAGAAACAACACCGTTCGAATTCCTCACAAGACGGAACGGAAAGACAACTCTGGTGAAGATCCGACTTCGCGCGTATTTAGAGAAAAGGAATTACCTTCGAAAAACAAAACATCCTATTCTTTCTGCAAGTTTGCCATTCCGCTCCCCATTTCTCGCTTTGTTTATTTCCAGTCTGACAGACCTCGGCGCCACTCGAACGCGCGAGCGGCCATTTTAGAACAATATATGGAACGTTTTTAGCAGCTAGTTCAAGAATAGACGGGAAAGAGAGACAAAGATTTTTCAACGCCTGTGAGTTGTACAGGAAATCCAGTGTCTTATCTATGTCCATTAGGTAAATCCAGAACAACGAGGCTTTTTGTGAAAACGTTCGCTCGAGAATAACGCGAACGGCTGATAATTGGCTCAATGATTGGTCTCGATCGGTCTACGTTCTTTTTCGAAAAACCATCATCTGACCGCGGTTCAAAATTACTCAAACATGTCCTCGGATCTTTCCTTTAGGGAATTATTCACTGACCGTCGTCAATAGCCCGTTGTGTTGCTCTAGTAAGACGTTAACAAAAAAAATTACGTTCATTTTCGAAAAACAGGTCTTAACATACTATAAATCGACCGTTTAACTGCCGGGGCGTAGTTGCCCGGTTGGAAGAGTAACAGATTAGCAACAGGTGGATTTCGAGTTTGAATTCAACCGCAGACCGTCGTGAACAAAGGAGGCTGGTGCACAAATCAGTCGTGGCCTCAAATGTCCTCGCGTTCACGAGGTGTGCTAGTTTGGTAATTTTTTAATTGACGTCGTACTAGAGCAACACAACGGGCTATTAACGACGGTCCGGGATCAGTCCCTTAAGGGAAAGATCCGAGGACAACACCTCGTAAATTTGAAACCACGGTCAGATGACGAAGCAACACCTGAGCTGGCACCCCGCTCTCCAAACTTCCACGCCAACCCAACGTGAGGACTTTCGGCCACGACAGATTTAAGGTGCACCGGCCGCCTCTACACCATACGTTTACGAACATCCATGCCCAGACCCGGATTCGAACCAGGAACCTTCCGATCTAGAGGCAAACACCTTAACCACTATACCGGTTGGTCGGCGAGTTTGGACAGTTGGGTGCCAGCTCGGGTGTTGCCTCGTCATCTGACCATGGTTCAAAATTACGTTGTGTTGTCCTCCGATCTTTCGCCGCCCGCCGACCAACCGGTATAGTGGTTAAGGTGTTAGCCTCTAGATCGGAAGGTTCCTGGTTCGAATCCGGGTCCGGGCATGGATGTTTGTAAGCGTATGGTGTAGAGGCGGCTGGTGCACCTTAAATCTGTCGTGGCCGAAAGTCCTCACGTTGGGTTGGCGTGGAAGTTTGGAGAGTGGGGTGCCAGTTCAGGTGTTGCTTCGTCATCTGATCGTGGTTCAAAATTACGAGGTGTTGTCCTCGGATCTTTCCCTTAAGGGACTGATCCCGGACCGTCGTCAATAGCCCGTTGTGTTGCTCTAGTACGACGTTAACTAAAAAATTACCAATTACCGAGGACAACACCTCGTAATTTTGAACCACGGTCAGGTGACGGATCAAATTCCGGAACAGAAGGGCAGTCTAATATCTCTCGTGTGCAGCAGTAGGCCGGTTGAGAAGGTGCTGATTAGCGACAGGAGGGTTCCGAGTTCGAATCCAATCAAATACCGACGTGCGTAAAGAAGGCTGGTGCATGTTAAATCTGTCGTGTCCACATAAGTCCCCATATTGGCGCGGTGTGAAAGTTTGGAGAGTGGGGTGCCAGCTCAGGTGTTGCCTCGTCCTCTGACCGTGGTTCAAAATTACGTGTTGTCTTCGGTAATTTGGAAATTTTTAATTACGTCGTACTAGCGCAACACAACGGGCTATTGACGACGGTCTTGGATATATCCCCTAAGGAAAAGATCCAAGGACAACACCACGTAATTTTGAACCACGGTCAGATGATGAGACAACACCTGAGCTGACCCGTTGGTCGACGTGTTATCTTGAGATATTTCCCCTCAATTTTGATCCCGGACCGTAACAAAAAGCCCGTTGTGTTGCTCAACCGCGACGTTAATTAAAATACCTAACTACCTTTTCCCAAACAGTTGAGCCGACCAACCCGTATAGTGGTTAAGGTCGGAGCCTCTAGATCGAAAGGTTCCCGGTTCGAATCCGGGTCCGGATGTTTGTAAGCGTATGGTGTAGAGGAGGCTGGTGCACCTCAAATCTGTCGTGGCCGAAAGTACTCACGTTGGGATGATGTGGAAGTGGAGAGTGGGGTGCCAGCTCAGATGTTGCCTCGGCATCTGACTGTGGTTTAAAATTACGAGGTGTTGTCCTCGGATCTTTCCCTTAAGGGATTGAACCCGGACCGTCGTCAATAGCCCAGTGCTATAAATCAATGAAGAAAACTCTTCCGGCTCAAACTCATGACTTAGGTTGATTGATATTAATGAGCCGGACCACTTAATCATCGCACACACTACCTTGGTCGACCACGTCCACTCCCCGTCGCATCTGTCCCAGGTAGAGTGCCTATATAATAAGAGTGGCGACGTACGGGAAACACTTTCTGATTGGCTTAGAGACCTTTTCTACCGCCCGAGGCGGTCTTTTCCTAGCTCCCGTAGACTTAACATGGGTAATTGGTAATTGTTTAGTTAACGTCGTACTAGAGCAACACAACGGGCTATTGACGACGGTCCGGGATCAGTCCCTTAAGGGAAAGAACCGAGGACAACACCTCGTAATTTTAAACCACGGTCAGATGACGAAGCAACACCTGAGCTGGCACCCCACTCTCCAAACTTCCACACCAACCCAACGTGAGGACTTTCGGCCACGACAGATTTAAGGTGAACCAGCCGCCTCTACACCATACGTTTACAAACATCCATGCCCGGACCCGGATTCGAACCGGGAACCTTCCGATCTAGAGGCTAACACCTTAACCACTATACCGGTTGGTCGGCAATTACGCATGTAATTGAGCGTTTATATGATTCATTTATACCGAATGTATCCATATTATAACAATCATATGCTTTTTGTTCTCCCAGAAATGAATTATTAATTCGCCCGGCAACCTTCTGGAAGACGATTCTGGAAGAAAAATGGCTGCCGCACATGCGCATTGGGCCAAATTTGGTCCCTTGTCGCCACTCTTATTACATAGGCACTCTACTAAGGCCTTCCTCTCAAGTTTCTTATTAGAGGTTCTCCCTAGCCTTTGGTTAATCCGCTGTGGGTTTTTAATAACTCGGTACGGAGGGGTCTGCTTCCACTCGAGAGAGAGAGAGTTGCTATAGTACGATGTTAGTTAAAAATTACCAAATAGTTGATCCAATCCCGGAACAGAAACGCAGTCTACTAACCCTCGCACTGAAAAAGCTCCATTCAGCTTAAGGCGAAAACTCAACGTACCACAAACGGTTTTTTACGAGCCTCGTGGGCACCGCTTGACTCCTGGAGCCAGCGAAGGGAGCCTAAACAAATCAGGCCCAGCGGAATTCACGAGAGTTGCAAGCTTTGTATATATGAAGACAGATCGGCGAGGCGGATTTGTTTTTAAAGTGTAGGGCGGCGCCGAAAACACGTCTACGTTTACGTTTGTCTTCAATACTCGAAGGGCCTTCTTGTATCGGTGAAAGAGGCTTTTTCCTGATGCGCCGACAGCTCTCAGGTTGGCAGAGTTGGGGGAATTTATCAGTTGGGGGCAGAGGTTGTGCAACTCAACTCGGGATTATAAACGAGCTGCTCCTTAACGAAGTATTGTTGATGTTTTTAGGATCGTTTTCTGTTGGAACGAATTTCCCCCGACATCGTTCGAACGAATAAAAAATGTTTTCGTTGAAAATGGCACTTTTGTGTCCAAAAAAGAAAACTGATTCACATTGTGAATTAAACCGTTTAACCAATCATAAGAATCATTTGTCAGAAAGCTACATACAAACGTCGAAGCTTGGTAGGTAATTTATTAATGTCGAACTGGAGCAACACAACGGTCTATTGGTACCGGCCTGGATCAATCCCGAAGGATAAGATCCGACGACACTCGGACATTTTGATCCACGGTCAGACAACGAGGTCACCTGAGCTGGCACCCCTCACCACTCTCCTAACTTCCACATCCCGTCGATGTGAGGAAATTTGAACACGACATATTTAACGTGCACTAGCATCCACGTACACGACAATCTTTGGTTGGAACACGTTTCAAACTCGCAACCCTCCTATTCCAATTCCGCAACCTTCCTATAATCAAATAGGCTACGAATTCCCAATTGGTAATGGTAATTTTAGTTAACGTCGTACTAGAGTAACACAACGGGATATTGACGACGGTCCGGGATCAGTCCCTTAAGGGAAAGATCCGATGACAACACCTCGTAATTTTGAACCACGGTCCGATGACGAAGCAACACCTGAGCTGGCACCCCACTCTCCAAACTTCCACACCAACCCAACGTGAGAATTCCCAATTGGATAATAGCCATAACGGCGTTGGTTTGCTTCGCAAACCAACTGGGAATTCGTAGTCTATTGTATAACAGCCATCACAGCGTTGCCCGACGTGCAAGTGTCATCGACGCTCATTGTCTAATGCGGCCAAATTCGAATTGAGAAGAGATCCAATCGGCGTGACGTCACAAACTCAAGAAAAAATATAAAAGATATTCAATTTTAAAAATATTTTTTTAAAGAAAATCATATTTTTAGGTATCGATTACATGTGAAATTTTCCGCAGATTTCAAATCCGTTGATATTTTTACTCTCTTTTTAACGATCTAGGAGATAGAAAAAAGAACTACATAACTAAAGTTAAAACTTAATTCGGTTTTTTATCGTCCACTGAAAAACCATTCCTTTGCAAAATGAAACGGGACAAATAAATTTAGAATTTGTCATGTCTTTATAGTGTTGCCATTCCAAAGAAAACAATAATCAAATTCCAATAAATTAATTTAAAAATGTTCTAGATTGAATTTTAAAATTCGGGCGAGATAGAAAAATCGCAAAAAACTTGGACTACCTGCATGAAAAATCATATTATTGTAGATGCCATAGATTCGTCAGGACAGTCCGTCCAGATAGACACTTCCTTTTATAATAGTAGAGAAGATTCGAAATTATCCTTAAGAATTTGGCGAACACCAATTTTTTCAAACAAATCTATTCACAAATTTAAAAAAAACGAAATTCGATAAAAGACGGAGGAAATTTTTTAAATTAGGGCATAAGAAATACATCCAAGCTAAAAACGAGATTATTTGCAGGCACCCTTCGAGCAGATTTGATTCATCTATTTGAGCACTCAATGTCCCAAATATTGCCAGAAAATTTTATTTTAATTTTGTAAATAGTTTATAAATTACTCAAACATATTCCTCAATAATTTCTAAATGATCGGAGTATTTAGACTTCAGTTACAAGCTTTTCTTCAAAGGAGTCTACACAATCATGTGCTTTGATATTAAATGAACTGCACAAAGCAGAATTATTTGTTTGCCGTGATTGTAAATTGCTTTTTAACAATCTCTAGTTATTTGAAAATTTTCTTGAGCAGGAAACTGCTAGAATCGTTAGAGGCAGAAACAGAGAAAGTGGAACGAAATTCGGCAATACAAAGATATTTTCGGAAGTAAAGCTCAAAGCGCTAGAAAGTTGATGAAATTGGTTTAATCGAAGGAAATTCAAATGAATGCTTCTAATTGTTCCTATCAAAAACACCAAAATGTTTTAAAAAACACCAAAATGTTTTAAAAAACACAAGTGACAAATTTACAGAACGGTTTTCCTATTCAAAAACTTGTGAACAGCTTCTCTTACATCATTTTCTCAGTTTCTACGAAATTCCAGAAAAATTATCTTTAATAATCCAAGAAATCGTTTGTGGCTTTCCATATTCATGGAATGGTTCATAATCGAAGTACTATTTTTCTACAAGCATGGAAATTAAAATGTATATGCATGCCAACTTTTTTGTGCAGTTTTATTTGATGAGTACAACATATATTTTAGAAATTCCAAGTTCCCAAATTTTACTCTTAATTCAAAAGTAATCCCAAATACAACTTTGTGTTTTCATAAACTCACATGGTCATTGTATAAAGTTTGCAAGTGCTATGAGTTTTTTAATAGTAGATACATTTTTTTTAATGTCACCACACCATATTATTCCCTGAAAGTAAAATAATTTTATTCAAATTTTCGCTTGTGTTTAGGAGGAAAATTCCTACTAACTGTTTATTCTTCCTTTTAACGTCCTGCACTCTTATCTGTCTGTAAATAAAACAATTTACACTAAATACAAACAATGATCCAAACTAGAAAAAGCCCTTTAACAGAAAAAAAGGTCCTCAAATACAAAAACAAGTCCAGGCCCAAAGCATTAATTACACTACGTTTACAAACATAAACAAAATATACATTTTGAAATTGCACCCAAGGAGTAATTTAGAAACTGAGAAAAGGTTTTAGAGTGCCTGACGTTGGACTTTCTGCTCTAAATTTCTAACCTTGATATCAAAAGTAAATCAGGTTATTGAGAAAACTCAGACATACAAAATGACAACTGAATCTAAAACTGCAGGCGTCAAAACAAATATTAAAAGTGCAAAATACGACAACCTCCAATTTCAAACACTGATATTCAAATAAATTTTTGTTTTAAATACAAAAGCAGAAAAAGTTTGTAACGTAAAGTAACACAACAACATGAAATGCTTTCTTTTCCGTTTTTTTTTTTTATATATATACATTTTATTTCATTTGAGGTACAAAATGTACAAATCGGTGCTTAGATTTAAATAATGTGTGAAATGTGAGCAACACTGCCACCAATAGATATAAGTAACTGAGGAAGATGTCCTTCATATGCGTGTTCACAAAGAATTCCAGAATTATTTTTGTTTACCCCAGATCAAGTTCTTATCCAAGAATTTAAAATCAGATGAGTTAAATGATGAAAGAACAAAATTTTTAGTTAGCACACTTCCACTTAATGAAAATAGCTTTCAATCATTCTTGAGTTCAGCTTTCTCTTCATAACTAAGAAACTGACAGAGAATTGATTTCAACTTTTCTTAGTTCAATTGCAATGTGTGCACAATGCCTACATCCAACTCTGGTGACTAATTTTAACACTTTCTCATAATGCAAATATCATCTAATTTGAAATAAAAAGTAAGCTTTTTTAAACCTGAATAGTTTTTCCTTCTTAGTTTTCATATTTAATTTAATTTAAAGTTATTGCATTACAAATATTAAGCAAAAATATATATACAACTTTGAAAAAATGCTATAATTTATTTTTATATTTTAATATTGATTGAAAATTCATAACAGTATTGCCTTAATCATAAGAATGGAGAGAAATTTATGCTATGGAGGAATTGCTCTGTAAAGGGAAAAATACTGTTTAATAACTATTTAGCACTATAGCATGAAGCCGAAAGAGCTTTTCGCAATACAGGTGAACATATAACAAAGCTAACATAATGTAATATTTGTTTCACTAACATATGTGGCACAGAAATCGGCATTATTTGTGTATTGACCAGTGGCAAAAAATGTTCCTGGATTTGCTTTTATTGTCAGTTATGCCACTTTGTTAAAATGTGATTTGTGTTGTGTTATGGTCAGTTTGGAGTTTAATGGTGCAAGGGCCATATATGGTGAGTGCAGTGCCAAAGACAGGACAACGAGGAGGGGGGGAGGGGGAATACAAAAGGGTTGGTGAATGCAAAACAGAAGGGAGGACAGATAACTTTGGTACCTCAGGGTGCTGTGTTTGGTAACAGAATAGAATTAAAAAACAGAACACTTATCATTTTAATCATTACTCTTCAACAATCTGTTGAAGAACAGTAACGATAAAGTATAAAAAGATTAAAGATCGAGATTGATATATATATGTGTAGGAACGGAATCCTTTCGCCTCCCCACCTACTACCGAAAGGAGAAGGAACTATTTTATCAAGGAGACGGATCACCAAGAGCGCTAAGGGGAAAAGGCTTGATCCCTTGCCCGCGGCGGAGGGTCTTCAGTTTTTTCTGCGACCGGAGAGAGTTGAGACCTGCGTGGCCACTCTTCCGTACTTTTTATGCGAATCTTTTGAGACCTCTGTGGCTCATATGTGTCCTCTGTGGACTAAATAGCGAGTTCCCTGAATCAATGGTGTGATATCCTCTGTGGATGTTATTGTAATTTTGTTATTGTTTCAGAACATTTACATGCGATTAGTCCTTTGTGGACGTAAATGTGTACCATCTTCTATTATTTTAATAAATTTTGTCTTTGACAACACGTGGACTCATTCCAAAATACCAGATTCAGTGCCCTTCGAGTGTTGACATCACATATATATATATATATATATAAAGAGAGAGAGAGAACAGAATATTTAAATGAATACACAATTGCCTGAATCTCAAGTAGTTGAGAAAAACAGTGAATAGTTTACAAGCTGATGGGATGCAATGAGGTATTTGCAGGTGCGAGGGTTTTGCTTACAAATGATCTTTTCTAGTATTTGTAAGTTTAAAAATCCTTAAATATTGCGTTTAAACTTTCAAAATAATTTTGAAATGATTATAAAATCAATTAAAATTTTGTTGAAAACGGAACAAAGTCATGTGATCCGAAAACAGGCCGCCATTGGATGTGACGTCATTGCGCATACCTGAGCTTTTGTTTACATCTCTCATCTATGCTCCCTGTACACTCGCAATTGCTCTTGCTCAACACGTGTCTATATTGATTCGCAAAATTATTTCATAAGCAGCAGTAAATAAGATAGTACCTGTTTATAAAAAGTACTTCATGAACCAACAAATCACTAGTACAAATACTGTTTACAAAAGGGCAATCATAAAAAATAAACAAGTGAACGGTTCAATTAATAATTTAAAATATTATGCAGAACAGAAATATTCGAAGCATTTTGAAAAAGGTTTTAGAAATGCATAAAGCCCTTTTACACTAAGTATCATTACTGAACTTGTCCAAATTATAAACATTTTACCAAATGCAACAATCAAGATGGAAGCAAATTAATACATAAAAAAATAACCTTCATGGCGTTTTCACTTTTGTACTTTTACATCCAGGTACTATACAGTATTTATATGTAGAAACTCTTTGTTCTCTGTGTAATCTTCTAGATAAAAACATTATGCAGAATGAAGCAAGCTAAACACACATGGCGAAAACGAATGTAAATAACCATAGCAACGCCGGCGCAGTAGGTTACTATGCACTGTGACGTCACACAGCAGCCATTACGAAATTCCTGGTTTTACCGCCAATACCGGAAACAAAAATTTAAAAATTAATATCTCGGGGAATAGTTTTCCAATTTCCATAATATATACGTCATTTTTCATGGATTTTCATCCTCTAACATAACAAAATTGAAACAAAAAAGGTGAAAATACCTCATTACAGTGGCTTACATTACATTAGGAGCATAACTAAAAACATGAATGAGTTATGCATATTTTGTCATACTTATCATAATAATTTAAACTAACACATAATAGAGATGAAATGTGCTCAATGTTATCAAAAAGTATAATCAATAAACCCTTTGACAGACCTGTGCACAGTATGGAATTTATTCAGGAATCACATTTGAATTTAATCCAAATTAATAAGCAAGTTGTTTACTTTTTACTACCATGTTTCTTATTACACATTTATAATTATAAAGTGTTATTGATTGTACACTGCATATTTGTTGTTTTTATCTTTAAAAGATTGTAAATATGCATTCTATATGCTTATTAATAAGACATAATGAAACGACTATAAGTGAAAACAAGTAAATGTTTTGTTTATCATCCATTTGTTATTTCCAACACACAGAAAGGCAAAACAAACTGCAGTTCCAACCAAATCAAGGTCTGTATTTCAATAAACAAAAATTTAATTAACATAATTTTGTGTTGTAATACATGCAATTGCAATGTACTTTATGCTGCTATTGGCATGCATAACGTAATTTATCAGAATCAAATCTAGCTGAATCAGGTAATAGATTTATTTAGTTACAAAGCAAAATAAGAAATTTATTTCTTCATTTGGTTCACTTCAAAACTTATACTTTATGGCTCTTTCTATTCATTATTTTTGGAAAACTGTTTAAGAGATTTATTGAGTTCAACATTGAGTTTAACAATTATACTTAGAGGTAATTTTGGATTTAGAGGATTACCTTTGTGATCCATGAAAAACATGAACAATCAATTTACAAATAAAATGACAATTGATAAAAAAAAAATTTGTATAATAGGTTTTAAAAATAGTTTAATTCTTTCTAAAATGTTTTGATGTATTTAAATGCTACACAATTAGGTTAAATTGAATGCTTTAAAGTGTGCCACCAGTAAAATAATTGGCAGATCAAAATTAATACTAATTTTCTTGCAAAATATTACTGAAGACGATTCAGATTTTAATCTAAATCCTTTTTGAAAATATATCAACATCAATCAAGGGCTCAAAACAAAAATGTTTTTTTATAAGCTTACCAGAACAAATTGTGTGCATGTGTTTATTTTTAAGTTTATAACATACAGGGACACATACACTAAACAAACAGTATAGAATGGAAAGCTGTCTAAAAATTCATTTCTCTCTCTATATATAATACTCCATCTTGCTTCTTTTTTTAATAAATTACATACAACAGAATGTTATAAAACATTAACTACATACAGCAAACCCTTCAGAAAGTGTATTGCAAATGAAATATTTGTTTCTACAAAAAAGTCGTTTATTTCATTAATTTTCAAATAAAAAAGGCCTATTACTTGAATAAAGTATATTTGTGACATACAAGATATCGTCACTCAAAAGTGCAAAAGGTCGTATGTCTAAAAGATGCATTTTTCAGGAGAAAAAACTAACAGGGTTCCCATTCTATTTCAGAAATAAAATTCCCCGACTTTTCCAGGTTTTCCAGACAATTTTTTACAAACTTCCAGGTCATACTTAAGCAATACACAACATTTTTTTTCGGTGAAAAGCCTAGAAATAATTTAGCATACAATAGCCAATAAAAACCAATTTAAGGATTATACACTGAAAAAATTAATACACAGAACATAAGTATTTTTGCATTAAAGTAGGCCCTCAGTAGGAGAACCATCATTGCCCCTAACAAAGGACAGCACAATTTACATCCATGCCCTGATCCCGGATTCAAACCGGGAACCTTCTGATCCAGAGGCCAACATCTTAACCACTAGACCGGTTGTCGGAAAAAGTGTTGTGCCCATAATAAAGAGACCCTTTTTATTGGCTACAGCAGATGTGTCACCCTGACAGGTTGTGCAAATAAAAACCGTAAGAAATTTACGTAAAAATAGATTGTTCTGTGTTTCACCAGTTCACGTCGTAATGTATAGAAGCCCTCGTAAATGCAACTTCAGAACTGGTGAAACAGAGGTCACATGACGGATTTTTTGGTTTACACTTTTCGAAAAGAATTGTTTATGATTGCAACCTCAGTGTTACCAATACATATTGAAAGAAAAATTAAGTTTTTACTTCAAAGTTTATGTAAAAAATATTGAAAAAAGCGGACTCTTATTCACAATGGCTGATGAAATTATTATACAACATACTCAGAAGCTATAAAAAGAAGGGCTTTCTAAGAAAAAACGAAGCATTGAGTAAATCCTTTAACCCTCTGACTGCTCAATTTGTAGACCGAAATCGCTACAAAAATCGTGTATTTTTGTTTTTGCATATTAAAAATCTATATATATTGGAGAATTGAAATATGCATTTTTTTTCTTTCTACAAAAGACTTTTTATATAGATTTTTATCATGAGAAACTAAACTGTCAGAAGTTATTGTTAGCTATGTGCACAGTAATTCCCGGATTTCCACGGACAGGAACTGGAGGACGAGGAATATTCTTCATATCAATTTTGCACCACTGCCTAACGCTTTGCAAGTTTATTGAATCATGATCAGATTCATCACTATCTGAGGAGCAGTCCGAAAAATCTATATCACTATCACTATCAAAACTAAAATCACTTTCAGAATCTGATAAATCATCAGGAATATATACTCTGTCAATCGCTGAACGTTTTCTAGCAGCCATTTCTGATTAGAAAAAGGCACAAAGTTAGAGCGGTAAATACAAAGTACCTTCAAATGCCGCAATTTAGTGGATGACTAGCGACAACTGTTGACCAAAATCTAAATTTAACATCTAACACTGTATGTAATTTATTTCATTGGTTAAACGGTGAAAAAGCGGGATGCGCTCCTCAATAAAGATAGAAAAACACCTGCACGCGAAAATCGCGGGATGAGCAAATTTTGCTATATTTGAGTTGCCCGTGGAAATCGCGGGATAATCAGCCAGTGGGTTAATAACTATAAAGAATATTATTTATTCCATTAAATTTACAAAAATCAGAAAATATCAATAAATGGACTCAACCGCACTGGCTACTGAGAGTGACTCTGACAATACTGCATTGTAATAGTTTTTAGTGGTAGTCAAGTTCACCACGCAAGTGAAATCAGTTGAAAAGTACTAAAACTAAAGAGGTTGAACTCTTTAAAAAGGACTAGATTCCTTATTTTTTTTATTATTATTAATCATATTATTATTCAATATTTATACTCAAACAAGTGATGCGTTATTTATAGATTTGAACAGCAAACTTTAAAAGTTATTACAGGCTTGATTAGTACTGTTGCATGTGCATGTATATATATATATATTTTTCCTTTTTTGAATATTCCAAAAAATGTTCTTATTTGCTTTTGAGTTCCATCCATTACACCAGAAAATTGCAAGATGATTGTAAATGATAAATTTGGACCAGGGTGTAAAAAAAATCATTAAAAAATTAATTAATCAGATTTTTTTATATTTAAATTGGATTTTTTATTTAAATCAGATTTTATTTATTTAAATTGGATTTTTTTATTTAAATCGGATTTTTTTATTTAAATTTCTGTAATCCCTATACATTGTTTTCATAATAATTATACATAAATTTGTTTTACAAAAAATTGAATTTGTGACATGACATGTAAACCAATATTTATTTTAAGTAAACAATCAGAATTTGTGACATGGTAAATCAATATTTACTTACTAAAAATCAGTTTGTTACATGGTGATACATTTAAAAAAAATAAAAGCAAAAGGTAAAACATTTGTTTAACTTTAAAACACAAGTTGTCATCCTACATAGTTTTTCTTGAGTAAATTACATCATCGTGATAACAATTTTATCAGTAAGTGTAAGTGACAGACCTAAACTATAGTCTGAGAAGTAGAATAGAGGACAGAGAAATAATCAGACTATAAAACTGTCAAGCAGCAATAATAAATGAATTTTCACTTTGTTTTAATTCATATTGGATTTTTCTTTCTTCCTGCTGACATTTTAATGGCCTTGTGTGTGAAAATGTATATTTCTACTCTTTAATCTCTATTGCACACCACAAGAATAAGCTGACAAATGCCTCAAAAAACTTTACTTTCCACTTTTTTTTAGCAAATAAAATCAGTCACCCCTTTAGTTTATAATTTTGAATCAAACTGTTGCATACTTCCTTAATATATTACTCTTCCTGGCATTCAGATTTATGATGTCATGTGTGTTTATATTACTGTTTCCAGTATATTCTAATAAGTTACAACTGTCTGTTGCAATCTTTTATAATATGCAGTAAATGACCCAGTCTGAGCTGGGTGTAGCCATTGGTGCTGAAATCACCATTTCAGAAAGATTAAAGCATTTGACCACTTCTGTGATTTTCCTATCGCGTATTTACTTAGCTATAAAATGTAAGATTAGTCGTGATTTAAATCAGTGATTTTTTTTAAAAATCATTTGATTAAAATCATGATTTTAATTGTTGATTTAAATCAAGTGATTTAAATCTTGACACCCTGATTTGTACTAAGATAGTATAGTAATAATTGGATGAAAAATTTATGAATACTGTTTTGATGAAGCAGTTGTTTTCGAAATCACAAACAAAATAATTTTCTAGAGTTCTGTATGAATACATATAAGAAAAAATAGTTGAAAAAAAAGATTCAAACAACAGAAGATTTTATTCATAAATAAAGACTCCTTTATATTCTCTATGAAATTTCTTTAATGTGGGACTTTGTACAGTCAAAATATCATGCTACATAAATTTAAATTTACTCACCCTGTTATCATATTCTTTTACATCCAATATTAGTTTCAAGTTCAGCTTGAGGCATTCTTCAATTCCTTCTTCTAATGTGGGAACTTTTTCTCCCTTGAAACGATCTCTGTATGAAGCAATCAGAATAATTAAAAATATATATATCAAATAGCATACAATCTAAGAAACATAAACATATATAAAGTAAATCTTTTTTTTTTTTAATTATAGAATTGCTAGCTATAAAGCCCACTGACATAAGAATACAATGGACTCTAGAAATAACGTATTGCTAGTTGAGTGCTTATTATTACCTTTCTTGGAGTAATTGTATGTAATGAGTGGGCATTGAGACAAATCCTAGATATCCTTTATTGTTCACCTATATTTAAACTCAAAATACTCAGAATAGTAAGTAAATTAATTAAATTTCACAACTCAAAATTGCATTCCAATCTCAGTAATAATTTCAAAAAAATTCAGTAACACTGAACTCAATGACTGAATTAAACTCATTGCTCAAAACAACATCTCAATTAATAGTTCTAAATGGTACTAAAAATAAACATTACTTACACTGCCAGATATTGAAAATTTCATACTCGTTAATGATTAAATTATACTATCTGGGTTATCTGTGGACTGTGAGCAATTAAACCTATTTGAAGTATCATCTGGCCTAAGGGTCTGACAAAATTGGTTGACTACTCAACCTCAAAGTTTCTTTGAAGAAGAGATCTACAAGCTTCCAAAATGCTGGTGGAAATGTTTAGAGAATGCAGGAGACTATGTTGAGAAAAGTTAAAGGTTTTGTTTGTATTTTTTCTAAATCAATAAATGCATATAAAAAAGTCTGGTTTATATTTGGCTCACTCTGATTACTGTTAAATCATGTTATTTATAAATAATGCAACAAGCTTAAATTTGGAGTAAAAATATTTTATGTAAGTTACTTAAGTAGTTTTGTCACAATCAGAAGGTTTGATGTATTGAATTCTAAGAAATTTACCAATTTGTTGTTAAAGAGATATTAAGAGCCTGTCCTCTGAGAATTATTAATGAGCAAACCTACAATACAGAGATGCTCTTTTTAAAAGTAGTGAAATTAAATCATCATTCAAGTACATCTCTAGAGCATGCATGGAACAACATCAGGGTTCCCACTCTATTTCAGAAATAAAATTCCCTGGCTTCTCCAGGTTTTCCAGACAGATTTTTCCAATATGCCAGGTCATATGTAAGCAATTCACAACATTTTTAAGGTGGAAAACTAAGAAATAATTTAGCAATCAATAGTCAATAAAAATTAATTTAAGAATTATACACTGAAAAAATTAATACACAAAGCACAAGTGTAGCGCCCTTGTTTTCTACTAATGACTGTGTCGCCCTCTAGCGGTTAACGATATCAATCAGTCAAGAACCAAGTTTTCTGTATACTTAACTCTGTAACTAAATTTAATATGTGTTGTGTGTAACTTAGATCTCTTTAAAGATGTTACACTAAATTTTGGCTTACTGGCATTCTACTGCCTCACACTAACAGAAAACCCAGGGACATTCCCCGGCCACACAAGTAATTTTGAATTAAAATAACTTATTCAAAATAATCCAACATATTTGACTTAAACCAATTTACAATTTAATGTATCAAGCAAGAAATTCTCTAATTTAAGCCGGTGGATGAAACAAAATTCTTTACCTGTTAAACATTAGCTGTTCTTTTTAAATCAGTTGAAAAATTCTATTCATAAAATAAAGTGATTGGAAACAGTGTACAAATCTTAGTGGCTACTTTTCTCAAAAGCATCTGCGATGATCAATCATTTTCCAGGTCATTAAGGTGATTTCCCTGGTTTTAGATGAAAATCAGTAAATTTCCCAGATTTTTTTTGAATGAAATTAAATTCCCTGACAATTCCAGGTTTTTCCTGATCTGTGGGAACCCTAAACATTAGCCAATGGCAGGGTTCAATTCATTCAAACTAATTCACAGTGCAAATTTAAAATACATGTACAATTCTTAATTTAAGAAAGCAAAATTAGTTTGATCAAAAAAACATAACTTCTTAATTGTAATTTTTCAAGAGTGATAAACTTAAATTTTGAAATACATACACACACACATATATATAATACATACTAGCCACTGCGTGGCTAGCACGGCGTTACCCGTGCTGTACTTTGTGGGGTTAGGTGTGTTCATTGTAAACGTTTGTAAACCACTGGTGTTTGCTACGCATTCCCATTTGGTTTGCTTCGCAAACCAACACCACAGATAACGCCGTGATGGCCTCGTTATTGTGAAATTGGAATTGCGAAGAGATCCAATTGGTGTGACATGACAATTTCTTGGAGGGTGAGGTGCCAGCTGAGGTGTTATGTTATAATTTGACCGTGGTTGTACACGTATATTTGCCTTATTGGATAAAACTTCGACCCTAGTTAATAGGTAGTTGTAGTGCTTGAGAACGTTAATTAAAAATTACCCAATTTTCTCGGATACTTTCCTTAGGCGATTGATCTCGGACCGCAGTTAAGAGCCCGTTGAGTTGCTATAGTACGAAGTTAATTAAAAATTACCTCAGATCTCTCAATTAGGGAATCAATCCCATACCCTCGTTAATAGCCAATTGTGTTGATTTTGTGTGATGTTAATTAAAAATTTCCTCAGATTTCAAATTCGCTGAAATTTTTAATAAAAACATGTAGAATTTCTGTTGATTGTTGTATTATTTTTAAAATCCGTCTTATACACATGCATATTTTACACATTTTACTGCAATGCCAAAAATTGTATTTTCTAAGAATTAAGAGATTTAAGTTTTTGGAAAAGGCAGTTGAGAAAATTGAAGGGAGAGAGAAAACACGCTTTTGTACTGAAAACCGAAAAAATGAGTCTCTTCTTTTTTAAATTTTACAACTTGAATGTGTGGTGTATCTTATTTTTAACACAACAATGAAATCTGTTGATTTGGGCAATACAGTATATTTTAACCCCAAATTACTTAAATAATAGGGAGACAGAAAAATTAGAAATATTTTTGTAAGTTGAGGTAATTTTGAATAAAATAGATTAATAGACCAAAATAAAAGGTAATTATTTTTTATTTTGAGTACAAAGTGAATTATTTTATTCCTTATCTGAATTTTTAAAATTAGCAATGTTTGTAGATGTGAAATGCAACTTTAGAAACAATTAAATGAAATGAAATAAGTCTGTGCCATGTGGGAAAGGAAAACAAATTATAAAAATTAGCATTTTATACTTGATTATTTTTCCCCGAGATAGTATACATGTACACTTATTAAAATAACCATATGTGGCAAGAAATTGAAGTGATATCTATTTATAAAAAGTAAAAAGGTATTAAATTCTGTTGAACACTTGACCGTGGGAGAAACACGGTTTATTGAGACCGAGTCGTATTACTTTAAGTGATTGTGCCTTGTTGATGCTGACAGTGAAACTTAAATGAACTGGGAATTGAAGTTTTTTAAATTGGAATGGGATATCAGAAGTGATGATTGGTATTCTAGGAATGAATATGTTTAAACTTGCAGCATGTGTAGTGACGATGGTGGCTTGAATAATATTTGGCATGAGTTTCTTGACAGAGTGTTGTGCCATTGCATAGTGAAGGTGGATTAAGATTCGTGAGAAGTATAATCAGTGCTCCAATATGTGCGAGAGTACTCCAGATGGTTCCAATGTGTAAAAAAACTGCGTTGTGTGTTTTAAGGACTCATTTCTGTTATGCGTAATGTCTATCGATTTGTAAATTTAAAAACTATGGGGTAATTCTCGCAAGACTTGCTTTATGATGACATCGACATATTTATTTATTTGGGAAAGATCTGCCCTTTGGCAGAGCCATGCATGATGAGTGCTTTGCTACAACAGCAATATATCGATGAACCGCAGGGGTTGTAACCTTTTGGGTGTGGACCACAGGTGTTTTGACAGCAGTTTCTGTTAGCATAATGATGAAATGACGGAATGAACGGCAAAGAAAAGAGCAACATGAGTGATTGATTGCCAAACTTTAAGGCATCCCACAAAACGGCAGCGCTTGCTATACGTGTTGTGGAAGTGACAGAAACACGCCCGTCTTGAAAACTAATCCTACAAAAGTTGCAAACACTTTTTACAGCACTTACATACAACTCCTCAAACCCTTCACAATGCTGGCTTCTTATAGGACTGCCTTTTTTATATTTGTCGACACGAAACTGTGATTGGCTGTTACATAACACATTTGCATAGTTCTATCTAACTCTGCAGCAAATTGCAGCCTATCAAATTTAGATTAGCTTCCAGAAATTAACATTTTCCACGATATGCTTAACTTTTGCCAACTGTAGACAATTATAAAATGAAGTACTACGTGTGTTGTCTGTTCGGCGTGTCCTGACGAATCTATAGTACTTCCAATAATGAAATTTGGCACATAGGTAGTGTGAATATTTTACAATTTTATAGTCCACCACAAATTTTAAAATTTAATCCAGAACATTTTAAAAGTAATGTAATGATATTTAATTAATATTGTGTTCCTCCGAATAGCAAATATTCAATTGGTATTGACTAAATACGTATTTACAGTGCGTATGTAGCTGCCCCATTAATGGATATACTTTATAAAAATGTATTGCTTTTTTAAAAGCATATTAACTTTTAGTTAGAGTAAACTTTTAGTTTGGATTATCATAATGTACAATATAAGTATATATTTTTTTGTGTTTCCTCCATTTTTGGAACTGGATGACAGTTGTGCAATATGTTATTGCTTCTGTTTTAGAGTACGATAGTTTGGATTATCATTTTTAAAGCATATAAACTTTTTGTTTGGATTATTTGGATATCTTTTTCAAAAGCAGAGACCTGTTTCATCAATTTATTGTCGCTATGTATTCCGACATTGAATCGGAGAAGGTGTTGTACATACGACTGAATGAGATCACTCAGAGTGGAACAGTATGCACATTCGAAAGATGCATTGATGAATGGTGGAAATGCTGCGATAAAAAAACTGAAGAACACAAAAATCACTAAACTTCCAAAAAGATATAAAAACCAAAAGTAAAAGTTTATGCTTTTGTAAATTTATGTGTTGCATAAATTATTAAAATTAAGTATTGCTATGCTTTCCAAAAGACACCCAAACACAGAAACAAAATAAAAATAGAATTAAAGATGAACAAAATAACAGCCATTTCGCAATAACATTTTTTTTTTATTTACAGCCCCCAATATGCAAAAAAGGTAGTCATATAAGAAGCCAGCATTGGCAAAATGATGTTTAAATCGAAGACTAAATTTTTTTGCATATTTCTAAAAACGAAACCGTGATTGGCTGTTACCTAACACATTTGAATACTTCCATCTTACTGTGCAGCAAATTGCAGCCTCTGAAATTAAAATTGGCTTCTGAAAATTAAACAGAAACATAAAAACAGCGTTTTTTTTTTTGGGCCATATAACGAAATATTGTGGGCCATGAATTAAAAAAAAAAGGCAGTTATAACGAAATGCCATAGTTTTGTTGCTCTGTTAGGCAATTTTTTGTTTGTTTCTGTGTTTGGGTGACTTTTGGAAAACATAGCAATATTTAATTATGATAAGTTAGGCAACATAAATTTACAAAAGTATAAACTTTTGTTTTAATATCGTTGAATCAGAGGGACTCGGAGAGTGGAACATTATGCACATTTGAGAGATGCTTTGATGAAAGGTGGAAACGTCGCAATACGTTAACTCCACAAAAATTGCTTAACTTCCAAAAAGATATAAAAACCAAAAGTTAAAGTATATGCTTTTGTAAATTTATACGTTACATAAATGAACATAATTAAATATTGCTATGCTTTCCAAAAGACACCCAAACACAGAAACAAACAAAAATAGCATAAAAGATTAACAAAATAACATCATTTCGTAATAACAGTATTTTTTTAATTTACAGCCCCCAATATGCAAAAAAGGCAGTGATATAAGAAGCCAGCATTGTGAAGGGTCAGAGCATTGGTGTCATTAATAAAATAATGTTTAAATCCAAGACTGCATTTGTAGCATATTTCTAAAAACAAAACCGTGATTGGCCGTTACGTAATACATTTTAATGCTTCCTTATTTCTGTAGAGTGTATTGTAAGACGAATATGAAAAAGTTACTTATGTTTAACTACACCTATTAGTCCGAACCGACTTCAGTTTGTATCGTAGCGTGTAAAAGTAGCCTGGCGATAGGATTTTGAGTTGTGACGTGGGCTTTGTATAAAGTCGATGTTGGTCTAAGTACACTATAGCGACAACGCAGTAAGATTATGTCAATGTTATGCAAACATTACTGATATTTTCGTGAGGCAAAATGTAGCAGTGTCGCCTAAAGGGAGAAGCTGATACTAAACAAAAGCATAAAAACAGCATTTGTTTTGGTCATTTAACAAAACATTGTGGGGCGTAAATTAAAAGAGGCCGTTTTAGCGAAATGCCATAATTTAGTTATTATTTTATGCAATTTTTTGTTTGTGTCTGTGTTTGAGTGTGTTTAGGAAAGAATACGAATAATTAAGAATAGCAATACTTAAATTTGAAAATTTATGCAACATAAAAATGTACAAAAGTATCACCTTGAACTTTTGGTTTTGATATCTTTTTGGAAGTTTAGCAATTTCTGTGTGTTTTTGTTTTGCAACATTTCCATCCTTCATCAATGCATCTCTCAAATGTGCATACTGTTCCATTCTGAGTGATCTGATTCAGTCGTATCTACAACACCTTCTCCGATTGAATCTCGGATTACATGGCGACAATAAATTGATGGAACATGTGTTTGCTTCTCAGTAAAATGTTGAAATTCGAAAAGTATATCATGATCCTGTGAGCATAGAGCTACATAGAAGAAATGTTCTTAGTTTGCATAAATGATAGAAATCCAAGATTGGCGTGAGTGCAGTTAAAGCCCTTTTCAATACTGTGGACATTTTTAGGAAACCAAATAAAACAAAAATATAATAATAAATTAATTTTTTTAAGTTGTACATTAAATATCGCTTTTCTTTCCTTAAGACATCAAAACAAAAATGATAAAAATGTACTGTATAAAAACCGAAGTACTATACAGAAACAAACAAAAGATTGCATAAATGAAACAAACCATAAATTGCACAAAAGATTTTTTTTTAAATATCGCTAAACTTTGAAAAAAAATATCCAAATAATCCAAACTAAAAGTGAATATGCTTAAAAAATCAAAATCCAAACTATCGTATTCTAAAAAACAAACAATAACAAACGTATTGCACAACCGTTATCCAGTTTGAAAAATTAAGTAAGCACAATAAAAACATACAAATATAAAAGATTAAAACTTAACTCTAACTAAAAGTTAATATACTTTTAAAAATGCAATACATTTCATAACGTATATTCAGTAATACTAAAAGTGAAAATACTTCAAAAATCAAATTCCAAACTACGATAGTCTACAAAAGAAACAATAACAAACGTATTGCACAACCGTTATCCAGTAGCAAAAATGAAATAAGCACAGTAAAAAAATTTAAACATAAAAGTTGACACTAACTAAAAGTTAATATGCTTGCAAAAAATTTCAAAAAGGATATCCAGTAATAGGGCGGCTACACACGCGCAGAAAACACGGATTCATTCAATACCGATCATGACTGTTGCCATTCGGAGGAAAGGGAATAATAATTAAACATCGCATTAAATTAATTTTAAAATTTTCTAGATCAAATTTTAAAAATCGGGCTGTCTATAAAATTGCTAAAAAATTTGTACTACATGTGTGCCAAATTTCATTTGTGTGAATGCCATAAATTCGTCAGGGGAACCATTTCACGAACATACACACACACACAAAAACTTTACTTTATAATAGTAGAGATACATTTCTCTTACCGAAAAATATGGTTAGAAGCAGCATCGAACTCACTAATTTCACTAAATGTTTTTAAAGCTAAAGGGCCAAAGCCATCAGTTGTTCTTTCAACTGTGTCATCATGGAATAAGACAGCAATATTGTCTTTGGTAAAGGAAAGATCAATTTCAATGCCATCAGCTTTATTTTTCTTTGCCTGAAACACAAGAGAAACAGTTAGTTTGAAAATATCCATTCCAATTATGATTCTGGAATTAGATTAGTTGCTAAAAATAAATGGTCCAACATGCAACATTTTCAGTATAACATTTTGGTTTTTAATATAGAGAGACTAGGGGGCTCCGACTCCTGCTCGCAAACCAACACTCTTTTCGCAGAGTTAATCTGCCGTGAGGACGAAACCTCCACCCCCTAATCGCCTGAGTTCATTGATGTCACAGCAAGTTTCATCGAGGCTTTTATTCCCATGAGCCTCGGTTTCATAAAAGACGTTTGATGTTGGATCTCCGCGCGTCTGCTTAAGGAAAATTTTGTACACTTTCGTGAAATTATACTTTTTATTGCATCAAACTTATTTATGAACCAATTTCAAAAATAATTGTACCGTAAGAAAGGGTACATTCTAAGGTTTCCTGCGATGTTTTCAAATATAAAAACTAATAGTAATAAGATATAGATATGACAGGTTTTTTTTTTATGTTGCATGTTGGACCATTTATTTTTAGCAACTGATCTAATTCCAGAATCATAATATTATCAGGAACCAAATTGAAATTTCTAAAAAAAAAACGATGAGCTGCAAAAATTTATGTTTAGAGGCACTCTAAGAAAAACTAACGGCTGAAGACTAAAAATTTATACCTATGTGTTTTGCTCACTCACGGTAGAAATTTCGCTTTGATGATATCAAAATAAAACTACTATTATGGTGGATGTGCAAAATTTTACATCAAATTATTTTGCAAGCCTGTTTTGCTTAATCCAAGGAGTGTTGTAGCAGTGAAATAATTAGATGGAAAGTTCTTTTTTTAGAGAAGTCTTTTCAATTAGCCTTCTTCTTTGGAAACGTAAGAATTAAATACTGCTACTTGTGAATATTAAATACTAGCCACTGTGTGGCTAGCTCGGCACTGCCTGTGCCAACGCAGTGATGTAAGGTATTAATCTGGTGTACAATTTTCCACAGATTTCAAATCTGTTAAAGATATATTGAATTTAAAAATTATTTATTTTTAAAAATCATATTTTTAGGTATTAATCTAAAGTGAAATTTTCTGCAAATTTCAAATCCGTTGAAATTTTTGCTCTTTAACGGTCTAGGAGATAGAAAAACGAACTACATAACTAAAGTTAAAACTTTATTTTTATCCTCTGCTGAAAAATCATTCTTCTGTGCAAAATGAAAACGGAAACAGGAAAAATAAATTTAGAATCTGTCATATCTTTATGCGGTTGCCACTCCAAAGAAAACAATAATAATTAAATTTCATTAAATTCATTTTAAAATGTTCTAGATTGAATTTTAAAATTTGCACGACCCAAAAATTCAAAAAATTTGGACTACCTGTGTGCCAAATCTCATTGCTGTAAGTGCCATAGAATCATCAGGATTTTGCGGCCACGAGCAAAACAGACAGACAAACACTTCTTTTTATAATAGTAAGAGATATGTTGGAAATATTTATCATTATTATGCTGGTAAACACTAATTTTGAGAGTAAAAAAAGAATTTTAATGGCATTGTTACACCTGACTCTTCCTACTGTACATAACTCACGAATCCTTATTCTATATTTACCACAATTACAGTAAGAAAAGATTTCAAGAATTCGGCAACACAAGGAAAATTTTCAATTTTAAGCAACTAGAAACCTTTATCAAATTTAAAGTGAATTTGAAAAATCAATCAAGTAAACTTTTTAAATGCTTAAGCTTTTTCAACTGTGATTTGATGTCCTGCTTTTAGAATTTGCTTCAAAAGTTAAAATAAATTTTGAATTTCATTGTTTGTTTGGGTTTTATTATTTGTAAAGAGTAATTTTTATAGAATGGGAGGGAAATGATATGATTGGTGATGATAAACATTACCAGTTATGGCAATACCCATAGAATATGGTAACCCATCATAGGCTTTTCTGAATAGTCATTTGGGGATGAAACTTTCAATCGGCAATTCAAAAATTACGAACATATTTTTGTGTTACTAATTTTATTGTTCTATCACTCAAAATACATTCCTGAAATGTGTTTGACAAGAAATAGACACATTGAACTATATTCTTTCAAAATATAGCTTTTATCAGCTTTCCACTTTTTTTCCATTTTTCACTACACATTTTTAGCTTAAATATGTTTAAAATTGTTGTTTCTAAATAGATGAAAAGAAAATTTTTTATAGATTACAAAAATGCAAAATATTGTTGTCTATGTTAAGTAGTTTTTGAGAAAAATCTTCAAACAGGCAACATCAAGCAATTTCACACGTGCTCTTTAAAGTTTAAATACCTTAAAAAGCTTGAAACTTTAAAAATATTTAATTTTGAGCTAAAATATTTTGAATATTGTTTTTATGAGGGCTGTGTCAAACAAAGCTACACTACATTGCAGTGTATTTAGGAAATTGTTATATATAGAGACATTATACACTCAAGTGCAAGAAAAACTGGTACAACAGTCAAATACTTGGTAGACTTCCCACAGAAGCATAGAACCCTGAAATGAAACAAGGCAAGTACACCATGAGATTGCAAAGTTAATCTACAGACATTGAACACCATACTTCTTGCACAGAAGCCCACAATTCTGATATATTCCAAGGTGTATTATTTCTGTGTTCCATTGTAGTGCAATGTATCCCAGATGTGTGTGTGTGTGTTTAGTCTATAGATGCTTCCACAGATGCAACCATTGATGAGCATAGGTGGCAACAAATTTTAAACACAACATTTTGTTAAAGAAATAAGCTAAATGGTCATCTGGCAAATATGTGGATCCACTTCTTGTTGCGACAAGTAGCACTGTTGCTGATATGTTTACTCCTCAATAGTTTGTTAAGAGAACATAGGAAAGTGTTTCTGTAGTGAATTTGATATAGCAATTGGGCCTTATTTAACACTGGAGAAGTAAAAATAATATTTTGTATAGTTTTAAATTCATTTTATTTTTGTAGTTGTGTTTAAACTCACAGTGCAATGACATGGCCCTGGACTTTGATGTGCGTAGTTAAAAGTATATAAAGAGTTAGAAGCAAATACAAATGAATTTGTGCTTCTAACGAGAAAACTCTTGGGCATCAAATATGATGGCTGAATAGAAAATAGTCATTGAAACAAAATTTATAGATGTAAAATAACACTACTTTATATTTATTTATACAGATATTAAGATACATAAATGTGTATTTAGAATGGCACTTAAGAGTCTAAGAATTTTAAATGGGATGCCAAAAAGTATCAATACACCTAAATATGTATATCTATCAATAATACAAAAATTAAAAGTTTTTAACCTCCCTAAATATTAAGAGATTCATGAATCTATTTTAAAAATTTTAAAATCACATTTTTAATTTTTTTAGATTTAATTCTGATTTTTCAGAATGAAAGAATGCATAGAAACTAATATTATCTATATTTATAAAATATTCAAATTTTATTGATTTTATAAAATGTTTTGATGAATACTTTTACTCTGTTGCATACCTTCAGAAATATCCCATTTCTATACCTTCTCAAATACTAAATTTAAATGAAATATTTGTGTTGCATTTGTTTGAATCAAATGTTTCAATTCAAAGAGCCCCTGAGATAATGTTCAGATTTGAAGTAAAAATCAAAATCCAGCTCTTTTCTATGGGAAAACAAATATGTAATGTTCTCCAAATCAATTGGATTGTTTAATCCAATGAATTCATAAAATGAATCTTCTCTTATTAAATTTAACTTATACTTTGTGACACTGCATAGTATATGTAAAACTAATTTATGATTCAGATCAGAAAAAAATATCTATTTTTTTAAAGGAATAAAACGATGATGCGTAACTACCCAACAATTCAAACGACTAAATTACCTCTCGTATGGCTGCTATGGTATTCTCCGGTGCATCGTGGCCGCCGCCCCGGTGTGCAAAAATTGGAAGATCGTTAGAATTGTCTTTGAACAAGACACGTTTGGAAACATTCTCATCCACAGATTCAAAGGCTATATACTGCAGACCTACAGCCACACACACGACAACGAACGTGGTTAAATAGATTGAAAACATCAAATAATGCTGGAAAATGTAATAGAAATAACTCAAAAACCAGATTTGCAGGCAAGAGTATATGATAGCCACTGGTGGGATCCGTTTTATAATCATAGCCACCTAATAAAGAACAGATCTCATAACATTTTGATGAGAAATCAGAACAATATTCCGATATTTATGTTATCAGGAGTAAATAACAAATAGATAAATCAGCACATTTTTGTTTACAATTCAGATGACAAGCGGTACATGTTGGCGGTCACAGTATGAATAATGAAAATCAAGTTCTAAAATATCCAATTGTTATTTTTTTTTTTAATTTTTATTTACATTTATGACCATGAGATCAATAAAAACTTTGATGAATCTGATTCAATAATAAAACGCATATTTTTCTTCGTGAAGTAATATGTGCTTTAATAAAATTTGAATTATTTTGTGTGTGTTCAGGAAAATTCTATTATTCTTAACCGGGAAGAAGTTTTCTTTTATTTTATTTTCATTTCCAGATTTCATATGATTACCGTATACGATTAGTGATGCAACAACAGAAATAGTAATGTTTTAATGTAATTTTTTCTGATTTCTAAAAATTATTCAAGTGTGAATTGAAAAGCAACAAGGTTTTTACAAATGTCTGTGAATACAGCGCATGCAAATGGTGGAGTTCTAATTTACAATGGAGAAATGTAAGTAGTTTCTTTTTGCGCAGTTGACTTCGTAGTTTCTTCGTCATCCTTATTAGATCTTCAGAATTTATTTGCAATTGACCATATGGTGTCGATCAAATTGAAATCCATAACTGGCTGAAGTATTCCAAATCTAAAATTTATTTATTTATTCTTGATTTTTGTGCTGACGTAGCATTGACACTCCCTGTTTATAAAACTTTGATTTATAGTTGCATAACAATAAACAAGTGTAGGAACGTTAATTTAAGATTTGATTTCAAATTCTTTCAGTGAATATATAAGTAATATTGTCTCGCCATTGTTCATAAAATCTTACTTAAAGTTACTTAATTTTGGATTGCTTCTAAAGGAACTTGTAAAAAATCGTATTTGAGACCCCGAGCAGCACTATTTTGACAGGTGTCAATCTGGTATAGTTGTTTGAATTTGATATAAATCTTAGAGTGGGGTAAAATTAGCTATTGATCTTTTTAATTGTTTATGTGATGACCATGACCGGATTTTGTTGACATGTCATCTTTTGTAAACTTCATTGTGTGTCAATGTCCTTTTTTTGATATTTCAATCGTTTTTCGGGGGGTTATTTAGAAACTCGGATTTTTTTTAAGGATATTTTAGGAAATTGTTTTGGTTCGAGTTTTTAGCAGTTTTGTCCATAGATGTAGTCTAATATTTGTTCAAACATTCCCAAGTTGTGATCTTTCATCTGCTTTCTTGCCAAAAAATCTGATCTTCTACCCTTTATTGCAAAACAAATCCTTCCTCCAATTTTTTTTATTTGTTGGTAGGTTCTAATAACAACACTGGGAAATGAGAACTGCAAGTGTATTTCTCTGGTCTTGACAGACAAAAAGAGGAATATTGCAATAAACATTTGAATCTTATTAATTGTTTATGGAAATGTAATGCCCAAATCTGAATTTTCTGAAGAAGGGTTTCTGGGTAAAAGACAATCACTTCAGTTATTTACATATTGTATTAAAATATGAAGAAAAATTCAAAAAAAAAAAAGTTTTGTTTACATGCAAATTGGAAAAACATTAGCTTATTGTTAAACATTAGCATTACTAGTATATCAATTCAATTTTTAGGCTTTTAGTGTTTTTTTCTAGGTCAACAAATTTGGGCTCGTATCTGTTCTTGTTCTGTATTTGCTTAATAAAATAGCTAATTGTTTTTGATATTCCTGATAGATTTTCTATTTTGATGAAATAATGTAGTTATAGTACAATGCGGTAAATACATCAAACCTTAAACAGCATGACTCAAGTGAAATTTCCTGAAAGATATTTGTACTTGTGATATACAATTTGAAATTGGTGTAACAAATAATAATGGGGTTTGTTTTTTTTTGCATTAAATTAATATTTTTTTCCTCACAATTACATTTTTGTAAAAATTTTTTCAGGTGTAAAAAGTTTGTAATCAAAATATTTTGTATTTCTTCAATTTTTTTCAATTGAAATTGTTAGAGTTCCATTAAGGGTTCATTAAAATATTTGAAGAGAAAAAATTCAAAATATATATGGAAAATGGTCCTTTTATCCTATTTGATCCTAAATATTTAAAAATATTGTTATGTGGATACTGTATATTGATACCAATCACAGATCACAACATTTCCTTTGGCAATTGTGAAATCAGGGAAATTGTTTTCAAGCATTTTGTTGCCACCCTGAAATAGTGTCTTTAAAACCTTTTCACTACATTTTGCAATCATCTGAGTTGCTGAAACAAACTAGATCTTGTGCATTAGAATTATAAGCAAATTTCTTGAAGTAGTTCAAATGATTTTTGAAAAAGTTGATTTTTTGTAATATCAAAATGAGTTTATAATGAAAAAAAATATCAACTGTTAACTTCTACTTTATTTTAGTTTACTTAATGGAATTCTCTTGTATCAGTACAAATTGACTAGATGTTTGATGAAACATTACTATTCAATAATTTCGCATAGGATTAAGTGTTAAAGATTTAAACACCTCCAATTTCTAGGGTGTGATACCTACAGGTATCCAAAGTTTCCTATTACAAAATTATCAGATGTTTGTGACTATTGTCTATGATTGTTCCTTGCAATATATGTAAAACAGTAATATCTGAACCATAACTGTAGAAATGTAATATAAGATTATTCTTGAAGAGTTTTGTTGCTGAAAGCAGGCACTATGATCTAAAAGTAGATTGCTCTCTCTCTCTTCATTGCTGTGTGCTGTTTTGTATACATCTGTAACCTGCCTGGTAAAGACTTTGGTTCTTTACTTCATCAATACTTAACCTGAACTTTCCTAGACGTCACTGCTTGAGATCTTTGCTCGTATTCAAACATTTTGTAAACAAAATATGCAATTAAAATAGTTTTCTATCATTTAGAAAATGATTTTTCCCAACTATTAGTTAAGTAAATTGAAATAGAAGTTATTAATATACACCAGCATGTGTGGTGTTTGAATATTTTTTAATTCTGTTTCGTTTTAAAAATTCTGGGAAGTATCTTTTACACTAATTTTTAATCTATTCAGATATAAATGAACAATAAGGTTACTTAGATTTTGTTTTATTAAGCATATAAAGTTGACAAAACTGAAGATATCTGGTCAATTTTATCTAATCTGTTTTATCTTGCAATATAACTTTTTTATTTCAGCATACTTTTATACTGTGATGGAGTTGAACTTACAATTGAAGGTGGCGATTCTAAGGAATTTGGGGGTACTAAGAAAGGAAGGATATATCTAACCACCCATAGGGTAAGTCTTTAACATCCTTACAGATTTTGAATTACAGAAAATTTTAATAAGTCCCTTTTCTTGAGTCCTGTCTAGCTCTCGTAGGCGGCAATGTAATTAAACCCTATTTTACTTATTTTGAATTCAAATGCTACTCTGGATAACTTGGCATTGTTGCAAGGTCTTCAAGTATACTAGGTTTATGTTTAGCAAAAAAATTTAAGTTAAAATGGGAATTCTGAACCTGGTGCTTTATTGAATTCATTTGAAATTGTAAATTAAGGTGGATGTATATTTCCTGACATAAATGACTACATAGATATTGATAATAAAGTTTCAGTATGTTCTCAAGTGACCATAAAACATTAAAATACAGTTTTTTGAAGAAAGTGACAGTGAGTAAACTCTTCCACCACCTAATGAAACAAGTTCTTGATGCCTTAGAAATAATTCAATTTTACCTTATGTACCAGTATGTAGTTCGAGTTACTAATGATGAATTCAAAGCACAATTTCAGAGAAGGGAGATAATTGTACCAGCTGGTGTTTATTTCTGTCAAAGTACTTGTCATTATATATATTGCAAAGGCATCAAAGCTTAAAGAATATTAAAATCTATAAATATTTTTCATACTTCCATTAATTAATATTGTTATAAAATATATACTGTAATAAATTTTCTTAATGGTTACTAAAATGCATATTGAGAACATTCTGTAGTTACTCTGCTTGTATTGTCATTCTGCTTAAATCGTCTACATTCCATGATCCCTTGAGTGATGACATGTGGAGGTTTTGCTATAATTATATAACCCTGTTGCTGTGTCATTCTTACTTGGGTCATGCCACTTTCTCCTTCAAAGTAGACTGATTCTTGTGACATATGCTTGAATTGTGCTTGTAAAGTGGGGGGGTTTATATTTTCTTTCCAAAATTAGATTCTAATCTTAAGCTCCTGCCACAGCAAATGATTAGAATACTTTAGTTCATCCTGTAATATTTCATTTAAAAATTTAGTAGTGGAAAATAATATATTTTCTTAAGTATTTATACTATTTGCATGTACCAATGCAACTTGCTGAAGATAAAAATTTATGAATCAAACTTTCATTAAAAGCAGTGATTCAGCATGTATGGTAATAATTTCTTGTTTATTTGTTTTCTGAGAGTGAAAGCCTACTCTGTTTCCTCTTTTCAGCAAAGAAATAGTATTGACACCTTTATAATTAGACAGAATGATGCTCAAATTAAGAATATTAAATATTCAAACTTTATTTTTACATTTTTACAAGTTCAACATAGTTTTATTTTGGTGACATCTTAAACTTTTTTTCCCAAAACATGTTTTCCCGGATATTTGTTAGTTACAAATGATCTCTTGGTTCCAGAGGCAATCACTAAAGTTCAGTAAGTTAACATCTTAGCAGGAATACTAACTTTAAAAATTAGATTGTTATTCAAATACCAGTTAAAGAACAGTGCTAATAGTAAAATAATTTAACTTCATGCAATAATTAATAAATTACAAAATGTCAAAATTTACTAAAAAAATAACAGTTGAAATTATTCATAAGTTAAGCACTCTCCAACTGTTTAAATTAAACATTAAAATCCATTTCTAACTTAAGGCTTATCATAATTTAGCAGTAGCTTGAAATGATGTAAAATAACAGTTTTGCCTACCCACGAACCATTACTATTTGACAGCAAAAAATTTAAATCATTAACCAAGATTTTACGAAAAACTACTTGTTTTCTTCCACTTTGTGCTAAAAATTTTTAATTTAGGTATATAGTGTTGTTTTCTATCCTTTAACAAAATTTCAAAATGTTTTAAATTCAATTTATGCCCAATACTTTGTAAAAGGGTTCATTATTCCTTACTTTTAAACATATGATCTTTTTAAGGTAAACTATACTAATTGGTTTTTTTCCCAGATGATCTTCACGAATAAATCTGAAAAGGACAACTTGCAGTCATTTAGTTTTCCATTTTTCAGCATGGCTAAAGTTGAGCTGGAACAGCCTGTGTTTGGAGCTAATTACATTAAAGGTCTTGTTCATGCGCAGCCTGGAGGTAAATATGTTGATTGTTTTTTAAATGGGTATCAAGTATTCCTTGTATTAATTTAAAATATTTTTTAATGCATGTAACTGGGGTATTTTAATTTAAATCATGATTTAAGTGATTTTTATTTAAAAAAATCATTGGTTGAAATCTAAATTTTAAATGTCATTCTCCTTTCTGTATTAAGCTTATAAAAATTAAAGTTATATATAACTGAATAAAATACATATTAATTTATTCAAAAAGTAAATAAGGTATGTTTTATTAAAAAATAAAAACTCAAGTGATGACTGATTATTTCTTTGGATGTTGTATGTGAAACCTTTTAATGTGTACTTTTAGTGGTCTTAAACCTGCATACCATCAATGATTTCGAATGCTGTTATTTATCATAAATAATAATTTTTAGCATAAATCAAAACTATCTATAAACTACACTGCATTGCGTGTTTCATATCCAACAAATTTAAGATTGTACTGGCAAGGATTCAATTAAAATCGTAAAAATCCAATTTAATTCAAATAAAAAAGACTTTTTTTTTTTTCACACTCTGCATGTAAGTAAACAATTTCTACGTTAATTGAAATATTCTATAGCAAATGTTCATTTTAGAACCTTAACATACCTATACATAACAGTGGGTTTTTGGAGTTTTATTATTGCTACTTGCAAATTACCCGACCTTACTCGGTTTTAATTGTTTACTCTAGATTGAAGAGATGATGAAAATATATATTGACTTACGTTTTTCGTAGAATAAAATAATATTTTAACACCTTTCGCCATCTTTATAATTTCTACAACTTACTTTCGACACAAATCCTACACATGCATATCCATTCATGTAATACATTTCACATACATCGCACTCTTGCTGTATGACATAGCTACAAAATGACAAAAGGTGACACTAAAGTTACCACTACAAAAGACGATTTTGAGGGAGATTTGGAATTCTATTTCTTAAGTTCTTTTCGTGTTATACTCAATTAATAAACACGACGATTTACGGCGAGTGCTTTCGCACTCACCGTAACAAAATAATCATCGTCAACAAAATAATATTTTTTACTTGTGGCACTTACATCGGGCATGCGACATTGTGGAATTTCGCAATTTTCTCCTGTCATTATGACAAAGAATTTTTAATGTTTGAATAATTCTAGTTCTGATTGTTTAAACAATATTATTCTTTCAATAATGGCATAGTAACACTTACTACTGGCTTTATTCTGACTTACTTAAAACTTTTAGTCAAATACTTTGTGGTGATGTTGCATGTGATGAAAAAGAAACACAATTGATTAAAATAATAAATATTTAAAACAGAAAACAGCGAAATAAAACAAAATAAAAGGTGTCGGAAAAAAGTTGTTCTAAAGATATTAATTTGTGATTCCTTTTTACCTCTTGATCTTGCAGTTGCCACAACTTACAACTAAAAAGTGCATAAATTTAGAAAGGTGAAATTAATTCAGAGTAAAAGAAACACTAGTTTCCGTTTTATTCCCGTTCGTTGGAAAATATCGTCTGTCCCAAATATTTGGAAATCGTTTACATTTGCACCAAATAACAAAAAGACTCGAAATGAAGTATTAGAGCTAATATTCCAACAAATTTTTTTTTTTTTTTTTTTGAAAAATAATTGGTTTTTCAGCAGTACTGGTAAAGCAAATCAAAGAATCGAAAAAAACTCAATACACATTCCAATTTTCCAAAATACCAAATTTTGGTTGATTTAAGGGTATTTACTCAAGTGTTTTAGCATGAAACTCAACTAAATATAACAATAAAGAAATGTTTAATATTGCATTCACTAAACCAATAGATAATGTAACAAAACAGATTGCACTCAAGTATCTGGAATAAAATTCATGTGATGCCTGTACAAACACACAAAATCGAACATAGAAAGGAAAGACGTACAGACAGACTCGCTCACTAATGCCTTTGAATACTTTCGCTCACTAATGAAGATAAGTACTCACTGTATGTAAATTTTCATGAAAATATATTAAACCGTGTGGACGTGTATAGAGCACATACATACAGATGGACAGACAGACACCAAACGTAAAAAAATCGGATTTGGCATCAGTAGGGTCCAAAACGGATTAGAAACTTGAAATGGGTCAAAAATATTCAATGTACAAACAAACACTCCATTTTTATTTGTATAGATGTGATCGGTGTCTTTCTGATTTCACACCTAAAGCTTGCAAATTCTCTAACTGCTATGGAATAGATTGTTCAGTATTTTATTCTGTCCTATGAGATCATTCTATTGCAAAAAACTTTATTTTACCAAATATTATTTAATTTATCTGTTCATATTCCAATTTGAAAGGGGGTTCTTGTCTGGGTGGGTTTCTCTGTTCTAATATTGCCCATTTACTTGATATTGTTTGTTCAAATATAGTCCTTGCCATATAAAAATAAAACCCATGGAATCAAATTTGAAACAGTCGACAGGTGCATTTGATAGCTTCAAATTTTTTTAATTTAAAAAGTTACCAGCAGCAATTTAAATTGTTCACCTTACCCTATAAATGCATGAATATACACTACCATACAATAATGGACCTGACAGCAAGATGTGATGGTATAAGGGAAATAATACATGCTTTAATTGGGGGATGGTCCCCCACGTACTGCAATTACACTAACAACCCTTCTGGGCATACTTTCAACAAGGTTATGATACACAGTTATGGGTATTTGTCTCCATTCCTGCTGCCAGAATGTCGCCAGCTCGTCTGTAGATTTTGGATGTGGTTCCCTGGTCCGTAAGCGTCACTCTAACTCGTCCCACAAATGTTCTATGGGGTTTCGGTCGGGACTGTGAGCATGCCAGGGAAGACGTTTTACATCGATATCCTGATACCACTGCTTGACAGATGCTGCAACATGGCATGGAGCATTGTCGTCCTGGAAATAACGTTCGTCCATTCCATAAAATTACCAGAGCATAGGAAGAACCTGATTGTCACAAATGTTCATGTAGGCGTCGACGTTAATTTACCAGGAACAACATGCAAAGGTCCCAGACCATACCACGAAAATACCCCCAAACAAGTAGTCAGTAGTTCATTATTGTACGGTAGTGAGTGTATATGCAACTGCAAGAGGAAATTGACTGTATAATATCTGATGTACCAACATAGCCCAAATGTTTCTATGTGTTAGCAAATATTAAAATACTTATTCATAGCTTTGTCATTCAAAAAGGTGATTCCTTTAAGGTTTTTTGAAAAATATACCAATGTCCGAAAGGAATTTGTTATTAATGTAAGATTAAATAAACTGATATCGCATGGGTTCTCATTTTTTCTTTTTGACATGTTTCCAATTATTACCGATTTCACCTTTTTAACATTGTTGTAGCAAATTGTGAGGTTATGAAAAATCTTTCCTTGCAGTTAGATCAAAATTTAGCTCTTGTACCATGTAAGAAATGTAAAATTACCCTTTTATAAAGGTAATATTGATTGCATGGGGCTGCAATAGTGGCAATGCCGAAACAATCCATTTTTAAGATAAATGGGTTTAAATGTTCGTTGAAAGTGATAAATCAGAATAAATATCAAACATTTAGTAAGGAATTATATCTGGTCAAGGGTTATAAATGGATAAGTTTAAAAAGTCTACTTTTCAGGAGCGTGTTTTTTAGATTTGCCCTTTTCTTGTAAATCGAGTTTTTGTAATAATTTATTTTTATTGCATTCTTTGTTACTCTTTTTAAATGCACATTACTTCTCCACAATGTGGAAGGCTCCAAGATAAATTCTCCAGCAGGCGCTCATATCTCATTTTTGCCAAATTTCGACATCCAGTTATTTCCTTTGACCGCAGATATATATTACCATGTTTAGCTAGCAATAACTCCAAAATTGTATTCTTTTAGTTGGAATAAAATGTGCTGTTTATTTTTACTTGTATGACTATGTAATGTTATTTAGTTTAAATTTATACTGATCAAAGAACATTTATTAACTAAAAACACTTCTGCATTTGGAAGTGAATATTGTCATAAAGCATATTATTTACTTAACAATATGTTCTTGCAAGAAAACAAGTAAAATAACTTCTGCCACCCAGTTGGAAGACATTTGTAATCTATTCAGATCAACCAGAAGTAGCAATCATGTGTTGTAGAGCATTCTAAATTAGTTTTATGAGAAAATAAGTCTTCAGATCTTTTACTTGTGGAAATATTCTTTTCTGAATTCAGAAAGGTTGTATAGACTAGTTTCAAATTATGTGGTTATGAAAACTGGTAAATTTTAAACTTTTTATCTTCAGTTTTTATCTACTTTTTATTAAATAATAATTTACAGTCCATTGTTACTTTATTTCCATAGGAAACTGGGCTGGTAAAGCTGTGTTTAAGCTAAAGTTCTTTTCTGGAGGTGCAATTGAATTTGGTCAAGCCATGTTGAAGGCTGCTAAGATGGGTAAGAATGTCATTGTATATTCTCCAGAAAATAGCAAATACACTAGTTCTATTGTAACTGCCGCTGTGTGTGTGCTTATGAACCAAGTATAACGTTTCTAGCAGCTATGATATCTTAAATCTTGTTGAAAAAAATTACCAAAATAATTGTCATTTACTAAGGAATTTTCCTTCATTTGACTGGTATAATTACAGGATTGACACATACTGTAAAGGACAAAAAAATCAACATTTTCGGTATTATGTGTATATTTCTAGAATGGAAATGTTAACTGGTATGTGTTTGTCATGTGCAGTGGGTAGGCTTTTTTCCCTGCTCCATTCATTGTACTGAGCCTAGCAGTACAGATAATATCTGCTGTTGGTTCTTGGTCGTAGTCTAGTTCTGTGCCTGATGTCTCATTTTACCACTTATAAAGACAATCTTGATCTCTAAAACAGCACTTGGGTCATCCACAGAGTTCTCAATTGCAGTTTTTGGCTCCTTTTTAACTTCAGATTAAAAAGAGCTATTGTCTATGGAAAAGAAACAACTTATGAAGTTGACTTGCATGCATTGTCTGAAGCTAATGATTTTTTTTTACTTAGACTCCAATTACCAATGTTAAGTTACCATACTGCTTAACAGTTTAGGTTGAAATCGGTCTTTCAACGAAAATTGTTGAGGGGAGGGGAGAAGTCCAATGATATCCACTTAGTTCAAGTAACCTCATAAAAATAGTTTATTATTTAAACATTTTCTCTGGGAAAGTACCACACAATCACCTAAAATTAATGTTCATGTACCCTCTCTGATAGTTGTTTCTAAACTCAAATGTTTCAGAAGCCTATATTAATTTCTTGTTCACTCAGACTTGTCCAGTCAGTGGAATGGCCATTATGGCAGTAAATTTTAATTCCTGTGTGATAGTTATAAGGTGGTTGTAGTTGGGCTTGCAAGTAATAAAAGACTCAATGCTGGTCATATATCGACTTAAGAATTTTAAATCAAGGTGGGATGCCAGTATAGACAGTATAGAACTAAAAAGCATGCTTTATACATATAATCCAAGAACTATAATCCTAGAACCTTCCTTACAGAAATTTTTTTCCAGAGCCTTGTTCCATATCATTGCTCAGTTATTTTAAACAATTAAATGCTGTTGTAGAAATATTTTAAAATTTAATTGGTATGGTTGGCTTTGTTTAAAGTATTTTCCATTTAGAATATGATTGGTGATTTGGTAAAAGATTGTAGGCATATGTATGTAGGTGTAATGAATATTATTTTTGTTTTCTGTTAGAAGTATTTATTTTAATAAGAAATTGGGAGTTTGAATGAGCAATATTTACTCCGGGGTCGTATAAAAACACAATTGCAGATAACAAATTCAACTAAGCAAAAATCTGTTTTGCTTCTGTAAAAATTTGTATATATGGCTTATGATCTTTTGCTAAAGCACGGATGGGTTGGAGGTTTGTGAAAGGAAAATTTGAAATCTTTTTTAAATATATCCCCCTCATCCCCCCAAAAAAAATCTAAATCAATCTCAATTCATTTCATGTTGTTTTCTTCATCCATTACAATTTTAACAAATTATTATTATAATTTATTTTATTTATTTTTTTTTTTTTATTTATTTTTTTTTTTATTTGGTTTATATTTTTCTGAAATTTTTAAATCTTTTTATTTGAAGTGCAGGGATGACAAAAAAAAAATAGGAACCAGGACCCTTGCAATACATACACTAATATTTTTTTCGAACGCTGAGTATATCGCAGAACTCATCACACACTCGTGCAGTAAATAATATTCTATTTATAGTGTAACTAAGGCAATAAAAAGTAACATTTTTATTATCTGCATTGGACGCTTTGCTCCATTTTTATACTTTTATGGCCTGAAAAAATCAATTTTTTTTTCATGAAAAATAAACGTTATTTACAGAAACAGAAAGTTTAGGTGCCAGACCAAATTTTTTAGGTGACCTGGCACCATGGATTTGTTGTGCCCTTTTGAAGTGGAAGAATAAAAACCTTAGATTTAATAGGCAGTATGAGTATTAAATGTATTACAAGGTTACGATTATGTGTATTTTGATGGTTTATTGTTTTCAGCAAGTGCAAATCTGCCACCACAGCCTCCTCCTTACATGCCTCATCAAGGACCCTACTATCCAGCACCACCACCATCCTATATGCCACCTTCTGGTGGAATCAATGGCTTTATTCCGCCAACTCATGCATTCCCTGATGCACCACCAGGTAACATGAATTTTGACTTGTCTCATTCTTCTAATATATTTCATTAGCAAAAGCATTAAATTTTTACCTTTACCAGATTCATTCAGCAATTCTCTCACTTTGTTTAAACATGCTGCAAGTTATAGATGTTGCATAATATTACTAATATTATGCACCACTCTTTTTTAAATTCTTCAGCTGACTGATGTCTGATTGAAAGCAATGAAATCTGGAATGTAGAATTAGCACAGAAAATTAAATCTTAGCAAAAAAGGTTTAGCTTCAAAACATACCGAATGGCCTTTGAACAAGTAAAATATTGAACCTTGCGACAAGGGAATGAGATAATATTGAAGTAGGCATTCATAATCTAACTAATTACATAACTGAGGTGTGCTTTTAACGCAACATTTTATTTCAAACTAGCCACTGCATGGCATTGCCTGTGACAGTTCTTTTCGCGGGGTCAGATGTGACAACTGCTCGCTAATCCCTGTGATTGCTATGAATTTCCATTGGATTTTCTCCGCAAATCCAATGGGAATTCGTAGCCTATTGGAATGAATTCCCTGCGATTTTTGAAAAACAAACCAAATTATGAACTATGGTTTGCTTTGCAAACCAATGCCATGATGGTCACATCATTGTCAAATTCAGCCAAATTCCATTTGCAAAGAGATCCGATTATCGTGACATCACAATCTCTTGTGAAAATATAAGTATTCAATTGAAAAATTGTTGTTCAAAAAAATCAAATGCAGGGTATGGATCTGGTGTAAAATTTTAATTTCAATCTATCTTTAACGATACCGATTTTACAAAAAAGAACTGAACAATGCAAGTCAATTTGTTTTGCTGAGTGCTGGAAATGAAATGTGATTTCTCGAATCAAACTGTAACGTCACAGCTGGGAGGTTCCCCTGACCACAGCTTTCATGGTGGTCCATGAATTTATGGCCGGATGGGGGGTAACCCCTTCTCTTTGGTCGTTAGCGGCTTCGGAAGAACGTGTAGGGTCTTCTCTTGAGGAGAGGAGAATCGTGGAAAACCAGAACATTAGCGGACGCAGGAAACTCTGCTCCGGATTGAGGCCGCGGGACTGAAACCCAAAATTGTACAGTATCTATTAGCCTCGAAAAAACTTTTAGCATATATGTATTCTTCTTTAATTAATTAAATGTGCTGTAATTTTAAATGTCGTTTTAATTATCTTCAAGCCACTCGCCACGCAACCTATACCCACGACGTTACACAAACAAAGGTCATTCTATGCAGCGGCGTTGGTATTGGAAAAATATAAAGATTTCAATTTTAAAATTATTCATTTAAAGAAAATCACATTTTTAGGTATCGATCTAATGTGAAATTTTCCTCAGATTTCAAATCCTTGGAAATTTGTACTCTATCTTTAACAATCTAATATATAGAAAAAAGAACTAGGTTAAAACTGTATTTGTTGTTTTGTCTGCTGACAATTCTTTCCCCTCCAAAATCAAATTGAAGTAGAAAAAATAAATTTAGAATCTGCAATCTTTTATGCTGTTGCCATTCCAAAAAAAAAGTAATAATTAAATTTTTATTGAATTATTTCTTAAATGTTTGATTGAATTTTAAAATTTGGCACAACCTAAAATTGTAAAAAATTCGAATTACCTGTGTGCTAAATCCCATCACTGTAAGGGGAAGGACCATAGTTTTGTCAGGACTTTGATAACAAAAAGCAGACAAACACTTCCTTTTATAATAGTAGAGATAGGAATTAATACAAGTAAATGAAATGTTGTTATATATTTTTGGGTAATTTTATTTTACTTGGAAGTAGGAAACCCATTTATGTGAATATGGATGCAATATTCATTATAAATGGATTGAAATGAGAGTAATGACACTGACATCAACAAATATATATAATTTTGGAAGAAAATGTATGGTAGATCACAAACTTGGATGATTGTTTGGACTGTTGTACAAATTTGACCACCATTTGTTTCATCAAATCAAACTTTCCACAGTATATTCACTATTTGCTGTAATTAAAGGTGAAATCCATAATAATTGCATATATCTGTGATGGTGGACATCTGTTATTAGAACATGAAATTCATTTTTAGCCTTTACCATGTATGAGTTCCTTGGAAAAATTGTTTAGCTATTACGTAAAAAGTTAGCGGAGAAAAACTTGAAAATTAAAAATGTGTGCTAGAATGAAATGTACTTGTAATAATCTGTATTAGTAAGAAATTAAAGACTAGCCTTTTTTTTACTCATGTTACTGCAGAAGTTTGTTTTTTGCTTGCAAGCTTCATAACTGACAATAGCAAATACAAGAATAACTGACAATAGCAAAATGTGTATGGATAAACATGTGAAAATAGTGTGAAATTCAGGAATTCATAGACTAATTTATCACTATATTTTCATCACAAACTTTTACCACTGTTGAACTTGTTTTTCCATTATGGGCTGAATAATATCTAAATTAGTCATTTTAGAGTATATCTAAATAATATAATCTACAAACATGAAATCTTCCAAGGAATGAAGTTGTTGCTGCAGAATATTAGTCCAGTCCACAGGAACATCTGTATTTAGTTCCTTTTGCATTTAACATAAAAAGTATTCATTTTTATGCAATTAAAAAGCAATTTTTGCTTTAAAAAAAAAATTATTGCAGCAAAATTTTCAAAAAATTAATTGTTAAATTGTAAATGTTAATGGCAGTCGTAATACCATTTGAAAAGGAAATTTGTCCTTTTTTATGCAAGTTAAAATTCATAGTCTGAAAGATGCTTTTGAAAAGAAATTAAATTATGTATTTTCCCCAAGCATGAGTGTCATGCCATGATACAACTTTTGTTTGTTATAATGGGGGTTTTCATTGTAACAGAAGTCTTGTATCATGTTGGCTTTCTGAATTTCTTGGTTAAACTTATTTATAATGCACAAAGCTATTACTTAAAAATTCCACTCCAGATTTCTTATGCCTAATATTTTACACTGCACCATTTTATTATTAACCATTAAGAAGTTGAATGAAATTTTCAAGGAAAAGAAATATTTTAAATGTTTGTATAAATAATTACCATATTTACTAACTTTTAACTGTGCCATATTTTTTAGCAAATATCAATCAGTTCATGTATCAGATTAGAGGTGTAAATTTCTCTGTAATAATCTTCGAGAGTGTTCTCCAATATAGGAGAATAGTTGCAAACTTTCTTCCAATGGCATAAAAAAAAATTTTAAATGCCATGCTATATATCTTTTAACAATGAATGTATATGCAGAGAGATACCAACTACTACGGATTCTCAGTAGTTTCTACAGAAGTTAATCAAGAATTGCAGATTAGGGGATCGATTTTTCTACAGAAAAATTCTATTTTATTTATTTTTCGCAACATTAATTAGTTTACTTAATTTTGTATATTTTTCCATCTTTTAACTATATTTTTTTGGTAAATGGGAGAGAGTGCTTAAATTTAATTATTAAATGTTTTAAAAATTCTTTCATACACAATTATTGGTATAATGTGTTTTCATGCATAATATACCTTACTAATTATAAATAATATAGTAATGTGTTGAAAATATCTTTCAAATTTGTAATTAAATATCTGAATTAATGATATATGCATGTTATTAAAGCTGATTTCTTAAATTTTTACTTCACTCCTGAAAAATTCTTAAAGCTACAGATTTTTTCCGTTGGTACTTCTGAAAATTTCCATCGCAGGTTGGCATCTCTGTATATGTAAATGAAAACATCAGACAACTAATTGAAAAGTGACTGCTACTATTTTTCAATCCTGGTAACTAGGAATATCTTAAGCAAAGTTGTCCCTAAAGATCCTATCTTCAAAATTTTTGTTGCTTTTCTTAAAATTCACATTTGGTCAACAAAACTTCAATCCCTTTTTTGAACGTATAGCCAATGGCAAAAAAAAATTGTGATTTTTCTTTGAGGTGGAATTTTCTAAGACACACCCATTTTTTAAAGGTTTGGTGCCAAGCTGTAATAACTGAAAGAAAAACATTTGAATCTGGTTGCTAGATTGTCATGAAATCTTATTATAAAAAAAGTTATTATTTTAAAATTTAATTTTCTTGGCAAGATTTCCAAGGTCAATTTGACATTCTGTGCTTTTAACCAATTAGTTTTGTATCCGAACAAATGAAAGTGCTACTGAAATAAACAGGGAGATTTTTTTTTTTTTATGTATTCTATTTTACAAGTGCTTTGCTTGTAGCAACCTGAAACAAGTTTTAAAATGTAGTTATTTTGTAGTTCATTTGCAAATAAAGGAAAAACACTTCAGTTCTTTTTATTCCCTGAACTTTTCAACAATTTTGCTTAATGTGGGAATTTACTTTGATAATATGCACAGTTGTTTTTGATTTCCCTCAATGAGTTCTTTTATAATACACCATAACCAATAAGTTTGATGTTTGCGCTACATGACAATGTACAGAAACAAGAGCTATTTGCTGCTTATCATACCTAGAGACATCACTGTGGCAACAGCATTATTGTTTCTGTCATTGGGAAATGAACTCAGGCTGATGCCGTGATGACGAACAGAAAACAAGATTTAATAACAAAAGAATAAATGCAGATGCGCTTGCGTCCTGCTTGTTGACAATACAGGAGCAGGAACTATAATGCGCATGAAGCGCCAAGGGAAAGCAAAACAAAAGTATCGCCCTCTGGCGGATTTGCGCGTCACATACATGGAGCCTGAACAATTATAATTGTAAATACTTTCTATAAAACAGCTTATTGTGAATGGTACATAAAATAAGTTTCTTGTTCATTTCTGTAATCAATAATTGCAATGTCCTGAAAATGAGGTTTTGAGTAGATAATTCTTAGATATATATATATTTTTTTTTAACTTTATATATGACTAATATGAGATGTTTATTTCCATTTCAGCTAATAGCGTGTATACTTCTGATATGCCACCACCCTATCCCGGAATCTATCCTCCACCTTACGTTTATCCTCCCGGCTCTCAAGGTTATCCGCAAGCAGGACCCAATGGTACTGTTGTGAACCATCCTGGTGCTGGATACCCCAACAATCCTCCTCCTCCAGTCGGTTTCTGTCCTAATCCTGGTTCAGCGCCCCCTGCATATGACAATGGACCCCAAGCATATCCTGGTGCACAATCTGGTTATCCTGGTACGCAGCCTGGTTATCCTGGTACGCAGCCTGGTTATCCTGGTGCACAGCCTGGTTATCCTGGTACGCAGCCTGGTTATCCTGGTGCACAGCCTGGTTATCCCGGTGCACAAGCGCAGTACAACCCCCAGTACAATGGCACAGCTCCACAAGCACCTCCTTCTGGTAATTTACCTTTATTGTAACAGGATATGGAAATAAGTGACTAACCGGATTCTGACTCGACTGGATTTTATTCAACCCTTCATTAACCTCGCACAATTTTTAGCAAATGACATGTTGATCTGTAAGGTACTCGATGCATTCTTTCCCAGTAACAGGCTTTAATTTTTATTCTTGTATACTATGCAGTGTATTTTAAAACATATTACGAGAGTCTAAGGGGTTCTATACATCTATACTGAGAGAGATTGAGACTCTAAATATATTTATTAACAGTTAACTACATCGCAACAAGACATCTGTACAATGCGTTTCGCTACTGACTAGCCAGTCACGTAAACCTACAATACTATTAACAAATAACTAAAAATGTATAATTTAATTCAGCATGTAAATAAGTAACAAACTGTATTCCGACTCCTGGATACATTTTAACCCTCCATTAGTTGCTAATCATTTTTAACGAACAACGTCATGTTGCATCTGAGGTGCTCAATGTTTCCTTTTTTGGTGAAACCATTAATTTTTTATTCGTTCTAATTTTGCCGTATATTTTGATACATGCTAGAAAACAAATAACTAAAAATTATTTGAATCTATGAAAATTGTGTTTTTTGTTATTCTTTCCATTATTAAACATTTAAAAAAAACTCGGCTCCATTCAGGACAAGGACGTCTGATGAAGGATATGGAAATCCACCTTCTGAAAATCATATATCATTTACAGCAAATTTAATTAAACTTTCACGGCTAGTTTTACCTAAATGTGAATTTCAGGTGCTCATTTGTGCAATAATTGCCTTTTAAAATATGATATAGCACTCAAAATATCAAATTATTACCATTGTCTGGACACTTACCAGTAGACTTTTTTTAGCAGCTGCTTGTTGTAATGCATTTGCCTTCACTTGTTCACACATTCACTGGCTATCACTAGGTACTTATGGTTGGTACTGTTCAGGTTTAGAATCACCACAAGTATGCTCACTGCATTTTAAATGTCATCTAATGAAAACTGCCTTCAGGCGTATATTGTGTAGTGCTTCATGTACTTGAGGTTGTCTGGTTATCTTTTCTATTCACATGGAGTTCACTGCCTTAAGTAAACACTAGAGTCTCACTCCCAAATCACCCAAATAATATTTTTCTGTTTTCATCCCACTATTCTGTTCCTCGGTCCCTCTTTTTTTTTCCCCTTTTCACAACATTTCTTTATTTGACGTCTTTTATTTAGCGCAGCTGGGCCAAATATGGTCTTGGTGCCATAAAATTCCAAAACAACCACCTGGTGGAAATGCAATCGGAACAAAATCGAATCATTTGGTCGGGTAGCAAATAGTAGAAGAGCTAGCTTGTTATTCAATGTTTCATTATGGATGCATGTATTTCCTTTACCATTTATAAAAATGCAACTCCTAGATTTGTCAGACAGGTAAAACTAACAAGTCCTAGTTACCAAGCTTAACAGTTAATTTGAATACTGCAAAACCAAATTGTGCAAACTCCTCCTATTAGAGTTTTAAAATATTAATCTGAAATTAGAAAAATGTAATTGAGTCACTTGAGTTTCCATGCACTATGTTTCAGACGCTAGACGAAGAAAATGCTCCATCTCTTAAGAAGTTCTGTTTTATGTTTAAAACATCAGGTAAACTTAAATGCAACTCTTGATTCTACGCTGCAGTTATATTTACGATGCTTACACTTGTAGTAAAATAGTTATTCATATGTTTCATTAGAAACCATTGCAGGTTATACAGTTATTTTTTATGAATTTACAATCGCATAAGTTCAAGTAGTGATTGTGTTACCAGAGTTACCAATTTTGAGAATGGTTTCTCAGAGTGGTCAGTGAAGGAATCTTGGGAGGCAATGTTAGTCCCACAGTTAATAAATAACAGTTAACCAGCGATTTAAGACTGCAGATGATGAAAATAGAGCCCAATTTAGAAAAATTGTTCAACAAGTAATTTGTGCACATCATCCCTGCTTTGGAAGACTTCCATGAAAACTAGATTAAATTTTTTTGATTAATTTCACCTAAAACAAAAATCTTTCATGGTTGGTTCTGTGGTTAATATTTTAAGATGTTAGCTCATTTAGCATAGAAAGTTTAATTTGATGGGCTGATTTTAAGTATGCAGTTTGTTTCACAAAGGGTTCTTGAATTGGCCTAACTTTCATGAATTCCATGTCATCTATTCTTAGAATCAGGCTGAAGGTTTCTATTAATTTTGCACTCCCTCTTCTTAAAACACCCAACTTTTTTACCATTTCAGTATAAGTTAACATAGATCATTGTGTCAACTGTAGTATGAAAATTAAGCAAATATCCTTGTTCTTATGCAAATAATACCATTTGCATCAGGTTTGATGGAAGGCAAATCTTTTGCCATCATTATAAAAAAAAATAGATTATAATATCTTTGGATTAAATTAGTAAATCCTCGAGCACTTCAAACTCAACTGATAGCCAAATTTCATATTGGAAGTTCAGTAGACTGAAAACTATTTTGTACACTCCATAAAAACTAAAGTTATATTGAACTAATATATTTGAAGGATATATGATTGTATTAAACTATAATCAGGTATAATATATTTATAAATAAGCATTCATGTAAAAAGCAATTGAATAAAGGAATTAACTCCTAACTAAATGAAATGTTCTTTCTTTCAAGAAACTAAATCTGGAGTTCCTCCTGTGTATGAATACTTTGAAGATCCCTATCACCCTCAGACAATGTATGCTCAGCCACATTATATGAATGGACAAATGAATGTAAGTACCTTTTCGTTCATCCATTTCTTTTGAAAGTTTTTTTGGGGGCTGTCATGGCCCTATGGTTTTGACCACTAATATAGCAACCTACTGTACCATCATGTAAGAATTAGACGGACAGCTGGTTTAAAATTAAACTATTTATTTAGATAATTAAAATATTTACAAGCAAATTTAAAAGGTTAAGGTTAGGGCACAGCCATCGACAATCGAAAACCTGCCTGGAGCCAAAGCAACAATGGCTCCACAAAACAGAGGCGTCTGTCTCTCGTCGAATTCAGAATCAGTCTCCTCTAAAGTCCCCATTCTCTTGGGTCCGCAGAACCGCAGCTACGAACGGGAGTGGGGTGAATTCCGAGCCCTGGCAAGAGATGTTTATGTCCTCAACAGAACTGAAGACACCCCCACACAGATGACAAAACCGTCTGTAGTGCCAACTTGAGTTCCCAAAAGCTAATGTCCATTCCAGACATGGGATTAGTGAACCGACGGAAACTCCAGCTGTGTCAATGGGAAAATCGTTCCTGAAAACGCACAGAACGGTTTATCGCATCTCTGAACTCAATTGCCAGACACAAGGGGAAGGAAAAGGGGGTGGATCAAACGGAACGCCAGGCCGCTGATGAAAAAAACTCTCTTTCGGTATTTTGTCAAAAACGCATGTGCAAAGTCTAAAGTTGTTATTGTCACCGTCTGGATGTTGATGCACATTCGAGTGTCCACGTGTTGGAGAAAAAGGGTCGGCTAGTACCATATGGTACACTATTATGAGTTAATAGGGGAAATTACGAATTTTCATCTAAAACCTGGAAAATTATTGATCATCTCAGATGCTTTGGAGAAAAGTAGCCAATAACATTCGTCCACAGTTTCATATCACTTTATTTTATGAATTCAATTTTTCAACTGATTTTAAAAGAAATTGCTAATATTTAACTTGAATAAGTTATTTTAATGCAAAATTACTTGTTTAATTTTTGCACTGTGTAATTATAAAATTGGTTTTTATTATTGGTTATTGAATGCTAAGTTATTTTTTGGTTTTTCACCTTAAGGTGTATGTATACACAAGAAAATATTATTTTTAAATCATTTCTAGGAGCAAAAATCAGATCGTGCAAATAATTAATTGTCTAATTAAGATATAATAGCTAATTAACATGTTTTTGTTACATGATATCGGAAATTCTAATTTGTTCAGAAAGACGATTCTTGTTGGAAATTATTCCTAATATTATTCTTCATTATTTAAGCCTCCATCAAGTTGCTGAAACAAATAGTTTTTTTTTTAGGAATTTCAACATTTAAAAATCAATTAAAAAATAATTTTTTGACTAAGTATTCTGATTGAGGCTCAAAACATCCACTGTATTATAAGATCATAATGTTGCAAAAACCCAGTTCTTCAGAAATCGAGTTTAAAGTTTAGGAAACATGTCTGTTCATGGTGACAGTACCTACAAGAAAAAACTTGTAACTAAAAACCAATTTCGAAAATATTTCCAAGGTCTTGACATCGTTTGAAAGCTAAGAGATTGGATAATATTTTGTATTATTAAAAATATATATATATTGATATTCTAGTCGATTTTCATGATTGTAAGTGTATATGTACACCTTAACAATATTGTGAATTGCTTAAAAATAACCTGGAATTTTGTAAAAATTTGTCTGAAAAATCAGAAATTTATTTTTGAAATAGATTGGGAACCCTGTTATAATATATATATATATATATATATATATATATATATATATATATATATATATATATATATATATATTATCAAGTGCAAAAGGTTGTATGTCTAAAAGTTGCATTTTTCAGAAGAGCAAAAAAAATAATCGGTTTCTTATTATTTGATTCTATTTTGTTTTATTCATTTGGATCAGCTGATGACCTAAGAGATTTTGTCACCAGGTGGATATCCTAAAATGTCACATGGCAATAATAAAAGAAAAAATGGAATTTTTGAAATACAACCTTTTGCACTTTGAGTAACAATATATGAAAAAAACTGCTTAGTTTTAATAACATCATCAAGTAGATGTTATGTTTAATCTAAATGAAGCTTTTATTGATAACTTTAATTCTGTATTTGAGCATTAAGTGGGAACTTAACAATGCCTCACCCGCTGACAAAATGTTTTCAATGATGCATTTTAATATTTTAAAAATGTAATTTATAAAATGTGGTGTTCATGCAGCCAAAATATAACAATCCATAAATATTTCCTTCTACAGCAAGGTCCACCTCCACCATATTTTCCTGACAACAGCAAAAAAGAACAGTAAAAGACCAGCTGAAGCATCAATAATCAAGTTAGCCTGGTGGAACGTGGCAGATATTGACAAAATATTGTGCCTGTATCAAGTTATTGTAAACTTCTATCTGTGTATCTTAAAGTCTTTCAGTGTTTTCTTGGACCATAATATTTCAAAAGTCAGTACGTTTGCAATAGTTTTCTTTTCGAATATCTTGTCAAACTGACTGTATATATGCATGATTGAGACAATTGTTTCGGTTTGCACTCCAATGCTAAATCTAGTTTATAAACATGGTTGTAGTCTATGCTGGAATCTGTTTGGTTAGCATTCCATGTAAAAAAATATATATATGTGTATAAAAACTAAATAGTTTTGATTTATTTTGAATTGCTTGTCTACAGTTGTGTTTTGTTGTTTCTTTGTATGTAATGCAATTTTTTCGAAATGATGAATATAAAATGTTAGATATTTTGAAATTTTAATAAATATGATCTGTTTGATACAGTTTACAGCAAAAAGACATTGTATTTATCAAATGCCTTTTCTGATCAATTTGCGATAATTTTTCCTTGTAACAAATTGAGTCATTGCAAAATTATTCAGATGCAAAGTGAACTATACCTGTATTAGTTGTCTTTTATTTTTAAGCTGCATGTATTTTTGTATGTTTCTTGGGGAGCCGATATTATTTCATGTAAGGGTTTTATATATTTGCTCTTGATACTTATGATTTTGAGTTATTACCAGAAACAATTGTTAAAAAATTTCATGTTTAAACTTACCTGAGATTTTGCAAACACTAGTCTTTGTAAATTTGTATTTTAAAGCTATGTAAGATAAAAATATGGATTGGAATTAAAATTATTCTGAGCAATATTAGATTTTGTGTATTTTTTGTAAAAAACTTGATTTTTAAATAAACAATGCAGGGGTTCCAATAATCAATTATTTTTTAATTTGATGTATAAGATTTTCACTGACACTGAATGCAAACTTAGCCGATTTGAAAAGGATCGGATAATGAAGAAAAGCATGTTGAGGAGTGGCAACAGTTTGAAATTTACCTTTGTTCTCGATAGATTTTAGTTCAGGCTTCTTTAGCAGAAGGCTCTGATCATCTATGAAAGTTAAAAACAGAAGTTTCAGTAAATATTGAATAAACTTGGTCAGTGACAAAAGTTTGAAAAAACATTAAAATTATTGCAGGAATTTAAAACGTCTGAAAGAGTTTATCAACTTTGCTAAAGTGTGTAGCTTTAATTGGGAAAACCATCAGTGAAATATTTTTATGTCATTAAGACATTGTTATTTACTTCATTAGTACCGTTTACATGAGCCAAATACCCGGGTAAAAGGAGAGTAAAACCGGTCTTTTCTACTCTGCTTCCCCTACGTGGGGAAAAGCGAGGAAATACGCGGGTTGATTCCCTAGTCACTAGACATAGATCTAGTAGTTGAATACCCTAGTCAAGTCCCGTGTCTTTGAGATTACCCTCCTTTCCCATAATGCAACGCTGGTAATCTTCGAAAATCCCTTTCACCCTCGAATTACCCCGGTCGATTGGTTTGATCATGTAAACGACACTATTGTGTGTGGATGGATGATAAGGCACTTGAACTATGACCTCAAAAAGCACAATTCCATTTTATTACAATTGAGGACGTATTTGAAACAAAGTTATCTAAATGTCCTATATTATGGGCAGCTTTTTTTTATCGAAGCTATGAGTAAAAGAAGGCTTGAAACTAGTATCAATGTTGTACAAGCTATGTGATGTTTTTTCGAATTAAACTTACTTAAATTATACTTACATGGTGTAAGTTATGAACGTTGATATACTAAAACATTGTAAGGTCCTCAAAATAGTAAGATTTGTTCTGTGTCGTATCACCTAACTGCGTTCTGAAATGGATTGGACAGTAAAGAAACCGGGCATCTAGAAATTGAAAAAAACCTTATAGACATGGCTGTCACTTAAAAAAAAGTGGGTACTGCTGTCACTCGAATACAGTATGAATTATGGGTACATAACACTTAATTCCTCGACTTCAAAGGAAGAGTATCACTTCTAAAATTAAGTACAAATTCTATAATGTCAATTTTGGTTACATTTATGGACACCAAGATTTTTATAGAGGGAGTATTCTACGTCTTTCTTCAATATGACCATGAACCCACATTTTCCAATTTTTCAGGGGTGGTTTGTTGGTTATGTTTTCTGCAAGAAAAAACAACACAACGGACTATTGGAGACGTTCCATGACGAATCCCGAAGGGAAAGATCAGGACAACGCGTAATTTTGATCCACGGTCATGATGACTAGGTGACACTCGCCAAACTTCCTCACCAAGAACGGCCACGACTAATTTAACATGCACCTTGCCCCCACAAACACAGCTGTCTTTGGTTTTATTGAGTTTCGACTCGCAACACTCCTGTTGCTATTCCGCTACTCCTCCATGGTTAAGGTGATAGCCTCTAGATCGGAAGGGTCCGGGCATGGATGTTTGTAAGCGTATGGTGTAGAGGCGGCTGGTGCACCTTAAATCTGTCGGGGCCGAAAGTCCTCATGTTGGGTTGGTGTAGAAGTTTGGAGAGTGGGGTTCCAGCTCAGGTGTTGCTTCGTCATCTGACAAGTGGTTCAAAATTACGAGGCGTTGTCCTCGGATCTCTCCCTCAAGGGACTGATCCCGGACCGTCGTCAATAGTCCGTTGTGTTGCTCTAGTACGACGTTAATTAAAATTACCATAACCTCCAACCTCACCATTTCAGCCCCGATGGAATATAATGGTGTGACCTGTGGTCTCTTGTAGGCTATTGGAAAATCAAAGTTGCAATGTCTCAACATATTCTGCGCCATCATCTCCATACTCTTTTCCCTGACGAACAACCTTGTTCCAAGACAACAACGCCCCTATTCAAATTGCTCTGTGTCCAAACATGGTTCCATGAGCTCGAGGATAATGTGGAACATCTCAGTCCCTTGATATTTCCATGACTGAATCCCTGTGGGGTATTTTAGAGGACAAAGTGTCCAACTATACTTTCTGAACTAGAGACCACTCTGCATTATGGATGGATACGTATACCCCTCAACATTGTCTATCCCATATCGAATGCAAGCAATAATTTAGCCAACAAAAACATTTTGTGTCGTGTCAAAGGTATTCATATTATTTTGTCCACCACCTGTATGTACGGTGTATCATGAGTCATGACTAGGGATGCGACATCGATAGCAAAACATCGATGTTTTGAAACATTGATGTTCAAAATTAAAACATCGATGTTGATAGTACATCGACCCAAAAACATCGATGTTTTTAAAATTCAGTGCATTTAAACTTTTTCCCCCATTTCTTAAAACTGGTTTACCAACTATTGATGCGACATCGGCTCCAATACATCGATTTTTTTTCCTAAAACATCAATGTTTTGAAAACATCGACATCGATGTCGCATCCTTAGTCATGACTACAGCTCGGATCGATATGCAAAAATGTGACCTGAAATATGCATTACAAAATCTCAAAATATGCACTACAATCCCAAAATATGCGGAATCGCAAAAACAAATATTTCTTACAAAAAGTTTCATCGAGTCCAAGAATGTCTTTTTGTGATTGATTTTGGGACATCAAACAAACGGTACAACAACACAGAAATATTAGACTGAAGTTCGAGTTTCTAGAACAAGGAGGGAGCTCATCAAGAAAGCTCAGACCCAAAGCCGTGCCATTCAGGAAGTCAAAGAAATTGTTTTGAAACACCTTACTTTTCGAACGATCACGTGGTCTCGCCGAGAATGACAGCAAGAAGATCCACTCTCAACAACACCCACGTGGTACATTCCCATTCTCAACAAAGGATCAAGTGAAAATGAGCCACACTTTCATTCAATTAATTCAGTCTATTTTTATAGCGCAGATAAAAATGAGTAAAAAAAAATACACTAAGCAACAAATGTACAAAATAACAGATATAGAAATGTACAGACGTGTACCCAGTAGGGATGCGACATCGACAGCAAAACATCGATGTTCAAAATGAAAACATCGATGTTCATAATACATCGTCCCAAAAACATCGATGTTTTTAAAATTCAGTGTATTTAAACTTTTTTCCCCATTTCTTAACTCTGGTATAGCACCTAGTGATGCGACATCGACAGAAAAAAAATCGATGTTCAAAATTAAAACATCGATGTTGATAATACAACGCCTCAAAACCATCGATGTTTTTAAAATTCAGTGTACTTAAACTCTTTTCCTCATTTCTTAAAACTGGTATAGCACCTTGTGATGCGACATCGAGAGCAAAACATCGATGTTTAAAATTAAAACATCGATGTTGATAATGCATCTCTCCCAAACTACCGATGCTTTTAAAATTCAGTGAATGAAAACTTTTTTCCCCATTTCTTAAAACTGGTTTTGCAACTAGTGATGGCGACATCGGCTCCAATACATCGATGTTTTTTATAAAACATCAATGTTTTGAAAAACATCGACATCGCATCCCTACTTTTCAGAACCATCACCTTTGGTCACTTTGGTCTAAAAGTATGTTCAATTTGCTGATTATGAAAATTATGCTACTTGGTTATTTTTTTAATTTTTATAGCGGTACTTTTTTTATTTAAAAATAAAACATCGACAGCGTAAAAACATCGACAAGAAAAACATCGATGTTACAAAAACATCGACCCCAATACATCGATGTTTTTTAAAAAACATCGATGTCGCATCCCTAGTTCCCAGCGCCGGACTGGGAAGGGCGCGAAACAAGCCGAGTATTTTATTACTATCTATATATATATTTCTCTTACGTGGCACGCAAAAAAGACGTTATTTGTTACCGCGTTTTGGCAACATTGTGCGGTTGTTTGTTTACTAGGAGCCTCGCGCCTCATTTGAATCTATAGCGTTATCGGATGAAACTTTATTGAAAAAAATGAATTTTAGACGAGCTGTTGCGGTTTGTAATAGAAATCTAAGAAAGCGGAGGATCTTTTCAGGTCTATTTAAAAAACGGTCCTTTTCAAGGCTAACAATTATAGTACAACAAGACGCGTGCACTACAACTTTCGACAACAAACTCAGTCAAAAAGTGTATGGGTGGCTCGAGTACTGGGGAAATGTACACACAAACAACATGCTGGGTATTCAATTTCCAAAGCAGCGCTCACATTGCGAGTAAAAATTTACTCAAAGTTTTCATTTAAATTCTGATTCCAGAGGTACTGTATATATATTTTATGTAATACAACAAATTTAGATTTAAAAAATATTTTTTTGGAATATATTTTGTAATCAATCCCTTCTGCTAGGACACGTGTCTTCATTGATGCGAGCGAAGCGAGCATAGGTTCGCGCAGCGAACCAATGAGAATTGCGAAGCAATCCTCCGGGGTTGGCGAGAGTTAGCGAGCAGGGGGCGGGCCCCCTAGTATATATTTACGCATGATAAAAAATGAATACAAAAACTTAGTTGACTACATAAATTTCAAAAGGAGCTAAATGCAGAATGTGTAAAGTGTTGCATGTAACATCATACCGCCCGAGTGTTTAGGATAATAATTAGGTGTCTCGTATGTTTCCTGTCTCCCAAGTGGTTTTGTTTTGATACTTTGCGCCAGCAAACGAAACTGAACTCGGTTAACTTTTGTTGTGTCTATTTGAAACGTCAGTTTTACAGTCCGATTATTTGCCAGTGCAATGTCTCAGAATTAATTTGAAATAATATATCTTGTGTTGAAAATGAAATTGCTGCAAATTATTCTATTTACCTTTTAATTTAAGTCTTTGCCATCTAAAAAAAAAGGTGAATTAAAAATTTTTTGGAATAGTGGAATTAATGTGTGGTGGCGATAACAGATGTTGTCGGGGAGGGTTTTGATTTGCTAGGTCTAGGTCAGGCCAACCAAACCAAATGCGTTTTGCATCTGAAAATATTACTTCCAAACGCACTGAGCAAAGTTCTTCAAAAAAAAAAAAATTATGTTTTTTTTTTTTTGTAAATATGTTTAAAAATAGAGAAATAACATCCAAATATGCACAAAACATGCAAGAAACCCCCCCCCCATATGCAAAATGGTCCCAAATGTACAAAAACATGCAATATAAATTCGGGTTTTTTTTGGTTGCAAATTGCTAAAAAAAATCTTAAAACGGATTTCTATTAACATTAGGGGGCCTTAAAAAAAGATGCAAAATCCGAGCTCTAGTCATGACCATAGTAACTGCTCGGAGTCAGGGATCAACAAATGCAGGTTTTCCACTGACCGCCGGTCTTGGAACGGTCCCATCTTTAACCATTCACAAACGAGATATCTCGTCTACGTTTACGACGAAATATATTTCGTTTGTTTCAAGGACATATCTCGTCTGAGATTCGTTCAATTTTGCAACGGACAAGATAGTTCATCTCGACCTAACTGCCCTTTTACTCCTGAGGGGGATGAAGATGTTCATGAAGAAAAGCAGTCACTTGCCTACTGGTGTCAGTTCAAAACAGGTTTACCAATGTACGGAGTTTTCGAAGCGAAGACCTACCACTAGGAGGTTTAATTAAATGTCTCTCTGTATCAACTTGAGGGTAGGTAGAAAGGTATTTAAATAACGTCGCAACACAAGCAACGACAATCCGGGATCAAACCCAAAGGGACAATACCACGGTCAGATGACGTAATCACACTTGAGTTGGCACCCCATTCTCGAAATTTCCGCACTATGACAACTTGAGGACATGACATTTTACGTCCACCAGCCCCCATATACACAACCCTCGTCAACTGGAGGGATAAGAGATCTGTACGAACGTAAATTTTTGACTCGATCGCCGGCCGTTTCCCTTTTAACAGCGCCCACAACCAAGAGACATCACCGATTAATTACGTAATTCCTGTGTTGAATAAATGGCTATTTTAATTGGTTGTTCCCCGCTGAACTTACACACCAATCGGCCCAATGAGTTACAAAGGGGGAAATTTAATTTAACTCACGGAAAAATAAGTTCTAGAAATTAAACGAACAGACAAAAACACGAATCCGGATACGTATAGTTGCACTGCACTAGCGAAATAATGCAACGTCCTCAGATTCGTGAATGCATCCTGCCTTTTCAAAGGAAATCGGAACCCTTTCATTCCATCTCATCAATGAGAGAACAAAAAAAAACAAAAACCCAAACACTCGGCTCGTGGATTCCACGTACCGATTTAACGATTACGAAAAGGGAAAATAGGGTACATTGTAATACGGCGATCGAGGTGGACAAGGTAACAGCGATTTCAGTTCGAAACCGGTCTTTCCGCAGGCACAGTTCGCTTTCGCGCTCGTTGGCAAATTCGAAATTTTCCCAACTTCACTTTCGGTTGTCGCGGTGAGCTGTTGTCACGAGCGTGGTGGAATAAACGACAGATCTTCGTCCCGGTGCTGATGGGCTTTGGTTCGTGCGCCACTGTTGCGTCTTCTCCTGCGCATTCGAATTTCAGGTGAGGTTTGAATTGTATTGGCATGTTCGAACTTAGTTTTGTAAAGAATTGAAGGTCAGGTCCAAGTATTAGCCGGGAGGGTGATTCGGTGCTCGCAGACAGTAGCGTTGTCGGGATTTTGTTTTGGAGACGGTCCCAGAGTTAAAATTAGAATTTTTGAGTCAAACGAAGATCTGACTCGGGTGGTGGGACGTCTGGCCTCCCACCTCCTTCAAATTTTGTTTTGGCGTGGAACATAAATGTTCTGGATCAGTAGGGTTCCCAACCTCCGCTGTCACGCCTGGAAAATAAAATAAACAAAAAATTTTGTAGTAAAGAATAACAAACAAAAGTAGAATCAAAATAATAAAACTATAGCGAACTTTTATGAAAGGCCACGTTTTGGACAATATCCTGCATAAACGGTGGTATTTGAGAATAAATTGCGATAATATGGTAAACTTGAAAGTTTTTAAAATATAATTTCATTGGGCATTAACATTGCGGCAGTGTTTAAATATGATCTCTATTCGTCCTCCTGTAACACTACTCCTATACACCATCAACTTGTAAAAATAGGGTACGCCTAAAGGGTTCGCCATAGAAATTAATTCTAAAAAGTCTCTCAGGTTAGGAACCTCTTCTCTAGATCAATAGTTCCCTTGAGTGGGGTCGGCGAACCCCAGGGTTCGCGTAGTTAGTTTTTTGTTGTTGAGTACATATGTTTTTGCTGTTGTGTTCTAATTTTAATATTTGCCCTTCAATACTTTTCGGTTCATTTTGTACACTTGTAGAATGATGTGTTCAAATACGATATATTGTATGTAAGAAATTTGTTTTAAATCTCGCTTTCCTTCTTTCCCCATCACGTTGGCGTGGAAGTTTGGAGAGTGGGGTGCCAGCTCAGTTGTTGCCTTGTTCTCTGTTGTTCAAAATTACGTGGTGTTGTCCTCGAATCTTTCACTTAGGGGGATTGAACCCGGACCGTCATCAATAGTTCGTTGTGTTGCTCCAGTATGACGGAAATTAAAAGTATCTAAAATACCAACACCCTCGAATGAAGAGTATGCTATAGGATTTTGAATTAGGTTACGTAACCATTCAAAATTCGTACTCCACATCGACAAGAGCTGGAGCTATAACTCTACTCTTTTTTTATTTATTTTTTGTTGTTATTTATTATTTTCCTCTTCCAAGGTTTCAATTAAACAAACTTACTTTGGGCTGGACTTAACTTAGTGACTGAAAAAAAACCCTTGATACTTGAAAAAAGAAAAAGATGAACTGTCAATATACATTTTTTATTTATTCAGTTATTTTTTTTGTCTACCAATTTATAGGATTAGCAAATACAAAAGCAGGCCCATTTATCAAGTGCTATACCGTCAGTACTGGGGATTGAAGCCCCTTCAGAACCAGGTTCTCCATGACCTCATCAACACCTGTTGAGTTGATATGGAATTATAGGGAAATCGTTCTGTTTGCTCCCAATTAATAATTAAATTAGTACCATGATAGTTACCAATTTTTCATCCCTACCAAAGACAAATTCTAGACACACGCCTGAACTTGCATGAGTTGTACAACTGCAATCTACCGAAAAAGGAATTTCTTTGCTTCATCTCTGGTATCAATTCAAACCGAGAATCTATGGGTGAAGCAGCTGTTCTACCACAGTTAATTGTCTTAACGGATATTTCTAAATTGCGATATCGAAAGTTATTACAAAAATTAGCAATCTCGTTAGCACTTAATAACTAACAGTTATGTTGTTGTTGTTTCTTATGCCTACACTGGCAGACCAGAGGAGTGCCAGGCCCGTCGAAGACGGCAAGAGGCGAGGGGGGTGCGCCTTCCATGTTATTGAGCCCCATTGGGAGGAAGTCCGACTTTGCTCGATATACATGACACATCCGTTTTACAGGAAGGTCCCTTCCATACATCCATTCACTCACACATATCGTAATTTAGATTCCAATCAGAGGCCGATAACCCCCTGATCAGGTACCCCCAGAGGTATTGATTTGGTATGGGAACATGGGGGACATTGTGACCACGACCTATTTAACGTGCCCCAGTCACCATTAGTGAACACGACGGTCTTTAGCCAGATCAAAGCGCCGATCTCACAATCATCAGAATTGTTGGCTCCGCCGAGGACAGAACCCACAACCCTTCTGATGCGAGCCCAACGCTCTACTGACTGAGCTACCGCGGCTCTTACTAACAGTTATGAATGAAACTAACAGTTATTATAAACTTGGAAATTGACATTAACGAATAATTCAAGCAAACAGATTTCTATCTGCTTAAATCATCAGTAATTTCGAATTTTATTCTTACCAAATTTTAAATAGATTTTAATATTAATGAAATTGGTTTATTTTTGTAGTAATTAGTTTAAAAGATGTTTTTTCGTTTGCAGATACAGCTGTTAATATTTTAGAAACAGTTGCCGACTTTTTTTAATTTGCAACAACACTTGTTTTAACCCAACCAGCGAACAACCAGCTCATCTCTAACCGAAAATAAACGTAACCACGTGGAAATTTTCGAAATGAATCACGTGATGGGGGAAATAAAAATGTACCACGAACACCAAACGGAATCCATGTTATATGCTCTTGTTCTCGAACTAGCCCCCACTTTGGAGGATCGTCTCGGTACCGAGGGGTCCCTTCAAATGCGAAATGTTTATCTACTAAATATGCTGTCAACGTTTTCACCGCAAAAAATGCTGTCTTCCTTCTATTTATAACTAGCTTCAGAGTCCGGCTTAGCTCAAAAGTTTTGCTGCTTCAGACAAATCATAAGGCTCTTCTGTTTCCTCAGAAATTTCGTTGCGTCACCCAACAGCTTTTTAAGCTTTGATCCACTTCCCTCCATTAGTCGCGAGTCTTTTTCAGCAAATGAGATCGTGATGCTCCAGGGATGTGCTCGACGTTTTCTTTCCTAAGTGACAAACGCATAAGTCATTCCTTTGTTTGTAGAAAGTAATTGGTGGAACATACTGAAAAAACGTGTTATCAAAATTGAAAAATATACTTTTCACAATTGAAGAACGCTGAAAGAACGTCACCATGCACCTCCAGAATTAGTGTGACCAACGAAGGGTTAACCTGTTCCCCAATTAAACTCGTTCAAAAATGCGTAACTGAATTGCCATCTCGACTAGCCGGACTAAATTAATACGGTGTCAGATAAGACATAACTTTAAAAATGCAAAAGAAATAATAAAAACGCTGAAAGAAAGTCACCAAAAACGCAGAAACAATAAAAACGCTGAAAGAAAATCATCATGCACCTGCCAGAATTAGTGTGACCAACGAAGGGGGTTGTTCCCCAATTTAACAATTAAACTCGTTCAAAAATGCGTGATTCAATTGACAACTCGACTAGCCGGACTAAATTAATACGGTGTCAGATAAGATATAACTTTAAAAATGGACTTAGGATATTATTTTAGCATGTTCGAATTCAAAATAGGAGGATGTTTCTAACATTGTTGAGCAATAGATTTACTAGCTGGTTTGGAAGAGAACAAAATTTACGAATATTGTTCGTTTCGAAAGACAATGTGTTCTTGATAGTTCAACTCGATAGGCGGTCTACTCGTTTGGCATAATAAGTCAGAACATGGGGTTTCAATTTAGAAGCTTCGTGTCTCTGAATGGAAACAGAGCTTTGAAATATAAAATATGTTCGAATAAAGTACGCGTCTTTTAAATTGCTCTATTTACAATTGCTGTGATGTTATTATTGTTGCCTTATAAATTACCGAACATAATTTTATATTTGAAGAGAGAGAAATACATGCATTACTTTGTTTACATTTTGCTCTAAATGGGGATGGATTTTAATGTTCGTTAGAAGGGCCTGGAATTTATTGAGAGAGCTAAACATGTTCGCAAATGACCCATAAAATAATAAAAAATAACTAGTATTTTTTTTTTTTTTTTCAAAATTTGATCTGAAATTCAAATTTTAAGTATCTCTCCTTTGTACTGTTCTTCAATATTTAATTTTTTCTTTGATTTTAAGTATGGAAATTAAATTTTCAACTTTTCTTTCCACCATACATGCAAATAAACAAATGGTTTTAACCGTTAAGGTTACTTTAAACAGCAAATCATGTTGTAATGTGAAACTTTTTTCGTACTTTTCTTCCTGATATTATTGACACGTTAGCTCTGTTGGAAGAGTAACAACAGATTAGCAACCAGAGGGTTGCGAGTTCGAATCCAACCAAAGACTGTTGTGTGCAAAGTGGCTGGTGCACGTTAAATCTGTCGTGTCCTCAAATGTAGTCACGTTGTCATGATGTGGAAGTTTGTGGACTGGAATGCCATCTCAGGTGTGACCTCGCGATTATCAGATATTAATTCCGTAAAAAATTAGTTTTTCAACTTTTGATTTTTATCAAATTTCAAAATCAATTTGCAAAATTTATTCAAGTTTCTTGAATAACTGCTATCACAATAAAATGTTTCGGCAACTTAATATTTTCGATATAATTGTCGTCAACTGTTATTTTGCTAATACGAATAATACTAAATTCTAATAAATACGAGTAGAGATGAGCTGTTATACCAACAGCAATTTCAAGAACAGTGTTGTTGCAAAATAACGTATAGCAACTGTTATCTAAAATTTTAAGTTTCCTATAATTTTTTTAGGCAGTAAAATAATTCAAATCGAATTAAATGTTTTGAAAAATTGCAATTGATAATAATACTTTTCCATAAAAAAAAGTTGAAATTTCTAAACATTTTAAAATTCTTTATTGGTCAATTGAAACAGTAAATAACTTTGAAACCAAACCGTTGATGTCAATTTCTAGCAGTTGTTAAAAAATGGTTTCGTCCTAACTTAACAGTTAAAAATACCTGTTATATCGCAAATTAACATTAACAGTTAATGTTGTTATTGTGTAAAAAAAAGTTGTATTACACTCATCTCTAATAAACAGAGCTATGGATAGAATCTTCTGCGTGTATCTGCCTTTATCAGTAGCTTCCGGCCATTTGTGTACATACGGACCACGTGCTAATAGTGTAGTTCCTGAAGTGGTCGACCATGGTATCAGTGCCGGCAAAATGAAAGAACGCCATTGAATCTTACGTTTGAATTAACATGCTTGTAGTCAGCGAAGCCACAACCTTGACCTCCTGATGGAATAAACACCTTCAAAAACTCATCATTCTTTCCCTTTTGTAGGCGTCTCGAGTTAGATACCCACGAGTGTTTCAAACCTGTTTCGAAGAGAAGAAAATAGGAACTTATGAAAAATATATTTTGATGCAAAAAATTCAGCCATGTCCTTTAAAATGACACGAGTATTTTTGTAATCGTCACGGATCCATTCCCTTTCAAAAACACAAAACAGTTTTGCTCCCTCACAACAAAACATCGTGTATTTTCCAGGAATTTAAATTCAATTCACCGTTTACTTTAAAACCATTGACGTTAGACTGATGAACACATTAATAAACTAAGGAAAACTATTTATCACGTTCGATTTCATGGAGAATCATAACTTTATTGGAAATAAGATTTTGTGTCAGCAGAAGGAAGCGAAATGCTATTGATTGGGTTTGGATAATTTTATTTTATTTATCGGTATGAAATCCATCAATGTTAACGTGGAGGATTTTTTCATGAAAGATTGAAATTTTATACTAGTCTGATAGTTTTAAATACAGTACTGTCTAATTAATGAAATGTTATATACAATGATGTAACATCCGTAGCAAGAGCTCTGTGTGTCAATACCGACAGATCTTACATTGATCGCCTGTCATAAATCTGTCAACCTATCCATATGGAAAATCTTCTACTCCTCCAGATGCTCAACGGCCGTCTTAAATTAACTTCCTGGCGGGAACGAAAGAACACTTCAATCTCTCAAACAGAATGAAAGTTTTTGGCGTGTCTGCCGGCCGTTTTGAGCTCATCCCTGTAGCACTTGGTAATACTTTTTTCATCTCCCATTGCTGAGGGATATAGCTTTTAAAGATCCTCCGTCATTTCGGGACGTTGCGTGGTGAACCGAGACAATTTACTTTGGAGGTGAAAACTCGCTAATCACAGTTTCAATATCATCAGAATATCAGTTCGACTGCATTAAATAGTTGCATTAAATTTTTTTGTTGCATACATGGAAACGAATGCTTTTAACATTTATCAAGAAAACTAAAGACAATGCTCAATTATACAAAGAACAACGATCAGTTCTCTTTTTTACTCCGTCTCGAATTCTAAATTTCAAATTCCTTTTTCATTACATTCCATATCATGATTACAGTTTACACGTGCATAATTAAAAAATATATTCAAAGTATCGTTTGTGCGTACATAATTAAAAATGCATTTAATAACATTATAGTTTGCACGTGCGAATAAATATAATAACATTTGCAATTATGCTTGCACTCGCATGTGGTACATTCTCGGATGGCTTGTATGCACTCACACGTTACACCTAAATTTTAGCATACAGTTAACAAAATAATTTAATTATTATGTTCCAAGCAAACCACCACCCGACTTAGTATGTTAAATTTACAGCATTTAATTTATACTGAAGTATTTAAAAAAATAAACTGACACTTTTGGGGTAGCTTGAGCTTTCATAACCTTATGATCAGTTGCAGTTTCTCAAAAAATTCTCATCAAGCACTTTCGTTGTTAAATTTTAAGTATGTTTCCTACGCTTTCTGAAATATTTCTATGGATTCTTTTATAATCTCATGAATTCAAATTCCGAATCCCGATTCTAAATTCAAACCTGAAAATAATTTTGCTGTCCTGAAAAATATTCCTTCAGCCGCAATCGTCAACGAATTCAATAATCATTGTTATTTTAGAAATTGTATTTTGTTTTATCATTCTTGCATATTTCTCCTTCATCTGACAATCAAAGACAAGACCTTGTGGAAAAGTAATATTTTTGTTCGTTCATTTCTAATTGCTTCCTTAGTTTGTTCTGATATTGTTGTCGAGCGACATCTTTGTAGAATATTCTTTGTGGAATTTGCGACATATTCACATTTGAAGATTATCGCACAGCTGAATCAGCTTTCCTTCTATTGTTCCAAAAACGTCTGTTAATTGGGTGTTTTCCTTCTAAGGCCCGGTGCACACATCCGGTTTTTCAACGTGCGGCACCACTGTGGCACCGAAGCCCAACTATGCACAGATAACCGTGAAATGACGCACAAACTCATTTTGCGCCATTTGCGATAAATATTCCATCGAAGAAAACGTGTTTATTTCGCTTACTAGGTGTAAAAAAAGTATATTTTGAAACAAAATAGACGTTACTGGATGCAACCATTTATTAATTATTATTTATATTCCATTTGTTTATGAAAACAAGGTACTTCAGAACGGAAACTCGTGTGCGGCGCCGTGGGGAACTGCGGTACAAATTGCACGCAAGTTGGACGTGCGTCGCCCCAGCGGTGCTGGAGGCATGTGTGCACTGCTCCATTGGATCTAATGTATCTCAGATTGCACTTGCGTTGCGGCAGCGGCGCCGCACGTTGAAAAACCGGATGTGTGCACCGGACCTTAATATTGTAATCAGAAAACGGAACATCAATAAAGATTAATGCTGAAATATGAATAAAAAGGATAAAATATATAGGTTTCTAAATAATACATGATATTGACCTTATCAAATGTGTGTGATTATCGTTTGACAAATTATTTATCCGATTTCATTTTTGAATCAATAACTATCGTTTGAAAAGTATAAATCAGAATTTGTACTTCAAAATAAATATCATATCAAAATAAATATCGTACAATAAATTATCATAGCAGTTTCATGTTAAATACGCATTCTTTTATTTAACGATAAATTTTCGTACGCAATATGCAAACAAAGAAATTTTCAAAACTAGTATTTCAAATATCAGGAAGAGATTTTATTTTGCTAAATATCTTGTTTGTGGCAATTAGTAGCTTTCGAATATTTCCTATTGTTTCGTAATCTTAATCTTTTGACCTGTCTCGTTAGTAACAGTAGATCACGTTGTTTTTATCACGAGACATTTCCTGATTGAAGGAGGAAGCATTTTCCCAACTTTTGGTGAAAGTGATTCATTGAACTTTGTCATATGTTGGATACTGATGTACTCATATATTTTTTCACATGGAGGTCATCTAAGATTTCCGGTATTCTAGTCTCAAAACTACCATTTCTTTCTTAAAACTTTCATTTTTCCAATTCAAAAATCATTAATGAGCAAAACATTATTCTATACTCATACTTTTTAATATAATTTCAAGATATAAATAGCTCAGATGATTAACGATTCCCCATCTACATAAGATTCAAGTTTTGTAAGAAATCTTCTTAAAATTTCAAAACGTTTTCGGTTTTTTTTATTCATAACTAGTCACTGAGTGGTCAGCACGGCGTTGCCCGTGACAGTTCTTTTCGTGGGGTCAGGTGTGACCACTGCTCACTAACTCCCGGTGATTGCTACGAATTCACTTCGTAAATCAAATGGAAATTCATAGCCTATTGGATAACAGCCATCACGACGTTGTCAAATGCGGCCACATTCGAATTGAGAAAAGATCCAATCGGTGTGACGTCACAATCTCTTGCGAAAAAAAAAATATTTAATTGAAAAATTATTATTAAAAAAAAATCAAACTTATAAGGTATCTATCTGGTGTAAAATTTTCCGCGGATTTCAAATTCGTTGATATTTTCAATCTATCTTTAACAATCCCGATTTTACAAAAAAAAAAAAAAAAACAATGCCAGTCAAAAAAAAAAAAGTTGTTTTGTTTTGCTTTCCTTTGTTTTAATCGTTTGAGCGTATGAAACGGAATTTGTGATTTCTCGACAGAAAAGTTCAAATTCGTAAAAATATAAAGCTGACAGTTTAAAAATTATTTGTTTAAATAAAATCATATTTTTAGGTATTGATCTAATGTGAAATTTTCCGCAGATTTCAAATCCGTTGAAATTTTTACTCTATCTTTAATGATCTGGGAGGGAGAAAAAAGAACAACAAAACTCGAGTTAAAACTTTATTTGTTTTTTTCGTCGGTTGAAATAGTTGTTCGAAAAATGAAATGGAAAAGGAAAAAATGAATTTAGAATCTGTCATCTCTTTATAGCATTACCGTTCTAAGAAAAAATAATAATTAAATTCAAATTAATTGATTTTTGAAATGTTCTAGAAAAAATTCTAAAATTCGGGCTTCGCACAAAAATTGCGAAAAATTCGGACTACCTGTGTGCCAAATTCCATTATTGTAAATGCCATAGATTCGTTAGGACACTGCATAGAACTGGACAAACACTTCTTTTTATAATAGTAGAGAAGCATCATCGATCTTTTAACAAATTGACGGAATGTGTCGTCATGCTACTTTTAATCGCAATTTGGAACAAATTATTGACTAATTGAAGTGATTGAAAACACTAGTCTGCGCTGAGTGCGATAGTTAATAATCCCAAATTGATTCGTAAGTCCACGTCGCGTACCCTTTACAGATCTTACGACCGTGACACCGCCGACATGCTCTTTTTATCCATTAGAAGTCGACGGTGCTGCATAAAATATACTACCATATTCGCACTTTTTAATAAAATTATTTTAATCTGAATTAAAATAAATAACATACTACCATCTGTGTTTTTAAGCATTCTTATTCCACAACTCATTCTAAAATTTCAAAACGAGTTATTTTCTGTTTTTCAAAAATCGCTTGCGTGTACAATTTGTTGCCACGTTCACGAATTTTAATTTCTTTATGGGAATATCATTTCAATTCAGAACATTTAATTTTTTCATGAGTTTGTAAAGCAGTCGTTCTCTTTTTTGTAAACATTTCAACTCGTTTCTGGCTAAAAAGATTTCTAGTTCTAATCACGTTCTCGAAGTTTGGAGAAAAGCAAGAATAATAACTCTCTTTGCTATACCATATCTTTTACTTCCTGGAATGTTTAAATTTCTTTGTTTTTGTTTCAATGGAAGCGGTATTGCAAAATAATTCTTGATGTCCATTTTCAGAATTATATAAACTCATCTCTTAATAATTATTATTATCTCAAGTAGGCATTTTCAAAAAAAAAAAAAAAAAAAAAAAAAAATATATATATATATATATATATATATATATATATATATATATATATATATATATATATATATATATATATATATATATATATATATATATATATATATATATATATATATATATATATATATATATATGACGAGGAAAACCTATTAAAAAAAATCTTCCTGCGTCATATATGTTTCGTCGTAATCTTGCAATGATTACCAAAATGAAAACATGAACTCCAGTCATTTCAGTACACGCTACTGCTATTTTATTTACAAAAATATCGGCGTTTTAAGTTCGTTTCATAGAAATGTTTTTTCACCGGTATTCCGTTTTAATACTCCGTTATTTTGTTAGAAGTTCGATGTGCTATCAGCTTCATGATATTTAAAACCTGTCACGCGGTTGTGAGAAAAAACATGATTGATTGATTGATGAAAAAACATGATTGGACACATCATCGATTGATTAAAAACTGCGTTGGGATATCTTATCGGCCCGAGTTGATTCGTAAGTCCACGGGACACCTTCCTGAAATCTTACTACAGCGACTCTGCCCGTACTCTGTATATTCATTAGAAGGTCAAATGCTACCATATTCGCACTTTTTAAATAAAATCATGTGAATCTAATTTAAATTAATAACAAACGACTCGTCTGTTCTTTTAAGCATAGTATTCTAGTTTCACTACTCGTTCTAAAATTTAAAAAAGAGTTTTTTCTGTTATTCAAAAATCGCTTGCATGTGCTAACTCGTTGCCACATTCACGTATTTTAATTTAATTATGTGAATAGTTTTTGAATTCAAAGCAGTAGTTAATTTGATTAATTTTTAATAAAGGTATTCCAGTCACTACTGACTTTCATGTTTTATTATTTGTAAAGATTTCAATTCTTCCAGCTAAACAGACTCTTTCTAGCGATGAACATATGTTTTATAACTTCCTGGAAAGTTGAAGTATCTTTGTTTTGTTTCAATGGAAGTGGTATTGCCAAATATTTCGTGGTGCGTCCATTTTCAGAATTAAACTTATCTTTACAATAATTATTACTGCCTCAAGTAACATTTTCAAAATGAGGAAAACAGTCAAAAATGTATTTATTCTTCAATTATGTTTTCTAGTAACCTTGAAACGATTACTTGAATGAAAACATAAGCTTAAGTCATTTCAGGTGTATAAGAACATGATATTTTATTTTCGAAACATGTAAAGCGTTATACCTTCGTATACGCTGTTTCATAGAAATGATTATAGCTGTAGCTCTTGCTGATGTGGAGTACGAATTTTGAACGGAGTTGCAAAACACAATTCAAAATCCTATAGCATACTCTTTATTGAAGACCGCTATTCATATCGTATACGAATTGACGCCATTCACAAAACTCGTAGTAGTATGTAAAAAGTGCAGTTCAACTGTTACAGTGTGTTCACAGCAGTAACAGTTAAATAACATCTTGGACAGTGCTTGGCTATAACAATCCAATCTACAGAGCATTTCAAATACAAGTTTTAAGGAGAGATAGGGGAACACAAAATAAATCTTATTCCCAAGATCGGATGTTTGAACCTATGCGTTCCCCCTCTCCTTGTGCGCTGAAGCAGTGATTCCTAAACTTATGAGTCCACGAACCCCTTAGAAAATTAAAATTTTTGCGTACCCTTTGATATTATTAAATAAAGTAAGGAAGATTTAGGCTTTCATAGGTAGGTAGCTGAATTAACGTCGCCCTATATCAACACAACGTGTTATTAGCGACGGTCCCGGATCAATCCCGAAAGGATATATCCGAGGACAATTCCTTGTTGCGAACCAGTCAGCTGACGATGACTTACATAGTGTTCCTTATTTTTCACTTAAGTATATGGACCAAAATATTTATGTCTGTGTTAAAATATCTTTATACAGTCTGTATCGGTTGTATGGTCAGCTCAGCGGTCCAGAAAATTCAGACCATATATGCGGAACAATACTACACTATTTGATTATGGCATTATTATATTCACCTATCAGAATATAGTGCTTATAAACAACTAATTCAATTTTTAAGAACATTTTAAAAATTAATTTTACTAAACGGGTTCTCTGGAGCGACGAATCAAGGTTCACCCTCTACCGTTCGGATGGCACGGTCTAGCGTCTGCCTGGAGAACGCCTCCTGCGATAATGCATTGTGCCCACAGTAAAGTTCGGCGGAGGTGGAATTATGGTCTGGGGGTGTTTCTCCTGGTATGGATTAGGACCTTGGTCCAAATTCATTGTAAGCTCAACGTGGAGGCCTACTGCACTACACGGTTAAGCGTTCCTTACTTTTCTTTACGCTACACATTTTTCACCTTTGAAACAAAGAGTTCTGGCTGGTAAGATCCGGTAAAAAAAAGTCCGCATCCATCAACGTTGAAGACGTTGGCAGATTCATATATTTCGAGGACTTTTTTCTTCTGGTCATTCCCTCTGTTGCTCCCTGCCTCAAGAAATGTTATAACAAATACTATTTTTCAACAAAGAAAACCCGATAACCTCATTGAAGAGATAAAAAAAACAGACCATATAACCGATAGCCAGGAAAATAATATGACTATATAAGCCAGGCCTCGAAATAGTTTTTTTAATACAGGTGCACCTTTGTGCACCTAAGTTTTTAAATTAGGTGCACAGGTTATATTTTAGGTGCACATAAAAAAAAATATATAAGATCATTAATGTAATATAAACTACTTTATAAGTTGGGTATGTTTATATAGGTTAGTATAGTAGATAGTAAATAAAAATATTTAAACACCTAAATTCTCCCTTCTCCGGCGCACGGCTGTCGCTTCAATAGAGCCATCTGGAAAATGTTTCGATTATAGGAAAGTTCTGTTGGCAGTGACACAAGTAAACCTTCCTCCTGTATAAACACGTTACGACCCAACGATTTTGTTTTCGCATAGTGTGTATTTAGGAATTTTAATTACGTTCCTTCAGAGAGAGAGATATAGAGAGGTCGATACTAATACTTTGTTCAAACATCGAATAAAAAACACGCCCCCCCCCCCCTTTGTATAACATTAGGTCCACTGCGTGCACCTAGCGGGAAAAATTAGGTTCACAGTTTTATTTCCATGTGCACAGTGCACCTGCGCACCCGGGTATTTCGAGTCCTGATTTAAGCGGTGCGCTTTAACACATATTCCCTATTAAGTTAGACAGGACTTTAGAAAACTGACCCTATAAGCGGGGTGATCTTATAAGAGAGGGCGACCCTATAGCCGGTACTGACTGTATATGTAAAAAAGGATGTGGGTGGGGGTATGTGTGTATATTCTCTATACAAATCTACACCATTTGACCAATCCACACCGAATTTTTTACACTATTACTTTAGAGCACTGAGGAGAACATAGGCTATTTCTTTCCTGTCTTCAGACCATTTCTGTAGCCATGAAAATTGGCACACAGGTAGTCTTAAAAGTACACCTCGAAGTCCAGTGTTGAAATCTAAAGTTTGTTTTCCTGCAATAAATGGACATGGACAAGGAAACACTTTCTACAGGGTTTGTGTATTTGAGTTAACACAGGGAAATGTCGCGATCCTATTTTACCTGTCGAGGTAGGAAACACGTTCAACAGGGTTTGTGTATTTGAGTTAACACGGGGATATGTTGCGGCCATATTTTAACTGTCGCGATCATATTTTAAACACGAACCTTATTGCATCTCTACACGAATTCGGAGTTTGCCGTTGAAAATTCATGCGGGAATGACTCCTTTCGCCATAGAAACGATGTCGTCTCGACTGGACTAAACAGCTCCCTCTACCATGTAAACGCGGTATTTCCAGACACACATGGTTTTCAAAAATTTTGTTTTGTGCCTCTCTACTACCCCTTGAATCTGGCCAGACACTTTCGAAACACACTGCATAATTTAATTCGTCGTTCATTCTCAACTTTCAGATAACTTCCAAGAAAGATGTTGCTCAGCTCTATCCTCCTCGTCCTAGTGGCCTGCGGACACGCCACCGCATCCGAGGGCTCCTCCAAAGGCGACAAGTGCTCCGACTTCGACACCTGCAAGGCCGGCAGCCTGTTCCGCACCTGCAGCTGCGACGACGACTGCTACAAGTCCGGCACCTGCTGCACCGACGCCAAGAACTTCGAGCTCATGTCCCCGGAAAAGTTGCTATACAGCTGCAGCAGCGACAGGGCGGTGACGCCCGTCTTCGCCAAGACCAAGTGCTCCAAGTCGTACGAGGGTCACGACATCCACCGCACCCTCTGCGAGGACCCCACCAACGACCCTGCCGACGTCCTCGGCAACGTCCTCTACACCGGCTCCAAGTCCAAGAAGACCTACTGGAACAAGCACTGCGCCATCTGCAACAAGGAGGACTCCGCGGACCTGAAGCAGTGGACGGTGCAAGTGGTGTGTCCATCCACGCATGGGCAGGTGAAGTTCAGCAAGTACGCGGTCGAGAAGAACTTGACCTTCGACAGTGACAGCGGCGAGTGGGGGCTGGTGGTCCACGACGGGTTCTTGGCCTGTTCCGTCCACTACGTCCAGCCATCCAGCATGGTTGGAAAGCTCAACTACTGTGCCCCGAATATCGTCTCGACGTGTCCAGAGGGTACTTCGGATGGAGACACGGTGAAGAACTGCCGCATGTACCACGCGGAACGCAGGCAGAAGAGTTCTGGTCAGTACTTCAGGAACTCCCACTGTGCCCTGTGCAACGGGGCAGCCGAGGAGGACCTGGAGTGCGTAGGACGCAAGTACGGCCCGCTCAGTGTGTCCAAAGACGACATCGTGAAAGTTACTTTCGATTCTGATCTGTGGCTGGTGAGGGAAGACGACAAGAGGTTCAAATGCAGTGTAGGCAATGGGTGGGATCCTTATGCAAAGACATGTAGGAAAGTCGCCGAGGAAAGTTTGGTGGCAAAGTCAGTCGACTCTGCTCAAGCAATGGTCATTCCTTCCACTGTCCTGGCTCTTGTTGGATTAGCTCTTGTTAATAAATATTTGTTCTAACTTCAGGTTTTGAATTTGGTCGCAATCGTTCTTATCGTGGTTTACCATGAAACTAACTTTAAAAAATAAAAAAAATCACAGTACTGAGAGGAGTATTACAAGTAACATCCCAAGATATTTTGAGTTTTTGTATCATTTACAAGTAGGTCGCATAGAGGGAGTAATTATTGAATTCGTGGAATCTATATGGCTAAGGGCTTGTTCGAAAACGCTCGAAGAACGTTTCGGCACAAACTGGTTGATTCTGTTTAACGACCGCTAAGACGACTTCAATGTTTTAGCGGTCGTTGGATTAGCTCTTGTAAATAAATATTTGTTTTATCGTACTGTTCCATGTAGTTCCCTACTATCAAATCATAACAAAACAAATAAGAAACAGCAATATCATACCTACCAACCTCTAAGAATACAATATCAGGAAGATTATTACGAAGTAAAAAGCAAAGTACATTAGTCACATGAAAAATAACTCAAATACTTTTTTTAATTAAATATAATTAGCAGCGCCAAATCAGGCACCGGATGCAATGTAGCATTTACAAAATTTAATTCAAATATGTTACATAAATATGTTTACAAACAATCATCCGCTGCAAAATCAGGTACAGGATAAAAAAAAATTTGAAAGCTTCAGTAAAAATACTTATTTTAAAAATAAATTAAAATTTTGAATTAGGGCGAGAATAATACCAAAACTTAATAACTAAACACTTACACATCACAGAAAAATTTGTTTTGAAGGAAGATGCCAAAAACGATTACCTCCAACGAGAAAGTTTTAAAAAGACAAAGAATCTACTATTATAAAAGGAAATGCTTGTTTATCTGTCTGTTTCGCGGCACCTAAATCCTGACGATCTATGGCACTTACAGCAATGAGATTTGGCACACAGGTAGTCCAAATTTTTTGCAATTTTTGGGTCGCGGCGAAATTTTAAAATTCAATCTAGAAGATTTTTAAATGAATTTAATAGTTTTATTCTCTACCTGGGGCTTTTTCAAACGCGAAAGAAGAAACCCCCTAAAATAAACTTTTTCTCCCCCACGTGACATTTCATATTTTCGCAAGAGATTGTGACTTCACGTAAACTTTCTCTTTCCAAAAAGAAAACAGATTGCATATGAGGCCCCTTAGCGTTAAAAAAATGAAACAGATTACATTTCCTGTCCCCTTTTCAGCGAATGAGAGCAAGAAATAAAAAACATATTGACTGAGATAGTTAAGTTTTTTTTTTTCGTAAAATCGGAATCGCTAAAGTTAGATTGAAAATTTCAACGGATTTGAAATCTGCGGAAAATTTCAGTTTAGATTGATACCTAAAAATGTGATTTTCTTTAAATAAATATTTTTTAATTGAATATGTCTTCAACGGATTTGAAATCTGCGGAAAATTTTATATACACCAGATTAATACCTTACATCATGGCGTTGCCCGTGGTGTTGGTTTGCTTCACAAACCAACGCACACAAAGACGGATGGAGCTGTGTCGGGATACCGCCGCTAGGTTTAAGGCGTTGAATACATTAGTGAGGCCATATAGTGAATGAGAGTGAAAGAAATTATACTACATTGTTATAATTTCACGCATCAAATGTTCATTGCTCCGTACATACACTACCCTCAGTAATGGACCGGTCAGCAAGATGGGATGGTATAAGGGAAATATTACATGCTTTAATAGGGAATGGTCCCCCACGTGCTGCAATTAACTAGCGATCCTTCTGGGCATACTTTCAACAAGGTTTTGAAACACAGCTATGGGTATTTGTATCCATTCCTGCTGCGAGAATGTCGCCAGCTCAGCAGTAGATTTCGGACGCGGTTCCCTGGCCCGTAAGCCTCGCTCTAACTCGTCTCCCACAAATGTTCTATGGGGTTTAGGTCGGGACACTGAGAAGACCAGGGAAGACGTTTTACATCCATATCTCGATACCACTGCTTGACAGAGGCTGCAACATGACATGGAGCGTTGTAGGCATGGAAGTAACAGTCGCCCATTCCATAAAATTGCGGAGCGTAGGAAGAACCTGATGGTCCAAAATGTTCATGCATGCGTTGGAGTTCAATTGACGAGGAACAACACGCAATGGTCCCAGGTCATACCACGAAAAACACCCCTAAACAAGTAGTCGGTTTTATGCAAATCCACTGGCGTCCGGTCCATTATTGTAGGGTATTGTATATCCCAATTGGTGCAACCGCTGTTGATGATGAAGGCTTTGACTCATAACCGACCTCTATGGGTTGAACTGCATCATTGGATTATAAAACGTTTATGTCATCAGATATGCTATTTGCTTCCGAACTGAGAGGTGGAGGTACTTGGCGCACTCGTATCAGGCATTTGTTCACCTTGGAGGTGCGACGTCTATACTTTCAAGAACTTCCTCCGAGCCCGTTGACACTCCGCGTCGGATGTCCAGACCTTCTTGAATTAACCATCTCTTCCTGTTGACGGTTTCTATAATTCTTCTGATGGTTTTTGCATATATGGTGTCCATCCCCATACAACGCGGAGCAAAACTAACTTTTTGTCTACCTGACTCAGTTCGAGGGAACCAGATACATTTTGTGCTTCCTCGTGTAGGTAAAGCGCCTTTTTTCCAAACATATGTTTGAGCTAGCGTGTAGGATACACCATATGATCTGTTCTGTAAATTGTACATAGTCGTAGCTTAATTAAATACTGTGTTACTCCTTATCCTCGTGTGTCATCGAGCTTCACGTACCAACACACCCTTGGACACCGTGCTACATATATTTGGACATTTTGAAATGTTTGCGATTTTCCACACTTTGAAGTCCGATATTTAAACAAGTACTAAATATTTAGGTTTTATTTTTATTATGATTCATAAAACGTAAAGAAAAGAAACAAATGACACCTCAAACGTTGTGCTCGCTCAGAGTAGGCAGGAGCTAGACTACTCCTGTATTATGCGAGCAGCGTGACGAGTCAACTTTGAGTTGCTCCCGCCGAGCCCGTTTACGATCAGCATCGAACGTCTGGATCGTCTTGGATTCCCCATCTATCTTCCTGTTGACGTTTCTATAATTTTTCTTGCGTTTTTTACACATATAATTGGACATTTTGACATTTTTGTGGAATTTCCACACTTTGAAATCCGGTATCGAAACAATTATTAAATATATTTAGGTTTTAATTGTAATCATTTATATATTATAAAAGGAATTGTTTGTCTGTCTGTTTGTCGCAAAATCCTGATGATTCTTTGGCAGTTACAGCATTCAATGAGATTTGGCATACAGGTAGTCCGAATTTTTTGCAATTTTTGGGTTACGGCGAATTTTAAAATTCAATCTAGAACATTTTTAAACGAATTTAATGAAATTTAATCATTATTGAATGCTACAGCATAGAAAAGATCACAGATTCTAAATGCATTGTTTTCGTTTCCGTTTTGATTTTGCGCGGATGAATAATTTTTCAGCCAGACGATAAAAACAAACAATCTTTTAACTGGAGTGGATTAGTTCTTTTTCTATCTCCTAGTAATTTATAAAACGCAGAGACGAAGCAAATGACACCTGAAACGTTACAAAGGAGAGGCAGTGTGGTTAGTTTTAACTTCAAATTCTAGTACTAAATTGGTTGTGTTGCTTTATTACGACGTTGATTAAAAATTACCAAATTACCAATACTAAATTGGTTGTGTTGATTTATTACGACGTTGATTAAAAATTACCAATATTGAACTGAGGAAAAGTAAACCTCCACAGCTGAAACACCAAAGAACGATGGCTTGAATGTGCCGTAAGTGCCATGTCCTGGAGTAAAGAAAGAAAACCTATTTGGGTAATTCCACGGCAAATGAACAAAAATCAGGAAAACCTGTGGCCGCAGGGTTATGGATTTTCATGACATTTGGTCCATGGGTTTAGTTTATGCATAAATAACGTTATCCAAAAAACTTAGGTTCAAAATTAAATATTTTCGAAGTTTGAGGCATTTTAAGAACTTTGAAGGGCAGTTGTGAGATCGCTTAGTGCTGTATGTTTGAAGTTTTGTATCTCCAAAACTACTTAACGTAGACAAACATGTTTTGTATCTTTATAATCTGTACAGAATTCTATTTTTTTTTCACTTTGCCAACAACAATTTTAAACATCATATTTAATCTAAAATTTAGTTACATAAAATGAAAAATTGTCATTTTTGACAGAATTAAAAACATTTCTATGGGCTAAAGAAATTTTAAGACATCGTTGCAATTTATGCCAGTTACAGTGCTACGTATGACAAAATTACTGACAGAGTTTCGAAGTCGCATTTTAATTATTTCATCTTCCAAATAGCTAACGAAAATGACAAAATGACAATTTTCTACTCTAATTAGGCATAAGAAATCAAATGAAGGACAGCTCTGATAAAATAGAAAATCACTGTTTTCAATTATTTTACTTTTTCATTTTTTTTTCTTTAAGAAAGAAATCTTCATAAGAAATTCTTCAAACCTTTGTACTAGAACTATATGAATTTATGGTATTCTGTGCATAAAACCATAGTACTTGAAAACTTTATATCCTCTATAAAGGTTCAAGATTTCTTTTTGACGAGGATTTTATAGACTTGACTTTTATAGACTAGAACTTGATGAATGAATGGGATTCTGTGCTTGAAACTATAATTGGAAACTATATCCTCCATAAAGATCAAGAGTTCGATTTAAAAATGAGGCCACGGTAGCTCAGTAACAAGAGTAAAGGAATATCAACCGAGAAGTTATGAGTTCGATACTGTGCAACCAAAAACAGTCGTGTATTCGGGGGCTGATGTGCGTTAAATTTGTTGCTGTGATCTCAAATGTCCTCACGTTGACGTGGTGTGAATATTTGGAGAGTGCGGTGCCAGCTCAGGTGGTGACTTCGTTATCTGTTTCACAATTACGAGGTGTTGTTCTCGGATCTTTCCCTTCAATATGGATCTCGGACGGTCACCAATAGTCCGTTATGTTTCTCAGTGCGACGTTGATTAGCCATCCACCTACCTCGATTAAAAAATGGAGGAGAAAATTCTTTTTAGTTTTCATAAAAATCATTTACAATCATTTATAATTAATTGCCAAACGAAACTATCGACATTTCTTTTAATATGCTGTTATTTTATTTCTGATGTTCAGTGTGTTTGGAATAAAAAGGATTTACGATCACTTCTGAGAACAAGTCTCATTCTTTTCTGGGAAAGGGGTCACGTCAGTTAATTTTATGTCGGCGTTTTTCTAAGGAACCATTACTCATCGGGTAGAAAGCCTAACATACTTTTAGAGGGAATTATTATTCATTCTTTGTTGTAGTTCCCTACACAATGCTTGTACCATATATTTTGTCCAACAAGTATCGTAATCATACAGATTCAAAATAAAATTAGAATATTTAGTTTATTTTCATGAGCAAAGTTAACGTGGTTCTGTATTTTCTCAACACACTGGAACAAAAATGTACGGAGTTTTAATAATTGCTTTCAAAATTATTGAATAGTATGTGATGACGTTGCATGGTGATCCGAGCCTTGTTTTCAATGGAGATGAAAACTCACTCGATTCAGTTTTTGGATGATCCGAATATCAGTTTGATTGGTATTGAATAATTGTAGATGGGATTTTTGCATACATAGAGACGAACGCTTATTAAAAAGAATTAACATTTATTAAGAAAACTAAAGACGATATACAAAATAAGAAAATAACATCGATCAACTCTCTTTCCCACTGTATCCCGTTATTCAAAATTCCAAATATGTTCTTTTTTGTCACATTCCAATCATCTTTACAGTTCACATTGTTATCTTTTAACAACCCAGACTCGTGACATTTCCCCCATGCGCTATTTTATAATCAGTTTCCTTCGTTCAAAAGGAATGTACCTCAAGGAGAAAGTTCTCTTTCATATTACTTTTCCTTTGGTCGTTAAATTATTATCCCTACTATTATAAAAGGAAGTGTTTGTCTGTTTGTTTTCTGCACGCAAAGTCCTGATGAATCTATGGCACTTACAGTTATGGGGCTCGGCACACAGGTAGTCCGAATTTTTTGCAATTTTTGGGTCACGGCGAATTTTAAAATTCAATCTAGAAAATTTGTTTTAATGAATTTATTGAAATTTAATTTTGTTGAATGCAACAGCATCGAAGATCACAGATTTTAAATATATTTTTTTCTTTTCCATTTTCATTTTGCGCGGAGGAATGATTTTCCAGCAAACGATAAAAAAACAAATAAACTTTTAACTGGAGTTATTTAGTTCTTTTTTCTATCCCCTAGACCGTTAAAGATAGATTCAACGGTTTAGAAATCTGCGGAAAATTTCACATCATATCGATACCTAAAATTATGATTTTCTTTAAATAAATAAAATTTTTAAATTGTATATCATTCATATTTTTGAAAGAGATTGTGACGTCACGTCAACCCCTTCGCGTTCAAAAAATAAACAGATAACAATTCTTGGCCTCTTACAATTTCAGCAAAAGAAAGCAAAAAAAAAAAATGTGAAACATTTTGGCTGGAATTGTTTAGTTATTTTTGTAAAATCGGGATCGTTTAAGATAGATTAAAAATTTCAACGGATTAAAAAATTTGACACAAGATAGATACTTTAAACGTTTGATTTTCTTTTAATAAATAATTTTTCAATTAAATATTTATCTTTTCGCGAGAGATTGTGACGTCACGCCGAATTCCCATTTGGTTTGTTAAGCAAACCAACACCACGGGCAACTTCGTTATGGCTGTTAACCCATTTGCGAAGCAAACCATAGTTCATAATATTCATAATTTGGTTTACGAAGCAAACCAAATTGGAATTCACAGGGAATTCATTCCAATAGGCTAAGAATTTCCATTTGGTTTCCTTCACAAACGGAAATTCGTAGCAATCACCGGGGGTTAGTGAGCAGTGGTCCCACCTGACTCCAGGAAACAACTGTCACGGGCAACACCGAGCTGGCCAGGCAGTGGCTAGTTTGCAAATAAAGTCAATGAACGACAGCCGAACAGACTATCTTGGTTTATGATAATTGATTTGATTAATTTGGCAAAATTATGCACAAAAACGCAACTGAATTATAATTTATTCACTCAGTAATTAACAATGGTTCGCTTTTTTAATGTTAAATAAGACAGTGACTACAGTTCTCAAATATGTAATAACACTCTAAAGATATAGATCTATAATATGATTATATCTACAGCAATTGATTGATAGCTTTGGCATTTTAAAGACTTAAATAAATTAGATGAAAACATATTTTCAAATTTATGATTTCCCAAAATAATTATGAATCGGTAATAAGTAGTTCGTTTGTATGAGAATGTTAAATAAAGACAAATCTGACGTAATTTATAGTACTTTTTATATTTAATAGATGGCAGCAGTAACAAAGTGAATTGGATTCCCCGAGAAAAATGTCCACTACTACGTACAACAATCAGTATTTTTAGCCGCGGGCCGGTACCCTGATATCAATTTTCCAGGCTGTGAGAGGTTCTGGAATATTTCATGTTTGTTTTTTAAGAATACTTATATATATATATATGAACGCAGTTGTTTGTTAAAACGTTCACGGAGGATAATATTCTCGTGTATCGAAAAGCAGAACAACTAAACACCATAATCGTAGCAAACGTCAATGACCAATCTACTTGGAAATAGAAAATTTTCGTGTTGAAATTGAAGATCAATGGCGATCCTCTTCACCTCTGCATCCGGGTCTCAAGTACTTCTTTCATCAAAGCTGTTTCGTCGCAAGGTCGCATTGCAGAGTGTGTTTCTTACATCATTCCTTGGAATGTTCTGGTTCAAATGTAACGGGAGGCATAAAATTAATCCGTTTCACTTTCTAGGTTCGATAGAATATCTACACGATATCAACCTTCTGGTAGAGAGATTTTTACCACCCATTCACAGCAAGCAATTGCAATCTTTCAGTTATTTTATTGAATACAGAACATACGCATACACTACCCTACAATAATGTACCGGACACCTGCGGATTTGCATAAAATCCTACTGCTTGTTTGGGGGTGTTTTTCGTGCTATGCCCTGGGACCTTTGCATATTGTTCCTGGTAAGTTGAACGCCGACTCCTACATTAACATTTTGGACAGTCAGGTTCTTCCTGCGCTCTTGCATTTTTTTTTTGGAATAGACGAATGTCACTTCCAGGACGACAACGTTTTGTTGCAACCTCTATCAAGCAGTGGTATGAAGATATGGATGTAAAAAGTCTTCTTTGGCCAGCTCAAAGTCCCGAGCTAAACCCCATAGAACATTTGCGGAACGAGTTAGAGCGAGCGAGGCTTACGGATCAGGCAACCACGTCCTAAATCTACAGGTGAGCTGGCGACATTCTTTCACCAGCAATGGACACAAATACACATAGCTGTGTATCAAACCCTCATTGAAAGTATTCCCAGAAGGGTTGCTAGTGTAATTGTAGCACATGGGGGACCATCCCCCTATTAAAGCACGTATTATTTCTCTTATACCATCATATCTTGCTGTCCGGTCCATTATTGTCGGGTAGTGTATTTTATTGCACATAATTTACAACAGGATATAATCAAAGGTACACACAAGCGAAGAAGGAACACTCATGGAGACCGAACTGGAACCAAATACTATGAAGTGAAACTTTGGAGTGTGATCTGAGTAGTTAACTCCTCCAATTCTCAGGCCATGGTAGCCCGGATGGAAGAGTAGCGGATTAGCTTAGCAACCGAAGGGTTGCTAGTTCTAAACTCGATCCAACAAAGATCGTGTATAAAGAGGGCTGGTGCAAGTAAATCCGTCGTAGCCTCAAATGTCCTCACGTTGGTGTGGTGGGCAAGTTTGAAGAGACGGGCACCAGCCCAGGTGTTGACTTCATCATCTGACCACGCTCCAAAATCACTTGGTGTTATCCTCGGGTCTTTCCCTTCGGGATTGATCCCAGACCGACGCCAATAGTTCGGTGTGTTGCTCCAGTGCGATTTTAATTCAACTAGCTACCATTGCAATTCTCCCTTGAAATATGAAATTCAACACACATAGTTATGCTCCATACACACGACTGTTTGTTCATTCGACACACGTTTGTCGGGGATAAATAAAGTTCATGATAGAAGCTCACTGCTGCGGGCAAGTTTACGTTTGCTTCACCATATGCTAGTTAGCATACCTGTTACACGTTCGAAGGTGGAACTAAGAGGACCATGGTCCAAACTGGCCATCTACAGATGTGCCAAACAGCACAATTTAGCACATGCAAGTGACCCTGTATGAAAACGGATAAAACTTATGTTCCCTATATGAAATTTTGAGACACCCTTTATATATGAATTATCTGCCCCCCATCCAATAAATTCCCCAAGCTTACGCCACTGGCAAAAAAGATGCCTTTGGAAGCACGGTGGATTTCGGCGAAGCACCTGGGAAGAATGCCACCTGTCTCCAGCTAAAATGATTGTGAGGATGAGGTAAATAATGGAAAAGTTAATGAATATGATTGTGAGTATGATGCAAATGATGGAAAAGTTAGTGAATATGATTGTGAGGATGAGGCAAATGATGAAAAAGTTAATGAATATGATTGTGAGTATGATGCAAATGATGAAAAAGGTAACGAATATGATTGTGAGGATGATGCAGATGATGGAAATGTTAATGAATATAATTGTGAGTGTGAGGCAAATGATGGAAAAGTTAATGAATATGATTGTGAGGATGATGCAAATGATGAAAAAGTTAATGAATATGATTGTGAGGATGGGGCAAATGAAGGAGAGAAACCAAATACTAATAAAGAGAAAAATATTCAGTCACCTGTTCTTGAACGTAGCCTAGAAGGACGGTATCAACAAACGACTTGAATTCCTTGTGTGGATTACTAAGGGAAAACTGGTCTGCCTTACTTCACATAAACAACAGCAACTCTTACACTCTGCGTCGTTTCAGTTGGGGTGATATGAAGAAAAGGATTCAATGCAAACCTGGTTTATTATAGTGAAGAGAAGTATTCCGTTAGCAATTGATGGAATCACCATTGGCTCTATGACTTTGTTCAATGCATAGAACTTGACCGTTCCATCAGAAAACGAGAAAAGAAACACATTCAAACGAAATAAACTATTCCAAAGAATAAAGCAGAAACCTGTTGGAAAAGAAGACCACCAGATTTTTCCTTTAACAGAATAAAATAATTGAAGATGTTCATATTTTTGCACAAATTATTCATTTCGTGTCTATCATAGAATTAATCATGGATCGTGGGCCGACGACTTTCTAAATTGCAAAGTTTTTACTAACAACATTATTTTCTTTTCTTTACACATTAAAATTCAATAAGAAGGGGAAAAGTAATTAACTCATTCAAACCTTTTGTGTCTATTTCATACATGTAGCGCATTCACAATTATTAATTTCATGACCTTGGTTCACTTGTATTATGTAATAGGAATTGTAAACTGATTCCTAAAATGTAATTTCTTTCAAAATTCCACTTTGTTAGGGTAAGTAGATATTTATTAACGTCGCACTGGAGCAACACAATGGGCTATTGGCGACGTCCGGGATCAAACCCAAAAGAAAAAAAAATTATGAAGTAATTTTTTTGGGGTAATTTTTAATTAACGTCGTACTAGAGCAACAAAACGGGCTAAAAAATTCTGAGGACAAGACCACGTAATTTTCAACCACGGTCAGATGACGAGGCAACATCTGAGTTGTCACCCTACTCTCCTAACTTTCACACTACGCCAACGTGATGACATTTGAGGCCCCTGCATATTTTGGTTTGGTTGGATTCGAAATCACAACCCTTTGCAGGCTCTCTGGACTACATGGATTTATTCAGTTCCTTTACACTTCATTTTACATTAGTGGGTACGTAATTAAACTAGGGATGTTATTAATAGTGATTTCACAGTGTAACAGTTCGAATAATGATTGCTACCGACGAATATATGTAATTCTGATTTTAAACTGTGACTTAGGGTAGAAGAAGGAGTTAGTGTGGACATGGGGCTAGTGTGTACAACTTGAATAATTCTGCCATTTATCGGTCAAAATCTCTCTGCAGGTTTAAGCAGAATAGCAATACTGATATAAACTTCCATGTACAATACACTTGATAGTTGAGTAGCTATTTATAACTTTTTCATGGTGAAAAGTAAGTTCTTGATTTGTATTTTAATTACTAGATTAGACTATTTAAAATTTTAAAAAATTTTCAAGGTGACAGTATGTTATAAAGTAATATATTCTATTAGGGGGCCCGCCCCCTGCTCGCTAACGATCGCCAACCCCCAGAGGATTGCTTCGCAGTCCTCATTGGTTCGCTGCGCGAACCTATGCTCGCTTCGCTCGCATCAATGAAGACATGTGTCCTAGCAGAAGGAATTGTTTACAAAATATGATATTCCAAAAAAATATTTTTCAAATCTAAATTTTATGCTGTTTTTCAGAAAAGATATTTACAGTACCTCTGAAATCAGAATTCAAATGAAAACTTTGAGCAAATTTTGACTCGAAATGTGAGCGTTGATTTGGAAATTGAAAACCCAGCATGTTGGTTGTGTGTACATTTACCCAGCACTCGAGCCACACACGCTTTTTCTTTGAGTTTGTTGTCGAAAATTGTAATGCAAGCGTCTTGTTGAACTATAATAGTTTGCCCCGAAACGTACCTTTTTAAAAAATTACCCTGAAAAGATCCTCCGTTTTCTTTGATTATTATTTACTGCAATAGCTCGACTAAAATTCATTTTTTTTCAATAAAATTTCATCCGATAACGCTATAAATTCAATTGAAGCGCGAGGCTTTGGGATAAACAAAGAATCGTACAATGTTGCCAAAACGCGAAAACAAATAACGTCTTTTTTGCGTGCCACGTAAGAGAATTATATATATAGATAGCTATTTTGATATTCACTTTTGCTCTACATGGTTTAAATTAACTAGGAGTAGGCCTAAATAAACAAATGACTCCATCGGGCTAGTGTGGACACATGGTGGTGGGGCTACTGTGGACATGACCATACTAGCTTCATTTAGCTTTCAGTGGTAAAAAATGGATAAAATATTACATTTTAGACTATTTATTTATTAAACAAGATTGTTTATGTGAAAAATTTATTCACAAATAATTCTACTTTTTACTCTTTGGCTTTTGTGTATTAAATTAAATTAATTTTGATAAAATGGTAAATTCATTTACAAGGAATTGTATTGTTTTTACACACAAAGCAACTCTTCTAATAAGCAAAGTAAAACTTTATTTTTCCCAGATTTAAAGGACGTATTACAAATATCAAGAAATGAAATTGTAGCTAAATTACCATCACCGGATGTTGCTGGTAGCACAATTCGCGCTTCATCCCAGTTGACATTTAATATTTATTTATTTAACTACATTGCAAAATATGAGGATAATTCAATTTCTACATTAAAATAATTTCCCCACAAAATAAAACTTAAAAATAGCTTTCTATTGTGTTGATTTGACTTTGAAGTAGATTCTATAATATAGTGCAGTTTCTAATTACAATTATACTGGGCTTTACATAAATTAAATATGATTAAAATTAACATTTATAAGGAATTATACTTTTTAGGTTAAAATTGGTTTCACTATGGTTTTACATACTTTCATGAGTCGTATTTACATTGTATAATCAGTATTCTAACTTGTCCACTCTAGCCCCATGACATGGGGCTAGTGTGGACAAAAACAACGAATTTAAAATTAAAGATTATTAAAAAAACTATACTGCTAAATACTTCAATATATCAACCAACATAAAAGTAAAAGAGCATATTATTGTAAAAAAAAATACTTGATGCGTCAAAAATGATATTTAGTATACTTTTTTGCCAAATTTAAAAAAATTATCCACACTAGCCCAATTTTTCCCTAATCGGATTGTTTGGAACGGATGCTTTTATTTTTATTTTTTATTGAGATATTTGTTGCACATATATCGTAAGTACCCTACAGCTGTTGTTAACTTAAATTTCAACGGACTTGAAATCTACGGAAAATTTTACACCAGATCGATACCTTAAATGTAATTTTCTTCAGATAAATAACTTTTCAATTGTAACTGTTTTATTTTCGCTACGAATTTGATAGCATTTGACAAAGATATTCATTGCGAACACTAAAAGTACTATTTGAGGTTTCCGGTCTTAGTGATAAAGATCGTTTATTTTTATTTATTCTTTAGACCAAGTTTCTATCTACGCGATCGTTAAAGACAGAGCGAAAATTTCAACGTATTTGAAATATGGGGAAATTTTTACACCAGATCGATACCTCAGGTAGTTCGAATGTTATACGATTTTACGACATGCCCGTGCCATGTCGGGTGGAGGTGAGTCTCATTCTTGAACTTATTGTTTTTCTTTTTAATGTTTTCCGTATCAGAAAGGACACGAAAAGTCACGGGCAGATATTCTGTAAACAATGTCATTAATCGAGAAAGTAATTGTAAAAAATTAATACAATTCCGAAACAATACGATCCTTTCCATTTATTTTGTAACTGGTCTGCATTTTCTCGAAATATTTTTTCCAACTGCTCGATTGAAAGTCGGTGAGTTTTTGGCATCTATTTGGCGATTAACGAGGAAATAGTCTGATAACCCTAGCAGACGAATCCCCTCCCTCAATTTCCATTCTTGTCCTGTTGCCGTGGTAACAGGGGAACTACGAATTTCCCCCATATCTGACTGAGGAAGACGATGGTCCTATCTGAAATTCAGGGGCTTTTGCTACATGATCCATTCTCTGCACTTGGAATGGCGTCGACAAAGAATGCTACTCTTTACAGTACATTGCAACAGCTTCGCCCACTGGGGGAAGTATAAAAAAAATCAGCATTTGATGTTTGGTGGATTTTTTTGAAAATTGGTTCTCAGGAAATTCCTTTCTGGACAAAGATGTATGCACGTAGTTGAATTTACGTCGCACTGGTCGAATTTATCTCGAGGGGAAGATCAGAAAACAAAAAGAAAAGTCACCTAGGTGAATATCTAGTAAATAATCAAGACATCGGCCTCTTTGTAGCCGTTACCAACTGTATTTTATCGACATGGCGGGCTTTATTGAATAATCAAGTCAGGGAAAAGTATAAGGATGCCAAATAAGACTAAAAGAGTTAATAATAGCATATATGCTTTTTATTTGGTAACTAGCCACTGTGTAGAAAAGCACCCAATATTTAATGTTTTTGATCGTATCAGAACACAGGCACTGCCATACATCATTGTTCGTCCACTAGAACACAAGAGCAACTGTTCTTGCAACCTATCTATGTTCGTAATCACCTGTTTGATCGTTAGAACTACCGGGAAATCGTTACAACTGCCATCACGGCGTTGCCCGTGGTGTTTTTTTGCTTCGCAAACCAAATGGAAATTCGTAGCCTATTGAATAACAGCCATCACGGCGTTGTCAACACCACGGGCAACGCCGCCTCGTCATTGTCTAATGCGACCAAATTCGAATTGCAAAGTGATCCAATCGGCGTGACGTCACAACGTCTTGCGAAAACATAAATATTTAATTGAAAAATTATTTATTGAAAGAAAATAAAACGTATAAGGTAGATATCTGGTGCAAAATTTTCCGCAGATTTCAAATCCGTTGAAATTTTTATCTCTTTTTAACGATCCCGATTTTATTTAAAGTACTAAACAATGCCAGTCAAAATTTTTTTTAATATTTATTTTGCTTTCCTTTGATGGAATTATTTGAACGCAGAAAATGGAATCTCTTGATTTCTCGACAGCGGTCAAATTCATATGTGAAAAAAATAAATAGTTTACAGTTTAAAAATTATTTATTTAAAGAAAATCATATTTTTAGGTATCGATCTAATGTGAAATTTTCCGTAGGTTTCAAATTTTTACTCAATTTAAACGATCTAGGGAATAGAAAACAGAACTATATAACTCCAGTTGAAACTTTATTTCTTTTTTCCGTCGGCTGAAAACATTCCTCCTCAACGGAAACACGGAAAAATAAATTTAGAATTTGTCATCTCCTTATGCTGTTGTCATTCTAAGGAAAACAATAACAATAATTTAATTCCAATAAATTAATTTTAAAATGTTCTAGATTAAATTTCAAAATTGGTAATTTTACAATTTAAAAATTATTTATTTAAAGAAAATCATATTTTTAGGTATCGATCTAATGTGAAATTTTCCGCAGATTTCAATTCCGTTGAAATGTTTACTCCATCTTTAACGATCTAGGAGATAAAAAAAAAAGAACAACATAACTACAGTTGAAACTTTATTTCTTTTTTCCGTCGGCTGAAAACATTCCTCCGCAACGGAAACACGAAAAAAATAAATTTAGAATTTGTCATCTCCTTATGGCTGTTGCCATTCCAAAGAAAACAATAATAATTTAATTCCAATAAACTAATTTTAAAATGTTCTAGAATAAATTTCAAAATTCGGGCTTCGCACAAAAATTGCAAAACATTCGGACTATCTGTGTGTCAAATCTCATTACTATAAGTGCCATAGATTCGTCAGGACTGTACACATACACATACAAACACTTCCTTTTATAATAGTAGATATTATTTATTTTTGTTCATATCATCACCAGTATTATTGGTATAAATGTCACGCGTTGTTTGAAGGTAACGATGGACAAACCATATAACAACTAGTGGAAGAAAAGTGAAAATATGAACCCCAATGGACTTAATTTGGGATGAGCCCACTGCCCAGTCACATAAATATTGGGGAAGGGGTGAAGGATTTCTAAAACTTGATTGCATTATATATATAATGCTTTTTGGTTACTTTTTCAATTTTCTCTTCTATGTTAATGGTTTTTACCACTTACGAAGTTACAGGAACAAGTATTTTGTAAATGAAATAGAAATAAAGTCAAAGAGAGAACCTTTCAACGTAACACATATTAAAAAAGGGCAAAAGAGTTTGATTTAGTACTAAAGGAGGTCCTACCCTTTTGTCTGCGTATCCAAAGTACCCCATTACAAGAATGTCTGGATCACAAATAATAGGTGATTAAAAAGTTTACGATTTCCAAAGTGTTTAACAACACATTTGTTCAAAAAACCTTGAATATATTAAACCTTTTTTAATCATAATCTTGACAGGAGTGGATGAATCTGGAATTTTTTCATGACATTTTTCAAATTCACACCTTGATAAAATGTGATAAAAAGATTTTTGATTTCCAAAATATTTGGCAATACTTTTGTTCAAAAAACCTTGAATGTATTTCTTTAATCATAATCATCACAAGAGTGAAAATGAAGCTAGAATTTTTCATGCACTGTTCAACGCACCTTGATAAAATCTGGTGAAAAGTTTTTTTGATTTCTCTCTCCAAAACATTTAGAAATGCTTTTGTTCAAAAATCTTGAATTTCTTTCTTTAATCGGTAATTAATAATTTTTAATTAACGTCGCACTAGAGCAACACAACGGGCTATTGACGACTCTCCGGGAACAATCCGCCAAGGGAAAGATTCGAGGACAACACCTCATAATTTTGAACCATGGTCAGGTGACGAGGCAACAGCTGAGCAGGCACCTCACTCTCCAAACTTCCACACCAACCCAACGTGAAGACTTTCGGCCACGACAGATTTTAGGTGCACCAGCCGCCTCTACACCAAACGCTCACAAGCATCCATGCCCTGACCGGATTCGAACCAGGAACCTTTCCGATCCAGAGGTTAGCACCTTAACAACCAGACCTGTTGATCGGCCAAATGCTTGTGGAGATGGCTGATTGTATCTGGTATTGGAATTTTGAAATTAACGTCACGATGGAGCAACACAACGAGGTATTGTCTGTATCTAAAAGCCGAAAACTCACTACGTTCAGGATGTCGAACAGTAACGGACAGAATTACCGAGGAATTGGAATGAAATCGACGTTTTGACTGACTTTCGGAAGCCAAATTTCCTCCCAAGACGACGATTTGCTCAAACAACGCATGCTTTACTTTCTACAAGTTTCTTTGTTCCGGCAGATTTCCCTTCAAGATCGGATCAAACGCACTCGCTTCGCCGTCTGGGAGCCTGTCTCCTAGCAACAAACCTTATTCCAACATAGATTAACATAATGTAGACCCAGGGGGTGTTTGAAGGGGCTTTCTTCTCCCCCAGCCTGTTGTTCCCCCACTGAGACCCCTCTGTTGTGTCTGCAGAACCCCTGAATTTAGGTCACCAGAGAGAGCAAGAGGTTGTAGGGAAAATGAAAAGAGAGTGAGGAAGGCTTTAGATACCGTTGACCCGGTTGACCTTGGACCAGCTGGCTGAATCCGATCAAGCCTGCAGTTTTGAAATCCAGACTGCTGACGTTCCCCCTGTTCGCTGTAAACAAGAATGCATTCAGGGGTGAGATCCACTTTCGGCCGTGAATTTAGGGAAGGTTTTGTTGCGAAAATTTTCCGGAGAAGCAGAGCAAAACATGGATGATTGATTAAACCCGGAGACAGGTTGGGTGAATCAATCTCTCTGGTTTGACAGCTCGGACACAAAATGTTCCATGTGCTCGCGATCCATCTGGTTGGTTGTGTGTTGAAGTTAAACTGCAAACTTATTGTTTGAAGCAAATTGTTTTAAGGTCCCGTTCTTTACGAAGTCGGCGTATAATCGCGAGTGCAGCGTATATTATCATTAAAGATTTATTAAAGAGGAATACGAAGAAAAGTTCCCAAAAAAGGCGACATTGGTGATGGAAAATATTCTCAGGAGCCAAAAGACTGAAAATGTATACGTCTTTTGCTCACACGCGGTATAAATTACGCTTTTCCTACTGGGACACTTAATAAACCCTAAACTAATAGCCGCCTCGGAAAATAATCCACTCATCGTTAACCCTGTACAATTTTGAACAAACCGTGTTTTCAATCCTGCGACGGCGGCAACCACTTTATTAATATATATATTTATTTATTTATATCCATACGTTCTTGCAAAATTGATATTAGCAGATTATTTCCCTACAAAATAAAAATTTCTTACTGAATATTTCACTCATATGTTCCAACATATTGAATGTCTCTTTCAATTCGGCATTTTTCGGTAAAACGTATTAATATTGCAGTGCAACAATTTTAAATTTTCTTTAATTGCAAAAAAGTTTAAATACATTTTAAATATCCACCTCTTATTTATCTTAAACTAGCCACTGCGTGGTGATTGCTAAGAATTCCCATTTGGTTTGCGAAGCCTATTGGATAACAGCAATCATGGCATTGGTTTGCCTCACAAACCAAATGAAAATTCGTAGCCTATTGGAATGGATTCCCAGCAAATTCTAATTTGATTTGCTTCGCAAACTAAATTATGAATATTATGAACTATGATTTGCTTCGCAAACAAACACCTCGGGCAACGCCGTAATGACCTCGTCATTGCCAAATTCGAATTGCGAAGACATCCAATCGGCGTGACGTCAGAATCTCTTGCGAAAATATAAATATTTAATTCAAAAATTATTTATTAAAAGAAAATCAAATGGAAGGTAGAGATTTAGGGGTTTAGATTTTATTCAGATTTCAAATCTGTTGAAATTTTCATCTGTCTTTAACGATCCCGATTTTACAAAAAAGTACTTAACAATGCCAGTCAATATGTTTTTTTTTTTCATTTGTTTTGCTTTTCTTCGCTGTGAAATGGTTTGAGTGTAGGAAATGAAATCTGATATCTCGAATCAAACGAAAGTCATTCTTCACAGAAAGTGGCGTTCGCGTTGGAAAAAATATGAGTTTCAATTTAAAATTATTCATTTATCGAAAATCATATTTTTAGGTATAGATCTAATGTGAAATTTTCCTCAGATTTCATATCCGTTGAAAATTGTACTCTATCTTTTACGATCAAGGAGATAATAAAAAAGAACTACATAACTAAAGTTAAAACTTTAGTCTGCTGACAAATCTTTCTCCGCAAAATGAAATCGGAAGCGGAAAAAATACATTTAGAATCTGCTAACTTTTTATGCAACTTTTATTCCAAAGAAGACAATAATAATTAAATTCCAATAAATTATTTTTTAAATGTTTTAGATTGAATTTTAAAATTCAGGCTGGACACAAAAATTGCAAAAACTTCGGACTACCCGTGTGCCAAATTTCATTATTGTAAGTGCAATAGATTCGTCCGGACATTGCGTAGTGGAGGTCGGACACTTCATTTTATAATAGCAGAGATTTGACGTGCAAAGTTCCCCAAGACCACTAATATAGACCATCTAAATACACATGGATGGACACATCAATTTTGACACTAATATGGGCAGATTACATTTTCACAGCTGAGTTTTAATCGTCAACTATGTATAGCAAAACACACGCTTACAAATAGACTACTTAAATAATAGTATCACTTTACAATCCGAAGAAATATAAATATTTCTATTTTCCGATCCCCGACCCGTTTCTTAACGATGACCCCGGTGATTGATTGAACGTCGAGCAAGGGAACGAAAAAACGCCGTCCAAATAGAGCGAGCACGAGCACTTGCTTTCCTTTGATGTACCGACTAGAAGCGGATCATTTTGCTCGTGCTCAAAATGTTCGTTCACCGTCTACACTGAACGAGCTGCCAATCAAACCTGTCTCCGGGGTTAATCAATCATCCATGTTTTGCTCTGCTTCTCCGGTGTGGACGCGGCTTTAGGTGTTGCCTTGTCATTTGACAGTGATTTTCCGATTTTTGTCTTAAGCTTCGGTTTCCTAGAAAGTTGAGCCGTTATCGTCATGATGCCGCGGGCATAACTAGGTGGCCGTCTAAACAGACTTCAGAGAGACAGAATACATTGGAGAATGGGCAACACAGACGGATGTCTTGGTTTATTTTATTCGAGAAACAAAACAAAGTGGCTTTTTTATTCTCTGGTCCAAAGCTCCTAGCTTCGGGATCGTTGAAGATAGAGTGAAAATTTCAACGGATTTCAAATCAGCCTAAAATTCTACGCCAGATCGATACCAAAAACAGTTCTATTGTTCAATTATTTACCATTTGATTATTTAATTATTAATAAATAATTAATTATTTATTTAAAGAAAATCGCATTTAAGGTATCGATCTGGTGTTCAAATTTTCCGCAGATTTCAAATCCGTTGAAATTTTTATTTTGTGTTTAACGATCCCGATTTTACAAAAACGAATTAATCAATGGCAGTCAAAAATGTTTATTTATTTTGCTCCTCTTCGCTCGAATCGTTTGGCGCATGAAATGAAATCCCACCGCTACAAGAGAAAAAACGTTCCCCAACTGTTTGAGACCGTTATGACGACAATCATGGAAATGGCAGCTCCGATAATTTTCGTTACGTTCACAAACAACGCTTTCTAGGAAACCAACACCATCTGTTAGTATAAACAACGTTATAGTGACGTCACCCACAGCTACATCACGGCTACGCTTTCTTAGGAAACCGAAGCTTTAGGGTTTGGTCCTGGACCGTCACCAATAGCCCGTTGTGTCGCTCCAGTGCGACGTTGATTAAAAGTATGTACCTCACCTATTTTTTTTCCTTATAGGCTCAACCGGCCTGGTGGTTAAGGTGTCAGTCTCTAGATCACAAAGTTCCTGTTTCGATTTGACAGTTTTTTCTAAAAAATCAGTTTTAATCAAACCTTTCTAAAACGTATAAGTTGTTTAAGTATAGCTTCGATTTGTAAAGTAAGCCATCTTGACCTTCTGTCACTACAAAAAACAATTTGTAATATTTCAAAGGTCCTAGTTTGGACTTTTTTTTTAACATTAACGTTCTTTCAATAATGACAAAATTCCTCTAAAAATTGGCTTTATTAATATTATAAACTTAGATACCACACTAGATAGAATACTTTGTGATAGTGTTGCGTATGATGAAAAGAAATTACAGTTTTTGAAATAAAAAATTTTAAACAAAAACCTAACAGAAAACATCGGTAATGGTAATTTTAGTTAACGTCGTACTAGAGCAACACAACGGGCTATTGACGACGGTCCGGAATCAGTCCCTTAAGGCAAAGATTCGAGGACAACACCTCCTAATTTTGAACCACGGTCAGATGACGAAGCAACACCTGAGCTGGCACCCCACTCTCCAAACTTCCACGCTAACCCAACGTGAGGACTTTCGACCACGACAGATTTAAGGTGCACCAGCCGCCTCTACACCATACACTTACAAACATCCATGCCCGGACCCGGATTCGAACCAGGAACCTTCCAATCTAGAGGCTAACACCTTAACCACTATACCGGTTGGTCGTACAGAAAACATCGAAATGAAATAAAATAAAAACGTGGTGGAAAAAAAGTTATTGTAAAGATATAAAAATTCGCGTTATTCTTTTCTCCTTTTGATCCCCGCACAATTGCCACAACTTATAACTAAAAAAAGACAGAATTTAAAAATATGACACGGTAATTTGTAATTAAAGTCGCACTAGAGCAGCACAACGTGTTATTGACGACGGTCCGGGATCAATCCCTTAATGGAAAGATCCGAGGACAACACATCGTAATTTTGAACCACGGTCAGATGACGAAGCAACACCCGAGCTTGAACCCCACTCTCCAAACTTCTACACCAACCCAACATGAGAACTTTCGGCCCAGACAGATTTAAAGTGCACCAGCTGCCTCTACACCATACGTTTACAAACATCCATCCCCGGACCTGGATTCGAACCAGGAACCTTCCGCTCTAGAGGCCCAACACCTTAAACACTATACCAGTTGGACGGCGCACTAAATCAAGTGAATGAAACAGAAAATATCACGACACGTGGCAAACGAACATGAGTTTCTGTTTTGTGGCTAATTATCGGCTGTCCCAAATATTCGGGGAAATAGTATACGGCTCAAAATGCAAAAATATTAGAATTTAAATTCCAAAAATATAGTTTGGAAAATAATTGTTTTCCCATCAGTACTGGTAAAAGAATCTAAGCAATTGCAATGCTCAATACTCCAATACAACCAAAATATGGTTGATTTAAGTAGTATAAACTTAACTAAAAACCAGATGCAGTATAAACTTGCCTAAATATACTAGCAAAGGAACTTCAAATAATTTATTCACTAAACTTAAATATGGTTCATCAAATATAGAACATTGCATAATATATGTTGATTACATTTTGTAATATTTGTACTTATTCTAAATCAGACTTAGAACTAGACGATGGACAAAGAAACTCAACTCAAAAGTTCAGTTCCTAAATGAATATAACTCACAACATACAAAGTTTAATTCAAATATATTCAACAGGTTGGACATGGTGTGGGTACACACATAAATACAGATGAACAGACACCAAACATTCAAGAGACGAATTTTGCATCAGAAGGGGAAAGGGATAGAAAACTTGAAATGGGTCAAAAAAATTCAATGTACAAACACTCCAATTTTTATTTTTTTTAATGATATGGGGCTTTTATTTCCACACACAATAGTAGCTGAGAAGGAGGCTAGTGTGGGTATTGGGCTAGTTTGGACAACTTGATTAATTCTGCCATTTGTCAGTCAAAATCTCTGTACATTTTTGCAGAATAGAAACACTGATATAAACTTCCATGTGTAGTTGCATGACTATACACTTGATAGTTCAGTAGCAATTTATGAAACTAGGTTTTCATGGTGGAAAAGTAAGTTCTTGATTTGTCTTTCAATTACAAGATTAGACAATTTTAATTCAATATTTAAAAAAAAAAAGGCCACAGTATGTTATAAATGAATCTATTCATTAGCTATTTGATATTCACTTTTGCTCTACATGGTTTAAATTAACCAGAAGTAGGCCTAAATAAACAAATGCCTCCATGGGGCTAGTGTGGACACATGGTGGTGGGGCTACTGTGGACATGTCCACTCCAGCCCCCCTTTTTTTTTAGCTTTCAGAGGTAAAAACATGGGTTAAAGATTACATTTTAGGTTATTTATTTATTAAAAAAGATTTTTTATGTGAAAAATTCATTACAAATAATTCTATTTTTGAATTTTAAGGCTTTTTGGTACTAAATTAAAATGATTATTGTGAAATGGTAAATTAGTTACAAGGAATTGTATCGTTTTTTCACACACAAAGCAGCTCTTCTTCTAAGAAAAGTGAATATTTCTTTTTCCCAGATGTCAAGGACGTATCACAAATTTCAAGAAATGAAATTGTAGAGAAATTACCATCACCAGATGTTGTCGGTAGCATAATTCGCACTATACCTCAGTTGACATTTAATGTCAATTAATCTAACTACATTGCAAAATCGAAGCATAATTCCATTTTTACATTAAAATTATTCTGCCACTAAATAAAACTTAAAAATAGCTTTCTATTGTGTTGATTTTTCTTTGAAGTAGATTCTATAATATAGTGCAGTTCCTGATTCAAATATACTGGGCCTAACATTAATTAAATATGATTTAAGAATTACATTAATATGGTTTTATACTGTTGAGGTTGAAATTGATTTCCCATTATGGTTTTACAAACTTTCATGACTTGTATTTACATTGTATTATCAGTATTCTAACTTGTCCATACTAGCCCCATGATATGAGGCTATTTAAAAAAAAAAAATTATCTTTTTTTTTAGATTTTTTTAAAAATCTTTTGTTTAAAAAATCTATATTGTCAAATACTTTAATACATCAACCAAAATAAAAATAGAGTACATTGCTTTAAAAAAAATAGTTGATGTGTAAAAAAATGATATTTGTAAAAACTAACAACTAATTTGTAACTATTTTTTGCCAAATTTATAAAAATTGTCTACGATGGATCCCTTTTCCCCTGCTGTTGCTACGAAATCGTTCTCAATAACCTGCTATTTCACAATAACAGCACTTGAAGTAGTAACATTTGACACTGTTGCAGAATAATCCATATTTAGATCTTAATAATTGCCAACAAATACTGTTCTTACGAAATAGTTCGCAATATATATACAGTAAGGATGCGACATCGACAGCAAAACATCGATGTTCAAAATTAAAACATCGATGTTGATAAAACATCGTTCGAAAAGCATCGATGTTTTTAAAATTCAGTGTATTTAAATTTTTTCCCCTTTTCTTAAAACTGGTTTAGCAAACTAAGGATGCAGCATCGACAGCAAAACATCGATGTTGATAATGCATCGCCCCAAAACGTTCGATGTTTTTAAAATTCAGTGCATTTAAACATTTTATATCATTCTTAAAACTGGTTTAGCAACTAGTGATGTGACATCAGCTCCAATACATCGATGTTTTTTTTATAAAACATCAATGTTTTGAAAACATCGACATCGATGTCGTATCCCTACTTTTCGGACCCATCACCTTTGGTCACTTTGGTCTAAAAGTATGTTCAATTTGCTGATTACAAAAATTATGCTACTTGGTTATTTTGTGAATTTTTATAACGGTACTTTTTTTATTTAAAAATAAAACATCGACAGCGTAAAAACATCGACAAGTATGTTTTTTTAAAAAACATCGATGTTTTGAAAACATTGACATCGATGTCGCATCCCTAATATACAGCAGTGAAACATGCTATTTCAAAGCAACAGTAATACCCAATACACGCTTGAAGCGCAAGCGCAGCTCAGTTTCGGTTTCGTCAGTACTTGCCAAACCTGGCAACCCTGACGGAGATTCTTTCCTCTGAGGTTCATCGACCCATCGAGAAGGGAGAAAGGCATCGGGGTGTCTTGACACCCTCCCATCTCCCCTTCAACACAAGAACAACGTGCCATGGCGTGTTCTCCTTCCAGGTTCACAGTGGACTGGTCCATCGAAGATTTCAGCTGGTACCACCTGGCCAAAACATCGAAGGTTTCCAGTCCCACAATCACGATAGAGGAATTCGATTGCGAGAAATTGATTTTGGGGATCCTGCCGAACGAAAGGTCCTATGTCGGATTCGGTGTGTACAGAGTGAAGAAGTGCGAGGGGCCGGAACAGGACGGGTACAGGGTCTACGTCAATTGCGAAGTGTCCATCAAGACCTACACGAACTGCTTCCACATCCTGGAGAGGTTCGCGTTCGAGCTCTCATCGAGGCACAACCGCACTAAGTTGTACGAGAGCAAATTGAGCATCGATCAGAGCAAATTGGAAGGGCTGACCAACAACTACGCACCCAGGGGGACACTGTTCGTGCGTTTCGAGTTCTGGGAGGTCCTTCTGACCGCCCTGTGCTATGGCTGCTCGGGGGTCACCAACATCGGAAAGGAAAATTTTTCCCGGATCCTCAGGTTCAGGTTAGTGGAGGGGACTTCTGGTCCTGTTATTGAGGACATCGACACCGAGATTCAGACGCGGAGCTTTCTGATGAAAGTCGACCTGGAGTTCCAGCCTGGACAGGACGTCTATGTCACAGTCAAGTGCCATAAGCAGTGCCCGCCGTTTGTGGCCGTTGTCCGCATAAGGTGGTTGGATGCCGAGTTCGGAGGACACAGGTGGGTCGAGGGGAAGCACTTCTTCAAGCGGCAGAGTGAAGAGTGGCTCTTTCCTCACTTCCTGCCCAAGGCCATCCTGGAGGAGGACAAGTACTTGAGAAATGGCGTGTTGTCCCTCTACGTCTCCGTATCCTGGGGAACCGGACACGTCAGCTCCCTGGTGGAAGAGTACCACTACCCTGAACAGTTCAAGCCTCGCGAGAAGACCTTGGACTGGTACCTTTACAGGTTCGTAAAGATTGAATGTTATGTCGCTTGCTGCTAATATAAGTTTTAAACTTTACGCTGAGGCAGGTAGACAATGGCTATCATTAAAATTATGTTAACACCAGCGCATGGTATAGATCTGTGTATTGTGGATATTACCCCCCTTTTAAGAGATCGCTGGCCTTTAGTTGGTACCCTGCCCTGTTGACCGTGAGGTGTGAACGCTTTGGGGGAAAGGCAGAAGGTCTGGTTCCGGTGATATCTCTCTAGCGCCAAACGATACGCCACACAATACTACGCAAGGAAAGCGTCAGTTGTAAATGCCACTTAAGGCTCCATCGCTCAAGTTGGGTAATTATGTAAGGGGTCGGACATGCAGGAGAAAGAGCCGTTCTGTGAGACGATTGAAAAAAAATCTAAGGGCCGCAGCGTAAAGGTTAATACAAATTAACCCCCCAAGTGGTTTCGACGAGATATCTCGTCCCTCGAGACCTGATCGGTTTTGACTAATGGCGAGACACGTTCGAGACAACCACCAGGAGGATTAAGAGTAGCAGCTGCGAAATTATTGTTATCCACAATGTTAGCGCTAAATACTTAAAGAAAAAATACCAAGACACGACTAAACTTATGAGAAATATAAATTTTTAACAGAAATGAAATTATAATTTACGAAAAAATGTATTTGAAATAAAACGCTGAGATTAAAATATAAAAAATCAGTTAACAGTTAGTTTAAACAGTAAGGGCGCCTGCACATGAAGGAGATCGATCTCTCAGACCGGTCTCTTCATATTGTTACCAGGATATGTTTACAGATTCATTTCCTGTGCATAAACTATTCGAGCGAAGAGAAGCAAAACAAAATTTTTGACTGGAATTGTTTATTTATTATTTTTTTTTTTTTTGCAAAATCAGCATCGTTAAAGACAGATTAAAAATTTCAACGGATTTGAAATCTGCGGAAAATTTTACATCAGATCGATACCTTAATTATGATTTTCTTTAAATAAATAAATTTAAATTCCAAATTTTATATTTTCGCAATACGAATTTAGCCGCATTTGACGCAAATAATAAAAGTTACAATAGAAATATTATTTACTAGGGGGCCCGCCCCCTGCTCGCTAACGCTCGCCAACCCCCGGAGGATTGCTTCGCAATTCTCATTGGTTCGCTGCGCGAACCTATGCTCGCTTCGCTCGCATCAATGAAGACACATGTCCTAGCAGAAAGGATTGATTACAAAATATATACCAAAAAAATATTTTTCAAATCTAAATTTGTTGTATTACATAAAAGATATATACAGTACCTCTGGAATCAGAATTTAGATGAAAACTTTGAGCAAATTTTTACTCGCAATGTGAGCGCTGCTTTGGAAATTGAATACCCAGCATGTTGTTTGTGTGTACATTTCCCCAGTACTCGACACCCATACACTTTTTGACTGAGTTTGTTGTCAAAAGTTGTAGTGCACGCGTCTTGTTGTACTATAATTGTTAGCCTTGAAAAGGACCGTTTTTTAAATAGCCCTGAAAAGATCCTCCGCTTTCTTAGATTTCTATTACAAACCGCAACAGCTCGTCTAAAATTAATTTTTTTTTCAATAAAATTTCATCCGATAACGCTATAGATTCAAATGACTCGCGAGGCTCCTAGTAAACAAACAATCGCACAATGTTGCCAAAACGCGGTAACAAATAACGTCTTTTTTGCGTGCCACGTAAGAGAAATATATATATAGATTTAAAGAATATCACATTTAAGGTATCGATCTGGAGTAAAATTTTCCGCAGATTTCAGATCCGTTGAAATTTGTACTCTATCTTTAACGATCGCGAATATATAAACTTGTACTGGAGAATATAAAAGCTCTTTTGTTTTGTTTCTGGAATAAAATAAACCACGACATAAAAAAAGTCGCCGGCGACTGAACTTCCTCGGTGACTATTTTTTAGTCTCTCATACAGGTCTCTTGCTAGTCTTCTCGTGTGAAGTGCTCTTATGATTTCTATGTAAGTTCCGTCGCCTTCAGACCGGTCTGAGCGATCGATCTCCTTCGTGTGAAGGCGCGCCCCAACTGTTTTCTATTAATAAACCCTACTAGATTTCATAGGAGTAAACCATCGTGTTAACCTCACAACACGTAATGACTAAATAGCCATATCTACGGGTTGAAAAAATATTTAGGTTAGGCCTCCACTTTTAGTCGTGCGATTTTCAGTCGGAAAAATAAAACTTATAGTTTCAAATACAAGTGCACAAACCTGCAAGTAAACAATCGCAGCGATTGAGAAGTTGCAATCGATCCTATTTTCGCTGCGATGCGACTGTAACTCTACGCAATGTATCAAACAGACAGGCATGGACGTGCACCCACTTGCGATAGTTTAGTCGCGCGTTTTCAAGGTCAGCTTTGTTTATACATTAAATTATGTTTTTTATTCCCCTAATTCAAGTTTCTATCTTTGCGATCGTTGAAGATAGAGTAAACATTTCAACGAATTTGAAATCTGAGGGAAATTTTACACCAGATCGTTATCCTAAATATGATTTTCTGTAAATAAATAATTAGTTATTTAATAAATAATTGAATAATAAAATGGTAAATTATTAAATAATGAATCTGTTTTTGGTATCGATCTGGAGTAGAATTTTGCGCTATTTTGTAACACGTTAAAATTTGCTCTGTATCTTCAATGATCGCAAAGATAGAAACTTGAATTAGGGGAATAAAAACATATTGTTTAATATGTAAGAAAAGCTCGACTCGTTCCAAAAGAACGATCCCCCAAGTAGTTTCAGTGACATAAAATGGTAAATGATTAATTAATTAATCTGTTTTTGGTATCGAACTTTCGTAGAATTGTACGCTGATTTGAAATACGTTGAAATTTTCACTCGTATCCTCAACGATCGCAAAGATAGAAACTTGAATTAGGGGAATAAAAAACATAATTTAATGTATAAGAAAAGCTCGACTCGATGCAAAAGAACGATCCCACAAGTAGTTTCAGTGACAACAATTGGAAAACTGTTCTAATTCAGCGATTTATTTATCGCAGTGTGTGCACCTTGTAGATTTTCTGCGACATCGATTTTTTGGTCGCCGCGACTAGAAATCGCAAGTGGAGGACTAGCCTAAAGAGGATTTTATTGGTCAATAAGTCTAAAACTGCTTAGAAGTCATGTAGATAAAAGTACTGGTTGTATGATGGAGTAATGCAGGCATAACCACCAGAGGAAGAAATTCCAACGATCTGTTACGCGATTACAACTGTTAGTTATCAATTTCGAACAAACTGTTAATATTAGTGGCTAGAAATGTTCTCGGAAATTAGCAATACCTACTAACATTTCTCCTCTCGTGTTTTGTGAAGAAATAAAAATCATTAAATTTTGTCTAGAATTAAAGATTGATGTCTAAGGGTAAATAGTAACTTTTTCCTTACCACAAGAAAGTTACTATAGAAACGGCCAGTTCATTTTGAGAAGGGAAGAGAGTGGTAGATGTCTCAATTTTATTTTGAGCGAATATTGATGGAGGAAAGAGGTAGTTTACAAAATCTTTTGAAACAAGAAAAATCATAAAACCTTATTCCAGTTTGTCTTGCAACTGCATTAGGTTGTTAGCTGCCTGGTTAGGTTTCCAGTTTGTAGAAAACTGGGACTGTATTCCCTATGAAAAATTGGATGAGGCTCGTTTCCCTGGTAACTGATAGGGCTGACTTTAAGTCTAGAGTATTTATCGTTGTAGACAGATACCTATTACCTAATAACGTCTGAAAACAGTTGGAACATTCAATGAACATATTATTAATCACCACGGTCAGATGACGAGGCAACACCTGAGCTGGTACCTCACTCTCCAAACTTCCAAACACACCCCTTAAGAACTTTCGGCCAAGACAGATTTAAGGTGTACCAGGCGCCTCTACACCATACGCTAACAAATATCCATGCACTGATTCGTATTCGAACCAAGAACCATCTGATCTAGAGGTTTTATTGATTTTTATCTGGTCGAGAGATCTATCAAAGTAGCAGTTCCTCATTTTAGACGGACAATACAAGTCCTTCAAGTAACAGACATGATTCATAAATCTAGTTTTTTATTAAATTCTTACGCATGCAAATTAAAATGTGTTCGTTTGAAGTTTAAAACATGGAAGGCTAATGCTCATGAACGGTCATACCGTGAAGTTCAATCAATTTCACCTAGTAACAGTTGCTGAGTGTTAACTCTCGTAACGGCTTACTTACGTGTGTCCTGTCCTGTAGTGTCCAGCCTCTGGTACAAAACCTATTCAAAACTGTCACCAGTTCTGGGTAAGGGTCAATTTGTTTTTCCTACTTGGATCTTCATTCTCCTATGAGTAATAGTGTTGTTTTGACAAGACGAAATGTCTCGTCCTTAGCAAATTTGAGCAGATCTTGGACGAATATCTCGTCGAAATTCTTGGATGGTTAATTTGCGATGATAATGCCATTTTGGAATAACAGCCCGTCTTAAGTGGTCACTGAATTCAACGACCTTCTCTCTTTCCTGCTTAGGCCCGGTGCACACATCCGGTTTTTCAACGTGCGGCGCCGCTGACGCAACGCAAGTGCGGTCTGAGATACATTAGATCCAATGTAGCAGTGCACACATGCCTCCTGTGCCGCTGCGGCGACGCACGTTTAACTTGTGTGCAATTTGTACCGCAGTTCCCCACGGCGCAGCACACGCGTCTCCGGTCTGAAGTACCTTGTTTTCATGAATAAATGGAATATAAATAATAACTAATAAATGGTTGCATCCAGTAATGTCTATTTTTTTGTTTCAAAATCTACTTTGTTTACACCAAGTAAGCGATATAAACACGTTTTCTTCGTTAGAATATGTATCTCAAATGGCGCGAAATGAGTACTTGCGTCATTTCACGGTTATGTGTGCATAGTTGGGCTTCGGTGCCGCAGCGGGCCTTAGGTCTTCCACTATGAGTAACAGGGTAGTCGTGTCCATAGCAAAATTGATCAGATCTTGGACGTTCTTGAAGGGTTAAGGCAGTGGTCCCCAACCCCCGGGCCGGTACCGGTCCGTGGATCAAATGATACCGGGCCGCCCAAGGAACCTTAAATTATTTCCATTTTATTTACTTTGGTGTATTTCTCTCGGTTCGTCTCGGTTTGTGCGGTTCTTACCTATGAAATGACCACTCAAATTAGGAGGCAGTAAATCAGAACTTGAAATTTGTTCTGTTACTAGAGCTTCAATTATGATTTCTGAATTCTGTATACCTCTATTTTCCAATTTTGACAAATGTGACAACTGTTTTCGAGTTGGCAGACAAAGTAGCTGCATTTAAAGCCAAACTGAAGTAGTGGGGACGGCGCGTGAGCAGAGGCATTTTGGACATGTTTCAGACATTAGTGGGTATTTTAGGCGAGACTGAGCCTAAACATTCATTCTCCCAGTTGGTGCACGATCACCTGTCTTTACTTTTAAAAGAGCACAACAGACCCAACCACAAAAGACCCACGGACTAGTAAGGAATCAATCCGCGATCCATTTGTCAACAAATCAGTCGAATATAGCATGTCTGTCCAAGAAGAAGATCAACTGCGGGAGATTGCAAATGAAGGCCGCCTTAAAATTGCGTTCGAGACAACAGCTCTGCCGGTGTTCTGGATTAAATTCATGGCGGAATACCCTGAGTTTGTGCCACCACAGCACTTAAATCCCTATTGCCATTTCCGACAACCTATCTGAAGCGTGGTTTTCTGCAGTGACAGCAACCAAAACAAAACAACGGTATAAACTGGATATAAGCAACACACTTCGGGTGTCATTGTCTCCTATTACCCCCAGATAAAACTGTCTCGTCGCAAAGAAACAAGCTCAGGGTTCTCATTGATTTTAGCGTTCTAGTGAGTTAAAATGTTAAATCACTTTATATTCATTTTTTGGTGTAACTGTATTTTATTTTGAAGGCATGTTTAAATAGAATCAAATTAAAAATTTAAATCAAAACAATCTAAAATATAAACAATCAACGTCCGCCCCAGCCCCTCTCAGCGGGCCGCCTGAAATTATCAAACGTTGATCCGGTCCGCGGCGATAAAAAGGTTGGGGAGCACTGGGTTAAGGGACTGAGAACACCTGATGAGAGGTTCCACATCATCCTAAAACTCATAAAATCCTGTCCTGACACACAGAACAGATGTCAGTGGGGGCGTTGTTGTCTTGGAACAGTTTGGAGCATAGGACGGAGATAAAAGTTTATTAAGTCGATCTTCCTATGCTGAATTACAAGCGGTTGAAGACCAAGCCATGATATCGCACCCACACCATCATATTAATTTGGTTAACAAGGTTATTTTAGCAATGCTATTTTGGTTAGGAATGTTTATTTGGTTTTGCATATAGGGGAAAAGGGGGCTAGTGTGTACAATTTTTATAAATTTGGAAAACAAATATACTAAATATCATTTTTAACACATCAACTATTTTTTTTCAATAATGTAGTACTTTACTTTTATTTTGACTGATATATTGAAGTATTTGGTAATGTAGTCCTTTACTTTTATTTTGACTGATATATTAAAGTATTTGGTAATGTAGTCCTTTACTTTTATTTTGACTAATATATTGAAGTATTTGGTAATGTAGTCCTTTACTTTTATTTTGACTGATATATTAAAGTATTTGGTAATGTAGTCCTTTACTTTTATTTTGACTGATATATTAAAGTATTTGGTAATGTAGTCCTTTACTTTTATTTTGACTGATATATTAAAGTATTTGGTAATGTAGTCCTTTACTTTTATTTTGACTGATATATTAAAGTATTTGGTAATATAGTCCTTTACTTTTATTTTGACTGATATATTAAAGTATTTGGTAATGTAGTCCTTTACTTTTATTTTGACTGATATATTAAAGTATTTGGTAATGTAGTCCTTTACTTTTATTTTGACTGATATATTGAAGTATTTGGTAATGTAGTCCTTTACTTTTATTTTGACTAATATATTAAAGTATTTGGTAATGTAGTCCTTTACTTTTATTTTGACTAATATATTGAAGTATTTGGTAATGTAGTCCTTTACTTTTATTTTGACTGATATATTGAAGTATTTGGTAATGTAGTCCTTTACTTTTATTTTGACTGATATATTAAAGTATTTGGTAATATAGTCCTTTACTTTTATTTTGACTGATATATTAAAGTATTTGGTAATGTAGTCCTTTACTTTTATTTTGACTGATATATTAAAGTATTTGGTAATGTAGTCCTTTACTTTTATTTTGACTAATATATTGAAGTATTTGGTAATGTAGTCCTTTACTTTTATTTTGACTGATATATTAAAGTATTTGGTAATGTAGTCCTTTACTTTTATTTTGACTGATATATTAAAGTATTTGGTAATGTAGTCCTTTGCTTTTATTTTGACTGATATATTAAAGTATTTGGTAATATATTCCTTTACTTTTATTTTGACTGATATATTAAAGTATTTGGTAATATAGTCCTTTACTTTTATTTTGACGGATATATTAAAGTATTTGGTAATATAGTTTTTTAATAATATTTTATTTAAAAAGAGTTGTTTTTGTTCACATTAGCCCCATGACATGAGAGTAGTGTGGACAACTTGGAATACTGATTATACATGTAATACAACTAATGAAAGTGTGTAAAACCATAGTGAAATGAATTTCAACGTAAACAGTGTAATTCCTTATAAATGTATTCCAACAAATATGCTTGAAAAAGCATATTTGTTTAAGTGTTAAGCCCAATTTTTTGTAATTAGAATTTTGAACTATACGATCGATCTACTTCAAAGACAAGTCAACACAATAGGAAGATATTTTTAAGTTTTATTTAGTGGGAAAATGATTTTAATGTAGAAATGGAATCATGCTTCTATTTTGCAATGTAGTTAGATTAATTAACATTAAATGTCAACTGAGATGCAGTCCGAATTGTGCTGCCGGCATCATCTGGTGATGGTAATTCAGCTGCAATTTCATATTTTGATATTTGTGATGAATCCTTTACACCAGGGGGAAAATATTCACTCGGCTTATTAGAAAAGCTGTTTTGTGTGTAAAAACAAATTAATTTACCATTTCACAAAAATCAATTTGTTTTAGTCTAAAAAGTAAAAATTAGAATAATTTGTGAATTTTTCACATAAAAAATCTTATTTAATAAATAAATAGCCTAAAATGTAATATTTAATCCATGTTTTCACCACTGAAAGCTAAATGGGACTAGTGTGGACATGTTCACACTAGCCCCACCACTATGTGTCCACACTAGCCCTATGGAGTCATTTGTTTATTTAGGCCTACTAGTTAATTTAAACCATGTAGAGCAAAAGTGAATGTCAAAATAGCTATTGAATATATTCATTTATAACATACTGTCCCTATTTTTTATAAATATTGAATTAAAATAGTTTAATCTAGTAATTAAAAGACAAATCAAGAATTTACTTTTCCATGAAAACCTAGTTTTATAAATTGCTACTGAACTATCAAGTGTGTTGTCATGCAACTGCACATGAAAGTTTATATTAGTGTTGCTATTCTGCAAAAACTTGCAGAGAGATTTGGATTGACAAATAGCAGAATTATTATAGTTGCCACACTAGCCCCCTTCTCCCGTATTTGGTTTTGTGTGTAATAATGTTATTTTAGAATAACAGTCCACTTCAAAAATATTGAAATAACAGTTTTGAACATCCGTATTCAACAGTTTGTACAAGATCCTCAAGTTCATTTGGTTATGTTGTTGTAACATATGGCTTTATTGGAATTCAATCCATGAAAATACAGAAATTTCAACACTGACAAAGGCAAATAAGTATAAAAGATTCACAACAAACAAAAGAACACAGAGAAAATGTCTAAAAAGTCCAAGGGATCAGGAGATGGAAAGGGCAGGCATCTTATCAGTCTATCATAGTTCATGCATCCTGGTACAGTTTGAAGATATCGCCCTGTTGCTGGGCAACTCCGTTCAGCCCTGAACAACAGAGAAGGTGTTCTGAGTTCCTTTTGCCAACATTACATATTGGGCAGATGTTCGTTTTGAGAACACCTATACTATTTAAGTGTTCCGCAAGACAGTCATGACCAGGGCTGTAGTGGAGGGTATACGGCGGTATATGGGAGGTATACGCCGTATACCCTCTGGTTTTTCCAGCAAATTCCGTATACCTTCTGCTTTTTCTTAAAAACTACGTACACGCTTTGCTTTACCTAGAAAACATAGCGCAAAACATCACGTGAAACGCAGATAGCTGTAGAAGCAAAATAAAAGTTTCTATTGCAAGATATCACCTTAGTACATAATTCCAAAATCGTACATATTAATCAAAAGCAATTCATTCAAAGTATTATCGATAGAATGAGAGAAATCTAGACTTTGTTATCATGTTAATGAAGAAAATTATCAACTTTTGAAGGATATATCCATGCTTGATCCAGAAAATATAAGTACAGGGGGTATTTGCCAAAGAGAAAAGGAGGTAAAAAATATCTGTCGACATTTTGGTATAAATGAAATGTGAAGTATTCAGGATTTGAGGGGCCAATGAAAACGACCAAGTTGTTCCAAAAAAACTAAACCTCTTTTGAGAACAATTGAAATATTACCATGTTTCACGGCCGAGTGCGAGCGCGGGTTTAGTTTAATAAATAGCATAGTGTACCAGATTTGAGATAATCTTTATTGATTTCAAATGTTTCCAATCTAATGTTTATTAATGTAAATAGACCACCTGTAGAACACTTTCAACCGGAAAAATTTGTAAATTCTTTTTTGGCCAAACATTGCTCTTCAGTAGACAATAGATCAAGGGTGGAAGCTACTAAAAAGAGAGACGGATTTCTCTAGTCAAGCAGTTCGGAAAATATTTCTATGAAAATAATAGAGTAAGGTCAACATTTTTTATTAAAAAATTACATCCTACTTTATATGTGATTAAATATTTTTCTCTCAACATTTCCTGTGATTATTTTATATCATAGTTAAATATTAATATAGTGATATTTTTTAATTTGAATATCACTCGATGCTAGTCTGTATATTTTGCTTTGCAAAAGTACAGTAAACTCCCAATAACTCGAACCTTGTGAACACAAATTTCTGCTTAAGTCGAAGTTTCTTCAAAGGTCCACAATTCCCCCTTTTCATGTTACGTAAAATTAATATAGACTTTTTTTCTCTCGATAATTTTAACTTCGACTAATTCGAACATATCCTCTGGTTCTTTGAGTATACATTGGGTCTCGCCCGGAGAAAGGGGGGGGGGCGCGGTCAACACCCTGGCTTATGGATTTCCTATATATATACATGTATGTGCGTGTGCCCCTGGAAAGTATTAGTAAGTACAATACATGTTTCGCCTCCCCATGGAAAAAATTCTGCGCGTCCCCATGGTATACCCTCAGATTGACTTGTCATGACTTGTCGTCAATCTAAAATTGGCAACTGTGTCTTTACGTGGTCTTTCGTTAAAAATTTTCCAACTGTTTTGAATACTGTGCCACTTTTTGTCTTTAGATTTATTAGTTATATTTTCTTTGTAATAGTTTAAGATGCTTCTATTGATGTATTTTTTTAGGGATTTTGGTGGAACATGTTTCTGGTTCATTTATTTATGTATTTTGTTCATTTTGTATTCAAGTATTTTGGTTGACAATGTGTATTTGGTTTCGTGTGTGACAATGTTATTTTAGAATAACAGTCCACCTCAAAAGCAATATAGAAATAACAGTTTTGTGTGCCCGTCTCCAACAGTTTGTACAAGAGCCTCAAGTTCTCGGACTACATCCTGAAGAGCGGCCGCGAGACGTACCAAGTGCACAAGTTCATCCTCTGGGCCAGGTCATCCGTCTTCAGGGTCATGCTGCAGTCGGACATGACAGAGCGGAAGACTGGGGTCGTCCATATAGACGACCTGGAAGGGGCCCCCATGAGGAAATTCGTCCGTTACCTGTATTGCGGGTACCTGAAAAATAGCACCGACTTGGAGGAGTTGGAGAAGCTGTACTGGGCAGCGGACAAGTACGACTTGGGGTCTATGAAGATGGCCTGTTCCAAGATGCTGGGGAACGTGCTGAACGTGCACAACTCCCTCACCGTGCTGGTGTTGGCAGACCGGCACGTGGACTATACTCTGAAGAGGATGGTGCAGGAGTTCATTGCACATCACCTGGATGAGTTTCTTTTGTCCCCCCAATGGGAGCTTTTCATGGAAGAGCCCAACAAGTTGGGGAAGGAGTTGAGTCAGTTCCTGAGGTCCAAGGAACATCGAACATGAGACATTGTTCTTGGAGTGAGTATCGATTTCTGTTCAGTCAGTAATATTGGGTCATCCGGAAAGTTCTGCGCGTTTTTTAAGATAAATTTCAACGAAGCAGTACAAAAATATAAAAATTTTTGTTGAATCACATAAACACAATTTTGTTTTTTGACTTTTTGCCATCTTTCCTGCAGTTGGAATTTAAAAAAAAATTATTAGACTTATTTGTAAAGAAGTTGTCGAGGTGCTTTTTGACAGTCTCTAAATAATGGGAACTCCAGGCCGTTCAGAGAATTTTAAAGCGATCTGAAGAGGTGAAAATCTGATGGGCAAGGTCTGGTGAATATGAGAGGCGACGCAAAACATTTAAGCCATACTCGATAAGTCTTTGACATTTAATTAAATGTGTCTTGCTGGAAGGAAACCTCTTGACGATTGGTCAGTTCTGGCCGCTTTGCTTCGATTTTTGCTTTTAATAATGCGATTTGAGAACCGTTTCTTTCCGAATTTACCGCCTGATTTTGTGGCAAAAATTCATAATAAACAATTCCTTTGTAGTCCCACCATACATAAAGCCGTTTAAGCTTCGGTTTCCTAAGAAAGCGTAGCCGTGATCTAGCGGCCGTGATGTATCGGTGGGTGACGTCACTAAAACGTTGTTTATACTAACACATGGTGTTGGTTTCCTAGAGAGCGTTGTTTGTGAGCGTAACGAAAATGATCGGAGCCGCCATTTCCATGACTGTCGTCATAGCGGTCTCAAACAGTTGGAGAACGTTTTTTCTCTTGTAGCGGCCAGATTTCATTTCCTGCTCCAAGCCATTCCAGTCAAGAGGAGCAATATAAATAAACATTTTTGACTGCCATTGAATAATTCGTTTTTGTAAAATCGGGATCGTTATACACAGAATAAAAATTTCAACGGATTCGAAATCTGCGGAAAATTTGACACCAGATCGATACCTTAAATGTGATTTTCTTTGAATAAATAATTAATTATTTAATACATAATTAAATAATCAAATGGTAAATAATTGAATAATAAAACTGTTTTTGATATCGATCTGGCGTAGAAATTTACGCTTATTTGAAATCTGTTGAAATTTTCACTCTACCTTCAACGATCCCGAAGTTAGGAACTTTGAACTAGAGAATAAAAAACCACTTTGTTTTGTTTCTCGAATAAAATAAACCACGACAGCCGTATGTGTTGCCCATTCTCCAACGTATTCTGTCCGCCTAAGTTGACACCTTGGATTTTTGTTTAGACGGCCGTTTAGTTATGCCCGCGGCATCATGACGTATCACGGCTGTTAGATAACGGCTCCACTTTCTTAGGAAACCAAAGCTTTACAGAGGATGGTCGTTCAGAGCGGGCATCACCTCGAGGCTGAAATTTCCACGCTTAAATTTATCAAACCACCTTCGAAATGTGGCCTCAGAAATAACACTATATCCATATACAACACACATTTTACGTCAAGTCTGACTAGTTTTTTTTCCTTTCTTAAAAATAAAAGAGCATAATATGACGGAAATGAACTTTCTGGTTCTCCCTTCTTAGCACTGCAATCAAACAAAAATTATGCCACAACACTTGCTATAATTATGCAGAGTCAGCAGAAAAGACCGAATTGAAACATCTGCTCCAATCAAGGTCACTCCTTATCAGCGGTAGCAAAATAATAATAACAAAGCTAGCTTCGATTTGAAAACGCGCAGAACATTCCTGATGACAAGGGCAACATTTTTGTTGCAGTATTAATGGGAAAAGTTGCATTTATCGTTCCCTAAAGTTGTATTTATGGAAATAAAGTTGTATTTATGGAAATAAAGTTGCATTTATGGAAATAAAGTTGCATTTATGAAAATAAAGTTGCATTTATGGAAATAAAGTTGCATTTATGGAAATAAAGTTGCATTTATGGAAATAAAGTTGCATTTATTTTTGATACACTAAAATCTAAACTAAAATAATTCCTAAAAAATGAAAAAATTCAAAATTTCTTGATATTTTTAGTCGTGAACTACAGAGAGAGAGAGAGATAGTAATAAATACCGATCCTTGGCCTGTAATTTCTTTTCATCGAAAAACTGCGATGAACAGAGACTGATGTTGACTGACATTGTTGCAGTAGTAAATACTTACTTGGGGTTAAATCATCTCGGGAAAGTATAGCAATAACCATCAGGTCATTATTCTTTTCCAGTCGTTTTTTTAAGATACGCTTTGAGGTTGCAAGGATTGTCTTTAAAATCCATCGATCTGATATCTTCATACGCTGTCTCGATGTTGTACGCTTTCGATTACAATTTTTCTGAGACGAATCAAACACTCGTAGCTGATTTTGATTTTTAGAAAACCTTTTGGCAGCTCTGGGTTACACGCTGATTTTTTTTTACGCGACGCACTAAAATGCCGCCGCCACTGAAACCGCTAGCAATGTCCTTTACAGTGGGAGAGGTGGTGGCGTAGTTCAGCCTGTGAGTACTGGCTAAGGGATTTGGCCGATGGTCTGAAATAAAACGTCATCTACAAGGCGAACAACGTATTGATGATGGACACTCAATTACGCAAGTTTCCTCTGGATTATCAAGAGTGCCAACCAATACGTTAAAAGTACTTCTTGCCATTCATTTCACTTTCGTCTGTTAGGACGAACACCTTCTTTCCATGAACTTCTTGTTTGATCCACAATACTTCGGCGTTTGCATGATCAGACACACGTGATCAAAGGGTTGATTCAGAGGGCAAAAAATGAAATATTAATTTCATATTAATTAATTTTGAGCTACATTTTAAAAAGTTTCAGGTGGTTGCATTTATGCAAAAAAATTGCATTAATGCAGAAAGTTGCATTTATGTTGCGCTTATAACTCACTTACAATACACCCCATGTAGGAGGAATTTTGGTTTTAGCGCTTTATATGCAGCGTAGAACTCGTGAAAAAAAGTTGCATTTGTTGCAAAAAGTTGCCCTACTGATGACCCAACACTTAATTCTCAAATTATGAAAATTCCAGGACACTTCCTAACTTTACTTGTTCAAAGGAACTAAAAAAAGAAACTGCAAAACTGAATCCCGTAGAAACTAACTTAGATTCGGGTGCATAAAAGCGGAAAACTCCGGATTCATGAAGTGATAAGTCTTAAGACGAACAGGCTGTATCTTATAGAAATGGATTTCCCGAATCTTCGTCAGTCAGTTCCTACTGGATTCAAGTTTTAGACAAACCGGATAGAGAATCCAAGTCAATCAGTAGAAACTAACCTATGTGGAATCGGGTGTACGCTCCGGATTCAGTCGGTGGGAAAGGTTTAAAGACGAACAAGGCTATTCTTATTATGAAAGAGACTTTCCCGAATTTTCGTTAGTCAGTTTCTACAGAACTCAGCTTAAGCCTGATTTCATCGGTGTTCAGGATATGTTAGAGTAGCTTCGCACTAAAGCTTCGGTTTCCTAAGAAAGCGTAGCCGTGATGTATCGGTGGGTGACGTCGCTAAAACGTTGTTTATACTAACAGATGGTGTTGGTTTCCTAGAGAGCGTTGTTTGTGAGCGTAACGAAAATTATCGGAGCCGCCATTTCCATGACTATCGTCATAGCGGTAGAACGTTTTTTCTCTTGTAGCGGCCAGATTTCATTTCCTGCTCCAAACGATTCGAGCAAAGAGGAGAAAAATAAATAAACGTTTTTGACTGCCATTGATTAAGGGGTCTCAGGACCCTTAAATCTCAAAATTTTCGATTTCTTGAAAAAAATATATGTGGAAGCCCCATCTTTTCTGAACATTTTGGTACTAAAAGTTTAACGATACTCCCACAAAACTTCCGGAGTTATCGAGAAAAGAATAAAACAACTCTGTTGAAAAATAAACAAAAACTTGCCACTGCCGCTCCCAACTTTTGACAGCTGGGAGAGCATTTCTAAAACATTCTTCTCTAGATGAATTCTTTTAGCAGAACAGCCACACTTAATATCAAAATAATCTTGTGAATGAGTAGTATAATAACAACTCAACTTCTATTTTTTCTTCCCTTGTTTGTTTATTTTTTTGCGATTTTGAATTTCCACGTTTTTTCATCTGTTATGAAAAGTGTTCAAATATGGAAAATCGGCCAAAACGATCATCCGGAAAGAGACCGAAGAAGAAAAAAAAGATTTCAAGGAAATAAATTCTTGAAGAAATCTAAGTCTCAAAGTGGCCAAGTTATTTTTAAAAATCTTTCGCCAAACAAAAGTGCAGCTGCTAGAAAGTTGCCGACTGCACACAATGTTTTGCAGTCATTGGAAAACGATGTTTGCGTTGAATTTCATGGCTACAGATTAGTGGATATTTATTTATTGTTCTCACAACTAGAAAAACATATCTGTTGCTCTGTGTGCCATGGGAATGTTAAGATTATTGAGAAATCCACTATTGGATTGTGTTCAAAATTTATTTTAGTTTGTAGACAGTGCACGGTTCAACAGAATTTCAATTCCTGTGAATTGATTGGACACAAAAAAATGTACCAGAAATGAACAGGCGGTCAGTGTTGGCCATGAGATTTATAGGCCAAGTGTTATCTTCACTCGAGACATTTTGTTCAAGTTGTGTGTTTGTGTTCTGAGACATGGGCTTCGGCATATGTTTGCAAAGCCCATGTCTCAGAAGGCGTACGACAAGATTAATTCAAAAATTGCAGACGTGAGTGAGGTGCTCGCAAATGCATCGACGAGGAAAGCTGCTGTGGAAGAAAAAATCATTGACGGCACCGTAAATTCTATTGCAGTTAGTGGTGATGGGACATGGAAAACACGCGGTTATACATCTCTTGTCGGTGTATGTACTTTGATCAGGGCTGACTGCGTAAAAGTCGTCAAAGTCATGTCGTCGTATTGCAAGGGGTGCGACACCTACAAGGGCCCAAAGTTCGGCCTTAAATACAGTGCCTTTCTGGCTAAACACCAGCATAACTGCAAAAAAACCACAGTGGGTCTGCTGGACAAATGGAAGTGAGCGGCATGCAAAGGATTTTCTGTCGATCAGAAAACAAGCATGGTTTAAAATACCAGCAGTACATAGGGGATGGAGTTTCCAAGACGTTTTCGGCAATCGTCCAAAAAAAGCCATATGGTGACAATGTTACAGTTGCAAAAATAGAGTGCGTGGGACATGTCCAAAAGCGAATGGGCAGCCACTTGCTTAAATTAAAGGCATCACTTGGTAAAAAGAAGTTGAAGTTGTCGGATGCAAAAACGATCGGTGGAAAGGGTTCCTTATGATGCTGTCATAAATAGGCTGACGGCTGCATGTATGGCTGTATATGGCAAAATAGCTGCATATATGGCTGTATGTGACTTCAATGACGAATGCAAAAGCCGAGTTGAAATTATACGCGCTTTAGGTTTGAAAATCTGCCAGACAAATGTTGTGAAATGTATTACTATGGACAAAGTGCGCATTGCGACTGCAAAGAGGCGAGCAACCGAAGCATCCTTTGAAGCTCGTAAGGCCAAAAAAATTAAAGCAGCAGTAGAAATAGAACAATTTAAGGTTACTGAGGGCTGCACTTATGATCCTGGAGCTTTTTAATTAACCATAGTTTATTTAATTTCATTTTATGTTATTTTTCAACTTTAACTTTATTTTTCTCAAAACGCAAGATTTTAGTTTGCGCGTTGGATTTCTCAGAAACTATTTATCATGTTAATCTGAAATTTCAAACATATACTCAAAATGAGTTCTTTTATGACCTATACATCAATTTTCAGACCAAATATTAACAGAAATTTGTTTTAACAAATTTTTCAACGTTAACTTCATTTTTCTCAAAACACAAAATTTTAGTTTGCGCGTTGGATTTCTCAGAAACTATTTATCATAATAGTCTGAAATTTCAAACATATACTCAAAATAAGTTCCTTTATGACCTATACATCAATTTTCAGACCAATTATTAAGAGAATTTTGTTTTAATAAATTTTTCAACTTTAATTTCATTTTTCTCAAAACGCAACATTTTAGTGTGCGCGTAGGATTTCTCAGGAACTATTTATCATATTAATCTGAAATTTCATACCTGTACACAAAATAAGTTCCTTTATGACCTATACATAAATTTTCAGACCAATTATTAACAGAATTTTTTTTATCAAAATTTTCAACTTTAACTTCATTTTACTCAAAACACAAAATTTTAGTTTGCGCGCAGGATTTCTCAGAAACTATTTACCATATTGATCTGAAATTTCATACATATGCTCACAATTAGTTCCTTTATGACTTATACACCAATTTTCAGACTAATTATTAACAGAATTTTTTTTTTGGAGTTTTAGTTAAAAATTTTCTTAAAATTATAAAAAAAAAATTTAAAAATTTATTTCAAACATATTTTTTGTTTTTAAATTTCTTAAAAAGTGTGTATAACATCGAAACTGAACAATTTTCTATTAGATAAAATTAATTTTGTACATTTTGATCAATTTTGTACTTCAGAATCTTGCGCGCAGTAAAATATTGATATTAAAAAGTGTCCAATTTAAATTTCTTAATAACTTTTTTAAAACATTTTTTAATTAAATAAAAATTTGAGAAACAATGTAAATATATGTGAATATTATATGGTAAAAGTTTAAAAATTCTGCTTTGTTTCATTAATAAGTTATATTGGTTTGAAAAAGGATGTTTTTTTGCATACATGGATAATTTTTAAGAGTCCTGAGACCCCTTAATTCGTTTTTGTAAAATCGGGATCGTTAAACACCGAATGAAAATTTCAACGGATTTGAAATCTTCTGAAAATTTGACACCAGATCGATACCTTCCTTAAATGTGATTTTCTTCAAAAAAATAATTAATTATTTAATAAATAATTCAATAATCAAATGGTAAATAATTGAATAATAATACTGTTTTTGATATCGATCTGGCGTAGAAATTTACGCTGATTTGAAATCTGTTGAAATTTTCACTCTACCTTCAACGATCCCGAAGTTAGAAACTTTGAACTAGAGAATAAAAAACCACTTTGTTTTGTTTCTCGAATAAAATAAACCACGACAGCCATCTGTGTTGCCCATTCTCCAATGTATTCTGTCCGTCTAAATTGACACCTCAGGATTCTTGTTTAGACGGCCGTCTAGTTATGCCCGCGGAATCATGACGTATCACGGCTGTTAGATAAAGGCTCCACATTCCTAGGAAACCGAATCAGGGTCTGAATCTACTAGAAACTGGCTAGAGGAATCGGATGCATTGAAGTGGAAAGATTATAGTTCAGGCAATGGGAAAGGTTTTAGGACGAACAAGTTATTATTGTGATTGGTTGTTTGATTGGGTTTCATGGAATAATGGCCATATTTGGCCAAACCGTGCCAAACAATGTCAAGTAAATCTATTTACACACAAAGAAATGCTGAAGAACTGACACTGAAGATAGATACACGCACCCACAACTCGCAAGTTGTTAGTGTAGTGTGTAAACCCACTAGGCCACTGCGACACAGCTATTTCTTATGGAAGTGGTTTTCCCGAATTCGGTAATCCGCTTCTACTCGATTGGATGGGTAGGTATTTTAATTAACGTCGAACTGGAGCAACAAAACGGTCTATCGACAACGGTTCGGGATTAATCCAAAAGGGAACGATTCGGGGACAACGCCACGTAATTTTGAACCATTGTCAGATGACGATCTACTAGATTGGCATTGATCCGGACTGTTTGTTCTTATCGACCTTGAGAGCTCTAAACTGTTTTACAGGTATTACAACGTGATATTTTGTATGTACGCAGTATATAAGAATCATCATCTCGTGAAGACCGAACTTGGTTATACTCCTTCCTAACTAACACAGCATAGGGACCGTATGATCTTTGATATATTATGATCTGTTATATGTTGTTATGATATAACCATATGATATCCCCCTCCAGCTGATTTTAAAACTAGATCTTAACGCAAAGTATTCATAATTGTTCTCTTTCTTATTTAGATTCCCAAAACTCGCCGTCATTGATGGAGCAAATCTGAATCGAAAAATGAGAAAAAGTTGGAAGTTCATTTCAGTTGCTCCTTCCAGTAAGATGTTGACTCATATTCATGATCTGGAGAGCAAATCTGTTAATAAACAATACACCTAGTGTGAAATAGCCTAGATAATTGAAGATTGACATTTTATTGTGAAAAGTACAGGGTGTTTTAGAAAGGACTCCCGAACTTTGAAATGACGTAACTACGAAATCGTGATAGTTAGAAATATAAAAAAACTGGTACATTTAATGGGCATATCTGGAATATGAAATAGACTGGTTTAAAAATTAGTTGCAATTTTGACTATTAGATGGCGATGTGGTGATTGAAAGCATGAAATACAGCTGAGAAGTAGTTATTTTTCAAACTTCTGTCTCATCCACTAGAAAAACGTGGATGGAAGTTTAGAAGTAACCTGTTCAAAGAGCAAATTCTAGTCACATGTATTCATTGGAACAATGAGGATGCTCCAGACAATTCATGGTTTATGCAATATGGTGCACGACCACACTGTACTTCTAGTGTTCCACCTTCCTTGATGAATACTTCAGTGACTGAGTCATTGCTCTAAAATTATTCCAAAGAGACCTACACTGGAAGAGATTGGCCTCCATACTCTCCGGATATCAATCCATACGATTTCTTTCACTGGGTTATTTGAGGGACACTGTTTACATTACGCGATACCTCAAATGTTATAACATTTCATTTGTGAGGTATGTGTATCCGTATCAGTACACACATTACGGCAATTGGCTTCAAACTTTTCCTTTCGATTGCATCAAGTGATTGCTGTTCAAGGTGGCCATTTCAGATACATTGGCTTCAAACTTCTCTTTTCGCTTGCGTCAAGTGATTGCAGTTCAAGGTGGCCATTTCGAATACATTGGCATCAAATTTATCCTTTCGCTTGCGTCAAGTGATTGCTGTTCAAGGTGACCATTTCGAATACATTGGCATCAAATTTATCCTTTCGCTTGAGTCAAGTGATTGCTGTTCAAGGTGACCATTTCGAATACATTGGCTTCAAACTTCTCCTTTCGCTTGCGTCAAGTGATTGCTGTTCAATGTGGCCATTTCGAATACACTGGCTTCAAACTTCTCCTTTCGCTTGCGTCAAGTGATTGCTGTTCAAGGTGGCAATTTCAAATACATTGGTATGTGATTTGACGCCTGTTTAGAAATGACAATCTACATAGTATTTAAAAGGGAAAGAATCAAGATTGCTGCGCCATTTCTATTGTCCAAAGTTGTAGCTAATTTTGTAAACCGGTCTATATCAAATTCCAGGCTTGCTCATAAAACGTACCACTTGTTTAATCTTTCTATCACTGCTTCGTATATTACAAGGTCTACATTTCAAAGTTATTGAGTCCTTTCTGAAATACCCTGTACAAAGCATATGGTGATAAATTAAATTCCTAAAGGTAGGTAGGTAGGTATTTCAATTAACGTCGCGCTGGAGCAACACAGCGGGCTACTGAAGAAGGTCCAAGATTAAATCCAAAGGGAAAGATCCCAGGAAAATACCAATTTTGAACCACTGGTGAATCAGAGGAATCAATTTTTGTATGACTTTCGAGATCTCATTGTTTCAGTGAAATTAGAATGGACAACTTCTATTCAACGATCGCCTCTTATTGGTCACTTCATTCAAAGGACTCCACTCCAAGTGATATCTGCATCAGTGAAATCTTTAAGTGATCACTACATCGAACATATAATTTCTTAACTTGTCACTTCATTTAACGGTCACCTGTCTCAGCTGTAGAAGTGGTCATTGCATCTGACAACTCCATAAGTGATAACTGTATACAACATTCTATGTATCCAAGAATCAGCTGTATATGTGGTATATGTATCCAAGAGTCGACTGTATTATAAATGATCATATGTATCCAACGGTCAACTAGACATTGCGTCCAACAGCCACCTAAGTGTCCGTTGCAAGCACCCAAGAGCCAGCTGTATAAGTGGTCATTGTATCAAACACCCACCTCTATGAGGTTACTATCTTGGTAAACTCTATAAGCGTTCATTTCGAGACCTTTCAGAGATAGCAGCAATCGTACGAGTTTTCAAGTTAAGCAAATGGTTACACAAGCCCATACCATTTTCAACCGTAACAAAAATTTAACGTTACATTACACAATTTTAAAATGTATTTAACTTTCTATTTTGATTCTTCTATTTGAAGATTGAAGAAATATTTCCATTCGATTTCTAATCTTGAGTACTTCAAGCTGTTTCTTCACGTTGAAATTGTATACAATCGTCTTTAACTGGCTAATTATTAAATATTTTAAATAAAAAAAGACCCACTGGTACAATTTTGATGATAAATGTTTAGTCCATTCTTTTAAGTATAACATTTTTACGCTCCACTTCTTAAAATCCGATTTAAATTTCAAACAAGATTGATTCAAATATTCATATTCAATTTATTACGAGAATCAAACAACTACAGAGTACAAAGGGGCTGGTGCATGTTGCATCTGTTGGGAAATCAACTGTCCTCACGTTGGCGTGGTACGGAAAGTGGGGTGCCTGCTCAGGTGGGACCTCGTCATCCGACCGTGGTTCAAAATTATGTGGTGCTTCTTCGGTAATTTTTAATTAACGTCGTACTAGAGCAACACACTGGCTATTGGTGACGGTCCGGGATCAATCCCCTAAGGAAAAGGGTGCTACTTCGGATCTTTCCCTTCGGGCGTTGATCCTGGACCGTCACCAATAGCCCAGTGTGATGCTCCAGTGTGACATTGACAAAAATATACCAAATACCACAGCCGACCAACCGGTATAGTGGTTAAGGTGTTAGCCTCTAGATCGGAAGGTTCCTGGTTCGAATCCGGGTCCGGGCATGGATGTTTGTAAACGTATGGTGTAGAGGCGGCTGGTGCACCTTAAATCTGTCGTGGCCGAAAGTCCTCACGGTGGGTTGGCGTGGAAGTTTGGAGAGTGGGGTGCCAGCTCAGGTGTTGCTTCGTCATCTGACCGTGGTTCAAAATTACGTGGTGTTGTCCTCGGATCTTTCCCTTAAGGGACTGATTCCGGACCGTCGTCAATAGCCCGTTGTGTTGCTCTAGTACGACGTTAACTAAAATTACCATTACCAAATACCACACGACCCTAGAAATTAATCCTAACTCAAATTTTAAACTCGCTTCCAATGAATGATACTATCAATTAAAAAGAAATATCAATGCAGTTCCATTATAAATTTTGTATAACTGAAGTATTTTGACGTCTAGTTTTCAAAATTTTAAAAATAACATTTTGTATAAAAAAACATACGAATACCTCTATACTATATATAAAACAGGATGTCTGTGTGCATATTCTCTATACAAATCTACACAGTTTGTCCAATAGACACCAAATTTGGTACACTTATACTTCAAAACACTGCGGAAAACATAGGCTATTTCTTTCCTGTCTTCAGACCAATCTGTAGCCATGGAAATTGGCACACAGGTAGTCCTAAAAGTGCCACTCGAAGCCGCAATTTTAAAATCCAAAGTTTGTTTTCCTGCAATAAATGGACATGGAAACACGCTCTACAGGGTTTGTGTATTTGAGCTAACACAAGGAAACGTCGCTGCCAAAAGTTAAGTACGGAGAGGAAAATGTTATGGGTAAATAGTAATTTTAGTTAACGTCGTACTAGAGCAACACAACGGGCTATTGGCGACGGTCCGGGATCAGTCCCTTAAGGCAAAGATCCGAGGACATCTCGTAATTTTGAACCACGGTCAGATGACGAAGCAACATACGAGCTGGCACCCCAGTCTCCAAACTTCCACGCCAACCCAACGTGAGGACTTTCGGCCACGACAGATTTAAAGTGCACCAGCCGCCTCTACACCATACGCATACATAGCCCGTTGTGTTGCTCTAGTACGACGTTAACTAAAATTACCATTACCATTTTACCATACGCATACAAATATCCATGCCCGGACCCAGATTCGAACTAGGAACTTTCCTATCTAGAGGCTAACACCTTAACCACTATACCGGTTGGTTGGCACAAATGCAATGGGACAAAACCAAACACAGCGAAAGTTTTACTGACAAAAGAAATATTTCCAGGATACGTAGGTAATGGTAAAGGTAAGTTTAGTTAACGTCGTACTAGAGCAACACAACGGGCTATTGACGACGGTCCGGGATCAGTCCCTTTAAGGGAAAGATCCGAGGACAACACCTCGTAATTTTGAACCACGGTCAGATGATGAAGCAACACCTGAGCTGGCACCCCACTCTCCAAACTTCCACGCCAACCCAACGTGAGGATTTTCGGCCACGACAGATTTAAGGTGCACCAGCCGCCTCTACACCATACGCTTACAAACATCCATGCCCGGACCCGGATTCGAACCAGGAACCTTCCGATCTAGAGGCTAACACCTTAACCACTATACCGGTTGGTCGGCCCAGGATACGTAGGAATTTAATTACCGTCACACTGGAGCAACACAACGGGCTATTGGTGACATTTCGGGATACCACCGAAGGGAAAGATCCTAGGACAACACGTAATTTTGAACAACGGTCAGGTGACGAGGCATCATCAGAGTTGGCATACCACTCTCCAAACTTCCATAAAAACGTCATATTTTAGGCCATGACTGATTGAACGATTTCTAGCACGCTTTGTACACGGTCTTTGATTGCTAATCCTGTGCTTTTCCAACCGGGCAACCGCTTCCTTCCGTTTGCAGGTCAAACTGGTAGTAAGTAGAAATGCGACATCGATAGCAAAACATCGATGTTCAAAATTAAAACATCGATGTTGATAGTACATCGACGTTTTTAAAATTCAGTGCATTTAAACTTTTCCCCCCCATTTATTAAAACTGGTTTAGCAACTAGTGATGCTACATCGACAGCAAAACATCGATGTTTTGAAACTTGGATGTTCAAAATTGAAACATCGATGATGATGCATCGCCCCCAAACTATCGGTGTTTTTAAAATTCAGTGTATTTAAACTTTTTTGCCCATTTCTTAAAACTGGTGATGCGACATCGGCTCTAATACATTGATGTTTTTTATAAAACATCAATGTTTTGAAAACATCGATGTCGCATCCCTACTTTTTAGACCTTTTACCCTTGGCCACTTTGGTCTAAAAGTATCTTCAATTTGCTGATTATGAAAATTATATTACTTGGTTATTTTATAAATTTTTATAACGATATTTTTTTTATTTAAAATTAAAACATCGACAACGTAAAAACATCGACAAGTATAAACATCGATGTTGCAAAAACATCGACACCAATACATCGATGTTTTCAAAACATCGACGTTGCATCCCTAGTAGTAAGTGAAACTTGCGTCGCACTGAAGCAATAAATATGCTGATGATGATATAAGTATATATTTAATTGTATACAACGTATAATTGTATTTCATTAACGTATGATTATATTAGTATTTTGTATACTGGATCAACACAACGGGCTATTGTCGGTACGAGATCAAACCAGAAAAGGACCAAGAACACTGTTTTGTGTGTGTGAATTATGGAACACGATTCTCTTTGGTTTTAACCGAGCTTTATCTTTTTCAATTAAATTTTGAACCGTTACATTACAGAGATCCTGTGTGTGTATTTTGTATTACATAAACGTTGCGATTTATTCTAGAATCCAATTTCACTTTCTGCGTTTACTAGCAAGAGTTGCCTATTTGTCAACATAATCGTTTTAAATATATTGAAAAACATTAGAGATCTCTTCAGCATATATTTGTTGCAACTTGACGTTCTCTATTATGAAAGGAAGTTAGCTTCTTGACGAATCTATGGCACTTACAATAATGAAATTTGGCAAAGTTAGTCCTAATTTTTTGCGATTTTTGTGTCCAACCCTAATTTTAAGGAGGTCCAAAACTTAATAAAAAATGGACTTTTTTATATTTTATCTTAAAAATTAAGATATTTCTGAATAAAATGACACCAAATTTTATTTCTACTATAAGTAGAACCGGAAATATTAAACTTTTTATAAACATGACAGCTGCAAATCAAACGAGCCTTCATAATAGTAAACGCCATTTTTATCCTTTTTTGTGTTAAATTGAATTTCAATAGAGTAAAAATGGATATAACTTAAAAACTACGCGTCATAAATGAACGAAATTTTCAACATATACTTTTCAAATATATTTCTTTGTCTTCAGCAATTTTGTGTGTATATATATATATATATATAATATATATATATATATATATTAGGTTTGTTTCTATAATTTTTCGAACTTTGTATACTGTGTTGTGTTTTTTTAACAAAATATTTTTAAAAGTTTTTTCCTAAGTGTTTTAATTAAAATCACGAAGACAATTTATAGTAAACTTTTAGAAGTTAATTAATGCAAAAATGAAGCGACTTGTTTCAATTTTACCCAACGTCCTAATTGACATTTTTTTAAATTTTAATAAAAAACATTTTAAAGTTTAGAAAATATAAAATAGTTATTATAATTGCAAAATACAATGTATACATACAGAAAAATTTCAGAATAAAAACTTTAAAATTGAAGATTTTAGAATTTGAGTTTCGGACTCCCTTAAAATTTAATCTAGAACATTTAATTAATTATTAGTTTTTTCACCTTCCTTTTTTTCTCTTTGGGAAGACTACCTCGATTGAAGAAAGAATATTTTGAGATTTTCGATCACTGACGTCACATTGAAGAAAGGACAGATTCTGCGTTTTTCATCATAATGCCTTTGGAACTATGCCAAGTTTTCAGATTCTAACGCGTTTTGATTTACGTTGTTGGTTAGTATAACTTTCTTGCTAGCGATTTCAACTTTGTCACGGGTAAAGATGCCGCCCAGCCAGTATGGTGGTTATGATCCTCGGTTGTCACCGAGTGGGCCCGGGTTCGAATCCCGGATAAGGCATGGATGTAAATTTGGGAAAAGAAGTCGGACTTTCGCCTGAAATGGATTCTCGTCTTTAAAAGAAAGCAGCGCACCCCTTCTGTTCTCTGCTGGGATCATTTGTAATAAAAAAATATATATTCTTCTTCTGTACTTGTCTTGAATGTTTCTGTTTATCCCTTGCTTTCATATGTATCCCAGAAGAACATACGACAACAACAACAACGGGTAAAGATAGAGATATTTTATCTTCGCGATCGTTAAAGATACAGTAAAACTTTCAATTGATTTAAAATATGTGGAAATTTTACACCAGATTAATATTTATTTAAAGAAAATCGTATTTAAGGTATATAATTATTTTATTGTAATGCGTCATGTCGGTAAAAGTGAGACTCATTCTTAAAATTGTTTTTCTTCTTTTCAATGCTTTCAGTAAGTTTGATTAAATTTTAAAATCGGGCTCGACACATTAATCTAAAATATTTTAAAATTTATTGGCATCTATTACTAGCCACTTAGAAGCCAACACTGCGTTGCATGTGGAGTTTGTTTTCAAAGCAAACCAAATGGAAATTCGTAGCAATCACCGGGGTTTGGAGAGCGTCAGCTAACTGTGGTCTCACCAGACCCCACGAAAAGACATGGGTAACGCCGTGCTGGCCGCGCAGTGGATATTAAATAAAGACAAATCATCACTTGAAAAATCAAACGGGTTCATCTGCTTACAATGAACACGTATAACGTTTTTAAAATAAAGGGTGCAATCTCGAGTTATAGAAACAAAATATCAGATTTATCGTGTTTAAAACTGTATAAAAATTCAGTTTAAACGGCGAGTTTCATGGATGCCAAATCGTCACAAAGTTTATTAAAATCATATTTGATGCATACATTCATCAGTTCAGTCAAATTTGAAAAAGCTGTTTGAAAAATTTAAGGTACGTGTTTAATTTTATGTACCTAGCGTCTAAGAAATAACATGCTCATAAAATAAGCTTAAAATTTGGTATACAAGTAAAAATTGCGATGCAAGTTTCTTCAAAACTCGCTGTCCTATTTCAGTTAGGGAAAACCTTTCGAGGGGAAAATCTCTTCTTGCTGATGTAGTAACCTCTTGGCATCACGACCTGTTAAGTTGATTCCGACGACGACTGCAATAAAAAATAGAATTCAAATTCATATCACAACAAAGTTAGACGTTGCACGCGATGTTTGATGTGGTTGATTCGGGTTTTATGGCGCAACGTCCAGTGGCGGGACAAAATGCGCCAAGTGCAACGTCCATTACCGGACAAAATGCGCCAAGTGCAACGTCCATTACCGGACAAAATGCGCCAAGTGCAACGTCCATTACCGGACAAAATGCGCCAAGTGCAACGTCCATTACCGGACAAAATGCGCCAAGTGCAACGTCCATTACCGGACAAAATGCACCAAGTGCAACGTCCATTACCGGACAAAATGCACCAAGTGCAACGTCCATTACCGGACAAAATGCACCAAGTGCAACGTCCATTACCGGACAAAATGCACCAAGTGCAACGTCCATTACCGGACAAAATGCACCAAGTGCAACGTCCATTACCGGACAAAATGCACCAAGTGCAACGTCCATTACCGGACAAAATGCACCAAGTGCAACGTCCATTACCGGACAAAATGCACCAAGTGCAAGGTTAAGCTCGACACAATAACAGTTAAATTCCAAAAAGGTCAATGTGATGATGGACAGCGTCGTTTACAGTATGTATAAAATTAACAATTGAAAAAGAATGAAAATAAATACACACAAGAATGAGATATTTTCAGTACAAATTCAGAGATTTATTGTTAAAAAATGCAGTTTTAAAGGGTCATTCACGAAGTATGAGAGCGCAACGGGCTAGACGACGGTTCGGTATCCATCCCCTGAGGGAAAGATCCAAGAACAAGTCCCCAGGTGCAGAATTATATTCAGTGTTCTGCAACACAACTCCAAGCAATTGCAATTGCTCTGCAGGCCATTTGTCCGAATTTTGATAACTGCAGTCAAAGCAAAAACAGACGTAAAACACAATTATCGGCTAAATATGTACTACTTATTTATAATAAAACATCAAAATTACTTTATTTAAAAACCAAGGCGTACTTACAAAACTTGCAATTCTGTCGATTACTTTTGAAGTTAAATATTTTTTTGTCATTGACATAGAAGATGCGTTATTTATAAAGTGTTTGTGGTAGTTTGGGACGGTGTAGGAGGTTAATAATTATCCATAGGTTGGAAATCAATCACCAACAATTAACTATAATAACACTACTGTACTACTAGTAGTAAGTATTAAACGATTGATGATCGGTCTTACTAGTTTCCACTACAAAAAACATCAGTTTGTTTTATACGTAGTACTTTTCTATTTATCTAAAATTAAGTAGCCTCTCTAATGTCGTTGAGCAAATGACAAATTGTACCTAACCTCGTCTCCTAACCTAAAAAAATCTAATCTTTAGCAGTTTTTGGTCGATATAACAAGGGGACTCTTAATTCTTCTTAATTGCTTAAATCGAAGTTATATAGTAATGAAAATCACTTTCGAGTTGAAAAAATGATCTAAGGAAACAAATCGTGTTAATTGTGTCTACCCCAACCTACTTCTCAATGAACTGCAAATATAACTAGCGGCCGAGAAGGCCCTCTCAGCTTCGACACTAGTCGATTTAACCGTTATTAAATAGTCGTACATAATAGACAAATATTTTCCTTCGACTCCATTTCATATGAAGTCATTTCTTTCTTCAGTATTTTCTCAAAATCAGTTTCTTTTCTAAAGTTTGTTTTTGTAACAGTCTTCATTTCCTTGCAGAATTTGCTTTTTTAATTCCTCTTTATTAAAAAATTTTGATTTAATTTTGCTAGAATTCTCCAAACTGGCGATTGAAATATATAACATCGGTTAATTCACAATCAATTGCTTAAGGAACGATTTTGCGCGACTTTAAAGTTGGATTTGAATAATAGATTATTTCTCTCTATATTAAAAAAATGTTACCGCCGCCGCAGGATTGAAAACCGTGTTGTTTAGCTCGATTCTTAGACGGTTTCCCGAGAAAGTACTGATCGGAAAAAACAAAATTAACATGGTTTGTTCTTCATCGTATTCCCTGGACAATTAAGATTTTTTTCCGATGCGGCTATTAGTTAGATATTGAAATCGGTTAATAATTAAATTGGATACGATCAAAAGTGGGTCATACAAAATTCGGAATCTTTGGATATTTTCGCTACTTTTTGTTACAACCGTTAACTAAAACTGTCATATCTATATCGTATTACTTAGTTCTATATTTTGAAAATAGCGCAGTATACCTCAGACAAAACTCTTTCTTACGGTACCTTTATTTTTAAAATTGGTTCATAAATAAATTCGACGCAATCAAAAGTTGGCGACACAAATTTCGTATTTTTTATTTCGCGGAGCAAATTCGCGGAGGGTTGTATTTTTGACTATCGGGTTTGCCAGATATCAAATTTATCGTAGCAACAATTGCCATAAAAACGATTTCTTTTTATTTGGCAATGAAAAAGGCTCGCTTTTTTCCCCTCTGTTCTCAGACGAATTACCGAGAAAGTACACATCGTAAAGTTTGGAGATTAACAGGGCATACTTAAAATTGTACAGGGAACAAGATGCAGAAGAATTTTTACTCATTCGGCTATTAGTTTAGGGTGCGTTAAGTGTCAAAGTAAAAAAGAGTAAAATCACTTGCGTAAGAGGTATTGGTTTGGGAAGCAAACCAAACGGGATTGCGTAGCAATCCCCGGGGGTCGGCAAGCGTAAAGCCGCGTCCACACCGGAGAAGCAGAGCAAAACATGGATGATTGATTAACCCCGGAGACAGGTTTGGTGAATCAATCTCTCTGGTTTTTCTGGTTTGACAGCTCGGACACAAAATGTTCCATGTGCTCGCGATCAATCTGGTTGGTTGTGTGTTGAAGTTAAACTGCAAACTTATTGTTTGAAGCAAATTGTTTTAAGGTCCCGTTCTTTACGAAGTCGGCGTATAATCGCGAGTGCAGCGTATATTATCATTAAAGATTTATTAAAGAGGAATACGAAGAAAAGTTCCCAAAAAAGGCGACATTGGTGATGGAAAATATTCTCAGGAGCCATAAGACGGAAAATGTATACGTCTTTTGCTCACACGAGGTAGAAATTACGGTTTTCCTACTGGGACACTTAATAAACCCTAAACTAATAGCCGCCTCGGAAAATAATCCACTTCATCGCTAACCCTGTGCAATTTTGAACAAACCGTGTTTTCAATCCTGCGACGGCGGCTGCGGCAACCACTTTATTAATATATATATATTTATTTATTTATATCCATACGTACTTGCAAAATTGATATTAGCAGATTATTTCCCTACAAAATAAAAATTTCTTACTGGAATATTTCACTCATATGTTCCAACATATTGAATGTCTTTCAATTCGGCATTTTTAGGTTAGACGTATTAATATTGCAGTGCAACAATTTTAAATTTTCTTTAATTGCAAAAAAGTTTAAATACATTTTAAATATCCACCTCTTATTTATCTTAAACTAGCCACTGCGTGGTGATTGCTAAGAATTCCCATTTGGTCTGCGAAGCCTATTGGATAACAGCAATCAAGGCATTGGTTTGCCTCACAAACCAAATGGAAATTCGTAGCCTATTGGAATGGATTCCCAGCAAATTCTAATTTGATTTGCTTCGCAAACTAAATTATGAATATTATGAACTATGATTTGCTTCGCAAACAAACACCTCGGGCAACGCCGTAATGACCTCGTCATTGCCAAATTCGAATTGCGAAGAGATCCAATCGGCGTGACGTCAGAATCTCTTGCGAAAATATAAATATTTAATTGAAAAATTATTTATTAAAAGAAAATCAAATGGAAGGTAGAGATTTAGGGGTTTAGATTTTATTCAGATTTCAAATCTGTTGAAATTTTCATCTGTCTTTAACGATCCCGATTTTACAAAAAAGTACTTAACAATGCCAGTCAATATGTTTTTTTCATTTGTTTTGCTTTTTTTCGCTGTGAAATGGTTTGAGCGTAGGAAATTAAATCTGCGATATCTCGAATCAAACGAAAGTCATTCTTCACAGAAAGTGGCGTTCGTGTTGGAAAAAATATAAGTTTCAATTTAAAATTATTCATTTATCGAAAATCATATTTTTAGGTATAGATCTAATGTGAAATTTTCCGCAGATTTCATACCGTTGAAAATTGTACTCTATCTTTTACGATCAATGAGATAAAAAAAAAGAACTACATAACTAAAGTTAAAACTTTAGTCTGCTAACAAATCTTTCTCCGCAAAATGAAATCGGAAAAAATACATTTAGAATCTGCTAACTTTTTATGCCTTTTTTTTATGCCAAAAAAGACAATAATTAAATTCCAATAAATTATTTTTTAAATGTTTTAGATTGAATTTTAAAATTCAGGCTGGACACAAAAATTGCGAAAACTTCGGACTACCCGTGTGCCAAATTTCATTATTGTAAGTGCAATAGATTCGTCCGGACATTGCGTAGTGGAGGTAGGACACTTCATTTTATAAAAGCAGAGATTTGACGTGCAAAGTTCCCCAAGACCACTAATATAGACCATCTAAATACACATGGATGGACACATCAATTTTGACACTAATATGGGCAGATTACATTTTCACAACTAAGTTTTAATCGTCAACTATGTATAGCAAAACACACAATGCTTACAAATAGACTACTTAAATAATAGTATCACTTTACAATCCGAAGAAATATAAATATTTCTATGTTCCTATCCCCGACCCGTTTCTTAACGATGACCCCGGTGATTGATTGAACGTCGAGAAAGGGAACGAAAAAACGCCGTCCAAATAGAGCGAGCACGAGCACTTGCTTTCCTTTGATGTACCGACTAGAAGCGGATCATTTTGCTCGTGCTCAAAATGTTCGTTCACCGTCTACACTGAACGAGCTGCCAATCAAACCTGTCCCCGGGGTTAATCAATCATCCATGTTTTGCTCTGCTTCTCCGGTGTGGACGCGGCTTAAGCGAGCAGACGGCGAAGCCCTCGCTGTGACGTCATGGATTTTAAAGTGAAATCAGGATAATACAAATTATTCAGATAGTTTCACTCTGCGAAAGAAATGTTGGTTTGCGAAGCAAAATGCCATATGTAAAAGAAGTGTTGGTTTGCGTAGCAATCCCGGGGGTTGGCGAGCGTAAGCGAGCATGTGGCGGAGCCCCCTAGTAATTAAAAAAAATTCGGGTTTGTCGGATCCGGACCGAATCCGATAGATATTGCTGGATCCGGTAGGTAGACAAATGATGCCGGATTACCGGATCGCAATCCTTTAGTGGAATGCACCAGGCGATTGGCTGATTTGAGTTTTAAGGCGCATGTACTAAAACAGACAAGAGCCGAGTCAAACACAAGACATAATACAGTCAATACAAACTGATTCATTGGAATACTAGTCTCAACAGTGAAAAGTAAATTTAAGAGTTAATTATACTGATAGTACGAGTGTAGTTTAACACACATTCGCTGCCGATCACGTAGAAATGGGTTTTTCCCCCAGAAGTAGACGTACTTTTTATAACAAATATGATTGAAAAGTGCGCCAATATCAGAATAGATTGACGAAAGCTCAGACAACAAATAAATTAAAGCTATATATTCGAAACATACCCTTTACAATTAGCTTGTAACCTTTACTGCACGCCAACATCCAACATATACTGCGCGACTCTTCACGCGCGAATGCGTAAGTTGCTACTTGGATATCACTCCATACCACGCGCTGCCGCGAGATCTGCAGTGAACGTGTCAAGTGCAGGGGCTGCACGAAAGATACAAAAAGCCTATAATGACAAACAATGGGGTTGGTTCGGTTTGGGGTTTAATGGCACATAGTTAGCCGACAAGCTGCGCCAAACACAGATTAACCCTTTGGCTACTGCTGTAGGTATAACAAGCGCAGTTCTTTCTTGGCTCGATTCTTATAACTTTCAAGGTTCAACTGCTGCACCGGACGTAGTCTAAAGGTTAAATGTGCACAATAAAAACAGATAAAACAGACAGGGATAACCAGTCTAAATGTTATGGTGCCAAATACACTCTATAACAAAAAAAATCGACGCACCAAGAAGGAATCATCCGATTGTTTTGAAATTTCGTATGTAAAAATGTTTTGACCAAATATGCAAATGATTAAAATTTGGTGTCATTTCTCTTGATAGCCGGACCCCTTTGGTCGTCATTAGAGGTACACTTACTGCACAGCGGTACGTTGACGACATTCCGAGACCGATTTTGCTAACGTTCCGTTCGCAGTACCCTGGGCTTATTTTTCAGCAAGACAATGCCAGACCACATACGGCACGTGCTGCTATGAACTGTCTTCAAGCTTGTCAAACACTTCCTTGGCCAGCCAGATCACCAGATCTCTCCCATCGAGCATGTCTGGGATATGATGGGAAGTCGACTGCATCCGGTAGGGAATGTTGATGACGTAGTCCGACAATTGGAGCAAATTTGGCTAGAAATACCGCAGGAGACTATCCGGGAGCTTTATCGGTCTATACCACGCCGTTTGGCAGCTTGCATCCAGGCTAGAGGCGGGTCAACACCTTATTGAGCTCGTTACTGTAACTCTGAAATAAATCATTCAAGTGATCTGAAATTTAAATCATTTTCTATTCTGTATATAATTTTCCTATCCACCAATTTTTGTCTCCATCGGACAACTTCTTGGTGCGTCGATTTTTTTGTTAAAGAGTGTATTGTATAAAGGTTGAGTTTAAAAGTATTAGAGAAGTTGAAAAATGTAAATACAGAATTGTAGGTGAATGTTGAAAACATTTGAAACTATGCATTTCCAATTACAAGTATAAACACGAAAACGACATCTAAATGTAACAAATTACGGGAGATAAGACAATAGAATTCGAAACTAAGATATGAAAAAAAAATAGACGAGATATAATGGTAATTTTAATTAACGTCGTACTACAGCAACACAACGGGCTATTGACGACAGTCCGGGATCAATCCCTTAAGGCAGTGTTTCCCCAAACTTTTGACATGTGTACCCCTTCTAGAGTTTTCGTAACACTAAGTACCCCTCGTCAAAAAAAAAAAAAAAAAATGTATTTTAGTACCAATTAAAATGTTTGTTTTTTTTCTTTTTTTGTGACATACACAAAATAAGAAAAGAGAAATTAAATTATTCATAACATAAATAAAAGTTATATTATAAATAACGTTTATTTGGATCAATGAGAAGGATGAAATTGTTAGTGCTGAGATAACCCGGTGAACCAAATTATGACGATCTGTTAATTTTAATCTGAGATGTGGTTCCACGTCCAATAGTCTGTTCCTCTTTTTCGACTTAATGTCTACAAATACTGAGAAAGCAACTTCACATAAATATGAAGTTGGAAAAAGCAAGATGGATTTTAGAACTTTCTCTTAAAACCGGATACACAAGTTGCATTTGTAACCAGAATGATGTCAAAATACTCACCTTATGTTTATTTTTCAAGAATTCGTCTGAAGCCAATTCTAACAATTGCTCTTCTTCCGCATGCGACAAATCTTCTGGCATGGATGTTGTGTTAATGTTAAACGGATATCTTATCCATTCAATATTTTTGCTTAAATCAAGTAAATAGCGTTTTAAGCCCATTTGCAAACTTTCCAAATGCTGTGTTATCCATTTCAGAGTATCAACATCAATTTTAGTAGTCGAACTTGTTATAAACTCGTGAAGAGAGGGAAACGAGTCTACTTCTCCATTACCAACTCTCTTTTGCCATGACTTTAGTTTTGAGATGGCAGCGTTCACTTTATCTTGAACGTGAAACAATGAAATTTCTTTGCCTTGTAATGAACCTAATAATGTACCGCTTTCGGGCGCGATGTGCCCGAGAGATCAGAATGACGCTAACAGCTGTCCACGAAGCGCGCGAATAAAATTAAAAGATTGGGTCCAAACATCCGGTAAAGATAAGAGACTACTAGAATAAGCAGATTTCTACCCCTTCTACGAGTAGTGGGGAACGGTTGCGCCCGACTGAGGGTTAACGAAGTAAGTTGTTTTTGTAACGAAGTGTGGTATATTTCCGCCGTGTCACTCCGGACTATCTCACGCCTTACAAGACTGTCTTGACTTGACTCATGAGAACGTAGAATTAGGCGCAGCTAAGCACAGCGCAGTGCATATCCCCCTCCAAACTCCGGTACAACGCGTACCCCCACCAAACTCTTCCCGTACCCCTGGGGGTACGCGTACCACACTTTGGGAAACACTGCCCTAAGGGAAAGATCAGAAGACAACGCGTCACTTTGAACCACGGTCAGATGCCATGAGAGGTCACCAAGCGATTGGAAAGGCATGTTTCAGATGAATAAAATAGAAGTTTTTAAGCACATACATAAAAGCTTTATACTAATTTATTTGCACTACACGGACACCAGCTAATGCGTTACCAATACTTTTACCAACCACCAATATTTTTTGGTTAAGTCCAAGCTACCACAAAATTAAGGGATGAGTGGGTGAGTTTAAAGGTGCAAGGGAATGAACAAGCTACGCAAAATGCAAGGCAGAAAGTTTTATCAAGAAAATTTGAAGCTCATGGCTGTTAAAATGACATTCAGATAAATTTCGTCCAACAATAAAATGACATCCTGAGCAAATTGAACTGAAAATACTACAAAAATACCGCTTTTTCACCCTTGTTAGACAAAACAAGTTTAGACGATTTCCTAAATTAGATTTTTTTTTAATTCTTGATGATCATTCGTTTTCAAGAGACCGTATAAAATCAGCGCATAAACTAAAAATGTTTATGAAAGCCATTTTAAATTTGTTGCTTGCTTGAATGTTGTTTTAATCTTTAGAGGTTGTAGACAGCCATCACAGACGCATTCTCGACATTGTTAGACCAAAGGTCATTTTTAGCAACACAGGCTCCAATTCAACCGGCATGTAAACATTCCCTCATGCGATATACTGATGTGGTGGTTGCTCTAACCTATAACTTACAGGCAGCTAGCGCAATGGTTAAACCCACTAAGACAGGGCGGATTTTTTGTTGTCTGGGGGTGCTCCTCTAGACAGGTAATAAGTGTAAGGAGTTTCACCACCTTACAAAACTAAAACTTAAATGTTTTAGGTAGGTATTTTAATTAACGTCGTACTGGAGCAACACAACGGGCTATCGACAGTCCTGGATCAATCCCAGGGTGAAAGATCCCAAGGACAACACATGTGAATCACGGTCAAGCGACGAGGCAACACCCGTGCTGACCATATCTCTAACATATCATAAGATGAAGTGCTTGTGTGTATCTGTGCATCTATCCCGACGAATCTATAGCACTTACAATAAAATTTGGCACTCTAGTCTTAATTCTTTTGAGAATTTTACGTGTCCCAATTTTAAAATTTTATCTAGAACATTTTAAAATTAACTTAGTTTTTTTCCCCTGCGTACCTTCTTTACGCGGAGTTTACGTAACAGCTTCTCGATTGAAGAAAGCAAAGGATAAGTCCGTTGGAACTGCGCCAAGTTATGACGTCACGTTTTAAGTGTGAAACGTGAATGGTTGTTCTTAAGCTTTGGTTTCCTAAGAAAGTGGAGCCGTTATCTAACAGCCGTGATACGTCATGATGCCGCGGGCATAACTAGACGGCCGTCTAAACAAAAATCCAAGGTGTCAACTTAGGCGGACAGAATACGTTGGAGAATGGGCAACACAGACGGCTGTCGTGGTTTATTTTATTCGAGAAACAAAACAAAGTGGTTTTTTATTCTCTAGTTCAAAGTTCCTAACTTCGGGATCGTTGAAGGTAGAGTGAAAATTTCAACAGATTTCAAATCAGCGTAAATTTTTACGCCAGATCGATATCAAAAACAGTTTTATTATTCAATTATTTACCATTTGATTATTTAATTATGTATTAAATAATTAATTATTTATTCAAAGAAAATCACATTTAAGGTATCGATCTGGTGTCAAATTTTCCGCAGATTTCGAATCCGTTGAAATTTTTATTCTGTGTTTAACGATCCCGATTTTACAAAAACGAATTATTCAATGACAGTCAAAAATGTTTATATTGCTCCTCTAGGCTGGAATCGCTTGGAGCAGGAAATGAAATCTGGCCGCTACAAGAGAAAAAACGTTCTCCAACTGTTTGAGACCGCTATGACGACAGTCATGGAAATGGCGGCTCTGATCATTTTCGTTACGCTCACAAACAACGCTCTCTAGGAAACCAACACCATGTGTTAGTATAAACAACGTTTTAGTGACGTCACCCACCGATACATCACGGCTACGCTTTCTTAGGAAACCGAAGCTTTAGTCCAAGTTTCTATCTTCGCGATCGTTAAAGATAGTGAAAATTCCACGTAAGATCGATACCTTAAAAATGCGATTTTCTTTAAATAAATAATTTAGTTGTAACTTATGTATTCGCTATACGAATTTATCCGCATTTGATGAAGGTATTCACTACGAACACTAAAAGGACTGGGATGTTTTCCATCTTCACCCATCTTTAAAGAATGAGTAAAAATTTCAACCGTTTTAAAATCTGCGCATAATTTTACCTCAGGTAGTCCGAATTTTATGCGAATTTGCGACAAGCCTGTGTCATGTCTGATGGAGGTGGGACTCATTCTTTAAATTAACGTTTCTTTAACGTTTTTGCAACTGCTAGTTGTTTGACAAGACTGAAATAACATTGAAATTTAGCGATATACGTCGCGACTCAAGTTTTCTTCAAGAGGAATTTTGCAAAAAGCTTTATCAAATGGCCCTTCAGAATTCCTGGGGTTTAGGGACTAGACATTTTTCCAGGAGTAGGAGCGATTGGTTTGAAAGTTAGGGTTTTATTGCTCAAGGTCCAAAAGCGGAGAAGCTCCGCCAAACACAAGACTGAATACAACACAATAAAAGTGAATATTTCAATTCTAATCTCCTGATTAAATATTTGAATTCTTAAATATTAAACAATCAAAGGATTAACAACGATAGTCGTCTACAGTAGAACCAATGAAGAATTTAATTTACAAATATATAAAATTTTGAGTTTAAAAAAAATGGAAAAAATTAGACGAGACTTAAAAACGAAATGAATGTAAAGACGCGAAAAGGGGGATAGTTAAAATATCGCACTGGAGCAAACACAAAGGGCAAAAGGCGACAGTCCAATATCCATCCCGAAGGGGTGGTTTAAGGACGACACTTGATACTTTTGAACCACTGTTAACACCCGAGCTGACGACTCCAGGAACGCGAAAGCCTTTTTTTATAAGATTTATTTTACACGCACAATGGCCCAAGGTCGTGTAAAAGAGGGGAGAGCTAGCTGCAGGTGTCCGAGCACCCGTTCTTTCTTGGGGGTCAAAGGGTCTCTGAAGACCTTTGGTCAGACACCGAAATTGCCGACCAGGAGGAACCAGTGGATAATCGACATCCGGTTAAGTTGTTCAAAGGATTTCAAACGGGTAATTTTGGAGGGTTGGTTTTATGGCGCAAGGTCCTGCAAACAATCTGCTCCAAACTCTCAAGATTATATATCCAATAAAAGCAGGTAAAATAGTCAGCCAAAGTAGTCTAAAAGTTACGATTCAAAACAGTATAAAAAGGCAAGTTAAAATATTGAAGTTAGAAAATATAAATACAGGACGAATTTTTTCTTCAAAAGAATGGTAGATGAATGTTAACCTCAAAATACAAGAGAAATTATACAAATTTTCTTAATGATTGATGTCTACTATATACATACGACACATGGTAATGGTAATTTTAGTTAACGTCGTACTAGAGCAACACAACGGGCTATTGACGACGGTCCGGGATCAGTCCCTTAAGGGAAAGATCCGAGGACAACACCTCGTAATTTTGAACCACGGTCAGATGACAAAGTAACACCCGAGCTGGCACCCCACTCTCCAAACTTCCACGCCAACCCAACGTGAGGACTTTCGGCCACGACAGATTTAAGGTGCACCAGCCGCCTCTACACCATACGCATACAAACATCCATGCCCGAACCCGGATTCGAACCAGGAACCTTCCGATCTAGAGGCTAACACCTTAACCACTATACCGGTTGGTCGGCTCATACGACACATGGAGATGACAACTATATTCACTTGGAACACATGATAACTATATACATTTTAAAAATCCAGAACATCGTAGATAATTAAAATCGTAAAAGCTTTTGCAAGAACTGGGCAAAAAAAAAATTATACAACTGATGCTTTGGTAATGGTAATTTTAGTTAACGTCGTACTAGAGCAACACAACGGGCTATTGACGACGGTCCGGGATCAGTCCCTTAAGGGAAAGATCCGAGGACAACACTTCGTAATTTTGAACCACGGTCAGATGACGAAGCAACACCTGAGCTGGCACCCCACTCTCCAAACTTCCACACCCACCCAACGCGAGGACTTTCGGCCACGACAGATTTAAGGTGCACCAACCGCCTCTACAACATACGCTTACAAATATCCATGCCCGGACCCGGATTCGAACCAGGAACCTTCCGATCTAGAGGCTAACACCTTAACCACTATACCAGTTGGTCGGCGCTTTGGCAATGGAAAGAGCAGGAAAAGATCCACAGTTGAAATTGGTTCGTGTAAAAAATAGATCACAAGAAATGGATGACAATAATTTTGTAGTGTAATCGTTCATGTCCTGCAACTTTTTCTAAATTAATCTTAACGTCCACTAAATTTTAACAAAAAGTGTGAGCTGGTTTTGGCTAAAAACAAGGAGTTCAGAGTGGGTAGGATTACCCAGGAAGGCGGACAAACTAGGCGATGAAGTCGTAAAATACAATGAAGGAACAGGACATGGAGTTAAAAGATGGGAGACTAAGATCTCCGTTGCAGTGATGGCACCAAAAAAAAGGAGGATTCTCTCCTTCCAGCAAGTATCAATAGTAATGGAAAATACCGTGATGAGAACAAACTCTAGGTTACGAACCATTTTCCACTTAGAAAGCTACGAAACTAGCGAAATATTTTTTTAAATGTCGCCCCTTCATTGTGGTTCGATTGGTTTGGGTTTGATGACGCAAGGTCCAATAGTGGACAAGCTCATTGCGGTTCGGATACGGTAACTCACCGCCCCCAATTACGCCCCTGCCCCATCAGACACCGATGGGCGCAACTGCTACCATGACCAGGATCCTGCAGAGATGAGGTTCAGACACAACATTGAACCCTCTTCGTTTCCTTCCTGCTGGGGTCTGACGATATCGGTCTGACTGAGTCACAGCAAAATCGATCCGACCCCGGATGGGAAAAAGGGAGACAATACTAGTTACCACCCCTAAGGGGCGAGTCTTGGGGGTTTCGACAAACAATAACGGCTTGGCGACTTTTTCCATCTGTCCTGCGAGGAAGTTCTGGACCACGAAATTGGTTTGGAGGGATATTGGTTTTTCGGGCAAGGGGCATATTTGGCCATGCTGTGCCAAACAAGACAGGAAGTACACAAAGTTTACTTATACCAAAGAAATACACAAATGAAGGTAGGTATTTAATATCGCACTGGAGCAACAACGCTATTGGCGAGGGTCCAAGACCAAACCACGAAGGGAGAGATCCTATGACACCACGTAATTTTGAACCATGGTCAGATAACAAGGTCATACCCGGACTAGCAACCTACTCCCTTCCAACACTGACATAGGAAGCCACAAAGCAGAGACCAATTAAAAAAGATTTAACTTGCAGAGCTCTCTGTGCAACCAACAGTCTTTGGTTGGATTAGTGCCTCGCTAGAGTGCCTATATAATAAGAGTGGCGACAAGGGACCAAATTTGGACCAATGCGCATGCGCGGCAGCCATTTTTCTACCAGAATCGTCTTAAAGAAGGTTGCTGGGCGAATTAATATATCATTTCAAAGAGAACAAAAAGCATCCGATTGTTATAATATGGATACATTCGGTATAAATGAATCACATAAACACTCAATTACATGCGTAATTGATGAGATGCATTGCACAACGCGCTAACTTAGATTGCGGGAAACGCCATGTTAAAAAAAAAAAGCCATTTACAAAAAGTCTTCAAATTTATACTGAAAAAACACTAAAATAATGATAAACATTCTAGAACACGAAATGGAACATGAAAAGGCTATATTTTCTTTTTAATTTAATATAAACACGTTTTTCTCGAACACACAAAAAGTTCCCATGTTAAGTCTACGGGAGCTAGGAAAAGACCGCCTCGGGCGGTAGAAAAGGTCTCCAAGCCAATCCGAAAGTGTTTCCCGTATGTCGCCACTCTTATTATATAGGCACTCTAGAACTCGCAACCCTCCGGTTGCAAGCCCGTTACTCTTCCAACTTGGCTAACGCAGCCATGACAATGTATGTGAATGGTAATGGTAATTTTCAACCATCTCTTACCCTTAAGAATTGATCCCGGACCATCGTGAATAGCCCACTGTGTTGCTATAGTACGATGTTAATTAAATTACCTTACCTTAAGGGAGCAACACAACGCTACCATGCTTTAAGGTAAGTTCTTGATAGTAATTGCAATTTTTATTATCGTCGTACTATAGCAACACAACGGGCTATTGGCGAGAGTGAACTAACTGAAAGTTCCGAGGACGACGCCATGTAATTAGGAACCACGAGGCCCCAACACCCGAGCTGGCACCCCTCTCTAAACTTCCACACCAACCCAACGCGAGGACTTTCGGCCACGACAGAGTTAAGGTGCACCAGCCGCCTCTACAGTATACGCTTAATAGTGGCGCTAAAATTTAACTAGAGATTAGTGATTGGAATGGTAACCGTATGGACACTTACAGCTGCATGAAAAGTGAATGCCATTTGCTTTAATTTAATAAAAAATATGCCAATTTAACAAAATGGTCACTAATCATGGAGCTATAAAAACGTTAGCTTTGGCATTCCATCGTTTTCATCTCTAGTTAATTATGACCCAATATTTAGAGCACATTCGCATCTCTAAATTTCACGTCACAATTTGGCCACCACATTTTTATCTCTAAATAATTTCGCTCGAACATTCGGCGCCCAATTACTAACAGTTAATGTAAATGTTATCGCGAAAGAGCAATAAAGGTTAACAGTGTTACCAAAAAGTAACAGTTTTCGTCGATCGGTAAAAAAATCATACATACTTCGCCAGCATTTCTTGCGGACCTACGTTTAGGGATGTCATTAGTCTGCCCGGGTTCTTCAGGATACGGCGGGCAATCGCCCTGACAATTACTTTTGAAGTCGGTAGCAGCCTTAATAAGATCGGCATCATTAAATAGCCCGCCGAGACACTCCAAGTACGAAGCGTTTTCTTCGATGATGTTCACTTTCAGAAACGAGGAACAGTCTGCTTGAAGTCCTGGCACTAGAAACATATGTGCTGCCTTGTAGATAGGTACTACTATTTCGTAGTCCATATCCTCGCCACTCTCTTTGTCCACAAAATCGATATAGTCGTTGTACAAGAACCGGATGAGAGTTTCCAGCGTATCATGGTCCACTTCATGCAAAAGGATCTTCGCACTGTTGTTTTCCTGCAACTCATCTCTAAACATCGCCTCGAAGTACTTGGATCTGCTGGCCAGGATGCACTTGTGCACCTGAATGGGTTCCCTATCTGGTTCCGAGGCGGCACCGACCGCAAAGTCGCAGTATTTCTTGCTCTCGTATCCCTTCCCCAACTCCTCAGCCAGAGTAACTCCGCAAGCTGGAAAGTGTAACCTGGAGGTCGGAATTTTATCCTGGCTGTGATTGAACTCGCCCAAGGAAATCTGCAACGTAGAAAACAATTATTGCAAACTGGAAGACAAGGCATTTTAATTAACGTCGTAATAGAGCGACACAACAGGTTTTTGACGACGGTCCTGGATCAATACCCTAAGGGAAAGAAAGATTAGAGAACACTTAATTTCTAACCACGTTAAGATGACGAGGCAACACTCAAGCTGGCACCGCACTCTCCAAACTTTTAGGATGTTTTTTAGAGGTTACGTGAATACAAGTCGTCATATTGGTCAATCTTTTTGAATCTCCTCAATAGCAATGTTCAGTCTACATATATTTCGCGTCTAGATCTTAGACCGCCAGTCTAAAATTTATATAGATGGGGAACTGCGCCACCAAGATCAAGACCATCCTACCTGGTATGGTAGGTATTTCACTAACGTCGCACTGGAGCAACACAACGGGCTATTGACGACGGTCCGGTATCAATCCCAACGAGAAAACACTACCGAGGATAACACCACGCAATTTTGAACCACGGTCAGATGACGAGGCTACACCCGAGCTGGCACCGCTCTATGCACCATCCCAACGTGAGGACTTTCGAACACGACATTTTTAAGATGCACCAGCCGACAGCACACCATACGCTCACAAACATCCATGCACTGACCCGGATTCGATCTAGGAACCTTACCATTTAGAAGCCAACACCTTAATAGCCAGACCGGTTGGTTGGCATGGAAACTGGAAAATTAAGTGGCGGGCCTTGTAACAGTCGGTTTGGGATTTATGGCACAAGCTACTCCAAACACAAGATTAGATATGCAGAATCTAAACACTCGAAGTAATGAAACTATGGTCTGTTGTTGTTTCTCATGCCTACACTGGCAGACCAGAGAAGTGCCAGGCGAGGGGTGTGCGCCTTCCATGTTATTGAGCCCCATTGGGAGGAAGTCCGACTTTGCTCGACATACATGACATCCGTTTTACAAGAAGGCCCCTTTCATACATCCATTCGTTCACACATCTTAATTTAGATCCCAATCAGAGGCCGATAACCCCCAAATCAGGTACCCCCAGAGGTATTGATTTGGTATGGGAACATGGGGGGACTTTGTGACCACGACCTATTTAGCGTGCCCCAGTCACCATTAGTGAACACGACGGTCTTTAGCCAGGTCGAAGCGCTGATCTCGCAATCATCAGAATTGCAGGCTCCGCCGAGGACAGAACCCACAACCCTTCTGATGCGAGCACGACGCTCTACTGACTGAGCTACCGTGGCTCATTGTACTATGGTCTAAAAGCTATGTATAAAAGAGACCAAGTTGAAACATATTAAAAGATGAGAAATGTGAATATAGAGTCCAGCTGGATGGAAGGTAGGCGATTAGGCTTTTACAGCGCAAGGTCGAAAAGTGAACAGGCCGTGCCACTTAAAATAAAAATAAATAAAATCAATATAAATATAAGGTTATTGTAATTAAAAGTTGATGCACGTCTTGAGTAAGAATTTTTTGTAACACGAAATCTATTTATATAAAAAAGAATGCATTCTCTATACAAATCTCAACCGTTTGACCAATCCACACCAAATTTGGTACACTTATACTTTAGAACACTGCGGGAAACATAGGCTATTTCTTCATCTCGTCAATACCACCACCAGGAGAGTTATCTCGCTATCAGCAAAACCATTAGCAGATCGTGATGGACGAGATATCTCGTCAGAAGAAAATTATGCAGACCTTGATCTCGTAACCACACTATATTTGGATGACATTGTATCTCTTCATTAACAAAATTAGTCGGATCTTGGGACGAGATATCTCGTCGATAAACCATTAGAGGGTTAAGACTCGGCAATCAGTGGGTTCGAAGGAATAGCTACACTCTACGTTTATGAGCGGTGGCAACGGCTTTGGCAATTTTTTTGGCGAACTTCTGAAGTCGCCAAGGAAATGATTATTTCCCAACTCTTTTTCTGTCACCAATTTTTTCTTTTCACAACACACTTTTTAAACCCATTTCAGAACGTTTCGAAAAGTATATATATATATATTTAAACTTTCACAAGAAGTAGCAAGTTTAATCACATATCAGAACACATTTGTGAACCAGCAGAGAAATTAAGCTACGAATGTTGGGTAAGAATACCTTGAAGCTTATCAATAACACTAAATGCAGTGGGCATGTTGAAAAAGAAAAAGATTTACAAAAAGAAAAAAAGCAAGAAATAATACAACCCGATAACGTCAGAATGCTTTCGTAAAAAAATAATAAAAACGAAAATGGTAAAAAAAAAAAAAAAGTCTTAATCCTTTCGTGCAAACTATTATAATAAAATAAAAATTCCACAACTGTCAAAATACAAATAAATGGACCAATGGTATCAAAGAAAAGGATTTAAAAGGACCAATGCAATCAAATGATATTTTAAAAACAAAATAACCAATGTGAGGAAAGAAAAAAATTTCAAACGAATCAATAAAATCAAACGACTTAAACGGATTTCGGAAAAACTTTCTGGAATATTCAAAACGAAAATTGAAAATTTCCGTTTAGCGAGGTTGCCATGAAAACCACAACAACCGTAACGAAAAATGGGTTGCCGTAATTTATCGTAACTCGCTACTAGAAGTGCGCCAAAAAAAATCGCCAAGCCGTTGCCATCACTCATAAACGTAGAGTGTAGCTATTCCTTCGAACCCACCGATTGCCGAGTCTTAACCCTCTAACGGTTTATCGACGAGATATCTCGTCCCAAGATCCGACTAATTTTGTTAATGAAGAGATACACTGTCATCCAAATATAGTGTGGTTACGAGATCAAGGTCTGCATAATTTTCTTCTGACGAGAAATAAGTTTTTGGACACAACCAAAATTCGATATTTTTTGTCTAGCTTGGATGGTAATGGTAACTTTAGTTAACGTCGTACTAGAGCAACACAACGGGCTATTGACGACGGCCCGGGATCAGTCCCTTAAGGGAAAGATCCGAGGACAACACCTCGTAATTTTGAACCACGGTCAGATGACGAAGCAACACCTGAGCTGGCACCCCACTCTCCAAACTTCCACGCCAACCCAACGCGAGGACTTTCGGCCACGACAGATTTAAGGTGCACCAGCCGCCTCTACACCATACGTTCACAATCATCCATGCCCAGACCCGGATTCGAACCAGGAACCTTCCGATCTAGAGGCTAACACCTTAACCACTATACCGGTTGGTCGGCTGTCTAGCTTGGAAGAGCAACTGATTATAAGCTGGAGCTTAACGATTTAAAAACTCGGTCTAGCCAATGACAGTCGTGTACACGGGGTTGGTGCACGTCGAATCTGTCGTAGCTTCGTATGTCCTCGCGTTGGTGGTGTGAAGTTCTGCAGAGAGTTGCCGAGTCACATCCGATTACCCTCCTGGTGGTTGTCCTGGTGGATGCGGAAACTCCAACATATTTGGCAGGTGCCAAGCCATTGATGCTAAATATCGAGAAACAGTCTTGGCCATGTTTACCTCCATGTCGAAGTACAGGACGTAGCGATGATTGTGATCCAGCAGGTTATTGCCCTTGTCGTCCAATTCGGTATTGAGCACCAGCGTCGGAAGGGACCACTCTTCTTGATCCGATACGAAGAAGCGGGTCTCTTTCTCGGTCTTCTTGAACTCATTGCCTTTCGTGTCCAGCAAGGTCACGCGACAACTGATCGCACAGGGATAGCAGTTGCTCGCGCTCACGATGCTCACTTTCGCATCGTTCCACGTCGGGTCATTGGTGACGTCTATGCTGCCGATGGACAGTTGCTCGAACCCGTCCTGCTTCTGCGCTTTGCTCACCTCGATCTCCTTGCAGACGTGCTTGGACATGCGGGGGACCCGGATCATGTCGGTCACCCGCTGAGTCACGATCTCGGTCCGTGCGTTCAGAGTCAGGTTTCGGACGTGCTTCTCCCTGCCGAGCTTCCTGATGTAGCACGAGATGACCAGCTTGACGGGGTCGATGGTGCGCTGTCTGTCCCGGAACAGGTCGTCCCGGCATATGACGTTGAAACCCACATCGTTGTCCCTCGGGAACTCCCCACGACGCGGTCCCAACATCGTGTTCATGGTCTTGTCACCGGATCGCAACTCGAAGCGGAAGCGGACTGTGGTGTCCTGGTGACCGGTGTGGACGGGAACCTTCCTCAAACCGCACTGGACGTACTCCTTTCCGTTTACCACCTTACTCGGGTACAAAACCACCTGCCAAAAACCATCGTTTAAAGCCGAAAATTGGACTTCTGGACTGCGGATCCATTCTTCTATGATATGGTCAAAGGGCTCGATTTCCCAGACGTAAACCACGTCATCTTTTGTAGATCGATACATCTTTTGTAGATCGATTCAATTTGGGGGCGATGGTTCAATTCACGGCTTCCGACCTTGAAACCAGTGCACCTTAAATCCTCGGAGTGGGGGTGGCTTATCAAGACCCTTGTAGGTTGGAGGATGTCTTCTGTCCGCTTCGTCGTCGAGAAATGAGTAACCAGGGATTGCCAGCAACGACAAGAGCGTTACGTAATACTTACCACCACGATCGTGGGAATGAAAAACTCAAGCTCTAATGTTAGATCAATGGAGCTAATATAGCAAGTCTTTCGTCGCCAAATGATAAAATAAAATCAACGATTTAACAATGTAACTAAGTATATTCTGTCGCCAAGCTTTAATTATTGCAGAAATGTCTTCCGTCGCCAAACTAGCATCATTCTAAAAGTATCTTACGTCCAATCAGTAATCTGTTCAAAAACTTCAGTTCATTTCACACTGTGATTTGAAACCATGCCGGATGGTGTTGGTAAGTAACTAACGCCTAAATGGTAAAAATTCGGATCTTTCCCTTAAGGGACTGATCCCGGACCGTCGTCAATAGCCCGTTGTGTTGCTCTAGTACGACGTTAACTAAAAAAATTACCAAAAAAAAATCAAGCAGCAATACATTTTCTCGCAGTAAGAAGAAAGAGACAGGTAAATTTGGTAATTTTTTAGTTAACGTCGTACTAGAGCAACACAACGGGCTATTGACGACGGTCCGGGATCAGTCTCTTAAGGGAAAGATCCGAGGACAACACCTCGTAATTTTGAACCACGGTCAGATGACGAAGCAACACCTGAGCTGGCACCCCACTCTCCAAACTTCCACGCCAACCCAACGTGAGGACTTTCGGCCACGACAGATTTAAGGTGCACTAGCCGCCTCTACACCATACGTTTATAAACATCCATGCCCGGGCCCGGATTCGAACCAGGAACCTTCCGATCTAGAGGCTAACACCTTAACCACTATATCGGTTGGTCGGCTGAAGAGATGTCGAAGGTGTTGTCCTCGGATCTTTCACTTAAGGAATCGATCCCGTGCCGTCGACAATAGCCCGTTGTGTTGCTGTAGTACGACGTTAATTACAAATTACCCTGTCCGTGCAATAATTCAAATACCTACTAATTCGGACCGTCGTCAATAGCCCGTTGTGTCGTTTTTGCGCGACGCTAACTAATTACCTACCTACTTCTTATCAACGTGGTTTGGCAACGTGAATGGTTTGTTTGAACTGTGTGTTCATTTGCTGGTTTTGAAACGAATCGACATGGACCCTGTTGGCGGGTCCCAGTCTTACGGCGCAAGAGCCGTATTTTTGCACAGCGGGTACGAACGCGGTACATACCACATCGACCCCATAGGCCCGGCAACAGCAAACGGTTTAACCTGGTTAATCGAGAACGTCAGCTTCTGTCCGCAGGATGGTGTCACTAGCCCGAAGGTCAACGCCGGTAATGCAGAGTTCAGCCTGCGACTCCAGCCCACGAAGCAAGGTCACTTTAACTGTCGCTTGACCAGGGACGGATCCGAGGAGCCCATGGCATACAGGATCTCGATCCTGACGGTGGACGAAACCTCACTCGACAGCGTCTCCGGAATCCTCGATTTCCACGACGCCAGCCCGAATTACGTAATACAAGTGACCGACATACTGGAGGCAGGTTTCCGCCACTTGCACTGCGACTCTTTAATCTTGCAGTTATTCCTCTGGAAGACGCGAAGGCTGGTACTCACGGGTCTCTCCGAGGTGACAAACATCCTAACAGTCACTCAGGTGTGCTTCAAGAACTACCTGTACGATCGCTCGAAAGATCCCGACCTTGTACCGTGCGAAAGCAAAGCCAGCGCTTGCACACACACACCTGTTCGAAAGAATCGTCGCCTCCCCGTCCATCCCCAGGACTTCTTTATCGTGGATTTTGAGGAATTTGAAAGCTTCGTGAACTTCGACTTCTTCGAGCCCATGGTCGAGAAGAACGACCAGTTGTACCAGTGGATCCGGTTCCGGTACCGGACCACGGGGTCCTTCAACAACTCCGCCTGCATGAGAGCAAGGATTTCGGTGATCGACTTGAAGGGCAGGGTCTGGAAGTCGTCTGACAAGTACACGAAGTGGGTCGAGACCAATGACACCAGCGTGCGGTTCTTGCCGAATTTCCTCCGCCACTGGGAGATCGACAGGGCGAGGAAGATGCTGGTGAGGAAAGACGGACGCGTCAGATTCAAGTACGAAGCTGAGATTTCCTTCGGAGGCATCTGCAGCCGCATCGAAAAGCGGTCGTACGACTGTGCGGGGAGATCTCCGGGGAGTACTTTGCCGCAAGACATCCTGCGGGCTTTCCTGAAGCAAACGTATTGCGATTTGACGCTGCGGTGGTGCGGGCGGACGTTCTCCGTTCATAGATGCATCGTGTGCTACAGGTAATCCTGGTATCTTACTCTACAGTCATCATTCTGCAATTCCAGGTTCGAATTCGTGCATGGATGTTTGTTAGCGTATGGTGCACCTTAAATCTGTCGTGGCCGAAAGTCCTCACGTTGGGTTGGCGTGGAAGTTTGGAGAGTGGGGTACCAGCTCAGGTGTTGCTTCGTCATCTGACCGTGGTTCAAAATTACGAGGTGTTGTCCTCGAATCTTTCTCTTAAGGGACTGATCTAGGACCATTATCAATAGTCTGTTGTGTTGCTCTAGTTACGACGTTAATTAAAATTACCAATTACCATCTTTCTGCATGTGCGAACGCACAAAATTGTAGGTCAATTTTGGTAACTTTTTTAAAATTAACGTCATACTAGAGCAACACAACGCGCTATTGACGACGGTTTGGGATTAATCCCCTCAGAGAAAGATCCCAACACCACGTAATTGTGAACAACGGTCAATTATTGCAGGAAAACAAAATTTAGATTTTCAAATTGAGGCTTCGAGGAGCAGTTTTAGGACTACCTGTGTGCTAATTTTCATGGCTACAGATTGGTCTGAAGACAGGAAAGAAATGGCCTATGTTTTCCTCAATGTTCTAAAGTATAAATGTACCAGTTTTAGGACTACCTGTGTGCCAATTTTCTTGGCTACAGATTGGTCTGAAGACAGGAAAGAAATGGCCTATGTTTTCCTCAATGTTCTAAAGTATAAATGTACCAGTTTTAGGACTACCTGTGTGCCAATTTTCTTGGCTACAGATTGGTCTGAAGACAGGAAAGAAATGGCCTATGCTTTCCTCAATGTTCTAAAGTATAAATGTACCAAATTGAGGCTTCGAGGAGCAGTTTTAGGACTACCTATGTGCCAATTTTCATGGCTACAGATTGGTTTGAAGACTGGAAAGAAATGGCCTATGCTTTCCTCAATGTTCTAAAGTATAAATGTACCAAATTGAGGCTTCGAGGAGCAGTTTTAGGACTACCTATGTGCCAATTTTCATGGCTACAGATTGGTTTGAAGACTGGAAAGAAATGGCCTATGTTTTCCTCAATGTTCTAAAGTAAAAGTGTACCAAATTTGGTGTGGAATGGTCAAACGGTGTAGATATGTATAGAGAACCACGGTTAAATGACGAGTTAACACCTGAGCTGGCAGCCTACTCTCCAAACTTCCACACCAACTCAACGTGAGGACTTTCAGACACGATAGATTTATGGTGCATCAGCCACCTCTACACCATGCACTTACAAATATCCATGCACTCACCCTGATCTAGTACGACGTTAGTTAAAAATTACCCAATTTACCTTACAATGCACTGACCCGGATTCAAATCAGGAACCTTTTGATCTAGAGGCTAACACCTCAACCACCAGACCAGTTGGTCCGCCCCAACGGTCCGGAAATAATCGGGAAGGGAAAGATCAACCTAAAGCACCTCCTAGTTTTGGACCACGATCAGGCGACGAGTGACCAAGGGGCAAGCCTTACCTTGCTCTCAGGATAGCTGTGGTTAGTGAAAGTTGAATCTGCCGTGGCTTCAAATGTGGTCACTTGGCTGGGAAGTTTTGATGCAACTGCTATTGTCTTTTGCCAGCTCAGCTACTGATCTCGTCATCTGACCGTGGTAAAACACAACGAGACTGTGCGCTATAGGTAGGTATTTTAATTCGCGTCGCAATGGAGTAACACACGGGTTATTGGTGAAGGTCCGGGATCGACTCACAAATGGAAAGATACCTTAGGACCATCACGTAATTTTGATATGGGTCAGATGACGAGGCAACACCTGAGCTGGCATCCCACTCTCCAAAATTCCACACTAACCCAACGTGAGGACTCTGCCACGACAAATTTAAGGTTCACCAGACGTCTCTACACCACACGCTTAGAAATATCAATGCTACACTGACCCGGATTGGAACCAGGTACCTTCCAATCTAGATCACCTTAACCACCTGACCGGTTGGTCGGCCAGAAGTATAGGGAATACGTCCCCGATTCCTCCTATACTATAACTTAAGCACTGTCAGTAGATGGGACGATGGCCTACAATCTCTTTTGAGTGGACGAGTCTATGGTATATGGCACGAAGCATTTAAAATATCTTCTGGACCTTCGATCGACAACAATTTATTTTGAAAATCAAACCCCCTTGTTCTTTTAGCCTCCATTTTAAATTTTATTTTCTCTTTGTGATGTGGAGATGAGCTGCTTTGCAGTGGGTGTTCCGAAAACGACAGCCGACCAACCGGACTGGTGGTTAAGGTGTTAGCCCTTAGATCGGAAGGTTCCTTTTTCAAATCCGGGCCAGTGAATGGATGTTTGTAAGCGTATTGTTTAGACACGGCTGGCGCACCTTAAATCTCTCGTGGACAAAAGTAATCACGTTGGGTTGGTGTGGAAGTTTTGAAAGAGGGGTTCGTAATTTGACCGTGGTTCAAAATTACGAGGTGTTGTGGTGTGTATTTGGATCTTACTCTTAGGGGATTGATCCTGGACCGTCGTCAATAGCACGTTGTGTTGCGTTAGTACGACGTTAATTTTAAGAAATTTCCTCGTATCCTTTGGGATTCTTCCCGGATCGTCTTGCATATTGCGTTGTGTTGCTCCAAGACAACGTTAACCTTTAGACTACGGACGATATAGCACGTGTACATTGATCACGCCACGAAAGAATTTAGACTACTGCTGGTACAGCAGTTATACCTTGGAAGTCATAACAATTGCGCCAGTTATATCTATAACTATTTGTATAGTCAGGTTAATTAACACGTTCGATGCCGATCGCACGACAGTGTGTTATATGGCGTCTACGTTAAAGACCCAATCACGCGTCAGCGCGTGGTGTGGAGTGATATCTCAGTAGCCAGTCACGCGTTCGCGTGGGAAGAGCTGCGCCTCAACATTTATTATCCGCTTCAATTGGCATTATATGTTAGGTGTTGGCGTGGAGTAAAGGTCAGAAGTAAGTTGTAAAGGTATGTGGTTTCGCATTTATAGTTTTATTAGTTATTAAAAAAATATTGTAATGTAAGTTATAGAGACGTTAGTTCTGTTTTGGGCCTTCACGCCCCCAAAAAAGAAAAATGTAATCTAATAAGTCTCTAACAAACGATGAAATTGCAAATTTGTCGACTGAGCTTTCGCTAATCTCTATTCTGGTGTTGGTGCACTGTTCAATCATTAACTGGTAGGTATTTTAATGAACGTTGCGCTGGAGCATATACAATGGCCATTGGCGATGGTCAGGGATCTATCACTAAGAGTGATCAGAGGACAACATGACGTAAGTTTTGAACTATGATCAGGTGATGTATATCTGGAAAAGCAAGAATGCTTTGCAGATGTTAAATAGGATACGGCACGTTCAACCTACACTTACACAACACATAAGTGGTACAGAAAGTTTCGACACCTGTGTCCGTTCTTCAGCCAGAAATCTCCGGACTTCTATGAGTGCTGGATGCTGCTGCTTCCGGAGAGGGGGGGGGTGCAGAAGGGTCATCGAATAGAATGGCGCAAATAATATCATACTTGCCAACTTTTACAGATTATCCGAAATTTTTACCGATTTCCACTGAATTTTACTGATTTACAGATGGGTCTGTCTTTTTTACAGATTTTTAATACACAGTCCAGTCACATTAATGTGACCACCTGTCAAAAGCCAGAATAACCACCTTTGGCAGAGCGGGCCGCTGCGAGACGTACAGGAAGAGAGTCAATTAGGTTTCTGATGATGAGTGCACCCAGTGAATACCAGGAAAATATTCCCCAAACCATAATGCTCCCTCCTCCAGCCTGGATCCTTCCGGCAATTGTTGCAGGGTGTTTGCTTTCAGACGTTTCACGCCGTATACGCCAACGTCCATCTGTCCGATGGAGCATAAAACGTGATTCATCGGAAAAAGCCACCTGTCGCCACTCTGGACGTCCAGTTGCGGTACTGGCGTGCAAATTCCAGCCTTCGTCGACGATGAACAGCAGTCAGCATAGGTGCATTAATCAGGCGTCTGCGGAGGCCCATGCGCAGCAACGTTCGCTGAACCGTTGTTGAGGATACACTCTTGGTAGCCCCTTGGTTCATCAGGGCGGCCAGTTGCTCAACAGTTGCACGTCTATTCGCCCGAACGAATCTCCGTAGCCTTCGTTCGCCTCTGTCATCTATAGCCCGTGGTGCACCACATGTGCAGCTGATTTTGGATAGTGCCACTTTGCCATGCACGGTATACTTTTTACCACGGCGGCACGCGATAAATTAAAAAAATTAGCCGTTTCCGAAATGCTTCCATCCTTGGCCCGAAAGTCAATAATCATGCCCTTTTGGACGTCGGTTCAATCGCTACGTTTCTGCATTACGCCAAAGATTGAAATGCTTTCCGATGCCCTAGGACATCTTTTATATACACTCCACTGCAATGTGCTGCCACCTGCCTTTTGTGATTGGTTATTTCACGTTGACGTCGAAAGTAGGTGGTGTTCACATTAATGTGACTGGACTGTGTATTTCGATCGAGCAATACAAATATTTCATTCTCTGCAACTATCCACTAAAATTTTCTATCGGACTTGAGTGAAAAGACGAAGCAATGAATGAGTTGAAAAAGGAGTTTTGCTGTTTTCAACTGGAAGACTTATCTGCGATGATAGGACATGACCGTATTGGATGTTCAGTGGGTAGAAGTAGATAAAATGAGAGGAGCTGATAGGCTTCAAAAATTTCGCTAGATTGTCCTAAATTATGCATTTTATTCTGCTCATCCCCCTTTCCAATGCAGAGAGTGATAGAATCTTCAGCCTCGCCAGAAAGATCCGAACTCAACACCGTTCTCTCATTTGTAACAAAACGTTGGAAAGTTTGTTGGTGTTGAAGACACAAAACCCTAAACCTCGTTTTAAGGAGAAATTCAGTGCAGAATTAATAAAGAATACCAAAATTGCTACTGCAGTTTCTTTGAATTTTTTTGAAACCCCCTCTTCTTTATAAAACTTTAAATCAGGGGCTCCCAACCTTTTAGTAACTGCGTACCACTTGAAATTTTTGTCGTACCACCAGTACTATATTTTTTTAGAAACATATATCTAATGTCAGAAAAGTGCCCAGTGGCTTGTTTTATTTTAATTAAAATGCTAAGAAAACTTCATATATTATGATTAATGCACTTTTATTTCGTATTAATGATGTTTTAATAAAGGAAAAAACAAAACGATTATTGAAAATTAGTTTTATTTTTTACTCACAGGTCTAAAAACAAATAGTTATCTCGTACGAATTATCTCGAATTATCCGTGCGTATTTCTCATACATAAAGATATTGGAATTCTTCGTAAAACGATTTGACAGGGAGAGATATCAACTTAATTTCGCCGAGATAGTCATTGAATAGAATTAAATAATCAGCAACGAAGTTTCTCTTTAAATAATGTGCTACTGTTAGCGTCATTTATTACAATGTAATAAAAACGTTAATCACAAAATTGATTTTTCCCATTTTTTTCTGTAAAGTGGTTGTACATACTAAAAATCGAACAAACTTCGTAGAATATTAGGGTCGCTCGTATCATCCTTGCGTACAACCTGAAACGTTGCAGCGTACCACCAGTGGTACGTGTACCACCGGTTGGGAATCCCTGCTCTAAATGGTACAACTTTTTAAATGCAACATTGATTTTTTTTTCCTTGCATCTACCGTCATCTGACCGTGGTTCAAAATTACGAGGTATTGTCCTCGGATCTTTCCCTTGAGGGACTGATCCCGGACCGTCGTCAATAGCCCGTTGTGTTGCTCTAGTACGTCGTTAACTAAAAATTACCAAATTACCAATTACCTTACATCTACTTGTAAAAAAGCTTTATGAACACCAATGATCTGTAATCTGACACAAGTTTAAATGTTGTGTAACACACTGTTTCGGATGCAATGTGTAGGTACTCAAAAAGTGAACAGGTGTTTTTTACAGTGGATGTGTTTAGTTTGGTATTAAAACACTACTGCTTTTAAGGTTTCTGCAGTTGATAAAAATGTGAATTTTTACTTATGCAGTTTTAAATACAAATAATACAAGTTACTGTGACATACGGATATTTCTAGTATACATTCATTCATGCATTTATGTTGCGTCTTATGGCAAGGGGTGTTCGGGGTGCAATAGCTTTACTGATATTCAGTTTTCAAAGTTGTCAAGTATGCAATATTGGTCACATGTAATTTTAGGCCATTAAAATTATTTTTCTTCAATTTTTGCCAGAAAAAACGGGACGACCTATAGCATAAACCCAATAGTAAACAGTTTCTTTTTTCTGTGTTTCAGGTCTAGTTTCTTCAAGCGGTGTTACGAAGCGCATGTCCAGAAAAACGCTAAAACCGATCTTGATGTTTCATGCATAGACAGTGAGCTGAATGTTCCCGAGCAGTTCCAGAGGCTGTTACGCTTCATCTATACCGGCGTTGTGGACAGTGAAGAGATGAACTTAAAAGAATTCCAGGCACTTAAGAAGTCTGCACGTAAATGGAAAATGTCTATCTCCTCCTCCTTTTTATACAAAGGGGAAGCAAATTCCGCTGGGTAAGTAACCTCAACGATTTTGAAACCTGTATAACCTTTTGACTAAGGCTATAAATATAAATGGCGCGATTCTTACAACTTTCAAGGTAAAAACTGGCTGTCCCGGCATAAGTCTAAATTTATTGCGCCATTCCTATAATGCCGACCAACCGGTATAGTGGTTAAGGTGTTAGCCTCTAGATCGGAAGGTTCCTGGTTCGAATCCGGGTCCGGGCATGGATGTTTGTAAACGTATGGTGTAGAGGCGGCTGGTGCACCTTAAATCTGTCGTGGCCGAAAGTCCTCACGTTGGGTTGGCGTGGAAGTTTGGAGAGTGGGGTGCCAGCTCAGGTGTTGCTTCGTCATCTGACCGTGGTTCAAAATTACTAGGTGTTGTCCTCGAATCTTTCCCTTAAGGGACTGATTCCGGACCGTCGTCAATAGCCCGTTGTGTTGCTCTAGTACGACGTTAACTAAAATTACCATTACCATTCCTATAACTTTCAAGGTACAACTGCTATACTAGCCGCAGTCTATATTCTTTCTTGGCGCGATGCTTATAACTTTCAAGGAACAACTGCTATACTAGCCGTAGTCTAAATTCTTTCTTGGCGCGATGCTTATAACTTTCAAGGAACAACTGCTATACTAGCCGTAGTCTATGTTCTTTCTTGGCGCGATGCTTATAACTTTCAAGGAACAACTGCTATACTAGCCGTAGTCTAAATTCTTTCTTGGCGCGATGCTTATAACTTTCAAGGAACAACTGCTATACTGGCCGTAGTCTAAATTCTTTCTTGGCGCGATGCTTATAACTTTCAAGGAACAACTGCTATACTAGCCGTAGTCTATATTCTTTCTTGGCGCGATGCTTATAACTTTCAAGGAACAACTGCTATACTAGCCGTAGTCTAAATTCTTTCTTGGCGCGATGCTTATAACTTTCAAGGAACAACTGCTATTCTGGCCGTAGTCTATATTCTTTCTTGGCGCGATGCTTATAACTTTCAAGGAACAACTGCTATACTAGCCGTAGTCTAAATTCTTTCTTGGCGCGATGCTTATAACTTTCAAGGAACAACTGCTATACTGGCCGTAGTCTAAATTCTTTCTTGGCGCGATGCTTATAACTTTCAAGGAACAACTGCTATACTAGCCGTAGTCTATATTCTTTCTTGGCGCGATGCTTATAACTTTCAAGGAACAACTGCTATACTGGCCGTAGTCTAAATTCTTTCTTGGCGTGATCAAGGTACAACTGCTGTAGTCTAAAGGTTAAAAGCATGCACACGCTTTCCGTTCGCTTTGAGCGATCCGAACCAACGGATATAAAAATTAATTTTATATTGATGGCAACTCGTATTTATAAACGGGGCTGTGATAACCCAGTTGGGCGAGTGTCGGATTAGCAACCGTAGGTTTGCGAGTTCGAATCCAGACAAAGACAGTCGTATACAAAGGGGGTTGGTGCACGCAAAATCCGTCGTAGCCTCAAACATCCTCATATTCGAGTGGTGTGGAAGTATGGCGCGTGGGGTGCCAGGTCAGGCGTTGCATCGGATGGGAGTTCAATCCCGGAAAGTTGTCAATAGCCCGTTTTGTTGTTCCAGTACAATGCTAATAGAATTACCTACTTTTCTACGCCGACCAAACGGTCTGGTGGTTAAGGTGTTAGGGTCTAGATCGGAAGTTTCCTTTTTCAAATCCGGGTCAGTGCATGGATATTTGTAACTGTGGTGTAGAGGCGGCTTGTGCACCATAAATATGTCGTGGCCGAAAGTCCTCACATTAGGATGGTGCGGAGAGGAGTGCCGTCTCAGGTGTTGCTTCGTCATCTGACCGTGGTTCAAAATTACGAGGTGTTGTCCTTGAATCTTTCCCTTAAGGGATTGATCCCGGACCGTCGTCAATAGCCCGTTGTGTTGCTCTAGAGTACGATGTTCATAAAAAAAAGAACCGGTATAGTGGTTGAGGTGTTAGCCACTAGATCGGAAAGTTCCGTGTTCGTATCCGGGTCTGGGCATGTTTGTAGGCGTATGGTGTAGAGGCGGCTGGTGCACATTAAACATGTCGTGGCCGAAAGTCCTTACGTTGGATTGGTGTGGAAGTTTGGAGAGTGGGGTGCCAGCTTAGGTGTTGCTTCGTCATCTGACCGTGGTTCAAAATTACGTGGTGTTGTCATCGGTCTTTCCCTTTGGGAGTGATACCGGATCGTCGTCAATAGCCCGTTGTGTTGCTTGTATGATGTTCTCAAGGAGATATTTCAAGTTCTATTACGGGTTTAATATCGACCTTGGCAGGCCAGATTACCTTCCAAACCCCCCTCCCCCCCTATTTGTGTTTTTGGCACTCCTGTGTATTGGGTCCGAAATTATAAATGGTCTTATTCCAGACCCAAAAAAGCTTAGTAACGATCACGTCATGCATGCGATCCGTAAGGGACATATAGCCAGATCCCAACTCTACTCACTCATTTCTCGCAAGAGCAGACTCTCCCTCACATACAAATTATTACTTTACAAATCCATCATCAGACCCACACTCACATATTGTTCTTTCAGCATTTACGTTTTTTCTGCACCTTTGATTTACTTTTTTATTTAAATAAACCCACCCTTATGTTTAATAGCCTTTATTTTGAATTAATTCTCTTTCGTATGTGGAGATGAGCTTCATTGCACCGTGGGCTCCGAAAGTCATATTCCAGTCGTCATGTTGGTTGTAATCTTTATGGCGCAAGACACCATTTATATAAAATTTTATACAGGTGGTCTAAGACCTAAACGTCAAATATAGGTAGACTGAACATTGCTATTGACGAGATTCAAAAAGTTTGATCAATATGTCGACTTGTGTTCACGTGACCTCTCTGAAAAACTCGTACTAGTTGGGTTGACCGATTTGGTACTTTATCGCCTCGTTCGTGTCTTTGCTGAACTGGTTCCGAGTCGAAGCCAGTTGTGTGGACGATTCTATTTAGGACTGTGGGTAGGTCGGTTGATATTAAACTCTTGAAAATTGAATCGATTCTTCAATTTGATTATTTTTGTAACTTGTGAGGCCACATGAATATGAGTATGATGGGCAAGTCAGGATCCGAGGACAACACCTCGTAATTTTGAACCACGGTCAGATGACGAAGCAGACTAATGAAAAAAGCCTAGTGTTAGCAAACACGTGTTTATTGCAGCACAAAACACAACATATAAGGTCTGTTGCACTTTTCCCAATGCTCAATCCTTTTGCGCTTCAACAAGGTAGTTATACACTCATGTCTATAAATAAAGGATAGCCAGCTCCGGCAAATAACGGTTCAGAAACAAAACAAACGTGACTTATTCATAAAGTCTCTTTATTAAACAAAAGATAAAGAACTAAAAAGATGGTGTAAGTATGATACCATTCATAAAAACTACGATTTTTGCTCACTGGTGCAATTAAAAAAAATATCGACCTAACAAAAACTTAACATGACATGGTTGGTATGATGGTTAATACATTGTATGTCTCCCAGACGATGAAATACAGTCCGTACAACAACTAGGCATTATGAGGATCAAATTATCGAGCTGATCTTGGGGAAGATCACTCCACTCAGCAAACAATGCTCTCCGAAGTTCAGGTACACATGTAGGAGGTGGTTGATGGGCTGCAACTCGTCGACCAAGCATGTCCCACACATGCTCTTTCGGATTCAAGTCAGGTGAAAATGCTGGCCATTCCATACGGGTGATATCCTCAGATTCAAGCCATTCGTTTACAATTTTTTCACGATGAGGACGGGCGTTGTCATCCATAAACACAAATTCTGCGCACATGGTACCCCTAAACAAACGTACATTTAGTTGCAGAATGATGTCCCGATAAATTTGGCCTTTCATGGTTCCGATTTGAACATGTAGATCTGTTCTGGAGCCCAGTAGAATTTCGCCCCAACCAAGCAATCCTGCACCACAGTAACGGTGTCGTTCAATGAAGTTGTCTTGGTGGTAGCGGGTACCTGGCGTTCTACATATGAACGTCCGCCGTGAATCAGACTGCAAGCTAAACTTGGACTCGTCGGAAAACATCACACAAGCCCACTGTGACGATGTCCACATTGCATGTTCTCTACTCCAGACTAAACGCTGGCTACAGTGAGTTGGTTGCCGTGAGCGGAACACATTTGATAGGCCTGCGAGCATATAGACCAACATGTCTAAAACATCTGTAAGCGATTTGCCTTGAAACTGTCGTACCCGTGGCTGAAGATAGCTGACGAGAAAGGTCGGATGCTGTGCTCCGTCTGCTTCTTTTTGCAGTTACTGCCAAATACCGGTCGTCATTCGGCGTTGTAACTCGGATGAGACCTGCACTGCAACGGTCTACTGACATTTCCATCATTTTGGAATCGTTGCCAAAGCCTATAGATGACACTTTGGGCGATTCCAAGTTCAACTGAAACTTTCGTCTGAGTACGCCCACATTCCATGCAGCCTATAATTCTACCGTGTAAAAAATCATCGACATGCGTTCTCTGTGCCTTAACTATTCGGTTGTGACACTGAGCGGCTTACAGAACGCTTGTGAACAATTTTACTTCTTTGCTACCATTCCTTATATGCACCTCTCTTACACTCTCGTCATTGTCACGTACTATCGGCGTCATCTGATGGCTTCCTGTAATTTGGATATTATTCTTGAAGATGTACGCGATAATTCTGCAGGTGAAATTTTTACTTTGGAGTTCGATTTCCGTGTGATTCTGAATTATCCTTAATTTATGGACATGAGTGTAAAAGAAAGTGATGTCACATGTACATCAGACTAATTCAATGCTTTTTGGTTCGGTTTTCTAGATCTATGTAGCTCTGACTCTTCAATGTAGCTAGCTCTACGACTGTTCACTGTAGTTAGCTCTACGACTGTTCAACGTAGCTAGCTCTGTGACTGTTCAACGTAGCTAGCTCCGTGACTGTTCAACGTAGCTAGCTCCGTGACTGTTCAACGTAGCTAGCTCCGTGACTGTTCAACGTAGCTAGCTCCGTGACTGTTCAACGTAGCTAGCTCCGTGACTGTTCAACGTAGCTAGCTCCGTGACTGTTCAACGTAGCTAGCTCCGTGACTGTTCAACGTAGCTAGCTCCGTGACTGTTCAACGTAGCTAGCTCCGAGACTGTTCAACGTAGCTAGCTCTGCGACTGTTCAACGTAGCTAGCTCCGTGACTGTTCAACGTAGCTAGCTCCGTGACTGTTCAACGTAGCTAGCTCCGTGACTGTTCAACGTAGCTAGCTCCGTGACTGTTCAACGTAGCTAGCTCCGTGACTGTTCAACGTAGCTAGCTCCGAGACTGTTCAACGTAGCTAGCTCCGCGACTGTTCAACGTAGCTAGCTCTGCGACTGTTCAACGTAGCTAGCTCTGTGACTGTTCAACGTAGCTAGCTCTGTGACTGTTCAACGTAGCTAGCTCTTTGACTGTTCAACATAGCTAGCTCTGTGACTGTTCAACATAGCTAGCTCTATGATAAGACAATGTAGCGATGTTAACGTGCTATTTCACGTTATTTTCAGTGAAGTGCAGAAAGTCTGACGAGAAGCCTCAAAGGTGAATGAACCAATATCCATCAGAAACACTATTACAACGACGAAAGTGTAAAAACCAGGAAGAAATGCAGCATGCTGTTTCATCGTAATATTTTTGCATTTTTCACTGTTGATTTTAAAGTTGTATGAGAAATGCCCCTTAAATATGTATATGATTTAGTGTTGTTTCAAACATTATACATTAAAAAAGTGTTGCATGTATATTGCGTTATGTATTATACACAATTGAAAGTGATGCGTTACAGTGCTTATTTTGTATGAATCATCCTTGAATTAAAATTCTTGGTTAAATCTAATAGAGACTGGCAAAGATGGACCTTCTGGACGATGGATAAGGTACTCACTAGCCCGGATGGAAGAGAAGCGCTTCTGCAACTGGATCGTTGCAAGTTCGTATCCAATCAAAGACCGTCATGCACAAAGGAGGTTGGCGTACAAATATACCTGTCGTGATCTCAAATAACCTCACGATGGACTGGCGTGGAAGTAAGAAGATTGTTGTACCGGGACACAACGATCATCCCTGTGTTGGCACCAATTCTGAAAACTTCAGAACGACAACGTCAGGACATTGGGGGTCACGACATATTTAACTTGCACCAGCTCCAGCCCTCACGATGGTCTTCGGTGGGTCTGAATTTCGATATGGCAAACCTCCGTCTGCTAATCGCCGACCAACCGTTCTGGTGGTTAAGGTGTTAGCCTCTATATTGGAAGGTTTCTGGTTCGAATCCGGGGCAGTGCATGGATGGTTGTAAGCCTATGGTGTAGAGGCGGCTGCAGCACCTTAAATATGTCGCGGACAAAGTACTCGCGTTGGGTTGGTGTGGAATTTTAAAGAGTGGGGTGCCAGCTCAGGTGTTGCTTCGTCATCTGACCGTGGTTCAAAATTACGAGGTGTTGTCCTCGAATCTTTCCCTTAAGGGACTGATTCCGGACCGTCGTCAATAGCCCGTTGTGTTGCTCTAGTACGACGTTAACTAAAATTACCATTGTCCTCGGAGATTTCCCTTATGGCAGTGGTCCCCAACCCCCGGGCCGTGAACCGGTACCGGTCCGTGGATCAAATGGTACCGGGCCGCCCAAGGAACATTAAATTGTTTCCATTTTATTTACTTTGGTGTATTTCTCTCGGGTTTGTGCGGTTCTTACCTATGAAATGACCACTCAAATTAGGAGGCAGTAAATCAGAACTTGAAATTTGTTCTGTTGCTAGAGCTTCAATTATGATTTCTGAATTCTGTATATCTCTATTTTCCAATTTTGACAAATGTGACAACTGTTTTCGAGTTGGCAGACAAAGTAGCTGCATTTAAAGCCAAACTGAAGTAGTGGGGACGGCGCGTGAGCAGAGGCATTTTGGACATGTTTCAGACATTAGTGGGTATTTTAGGCGAGACTGAGCCTAAACATTCATTCTCCCAGTTGGTGCACGATCACCTGTCTTTACTTTTAAAAGAGCACAACAGACCCAACCACAAAAGACCCACGGACTAGTAAGGAATGAATCCGCGATCCATTTGTCAACAAATCAGGCGAATCTAGCATGCCTGTGCAAGAAGATCAACTGCGGGAGATTGCAAATGAAGGTCGCCTTAAAATTGCGTTCAAGACAACAGCTCTGCTGGTCTTCTGGATTAAATTCATGGCGGAATACCCTGAGTTTGCCACCACAGCACTTAAATCCCTATTGCCATTTCCGACAACCTATCTGAAGCGGGGTTTTCTGCAATGACAGCAACCAAAACAAAACAACGGTATAAACTGGATATAAGCAACACACTTCGGGTGTCATTGTCTCCTATTACCCCCAGATAAAACTGTCTCATCGCAAAGAAATAAGCTCTGGGTTCTCATTGATTTTAGCGTTCTAGTGAGTTTAAATGTTAAATCACTTTATATTCATTTTTTGGTGTAACTGTATTTTATTTTGAAGGCATGTTTAAATCAAAACAATCAAAACTATAAACAATCAACGTCCGCCCCAGCCACTCTCAGCGGGCCGCCTGAAATTATCAAACGTTGATCCGGTCCGCGGCGATAAAAAGGTTGGGGAGCACTGCCTTATGGGATTGATCCCAGACCGTCGTCAATAGCCCGTTGTGTTGCTCTAGTACGACGTTAACTAAAATTACCATTGTCCTCGGAGATTTCCCTTATGGGATTGATCCCGGACCGTCTTCAATAGCCCGTTGTGTTGCTCTAGAGTACGATGTTCATAAAAAAAAGAACCGGTATAGTGGTTGTGGTGTTAGCCACTAGATCGGAAGGTTCCGTATTCGTATCCGGGTCTGGGCATGTTTGTAGGCGTATGGTGTAGAGGCGGCTGGTGCACATTAAACAAGTCGTGGCCTAACGTCCTTACGTTGGATTGGTGTGGAAGTTTGGAGAGTGGGGTACCAGCTCAGATGTTGCCTCGTCATCTGACCGTGGTTCAAAATTACGAGGTGTTGTCCTCGAATATTTTCCTTAAGGGATTGATCCCGGATCGTCGACAACAGACCGTTGTGTTGCTCTAGTACGACGTTAACTGTAAATTACCATTACCCTCAAATTTAAAATTGTTCAATTATACGTAAAATAATCAAATGTGATATTTTATTTTAAGCCTGCCTAAGGAATCACTCGATACCTGAATATTTAAATTCAAATGAATTTTAATCTAAAAGCCCATCCTTCGTCAAATGTTGCTACTATAACGTAACACTGTACCCCGAGCACAGTGTTACAATAAACATCACTACCAGAAACATTAAATTATGGAATTAATAAATGTTACTCCTTTTAATTTTAGCCGACCAACCGGTATAGTGGTTAAGGTGTTAGCCTCTAGATCGGAAGGTTCCTGGTTCGAATCCGGGTCCGGGCATGGATGTTTGTAAGCGTATGGTGTAGAGGCGGCGGGTGCACCTTAAATCTGTCGTGGCCGAAAGTCCTCACGTTGGGTTGGCGTGGAAGTTTGGAGAGTGGGGTGCCAGCTCAGGTGTTGCTTCGTCATCTGACCGTGGTTCAAAATTACGAGGTGCTGTCCTCGGATCTTTCTCTTAAGGGACTGATCCCGGACCGTCGTCAATAGCCCGTTGTGTTGCTCTAGTACGACGTTAACTAATAATTACCAATTTTCCACGCCAACCCAACGTGAGGACTTTCGGCCACGACAGATTTAAGGTGCAACAGCCGCCTCTATACCATACGTTTACAAACATCCGTACCCGGACACCCGGATTCGAACCAGGAACGGGTCCATGTGGAAGTTTGGAGCGTGGGGTGCCAGCTCAGGTGTTGCCTCGTCACCTGATCGTGTTTTAAATTATGTGGTTGTGTCCTCGGATCTTTTCTTTGGGTTATAGATCCCGGACCGTCGTCCATAGCCCGTTGTGTTGCTCTAATACGATGTTAATTAAAAGTTACGAATTACACAGCTGCGCTGTGCCTAAATATCATTTGTTTCAAAGCGTTTCGTTTATCTTTGTGCAAAGTCAGACGAAGCATCACTTTCAATGACGAAATCCAAAAAGAATTTATCGTCTTAAATCACACAATACATATTACCACAACCCTGTCTCCTTTATCACATCCCAATATCCCGGTTTAGTTTTAACCTTCCAAGTGGACGAGATAACTCGTCTATTAAGATTCGGTGAGGACGAATATCTCTTCTAAGATATCGCCGGTTTTTTTGCTTATTACGAGACAAAATCTGGTTAAGTTTGTGATGAGATCTCTTCATTAAGATCTGGTCAACTTTGCTCGTGACTTGATACTTTATTGATCGGAAGGTTCCTGGTTGAAATCTGGGTCCGGATGTTTGTAAGTGTATGGTGTAGAGGCGGCTGGTGTACCTTAAATCTGTCGTGGCCGAAGGCCCCCACGTTGGGTTGGCGTGGATGTTTGGAGAGTATGATACCAGCTAAGGTGTTGCTTCGTTATCTGACCGTGGTTCAAAATTACGAGGTGCTGTCCTCTGATCTTTCCCTTAAAGGACTGATCCCGGACCGTCGTCAATAGCCCGTTGTGTTGCTCTAGTACGACGTTAACTAAAATTACAGTTACCTGATACTTCATTGAGACAGGTAGTTATTATAATTAATTTCTTACTGTAGCAACACAACCGGTTATTGGCAATGATCTGGGATACCCCCCCCCAAGGGAAAGATCCAAGGAACCAACGCTTAATTTCAAACCACGCTTCATGGAGGCAGATGCCACTAGAGTGGTTAAGGAAAAAGATCAAGCAACTGGAAATGTAGATTTCTAGTACTAGTTGCCGACCAACCGGCATAGTGGTTAAGGAGTTAGCCTCTAGATCGGAAGGTTCCTGGTTCGAATCCGGGTATGGATGTTTGTAAACGTATGGTGTAGAGGCGGCTGGTGCACCTTAAATCTGTCGTGGCCGAAAGTCCTCACGTTGGGTTAGCGTGGAAGTTTGGAGAGTGGGGTGCCAGCTCAGGTGTTGCTTCGTCATCTGACCGAGGTTCAAAATTACGAGGTGTAGTCCTCGGATCTTTCCCTTATGGGACTGATCCCGGACCGTCGTCCATACCCCGTTGTGTTGCTCTAGTACGACGTTAACTAAAAAATTACCAATTACCTGGTTCGAATCCGGGTCCGGATGTTTGTAAGCGTATGGTGTAGAGGCGGCTGGTGCACCTTAAATCTGTCGTGGCCGAAAGTTCTCACGTTGGGTTGGTGTGGATTTTTGGAGAGTGGGGTTCCCGCTCAGGTGTTGCCTCGTCATCTGACCGTGGTTCAAAATTACGAGGTGTTGTCCTCGGATCTTTCCCTTAAGGGACTGATCCCAGGCCGTCGTCAATATCCCGTTGTGTTGCTCTAGTACGACGTTAACTATAATTACCATTACCAGTAGAGTGGTTAAGGAAAACGGTCAAGCAACTGGAAATGTAGATTTCTAGTACTAGTCTACCACTAAACTTCAAAACGTTTATGAAAATATCATTACGTTTATTATATGCATTCCAAAGTTGGAGCAAAATATCAAGTAAAAAACACACAGATAAAATGACGACGGCACATAAACAAATTACAGTACAAAATCGGATAAAAATATCCAAGCTTAGTTTAAGTTCTCCAAAGTTCACTCCATGAACAAAACCCTAGATGTCGTTAGTTTGACGTTCTCAAAAATTATTATTCTGATTACACTAAAAATCCATGACTGGTAAAAAAAAACACGCCGAGAATTGTTCTAGTGAATTAACACGCAACTTGCTACTGGCCTATGGCGTTGTGGTGTTTCTCAGGCCAGCATCACACATCAGAATGTATTGAGCAAACAAGTCCTGATGTCTCTTGCGGAATCGGATGATTAAGGCCCGGTGCACACATCCGGTTTTTCAACGTGCGGCGCCGCTACGGCAACGCAAGTGCGGTCTGAGATACATTAGATCCAATGGAGTAGTGCAGACATGCCTCCAGCGCTACGCGTCCAATTTACGTGCAATTTGAACCGTAGTTCCCCACGGCGCTGCAGATCACCGCACACGCTTCTCCAGTCAGAAGTCCTTGTTTTCATTCATAAATGGAATATCTCTACTACAGAGTGTACGAATTTAAGATGCAATTGGACAGTCAGTGGGAATTGGGGAATTCATAAACAAAGGACCAGCCTTGTTGGACTTGAGCCTGTAGCTGGTCGTCAATATTTGTATTTGTATAAGAGGAAATGTTTGTCTGTTTGCGCGCAAAATCCTGACGGTTCTATGGCACTTGCGGCAATGAGATTTGGCACACAGGTAGTCCGAATTTTTTGCAATTTTTGGGTCGCGGCGAATTTTAAAATTCAATCTAGATTATTTTTAAATGAATTTAATTTTATTATTATTGAATGCTACAGCATAGAAGAGATCACAGATTCTAAATTTATTGTGTTCGTTTCCGGCGCGCGGATGAATAATTTTTCTGCCGTACGTTAAAAACAAACATTCTTTTAACTGGAGTCAATGGTTCTTTTTCTATCTCCTATACCGTTAAAGATAGAGTAAAAATTTCAGCGGATTTCAAATCTGCGGAAAATTTCACTTTAGATCCATACTTAAAAGTATGATTTTCTTTATGTAAATAACTTTTAAATTGAATATATCTTTTATATTTTCGCTCGAGATTGTGACGTCACGGTAACTTTCCTTTTCCAAAAATATACAAATTGCATTTCGCGACCCCTAATAATAAAAATAAAAAACATTTTGAGAGGCATTGTTTAGTTATTTTTCATAAAAACGGATTCGTTAAAGATAGATTAAAAATTTTAACGGATTTGAAATCTGCGGAAAATTTTACACCACAATAATACCTTATATCACGGGCAAGGGCAACGCCGGGCTAGCCACGCAGTGGCTAGTAAATAATAATTAATAGAGGGTTGTAGCCAGTAATGTCTATTTTGTTTAAAAATATCCTCTTTTTTTTTCCACCAAGAAATCGAAAAACACGTTTTCTTCGATAGAATATTTATCGTAAATGGCGCGAACTGAGTACTTGCATCATTTCACGGTTATGTGTTCATAGTTAGGCTTCGGTGCCGCAGCGGCGCCGCACGTTGAAAAACCGGATGTGTGCACCGGGCCTTAACAGTCCACTTGTCGCAGATTCATTTCCATCATAAGTAGGACGCTTTTTGTCAGCTCACTTCAATTTTGATGCCTGGAAAAGAAAAATCATTGTCACAAAGATGCAATTATAATATTACTCAAACGAATTTGAGGTAATTCTCCTAGTTTTATAGTCTTTATAAATGTATTCTGAAGTGGAATGAAAGTATAAAAAATCATGGCTGAATGTTTGATTTTTAAAGTGCAGAATTTATTGCTCCAACAAAATTGGTTCTCTGGATTTTGCATAAATGCAACTATTTGCAACTTTTCAGAATTTAACTTAAAATTAACTAATATAAAATTAATATTTCATTTTTTGACCTCATAATCAACCCTTCCATCATGAGTGTCTGATCTTGCAAACGCCGAAGTATTACGGATCAAACAAGTTCATGGAAATAAGAAGTGCGTCCAAACAACAGACGAAAGTGAAATAAATGGCAAGTACTTTATTACATTGGTTGGCACTCTTGATAATCCAGAGGAAACGTAACTAGCGTGGCACCATTGTTTCACAACTTCAGAAAAAGTACGCGGATTTTGCACTAATCAGAACAATTTTATTGTTTGTGTTAAGGCAGACAAAGTACAAAACAAGCTCCGAAAAGCCACTTTTCAGACATTGGTCAATAGTCTGAGCCAGTACTCACACCTTGGGCAACGTGACTTTGGCAAAATTGTACAACGCAGCCCACCTTCCCACTGTAAAGGACATTGATAGCGGTTTCAGTAACGACGACATTTTAGTGTGTCGTGTTATAAAAGCAGTGTGTGACCCGGAGCTGCCAAAAATTTGCTGAATATCAAAACCAGCTACGAATGTTTGATTCGTCTCGTAGAAAAATTGGAATCGAAAGCGTACAACATGAAGACAGAGTATGAAGTGCATCTTAAAACCTTAAAGTGTATCTTAAAAAAACGATCGGAAAAGAATAATGACCTGAAGGTTCTTGCTACACTTTTCCGATATGATCCCCCCCCCCGTCAGTATTTGCTACTGCAACAATGCTAGGCAACATCAGTCTTTGTTGATAGCAGATTTTCATTGTACAAGAAATTACCTACCAAGATTTGCAATTCCACAACATCAACGTTGTTCTGCATTTGTCAATAATTTTTTTTTTTTTTTTTTTTTTTCAAATTTTACGAATAATTTATTTTAGATTTTAGTGTATCAAAATTAAATGCAACTTTATTTCTATAAATGCAACTTTTTCCATTTTTACTGCAACAAAAAAGTTGCCCTAGTTATAAGTTAAGACTTTTCCAATTCTGTTAAGGTTAGAAAACTATCGCTGTTCTGTCATTTCATCCTCCCCCCATAAATTCTAAATTTTACACGAAAATTGAGTGTTTATAGGCTATTTATTATGAAGACAATCCCATAACAAATGTGGCATATATGAATTTATAAAAATCACGGAAAACAATATTATCTTTGGCAAAAGAAAATAGTTTACTATATTTGAGTGTTGTAAACATAAATTAATTTCGATGTAACCAGTGATTTGGAAAAATTATTTATGATTTAAAGCCATTGTTCTTTGAATATTTCAGTACCCCCCATATCAAATGTAAAAAAAAAAAAAAAAAATGTCTTTTCACACAAACGGTGTAAAAAAAAATTTCAACTAGCCAATATTTTAGTTAGAATAATTAATTTAAACGACTTTAAGAGAAAAAAAGTGTGCTAATTGTTTATTTAATAATTAGAATTCAATCATTTGCATTCAATTAGAAGCAAATTAATCAAGTATTCTAATGCATATCTAAAAATATCGATACATATTGTAATCTGCATGTAATAGTTATGAACAAGGGACTTTTAAGTTATCTGTATTAGTTTACTGAGGGGGAAAAGTATCTTTAGAGATTATTGCTTTTTATTGCTTCGACATTGGCTGGCGCCTCCGAGTATTTTTTCACGTGTCTTTTAAAGTTTCGCAGCCCATTGCATTAGAAGAAATTAATTTTTGCAAGCTAAGCTAAATTCATCTTCCCACGCCGCTATTCATCTGTTCCCATCTATTTACTATAAGATGTCCCATCAAAGGATACCATATAAGGCAATGAAATCTGTCTTGAGTATTGCTGATCAAGGAATAATTAATTTGTTGATACGCCTCTTGTAACTTGTTGCGCCATCTCTTATAGCACTCGAATCATGACTGTAGTCTAATAAAGACGTCTTTTTCATTGCTCTCTATCCTGCTTGTATTTTATGAGTAACTTGTAGTGAGACTTGTAAGAAAGTCCTCACACACACATTATATATATATATATATATATATATATATATATATATATACACACACACACACACACACACGACAAACAATTTAATTAACAGCGAAATACAGTGTCTGGTACTACGTTAGCAACACAATTGAAGGGCATTTATTACTTGAAATGAACGGATACTTTCAACCACCTCGTAGTTTACCTTCCTCGTGGTTTACTTGGTAAGTCGAAAACTGTCCTGCAGTGGTAAAAACCTGTTCCAAATTGTCACCAATTCTGGGCAAAGAGACAATTTGTTTTTCCTACTTGGATCTTCACCCCCCTTGGAGAATAGGGCAGTTATATCTCGACTAGATTTTTAGTCCTTTCCAAAAGTGACCGGATCTTGGACGAGATATCTTGTCGAGACACTCTGAAGATTAAGAAATATGGATTTGAACTAACCATTGAGTGAATTGTAAAATAAATTATTTTGTGTAACTTTTTATAAGAAAATTCAATTTTTAAATTCCGAACGGTCTAAAAAGTTAATTCACTCGTCATCTGACTATGGTTAAAAAATACCGAAGTGTTCTCGCTTCTTTCCCTTCGTGATAGATCCCGAACCGTCGCCAATAGTCTTTGCGTAGCTCCAGTGCAACGTATTTTCAACTACCTGTCCATGTCCAACTCACTGCTCGATTATGCTATGGGTAGTTTATTTCTTAAAGGGATGCAAACTGTTATTTTTTTTTGGGGGGGGGGAACAACTGTTATTTAAACTGCTAACGAAATTACCAAAATTGAGGCTACGAAATGCAAGGGGAAAGACGACACATCAATAAAAATTCAGGCCCCCTCTAAAAAACTTGAAAATTACTCTTGGAAAACTCCCCCACCCCACGTTTTCAAAATAAATGGTGCCGTTACCATGGTAGCAGAAAGGACACCCCTCCCTTCTGTAGGGCCTTCGGGGAGCTCAAAGTCATCTGCATTGGGTCCTATAGAAGGTGTTGGTCCTATTCACTGAAAGAGGGGGGAGTAAGATCATAGCCCCTCCCTCTGAGGGGAAGTTTGACTACGCTCTCAGGGGAGGGGCGCCCTGTTTACAAAGGGAATAGGGCTGATCTTATTCGTCATCTCTAGAACATTTGTTTGGATTTATGTTGTTGAAATCATCATTGGTCTGGGTTTATGCGTCATCTCAAGCCTTTTATTTTATGATTTTTTTCCCTTTATGAAACCATTGTCCTTAATTTAGCATTAACCTTATGGCAACATTATCTGCGTCCAGGATTTGTCAAGGCTTGTGTGCCAACTCTAGCTTTGTGTTTTGTTCTTCCGACAGAAACTTTGTTTACAGAATATGCGACCAGGAATTGTAATGGTTTATGTGCCACCTCTAGCTGTTTGTTTTGGTCTTCCAAATCTTCTTACGTAAAATACTTCTGTTTACATGACCTGTGACCAGGATTTGTCATGGTTTATGCACAACTCTATCTTTTTGATTTGTTCTAAAAAAGTTAGTTGTGTCCAGGGTATGTCCGAGATTGTGCGACGTTTGTTCCAGCGGGGATTTTTATTTTTGTTACAATTGAGAAAAACTATAATGCACAAAATTATAGGTTTGTAAATTTTGAGGTTTGACAGATATTTTCAAGGTTGATACTTAATGACACAGTATAATGTCGCTGCGGTTTTGTCATTTTGATTTGGTGACCGGGATAAGATGGACATTTTGCCCAACTGTCCTCTAACAAATTGTATCACAAAAATCGTGATACACACAAATTAGGGAACTATTTCCACAAGACTGAATATAAATCAGCAATTAATCAAAGGATACACATTTTATACTGAAAAAGAGTTACGGTAGAGAGAAATCAAATCGCACATTTTTCTCAAGATTATATATATTAAGCATGCGTCTATATGTTCGTTTTTTCTTTAACCTCTAAAAAATAAAATTGTTTGATAACGAAAAAACTTTTAGTCTTTTAGGATTCCAAAATGTCAGATGTATCATTTCGTATACTTAATGGTGTTATAAATCTGTACCTTGGTAGAAAAAAGGGCCAATGTGAATTTTGCAAGTTTTGGTAATTCCTGATTTCGTAATTTTTAAGAGTACAAATATACACTATGATGTTACTATTTTTTCATGTATTTGATGGGATGGCACTTTTATTTTTTTTAACTTGAAAAGTGTTTTGTGGACGTAACTCAAAATCAGCGAATTTGGACATAGAAGGACCTTTTTCTACCAAGGTGCAGAAGCATTTCCTAAAGGCCAAAAGTTAGAAAAACAAAGCCTGTACTTAACTGTTCAACAGATTTTGCCTCTTGCATCTGAGGAACCTCATCGTCGATTCTGCCAGAGTGTTCTCCCCTTCCACCAGACTCGTCCATTCATCTGTGAGGATTATGCTATCAATGCAGGCGGAAATTGTGTCGAGGGCGGATTTCTTCAGCTCTCGGTCCCCGTGGAAATGGGCGAGCATCAGGATCCCACAGGCGTTCTCGGAAGTAAGCTTGGAACGTAGGACTTCGGAACACTTGACCCTCAGCTCCCGAATGTCGTACTTATCCGCTGCCGAGTACAGCTTGGAGAAACCTTCCACGTTCAGGTCGTCGGTCGGGAACGACTCCGAGTACATGAACCCCAAGAACCGTCTCAAGGTCTCCGAATCCATGTCCTGGATGTCGACGACGCTGCTCTGCTTCTCAGCCATGTCCAGATCGAACATGGCCCCGAAGACGGACGACCGAGCGCTGAGGATGGCTTTGTGGGTCGGGAAGTGCTGTCCCTCGGCCGTCAGGACGAGGTCCGTGAACTTCCCCTTCTTGTGCAGGATCTGCATGTCCCACTTCAGGTCCCGCTTCCGCTTCCTGGAACTCCAGCACTTCGGGAACTCCAGCTCGACGTCCTGGAGGAACATCACGGAGTTGGAGCCGCACCAGTACGACGTCAACGACGTGTCCGTGAAGGAGTAGTGGATGTCGATCTCGAAGTGGACCTTGCCGTCGAGGAAGTACGTGCTCCGGTTGTCCAGCAGCATCTGAATGGGGATGAACTCCGGGAAGTACCAGACCTCGAGGTCGTTCCAGAAGAGGTGGCCCTGGCTCTTGGACATGCAGCGGCGCTTGTCGCAATCCAACAGGTGGATGGTGATGTTAGCCAGCACGGGGACCCGGGCCGTGTTGCTGAAGAATCGGATCGAGGTCATTTCGTTCGGGCCGGGGTCGTGGTAGATGTACACTTCGTATATGACGATGGGCCGACCCGTGCCCACCGAATCATACACCGGCGTCTTGGGGACCGAGACTTCCCGGGTCTTCTTGGGTGAAGTGGACGTGAAGTTGTTGGAGCGGTACTTGTTCACCGATTCCTCGACGGTCAGCGTGCTTGGCATGTGCAGACGCTGAACCTCCCATATGCGGCACACCAGGGTCAGCACATCGTTGGCGACGAGTCGGTAGGTCTCCATGTTGTCGAGACTGAAACCTTCCACGCGCTCGGAACAGCTCTTCGTGAAAGGCTCCACCTCATGCCGATCCATCGTGAAGGAGGTCCCGTCCTCGGTCAGGACCGAGAACTGGAAACTGATGCGACGCGTTTTGGCCCCGTCCCGGGAGGTCTCTCCGTCCAGGATACAGTCGACCATTCTGTCTTCGTTTTCGGATCGAGTGACGCTCAGATGGAATTCCGTTTCGGGCATGGACTCCACCGCGAACCCATGACTCCTCAGCTTCGTGTTCGTGTCCCAGAGAGTGAAATTCTCGATCCTCCAGGTATGGTCAACGAGCATCTTGAAACTGTTCATGTCATCCATGGCTTAGGTTGTCGAGCACAGACAGCAACAGCAATTGACGAGAACCAAAATGACGAGTGGTTGTCAAGCACGGACAATAACAGCGGCGTGTTGTTGTGATCAAGAGACGCCTCTCCCCTCGATCGGAGAGTAGTCGCATCCACTGTGGTCTGACCCCCACAATCGGAGAGGAAAGTAACTGAGCGGAGGGGACGTCGGCTGATCGCCGTAGGGTTGCAAGAATCGTCGCTTTCTCGACGTATTGGCGGAGTGGTTTGTTCCGCTTTTTCTCTCCGAAACTGGTTTCTTCTCGGTTGTGACAAAAATCGTTCATGAAATACTCGTTCCGGGTGACTCGAGTTCCCGAGATTCCAAAAAAACTGCAACTGTCACAAAAATGAATTGTTTTTGTTTCTATTGTTGTGTTGGAGACAATGTTTTTCCTGGTGTTTTTGCCGTTGTTGCAATTTTTGTTTCAGTAAATATCCTTTGTTATGTTAAATTTAAAAAATACAGATATTATTAATGTTCTCATTTTTGGTTAGAGAAAATTTTTCTTGTTTTAAGTGAGAGAGATATCATTGATATTTTTTAGATCATTAATATATTTGATATTTTGTTTAAGGTGATAGGTATCATTGATATTCTTTTTTTTTTTTGGAGAGAAATGTCACATTGACATTCTTATTTTAGGTACGATATGTCAATGATATTTTTTGTTTTATGTGAGAGATATTATTGTTATTCTTATCTTAGGTGAGAGATATTGCGTGATATTCTTTTAGGTGAGAAAGATATCACTGATATCATTGTTTTAAGATAGAGTTATCGTGAATATTCCAAATTTGAGTTAAAAGGTGCAGTTGAATTCGGAAAAACTTATTGTCTTAAAGTTTCCAATCCATTTGTTTAAGGTTTCACAGTGTTCTCATAATGATCATGTTTGTTCAGCAGATTTTCCCATCTTTGTCTGAGAGTTTTTTGGCTAAAATACTTACCTTTTTCACACACACTTCACAGCATAAAAAATTACACCTGCATTTATTCCTCTTTGTTTGGGTAGATGCGTGAATTAACGTTAAACTGGAGCAAAAACACAAAACAAAACGAGCAATTGACGGCAGTCCGGGACCAATCTTGCATGAAAAGAACTGAGGACAACACCTCTTAATTGTGAACGACGATCAGAAAGCGAGGTCAGCACACGGGCATCTTTTTGTTTGAAACATTGTTTATTTAGTAATGGAAACGTAGCGAATCTTACGAAAGAGCATATCTTACTTTTGAATTGTTGAAAGTATTTCAAATTTCCGATTTGATTTGTTTCCAGGGTGGGTACGGCTCAATATTTAAGCGTAACGGATAAAGTCATGAATTCCGACCACCAAATTTTGGGTTGGTGTGAAGGTTTGAAGAGTGGGGTGCCAGCTCAGGTGTTGCTTCGTCATCTGGCGGTGGTTCGAAATTACGAGGTGTTGTCCTCGGATCTTGCCCTTAAGGGACTGATCCCGGACCGTCGTCGATAGCCCGTTGTGTTGCTCTAGTACGACATTAACTAAAAAATTACCAAATTACGGACCACCAAATTAAGCACATAGCTGAATTTGTGAAGCTTTCGACCCAATTCTCCCTGAAATCCCCTCAGAAACCAAACGAGGCGCTGTGAAACATTTCGCCGTATGATACAATTGGCATAAGAGTTCACTAACGAGATATCGCGCTCTTTGCAAATCACATTCAGTTTCCTAAAGACTTCAATAGCCCGTTGTGTTGCTACAGTGCGACTTTAATTCTTTAATTAAAATACCTACCAACCTACAACCTTGAGTTAGGTGATTTCGTGCCCGAAAAAAAGTATTTTTCTTTGCGTCACCTAGATTGGTAGGTAGGTATTTTAATTAACGTCGCACTGGCGCAACGCAATGGGTTATTGGCGACGGTCCTGGATCAAACCAAAAGGAAAATGCCGAGTACAACGCCGAGTATTTTGGAGCCACAGTCAGATGACGAGGTCACTTCTGAGCTGGAACTCTAATCTCCAAGCTTCCGTGTCACCTCACCAGTGACATTTGAGGCCTCCTTTGTGCACGACGGTATTCCGTTAAACTGGGACTCGTACCCCTCCGTTCAATAATCCATAACTCTTCCAACCGGAATACGCAGACCAACCGGTATAGTGGTTAAGGTGTTAGCCTCTAGATCGGTAATGGTAATTTTAGTTAACATCGTACTAGAGCAACACAACGGGCTATTGACGACGGTCCGGGATCAGTCCCTTAAGGGAAAGATTCGAGGACAACACCTCGTAATTTTGAACCACGGTCAGATGACGAAGCAACACCTGAGCTGGCACCCCACTCTCCAAACTTCCACGCCAACCCAACGTGAGGACTTTCGGCCACGACAGATTTAAGGTGCACCAGCCGCCTCTACACCATACGCTTACAAACATCCATGCCCGGACCCGGATTCGAACCAGGAACCTTCCGATCTAGAGGCTAACACCTCAACCACTATACCGGTTGGTCGGCAGCCTCTAGATCGGAAATAAGGTAATTTATAATTAACGCCGTACTAGAGCAACACAACGGGCTATTGACGATGGTCCGGAATCAATCTCTTAAAGGAATGATCCGAGGACAACACCTCGTAATACCAACCGGTATAGTGGTTAAGGTGTTAGCCTCTAGATCGGAAGGTCCCCGTTTCGAATCCGGGTTCGGGCATGGATGTTTGTAAGCGTATACCAAGCTCAGGTGTTGCTTCGTCATCTGAACATGGTTCAAAATTACGAAGAAGTATAAATTGTTAGGGGCAACGATGGTCCTCCCACTGGGTGCTCCTTTGCAAGTGGCCATCACTTCCGGCCTTATAGTGGCCAATGACTTAGGTCAAAATGTGCCCGCCATTAGATAAAAAAATTTAAAAAAAACCCTCGTAATTTTGAACCACCGTCAGATGACGATGTGCTTCTTTAGGATAAGCGTGTATAACTCCAGACGGTTAAACTTTGTTTTCGTCTTGAATATTTATTATATCTGTAAGGAATTGAACCAAAATAATTTTCTGAACTCGAGTTTTGCGTCTGCTTTTCCTTGCAACCCTGCTGCCACCGTGAAATAGTATTTCTCACCCATACTTGAAGTCATTGACTTCTCCTTATCTTGGAAAGCTCTTTTTTGACGGGACCTACTTTCAGAAGTGATTAGGTACAAGGTCGGGCGACCCGCAATTTCGACAATGAACGTTTCTCTATACTTTTCCTTTTCGCTCATTCAAACCATGAAGGGGACACCTTTGGTAAAACTATCGACAGTTCGGATCGATCCGTTTCGAAGCATGGATATACTTGAATTACCGATAAAAAATTATCGACATTCTGGATTACTCCGTTTCGAAACACGAAGAATCGATTCACCTAAATTATCGATCAAAAAGTATCGATATTTAGGATCGATTCGTTTCGAAGCACGAATTATCGGAACACCTGAAATAACAATAAAAAAAATATCGGCAGTCTGGATCGATTTGTTTTGAAGCACAAAGTATCGATACATCTGAAATATCGATAAAAAAAAGTATCCATATTCGATAGCAGCCCCTGTTTACATGACGGTTTTTGACTAGACCAAGTTTCGAATTCGAATCCCTCCGAATCATAATTAGCGTTCATTCGAAGCACGGTTTATCGATACACCTGAAATAACGATAAAAATTATCGGTAGTCTGGATCTACTCGTTTTGGAGCAACAGTATCGATACATCTGAAATATCGATTAAAAAAAGTATCGATATTCGATACCAGCCCCTGTTTACATGGCGGCTTTTGGCTGGACCAAGTTTCGAATTCGAATCCCTCCGAATAGGTATGTCCACACTTGTGCGCTTTTGCTTGCGCTAAGCGCATGCCTCTCCATATACCTCAGCGCATGCCTCAACGCAAGGGACGCATGCGTCAAGGCATGCCCGAGATGAGTCAGAAGTAGCAGTTTTTCATAGCGCACAGCGTAGCGCAAGGAGTTCCAACAGCCTTGGATCTCTATGCGCTTCAACTTTCAATTTACAGTGTTTTGGTGAACCGAAGGTTTTTTTTTAGTGTTATCATGAATAACGAACAAACTCTTGAATTTATAGAAGACTACAGGTCTTATGAGTGTTTGTGGAACATTCACTGTAAAAATGATACGAAAAAAATTAAACACGTCATGATTAATAAATAAATTAATAACGTAATAATAAATTTTAAATCAAATTAAAAATAATTAAAAACGTCATTTATTTAAAACTTGTAAAGAGCATTTATTAAATTTCCTTAGCGAAATAACAACACAGTAGCTTTTAACTTATGATTGCATTTAAAATATTTCTGTTCAAATTATTGTTTGTTGAAACACAATATGAGTTAATCCTTTATTGATTGTGTATAGGCATTAATTAAACATATTTTAAGAAATGAATTAAAAACCGACAAATTAAGCTTTTTATTATACCAGTGTAATATTAACATAGTTTGGGATCCATTAAAGTTTTCTTAGTTATGGTGCAGGTTCTAAAGATGTATAAGGATAAATATGAAACAAATTTATTTTTAAGCTGGCAATGAGAAATATGATAAATGTACTTCGTTTAAACACTTATTTATCTTTTAATTATTAAAATAATTATTTGTAAACTATAAGCCATCTAAGTTTATAAGCATAGATTATATGCAAATATTATTATTAATATTTAACTCAAATATTTATAAGTACTTACGAGTAACGAATTGCACAATTCGGTTTTATCTTCGGATTTCAGCAGTAAAATTTTCAAATCCAGCTAATCGGTAACGACGATTATTTACAACTGTTTTGTAACCACTTTATACATTGTGTTTCGAATTTATTTTTATTGGTTCCACAACACACATGAGGTCTAAATCACCACATCTATTGGACGAAAGAATAACAGGAAATATTTAAATTGATATTAAATTTTTATAATGATCAGTGGGTGGGAGAAAGGTAAACTCAAGTCTAACCGTAACAACAAGAATTTAATCAACTAGAAAAGGAAGGCATACATGTTAGCCGCATCCAAGGCGAGATACATTAGTACTCTGACCAGAGATCGAATAAAACATCGGCGCAAATGCACGCCTTCCTCCTATTTCGGGGAAAATATCGTTTCGATTTTAAGCAGATTCAGCTGTTATTTGCTGCGAGCAACAGGAAACACGTGCAAACGATTCCAGCGAAATAAATCAAAGAAAATATAAACATCCCGTTTGAACGTGTGCTCCAACAAATAATAATACATTTTAACGTAAATAAATAAATGCTCATTATGCGTTTTGAAATATCTTTCATCCAAATCGCTCGCCTTGACTTCCTACGTTCATTTACTTGCCTGATCACAAACTATGCCGCACTGATTCTAGTGATGGGGAAAATGACTCTTTTCAGGGATCGGATCGGAACCGCTCACTCACTAAAAAGAGCTAGCTCTTTTTGATGACTCACCGCTCCTTTGAGATATATAACAATGTATATAACATATCGAAATGTATACAATATGTTTGGGCCATCGAACATCCCTCGTTGTCACGTGAGCGCATGTGTCCAGACGAAGAGGCGCCAAGCGTGCTTGAAACACCCACGCACACAACACTTGAAACACTCACTCATCCAGCAATTGCGCAGTTTACCTCTAAAATCAACAAAAGGAGGGAGACGGGGCCCGAGGATCTACTACGATAGGCATTGCAGCATAGGGCTGCTAAGCTGTAAAATTTTATTGCTAAGGCATAAGATGGCCCAAAACCATGTCAATTCATGTAACTTTGAAATTGTCCATAAAGAATAAATTACTTTGAGGACACTTCTACTTTTGTAATTCCCGTCATGAACCCGTTGAGATTACAGAAGTAGCAATTAAAATATCCAAACACGTTAAAAATCTCATTTTTGACCAAGAATTCTAAAAAAGTTTTCGATTTTATTGGATAGAGTATTTATTTGACTTTCCAAAACATATTTAATTTTTTCTCTGTTAATTACTTGAAGAAGAATAAAGATTTTAATCAAGGCGGGAAAACAAGAAGTAATAATGGAAAACACTGGAAATGGCCATTAAAAGGCCAAAACCATGGCAAAATCTAAATTTAAACCTTACTTTTTTTTGCAAATATAATTTTAGAAAGTTTTTTCAAATATTTAAATGGTTTCTCTTTTGGAAATGGAGTGAACTTTTTTAAAGAGAAGGAAGAACAAAACTGTTTACACAAAGAGCAAACGCAAGGGAGCAAGCGATGCACTTGAAACTACGTTTAACTCTAAATTAATATTTTTGCATTATTTCCTCACTTCAAATGTTATAATACAAAAACTTATAACTGGATTCTAGTAAACTTTTGAGAGTTTGTTATTTATAATGTTGTCAAGTGAATGAACTAGAATAATTATGCTGAGTTCAAAAGTTTCTTAATTATTCCTATTTATTTAAGAAGTAGGACTGTAAAACTATAAAAAATCTTCTGTTCATTTTTCAATCACTTGTAAAATTGTTGTTTATTTAAATATCCTTTTATTCTAGTTCATTCCCTAGAAATATGGATGTAGTTTATTTTGGTAGCATTATTTTTCAAATTGGTTGAATAGATTTTCATGTAGCACATTTGAAGTTTTTGACACATTTCTTTAAAATGTAATACATAATTATCATATTTTTACAAAATTATTAATATATACTTTTAATATTTATAGCCCGTTGCTATTGTTTAAAACACAAAACATAAAAATATCATTAAAATGTTTCTATACCACATTTAAAAAAAGTGTCTTGGACGTGTTTGGATACATTAAGATTTCTTTCTAAAACCACTTAGTTACCAAATGAGACTTCCTAATAATTTAAATGATATTTTAAAATCATATAATAAAAATATTAATAATTTATTTAAGTACTTAAGATTTTTAACTATTTATTTTAAGATATAGGTATATAATACCCTCGAATACTCGTTGTCCCAAAGATTTTCAAAATCCAAGTCCCCTCCCTGTCTTTTAATAAAATATTTTCAAAATGCCTTGTTTTGTGAAGGCAATGCAATAAAAACGAGTTACGTTTAATTTAATTTTGTGTAGCTTTATTAAAATGATATCAATCCCGAGAAATCAAGGTTTTATTATAATTATTATATTAATGTTAAGTGAATAACATAATAACTGATAGAATATGTTTTAATAACAACCTTAAGACTAGTTTAATTAGTGCTAAAAGGCGTGATATGACTTAAGCCGTAAAAACACCCTTTCAATCTAAAATTGAATTAAATTAAAAAAAAAATAACATTTATGATGATACATAGATATTTAAAAATTTGAAACTTCAAAAAAGTAACAAAAAGCTAGGGAGCGCAAAAGAACGAATGCGGAATTGACTCTTCGAGAGCGATAGTTATCGAAAAGAGCCAAAGAGTTAACTCCCAAAAGAATCAGTGAGCGCAAACGATCGAATGCGGAAATGATTCTTCGAAAGAGTCAACTCTCGAAAAGAGTTAACTCCTAAAAGAATCAACTCCCAAAGAATCAACTCCCAAAAGAATCACTGAGCTGGTGAACGCATGCGGAAATGACTCTTCGAGAGTGGAAGCGCTGATTGGTTAAAAAAGAGTTACCGCTCTTCAGCCCTGATTGGTTAAAAAAGAGCTATAGCTCTTTTTTGACGAATCAGCGCTCGCTCACTCCGTCAAGAGAGTTAACTCTTTGAGTCAGCTCCTGAGCGGATCGCCCATCTCTAGTACCATCTGTCCCAGGTCTCAATCGTCTCTGGCATTTTCTTGCGTCTTTCAAGCCCCTTTCATCTGAAAAACACCTGTCGATGGAATTTTGAGTGTTCTCAAGGGGCTTGAGATTTAGGGGATCGTAATGTCAGTGTAACGTCAAATGAAGAGGGTTTATGTTGCCCATGTTTATGTTATAAGTGCCCAGAACTTTATGACCGATGTAATGTCAAATGGAGTGATGTAAAAGTACTTCTAGGGTTAGTTATGGACAATTGAGCACTTGAAAAGAGTTTTATGATCTTCAAATAGATTATTTTTGAATATGTCTACATTATGTTGGCTTGATCAAGGAAGCCGCCTTTAGAGTGTTACACGACCATCTAAGATTCGAGTGGGTGCTGGAATTCGAATGTAGAATTCTGAAAACGAAAGATGTACAAACTGGTTGGCCATATCACAATGAGTTTTTCGTTTGGGCTTTACAGAAAAACATGCGTCCAAAATAAGAACCATCGTATCCATTTCTATAGAAAATATACTATTATATACACATACTTTATATATATCTATATATATATATATATCTAGATCGGAAGGTTCCTGGTTCGAATCCGGGTCCGGGCATGGATGTTTGTAAGCATTTGGTGTAGAATCGGCTGGTGCACCTTAAATCTGTCGTGGCCGAAAGTCCTCACGTTGGGTTGGTGTGGAAGTTTGGAGAGTGGGGTGCCAGCAGTGGCGGATCAAGTCAAGTGTTGGCCCCCAGCGGTAAAATTTTGGGAGGCCTCCCCAAACTCAAGTTTAAAAAACTTTTCAAGAAAACTCTAATAAAATTATTAGCAAAAAGAAAATAAAAAATTCCATACCATAACCACACATTAAATAAATTTATTTTAAAAAAAATATTTTTACATAAATTTCTGTCTTGGTTTATTTTTTGTGAATTCGTCAATTATTTTTGCATTATGAATTTGGTTTTAAATTTTTGCACTAAATACAGAATGGCCATATTAATTAATCTTTCTTTTCCCATAGTACTCCTTTATTATTATTTTTTTACACGCTTTAAAACAAAAAATGATCTTTCTAATGACGCATCAGATAAGGGAATTGTTAAAAAAAATTTTTAATAATGTTTCAACATTCGCAAAAGTGCAAAACATTTCTTTGAAGGCTCGATAGATGTCTGGTGTGGTTTTTATGGTGTTCTCGTTTTCTTTTAGAAACATTAAAAATTGTCAAATTCATCTTCAAAAGTACAAACACCAATGTCATTTTTGTAAATTATATATTTTTATCCAACTTCCAGTTAAAGAAAGCCTCTTTTCTATTGGTGAAACCAAGTTTAATAGCTAATACAGCATCTGCCTTTGCTGATCATCTTGTATTAGAAACTCTTTTCACTGCACTTAAAGAAGCACATTGTAAAGACGCTGTCACATCTTTTCTCGAGCACTAATGAAATGACATTTTAAGATTTCGGGGCCCCTTCGTATTCCGGGGCCTTACGCGGCCGCTTAGTCCGCGTACCGCTTAATCCGCCTCTGCGTGCCAGTTCAGGTGTTGTCTCGTCATCTGACCATGGTTCAAAATTACGAGGTGTTGTCCTCAGATCTTTCCCTTAAGGGATTGATCCCGGACCGTCGACCCGGGTAATATTTGTTTGGGGGAACCTTTAATTCTCTCCGCGTTGTCAGTTTTAAAATTTAGCGATACCCTTTTCCCGTAAAACACCTCCTTCTAGAATGTTCGGGTCTAAAACCACTTAGTTCCCAAATGAGACTTCCTAATAATTTAAATAATTTTTTTAAATCAAATAATAAAAATATTAATAATTTATTGAAGTACTTAAGATTTTTAACTATTTATTTTAAGATATAGGTATATAATACCCTCGAATACTCGTTGTCCCAAAGATTTTCAGAATCCAAGTCCCCTCTCTGTCTTTTAATAAAATATTTTCAAAATGCCTTGTTTTGTGAAGGCAATGCAATAAAAACGAGTTACGTTTAATTTAATTTTTCGTAGCTTTATTAAAATGATATCACTCCCGAGAAATCAAGGTTTTACTATAATTATTATATTAATGTTAAGTGAATAACATAATAACTGTTAGAATATGTTTTAATAACAACCTTAAGACTAGTTTTAATTAGTGCTAAAAGGCGTGATATGACTTTAGCCGTAAAAACACCCTTTCTAAAATTGAATTAAATTTAAAAAAATAACATTTATGATGATACATAGATATTTAAAAATTTGAAACTTCAAAAAAGTAACAAAAAGCTAGGGAGCGCAAAAGAACGAATGCGGAATTGACTCTTCGAGAGCGATAGTTATCGAAAAGAGCCAAAGAGTTAACTCCCAAAAGAATCAGTGAGCGCAAACGATCGAATGCGGAAATGATTCTTCGAAAGAGTCAACTCTCGAAAAGAGTTAACTCCCAAAAGAATTAACTCCCAAAAGAATCACTGAGTCACTCGCGGAAATGACTCTTCGAGAGTGGAAGCGCTGATTCGTTAAAAAAGAGTTACTGCTCTTGAGCCCTGATTGGTTAAAAAAGAGCTATAGCTCTTTTTCAGCGCTCGCTCACTCCGTCAAGAGAGCTAACTCTTTGAGTCAGCTCCTGAGCGGATCGCCCATCTCTAACTGATTCACAAACAGTCCAACAGAATAGCATCATCTTCATCCATCTTGAAACTGAAGTGAGGCACAAGTGTGGACAGGTAAAGGGCATGCCTCTAAGCGCATGCAATAAGGCATGCGTTGACGCAAGTTGAATTGAATGTTGAATTGCACGTTGAAAGGCAAGTTGAAAATGAAAGCGCACAAGTGTGGACATACCTAATCATAATTAGCGTTCATTCGAAGCACGGTTTATCGATACACCTGAAATAACGATAAAAAATATCGGCAATCTGGATCTACTCGTTTTGAAGCAAAAGTATCGATACATCTGAAATATCAATAAAAAAGTATCGATATTCGATACCAGCCCCTGTTTACATGACGGCTTTTGGCTGGACCTAGTTTCGAATTAGAATCCCTCCGGTTCATAATTCGCTGCTCTTCCAAATGGGTAGCTTCCCCGATACTCACCAAAAATGTATCGATCCACTTTGTGGATCGTAACAGGATTCATACATGTTTTGATCCGAATTTTGATTCCTGGATTGATACAAAACATTTTGAACCGATCTAATATTTTGATTGGTGATCTAATATTTGTGGATGTTTAATTTTTCCAAGATTTTGAATCAATCCACTTTGTGGGTCATAATTAGGGCAACTTTTTTGCTTCAGTAAAAATGGGAAAGGTTGCATTTATCATTCCTTAAAGTTGCATAGATGGAAACAAAGTTGCATTTATTTTTGATACACTAAAATCTAAAATAAATTATTCGTAAAAAATGAATTCAATATATATAGACAATTTTAGTCGTGTACAACAGTATTATAATACATCATTAAATGCAGAAGAACGTTGAATGGCTGATCCTTGTGGCCAGTAATTTCTTTAACATTGAAAAACTGCGCCAGCCGCAGTCATGTAATGTGCTGTATCGGATAGCAGAAGCGCAAAATTATTTCGCTCAACATTCAGAGATTTTAAAACGTCATATACAAGGCGAACAACACATTGATGATCGACACTCACCTCGCAAACTCTGCTGTCGATTACGCACGTTTCCTCTGGATTATCAAGAGTGCCAACGTGTTAACTTGTAACAACGTAACCAATGTGTTAAAAGTTACTTCTTGCCATTTATTTCACTTTCGTCTATTAGGACGAATACCTTCGTTCCATGAACTTCTTTTTCGATCCGCAATACTTCGGAGATCAGACACACGTGATCGAAGGGGTTATATATTCAGAGGGCAAAAAAATGAAATAGTAATTTCATATTAATTCATTTTGAGCTAAATTTTAAAAAGCTGCATGTGGTCGCATTTATGTTGCGGTTATAACTCACTTACAATTCTACCCATGTGGGAGAAATTTTGCATTCAGTACTTTACATGCAGTGTGATAATGCATGCATAATGATTGCATAAAGATAATGCGTGTGATAAAAAGTTGCATTTGTTGCAAAAAGTTGCCCTAGTCATAATTTAATTTGAGAGTTGATTCGGTTTTAACCAAGTTGCTCACAGATCGACGTGTCCTTGAACAGAGCGACACTTATTGATAAGCAGACTGCACACATCGTCGCCGTTCGTTTGTTTGTAAGTTTGTTTACATCTCCAGAAGAAATCCACACAAGGATTCGGAACAGCTGCCTGCATTCAATTTCGCTGAACCTTGACCTTTCCCAGCCGTAACCGTTCCTGTTGTGAGTTCCGTGGTGTTGCAGCAGCAGGCATACCTTGTGGGGAGGGACTCAACAAGTCAGGCTGCTGACAAAGAGTCTGGCAGTTCCCCCCTTCGAGTAGCATTATGTCCAGCAACCCTGGATGGAAGAAAAAAATCGATAATGATAATGCTCCCCCCTGAACGGATAAACTGCAAACCACGGAGGGTGGGAGGAGGCTTGAAAAGGGAACTGAGGGAGGGCTGCTGACTAGGCTTCGGTGGGGAGGCTTGAGGTTCAAACATGGTGGAGTGGGAATGTCTGACAGAGAATGAGACCACTGTGGCTGAAGAGATGGTTAGAAAACTGTTATTTTACTAACACAGCTATGCATGAATGTAAATTTACGGTTATAAACAAACCTTTAATATGGTCTTAAGGGTTAATGCAGTTATCTGTCCGTTATAGTAACTGCTTTTTTTGTACTATAACAGTCTTTTGCATTAAATGTATGGTTATAAAGTATAACTACTTTGAATGAGTTAGTGTAAATTTACAGTTATAAGCTGTTTTTTTACTACATCCTTACTTTATTATAACAGTCCGTTAAAGTAAATGTTTTTTTGGCTATAACAGTCTTTTGCATTAATGCAAATCTACGAGTTTAATCGAAATTTTTATTTAATATGGGTGCCGACCAACTGGTATAGTGGTTAAGGTGTTAGCCTCTAGATCGGAAGGTTCCTGGTTCGAATCCGGATGCGGGCATGGATGTTTGTAAGCGTATGGTGTAGAGGCGGCTGGTGCACCTTAAATCTGTCGTGGCCGAAAGTCCTCACGTTGGGTTGGCGTGGAAGTTTGGAGAGTGGGGTGCCAGCTCAGGTGTTGCTTCGTCATCGGACCGTGGTTCAAAATTACGAGGTGTTGTCCTCGGATCTTTCTCTTAAGGGACTGATCCCGGACCGTCGTCAATAGCCCGTTGTGTTGCTCTAGTACGACGTAAAACAAAAAATTACCAATTTATCTTTAATATGGGTTAAGGCAAATTTACGGTTATAAACTGTTATTTTGCTATAACAGTTTATATCTATTGTCGTAGTTTATTATAACAGTCTGTTCTAGTAACAGTTATTTTACTTGAAGAGTGGAATGGGTTAATGCAAATTTACGATTATACACTGTTATATTTCTTTAACAGTCTTATGTTAGTGGAATTTACGATAACAGTTATGATAAACTGCTAATATTAGCTGGCAGCTTAATTAACAATTAATAACTAATTCCACGGCTAACTGGATAAACAACAAAAACACACTCTCGAACTTTCCGTTTATTTGTGAACAAAGTTGGTGAAAATTGTTATTTTTCTATAAGTAAGCCTAAAACAAATTTACGACAACTGTTATTATGTACTGCTAATATTTGAAGTTTTATTAACAGTTGATAACGATGTCACGGCTAACTGAATTAGCGAAAAACTTCTAGAAGTTTCTGTCTTGCTTGTGAATGAAGATGGGCAAAACTGTCCTTTCATGATAACAGTACGAACTGTTATTGTTTATTCATAGGAACAGTTTTATAATCAACAGTTCATATTAAGTTTCGTTATCAGTTGCCTTCTTACGGTAATTGGTAATTTTTTAGTTAACGTCGTACTAGAGCAACACAACGGGCTATTGACGACGGTCCGGGATCAGTCCCTTAAGGGAAAGATCCGAGGACAACACCTCGTAATTTTGAACCACGGTCAGATGACGAAGCAACACCTGAGCTGGCACCCCACTCTCCAAACTTCCACGCCAACCCAACGAGCCTTCTTACGAAATTGGCTTGTGTGGTAGGTAGTTGTCATCACCGCACTGGAGCAACACAATGGGCTATTGGCGATGGTGTGAGATCAATCCCCAAAGAAAAAATCCGACCAGGACAATTAGGAGTCGACTCAGATCACCCACCCTATCTCAAGATACTACCTACTGCTCCAAGATACAAAACTTCTAATGTAAGACTGTCCATCGCCCTCGAAAACTGTTCATTCGTCTAGAACTGTCTGTTGGCATAGAAACGGGACCTATCCCATTTCCTACTGGGTACTAGAAGACATTCATTCAATTTTGCAATATTTTCACTGCTATATCAAATAGGAAGCCATATTTGCTACAATTTATGCATATTGTAGAGGTAATATATACTAATGAACTATTTTTTTTCAACCGTTATTCGCTGAAACGAAATTAAAGTACCCACCATAACAATCCTTACTCAAACAGAACGAGGTCTCTCTCTGTTACTATAGCGACCTTAACCTACCAGACTAAAGCTTTGGTTTCCTAAGAAAGTGGATAGCCCGTTGTGTTGCTCTAGTACGACGTTATCTAAAATTACCATTACCATTACCTAAGAAAGTGGGCCGACCAAACGGTATAGTGGTTAAGGTGTTAGCCTCTAGATCGGAAGGTTCCTGGTTCGAATCCGGGTCCGGGCATGGATGTTTGTAAGCGTATGGTGTAGAGGCGACTGGTGCACCTTAAATCTGTCGTGGCCGAAAGTCCTCACTTTGGGTTGGCGTGGAAGTTTGGAGAGTGGGGTGCCAGCTCAGGTGTTGCTTCGTCATCTGACCGTGGTTCAAAATTACGAGGTGTTGTCCTCGTATCTTTCCCTTAAGGGACTGATCCCGGACCGTCGTCAATAGCCCGTTGTGTTGCTCTAGTACGACGTTAACTAAAAATTACCATTACCATTACCTACGAAAGTGGAGCCGTTATCTAACAGCCGTGATACGTCATCATGCAGCGGGCATAACTAGACGGCCGTCTGAACAAAAATCCAGATGTGTCAACTTAGACCAGGGGTGGCCAACCTGTGGATCATGCGCCAAACTTGGCGCATTGGATGATTACAAGTGGCTCATTGCATCCTTGCGCCTACATATTCTTTGATTACAAATGAACAAGCATTTTCATCCATGAAATTCATTAAAAGGAAAACGAGGTAGCGAATTAATTATACAAATTTGAAAAATTCTCTGTTGCTCTCACAGTAACAACTTTACACCAAACATTGAAAGACTAGCGAAATCCAAACAGGCTCAAAAGTCTTATTAATGGTAATGTTTATGTGCTGTAATAGACATTGTTTTACGTACAATAGTTAAAGCATTTACAAATGTTAATTATGTCTATGAACATACTTTTATTAAAAAGTTATTAAGGATATGGCAAGACCATGAACGTAAGGTAGAAAAGGTGCTTGAGTTGTATGGCACATCGGAACTTGATGTGAAAAAAAAATTGGCGCACGGTATGTAAAAGGTTGGCTACCCCTGACTTAGACGGACAGAATACGTTGGAGAATGGGCAACACAGACGGCTGTCGTGGTTTATTTCATTCGAGAAACAAAACAAAGTGGTTTTTTATTCTCTAGTTTAAAGTTCCTAACTTCGGGATCGTTGAAGGTAGAGTGAAAATGTCAACAGATTTCAAATCAGCGTAAATTTTTACACCAGATCGATATCAAAAACAGTTTTATTATTCAATTATTTACCATTTGATTATTTAATTATTTATTAAATAATTAATTATTTATTTAAAGAAAATCACATTTTAGCTATTGATCTGGTGTCAAATTTTCCGCAGATTTCAAATCCGTTGAAATTTTCATTCGGTGTTTAACGATCCCGATTTTACAAAAACGAATAAATCAATGGCAGTCAGAAATGTTTATTTATTTCGCTCCTCTTCGGGTGGAGCAGGAAATTAAATCTGGCCGCTACAAGAGAAAAAACGTTCCCCAACTGTTTGAGACCGCTATGACGACAGTCATGGAAATGGCGGCTCCGATAATTTTCGTTACGCTCACCAACACCGCTCTCTAGGAAACCAACAGCATGTGTTTAAACAACGTTTTAGTGACGTCCCCCGGCGGTACATCACGGCCGCTAGATCACGGCTACGCTTTCTTAGGAAACCGGAGCTTAAGGCCCGGTGCACACATCCGGTGTTCAAACGTTAAGCGCCGCTGCGGCAACGCAAGTGCGGTCTGAGATACATTAGATTATTGAGTCTGAGATTCATTAGATTAGGAGTAGTGCACACATGCCTCCGGCGCCGCTGCGGCGACGCACGTCCAACTTGCGTGCAATTTGTACCTCAGTTCCCAAAGGCGCCGCAGCTCGCCACACACGCGTCTCCGGTCTGAAGTACCTTGTTTCACAAATAAATGGAATATAACTAATAATTAATAAATGGTTGTATCCAGTAAAGTCTATTTTGTTTCAAAATATACTTTTTTTACACCAAGTAAACGAAATAAACACGTTTTCTTCGATAGAATATTTATCGCAAATGAAAGTACTTGCGTCATTTCACGGTTTTGTGTGCATAGTTCAGCTTCGGAGCCGCAGCGGCGCCGTACGTTGAAAAACCGGATGTATGTACCGGGCTTTACTCTACAAGTGGTTTCGACGAGATATCTCGTCCATCAAGATCTGTCCAATATTGGTAGTGACGACGTCCCTCGTCATCAAAAAGGGCCGATTTTTTTCATGGTTAACCCGAGTTAAGTCAACCAGGGTTTTAATGTAGTTCCACTTTTACACCCAAATAAGTTTAAACAAATCTTCAATTGTTGTTTCTGAAATTCACCTCCCTCTTCATTTGGGTACGAGGTCGTGGTAGCAAAGATCGAAGAGGAACGCATTTGCTATCGGAGGGAAGCGAGTTCGATTCTCGGTCCAGACAAAGCCAGTCGTATCCTCGGGGGCTGGTGCCCGTTAAATTTGCCGTGGCCACAAATGTCCTCACCTTGGTGTGGCGTGGAAATTTGGAGAGAGTGGGGCAGCTCAGTTGTTGACCTAGTCGTTTGATTGTGGTTCAAAATTACGAGTATCTGCCAAGGATCTTTTGCCTTAGGGAATTTGACCCGGATCGCCACCAATAGCCCGTTCCGTTGCTTCAGTGTGACCTTAATTAATTACCTACCGCTTTTCGTCACCTTTAGCGTAGCGGTAGCCGACCAACCGGTATAGTGGTTAAGGTGTTAGCCTCTAGATCGGAAGGTTCCTGGTTCAAATCCGTGCATGTATGTTTGTAAGCGTATGGTGTAGAGGCGGCTGGTGCACCTTAAATCTGTCGTGGCCGAAAATCCTCACGTTGGGTTGGCGTGGAAGTTTGAAGAGTGGGGTGCCAGCTCAGGTGTTGCTTCGTCATCTGACCGTGGTTCAAAATTACGAGGTGTAGTCCTCGGATCTTTCTCTCGGGGGACTGATACCGGACCGTCGTCAATAGCCCGTTGTGTTGCTCTAGTACGACGTTAACTAAAATTACCATTACCATTACCGCAGTGGTAATTTTGGTATTTTTTAATTAACGGTAATGGTAATGGCAATTTTTAGTTAGTCCCTTAAGTTAAAGATCCGAGGACGACACCTCGTAATTTTGAACCACGTAACCAATGAAGGGAAAACATTATTATTATTTCATATTTTGTAGTGAGTTATTAATCTGAATTTCAATTAATTTCATGTTGCTTTGATTAATGGTATTAAAAAAAATTTAATGGTAATTAATGGTATAAACGGTAATTGGTAATTTTAGTTAACGTTGTACTACAGCAACACAACGGGCTATTGACGACGGTCCGGGATCAGTCCCTTAAGGGAAAGATCCGAGGACAACACTTCGTCATTTTAAAACCACGGTCAGATGACGAAGCAACACCTGAGCTGGCACCCCACTCTCCAAACTTCCACACCGACCCAACGTGAGGACTTTCGGCCACGACAGATTTAAGGTGCACCAGCCGCCTCTACACCATACGTTTACAAACATCCATGCCCGGGCCAGGATTCGAACCAGGAACCTTCCGATCTAGAGGCTAACACCTTAACCACTATACCGGTTGGTCGGCCCGACCAAACGGTATAGTGGTTAAGGTGTTAGCCTCTAGATCGGAAGGTTCCTGGTCCGAATCCGGGTCCGGGCATGGATGTTTGTAAACGTATGGTGTAGAGGCGGCTGGTGCACCTTAAATCTGTCGTGGCCGAAAGTCCTCACGTTGGGTTGGCGTGGAAGTTTGGAGAGTGGGGTGCCAGCTCAGGTGTTGCTTCGTCATCTGACCGTGGTTCAAAATTATTAGGTGTTGTCCTCGAATCTTTCCCTTAAGGGACTGATTCCGGACCGTCGTCAATAGCCCGTTGTGTTGCTCTAGTACGACGTTAACTAAAAAATTACCATTACCATATTGTTTAAAATTTCATATTTTACTTTTAACAATTCTTCCCACACATGAGGCTGGTACGGATCCGTCCGTCCGTCACAGAATAACACAAAAGCGTCCCAAATCCTTCTTTTGCGAGCTTGCACTGGTATACAATATCCTGATGGTGTTATATCGTCTTTAGCAAAACTGGTCAGTTCTTGACGGACGAGATATCTCGTCATTAGAACAAATTTGCCAGATTTCAAACTCAACAACAAAAATCTAGAATATCTCGATGACGATATATTTCGTCTTAATCAAAACTGATCAGATCTTGATGGTTGAGACATTACGCATCATTGGAAACGAGTTGACCAGATTATAAACTCGTCATCATAAGAGAATTGGCAATATCCTGATGATAATTCATCTCGTCTTAAGCCAAACTGGTCAGATGTTGATGGACGAGATAACTCGTCGAAACCTTTTGGCGGTTTACTTTTCCGTTTGAGAATTATCAAAAAAGAATTGCCAATATCCTGCTGATGATGTATCTCGCGCGTCTTAATGCCAAACTGGTCAGTTCTTGACGAACGAGATATCTCGTCATTAGAACAAATTGACCAGATTTCAAACTCAACAACAAAAATCTGGAATATCTCAATGACGATATATTTCGTCTTATTCAAAACTGATCAGATCTTGATGGTTGAGACATTACGCATCATTGGAAACGAGTTGACCAGATTATAAACTCGTCATCATAAGAGAATTGGCAATATCCTGATGATAATTCATCTCGTCTTAAGCCAAACTGGTCAGATGTTGATGGACGAGATAACTCGTCGAAACCTTTTGGCGGTTTACTTTTCCGTTTGAGAATTATCAAAAAAGAATTGCCAATATCCTGCTGATGATGTATCTCGCGCGTCTTAATGCCAAACTGGTCAGATCTTGATGGACGAGATATCTCGTCATTAGAACAAATTGGCCAGATTTGAAACTCAACAAAAAAATATGGAATATCTTGATGACGATATATCTCGTCAAAATCGAAACTGATCAGATCTTGATGGTTGAGATATCACGCCTCATTAGAAACAAGCTGACCAGATCTTGAACTCGTCATAAAAAAGAGTTGTCAATATCCTGATGATGAAATATCTCGTCTTCAACCGAATGGGTCAGATATTGATGGACGAGATATCTCGTCGAAACCTTTAGGAGATTTACTCCTGCGTTTGAGAATCATTCTTCTTTTACCGTCCCATGGGAGATAAAATTCACCAAATAGCGAGTTCCTCCCCACCCTGGCAACCCCGATCTCGATCCCTTCCCCCGTGATCCGACTGCAGACTTTATTTTTGTCTGCTTATTTTTAGGAGAGAGCCCCCTTCTGTTCTCTCTTTCGCTAAGCATACGCGCCATGCACTTCGGTCCCCAACAACTCCCAATGTCTGAAAAAAAAATCACGGGCTTCGTTCTGGGAAACCAAGCGGAGGACAATACCCTCAAGTTCTCCGTCTTCTCTTACAGCAAGGATGACGAGAAGGACATCTTCACTTTCATATGGAAGATCGAGAACTTCAGCGCCTGCACCTACAAGACAGGGTCGAGTCTCCGCAGCCCCGTATTCCGGGTGGAATTCATGGACCAGACCGAATGGTTCCTCAGCCTCTACCCGAAAGGCATCAAGAACAACGATGACCACTTCTCGTTCTACCTCGGCCGCACGGACACGGACGAAGGTCCGAGGTACATATCGATCGTGTACAAGGTGACCGTCGTTCCGATCGAGGGGTTCATGGAACTCTCGAAGCAGTCCAAGGAGATCGAGTACCCCAGAGGCACCGATCTGGGCTACCAGAAGTTCTTCAAGCGCGCCGACATCCTGGAGCAGAGGTCGGTCTTCCTGCCCGACGACATCTTGACCATCCGGGTGGACATGTGGCGGTCTTTCAAGACCAAGAACCTGGTCACGGGCTGCAGGGCGGTGACCCGGGTGGCCAACCAGAAGCTGAACTTCACGTGGCCCATCGAGGGCTTCGTCGAGAACATGGTGAAGCTGAAAGAGGCGATCCAGATTCCTTTCCCCAGGGCGCAGGGGTACAAGTTCGAGATGACCCTGCAGCTGGCGGAAGACGACCAGCCGGACAAGAGTGAAGGTCAGCAAGCTTCGGACGGGTTCGTCAAGATCTACCTCCGGATGACCAAGGAGGTGGCCAAACCCACGCTGTTGATCACCACCATTTCGGTCCTGGACAGAAGCGGGAAGGTGCGCATGCGTGAGCACGGCGAGCACCTCTTCGAGTCTGCAGCCGAGATCGAGACCTGGCTATTCCCACCGTTCATAGAGATTCTCAAGGTGATCGACGAGAAGGACACCTACTTGCCGAAGGACACGCTGACGCTGTGCTGCGAGATGGTCATCTCGGAGGGCATCGAAGGATCGAAGATCGAGCAGTGCGAGTACTTTGCACCGAAGACGCAACCCTGCGTGACCAGCGATGGAAGGTTGACTCTGTCGGATGACCTGAAATGGGCACTCCGCCACCACGAGCTGTGCGACGTGAAGCTCAGAGCTGGAACAGAGGTCTACCCGGCGCACAGGCTGATTCTGTGCTCGAGGTCCAATGTCCTCAGGAATCTGTTCGAGCGCTTCGACGGAAGACTTGCCGACAAATCGCGCGAAGAAGAAAAGCCGAATTCGCCGAGACCCATTGACAATAGCGATATCGAGATGGCTGAAAACGAACCTAGTGGTGTCTTCCAGACGAATCCGGGCAAGACTGATAGCGACAAAACCTCACCTGACAGTGACGTTTCTATGAACCAGGAGTCCAAAGAAGTTAACCACAGCGATGGCTCAATCGCTAAGTCAACGAGCCAAGAAGCGGCCGACATCGATGTAGTCAACAAAATGGATGGAATGGCAGTCGATGATGAGAGCACGTACAACACTGCTGAAAGTATGCAAGACGAGGCCAGCAGCGAGAAGTCCAACGGCGGTGCGGAAAACGAGGCTACCTGGACGCGATCCAGCGACAGTTTTCCCGAATGCTCGGATCCAAAGGAGGACACCATCAAGCAAGGGAATTCGGAGACAAAGAAAGACACTAGCAAACCGAAAAACTCCGATGCTAATGTCCCAAACGCAGAAAGCTCAAGCAAATGGGACTTCTTCGACAAGGAAGGAGGCCAAACTAAAGACCCTACGCCGACGGCGGATAGCAAGGACTCGAACAGATGGATTGTCTTCGAAGATCCCAAGAAAGCCAAAGACAATCAACCTTCTAAAACTTCAACCCCTGCTGCCAGTGAATCAGTCGAACAAGAAAAACCGGGCGACTGGGTAGCAGAGTTCGAAACGGCCGAGTTCGGAGATCTGAAGAGAGGAACAGACATAGTTTACGAGGAAGGCGAAACCATCGTGGATTTCCACGATTTGGACCCCGATTCCCTCCAGATCTTAATCAATTTCCTGTACACCGACAAACTGGAAACATTGGTATTCGAGTGCGTTATGAAGCTTTTTGTGTCTGCTTCGAAACTCGAGATCGTGAACCTGAAGGAGATGTGCCGGCGATTCCTGATGCCCAGGGTGACCATTGGCAACGTCTGCAAACTCCTGCAGTACGCAGACTACGAGAACAATTTGAGTCTGAAGGGTATTGTGAAGGATTACGTCCGGGACAACATGACGGCGGTTCTGCTCTCCGATGAGTGGTACTATGTGAAGAAGTGCAAGTTCGCCAACGAGATTCTTGACGAACTTCGAGGTATGAGAGCTGAGCCCGTCTTTGAATGGTAAGTTTCATGTTTCGAACGAATCTGTCTCACAGTTTCTGCTTTTCTTAAGATCAGGAATCGTTTAACATCGCACTCTGGAACAACACAACGGGCTGTTGGCGACAATCCGGGATCAATCCCCAAAGGAAAGATTCGAGTACGATACCACGTAATTTTGAACCACGGTCAGACGACGAGGTCACACCCTAGCAAGTACCCGACTTTCTAAACCTCCATACCACCACAGTAATGACGCGTACGCGACTGTCTTTCGTTGGATGGTGTCTCGAACTCGCAGACTTCGGGCAGCTAATACTCTTCTCCGCCAACTGACCTACTAGTGTAACGAATTAGTGAAAGGACGAATTCCTGGCTATGCCAACGTGAACACATTTGAGGCCACGGCAGATTTAACGTGCACTAGCCTCGTGTATATGACGGTGCTAGGTTGGATCGAGTTTCGAACTCCCAACCCCCCGATTTCTCTTCCAACCGGTATGTCCATTGCCAATAGCCCTTCGTGTTGCTCGAGTTGACGTTAAGTAATTACTTTCTCCAAACTATCGTTTTTCTTAATAAATTTCCGGTATAGTGGTTAAGGTGTTAGCCTCTAGATCGGAAGGTTCCTGGTTCGAATCCGGGTGCGGGCATGGATGTTTGTAAGCGTATGGTGTAGAGGCGGCTGGTGCACCTTAAATCTGTCGTGGCCGAAAGTCCTCACGTTGGGTTGGCGTGGAAGTTTGGAGAGTGGGGTGCCAGCTCAGGTGTTGCTTCGTCATCTGACCGTGGTTCAAAATTACGAAGTGTTGTCCTCGGATCTTTCCCTCAAGGGACTGATCCCGGACCGTCGTCAATAGCCCGTTGTGTTGCTCTAGTACGACGTTAACTAAAAAATTACCAAATTACCAATTACCTGGAATTTTTTCTTCTTTGAGAATACCGATAGTGTAATAGAATTTTTCATATTTTATCCATCAGCCCCTCTAGAGATCACTTACTTGAGGCGATGGTTTGCTAATCTCCACTCATACGTTGATGGAGGATAGAAACTAAGTTCATGTATACTTTCCCCTAAATTGATAATGGCAATAGTAAATTATTTAATTAATGAAATTTTCATTAACGCCGTACTAGAGCAACACAACTATTGACAACGGTGCGGGAATAATACCTAAGGGAAAAATCAAGAGCAACACCACGTAATTTTGAACCACGGTCAGATGACGAGGCAACACCTTATTTGGCACCCCATTCTCCAAACTTCCACACCAACCCAATCGAAATTGGACGGTAATGGTAATGGTAATTTTTAGTTAACGTCGTACTAGAGCAACGCAACGGGCTATTGACGACGGTCCGGGATCAGTCCCTTGAGGGAAAGATCCGAGGACAACACCTCGTAATTTTGAACCACGAGCTGGCACCCCACTCTCCAAACTTCCACGCCAACCCAACGTGAGGACTTTCGGCCACGACAGATTTAAGGTGCACCAGCCGCCTCTACACCATACGCTTACAAACAACCATGCCCGTACCCGGATTCGAACCAGGAACCTTCCGATCTAGAGGCTAACACCTTAACCACTATGCCGGTTGGTCGGCTCGAAATTGGACGGAGTTTCGCCTGAATGTACAATCTGGTACATTCAGGCGAAATGCATGAAAACCATGAAATTTATACCGTTGTAGTCATGAAAAATTATTTTTAAGGTCTGTCTAGGGGGCCTTTTTCAAATGAGGGGCGAATTCTAGGCAATCCTCAAACTTGAGTGTTATGGTAGCTCGGTTCGAAGAGTAACGGACTAGCATGCGGAGGGTCGCCAGTTTGAATCCAACCAGAGGTAGTAGTGTACAAAGTAGGCTGGTGCACGTTAAATCTAGTGGGGCCCTAAATGTTTACGATGGCGTGGCGTGGAAGTTTGGGTTAATGGGTACCAGTTCAGGTGTGACCTCGTCATCCGACCGTGGTTCGAAATGACCTGTTGTTGTCCTCGGATTTTTCCATTCGGGAACTGATCTCGAACCGTCTCCAATAGCCCGTTGTGTTGCTCCATTGTATTTTAATAAAATATCTACTTACGTCCAACTTAAATGAATGGGTCTCTGTAAATGAAAAGGGTGTAATTACTGTACGTGCTAGCCACACGATGTGTTGGCCAACACCAAGGATCTCGCATGCTCTTGAATGGATTTCTCTCAACTCGTGCAGATTGTCTCACATTTCTGAAGTCCTCGGAACTTCCCTGCCGACCCATATCATACACTCTGGCATTAATTTTGACACGTGGCATGTGTTTACGATCAAATGGCTGACAATTTGGCACTCGCCTGTTGGGGTTGATTTTCTTATTGAGTTTTATGGCGCAAGGGTCATATTTGGCCATGCTCCGCCAGACACAACACATACAATATTAAATAATAGACACAATCAAAGTTTTACTGCACTGTTGTTGGTAGGTACGTTGTTAATGAACGTCACATGCACAAATTTAGTAAATTGCTGAAAAAACAAATTTAAGTAAATTAGAGTAGCCAAAGAGGTCACGGTCAAGTCCTTACACACATTAATGCTTATTAACCCATCAAGAGTTATTCGCCATAAAGAGTTTAAATGGTACACAATTTGATGAGCCCCAACTATTCATTCATGGTACCATATAAACCCTAAAACCTCTCTGAAGTATAGATAGAGAAGATAGACGTGCTAAGAAGGCCTTGATCGAGCCCTTTCACACACTTTATCCACTAAACCATTTAGTTATTTGCCGTGAACAAGTTCAAATGATAACACTTAAAGAGCCCCAAATACTCATTTGCGGAACCATCGACACCACCCTGAAGACTCGCTAAAGTTTCGATAGACTGGCGAAGGAGGTCAGGATCAAGCTCTACTAGACATTTTATCCCATTGAGCCATTAAGTTATTTGCCATTAATAAGAGTTCGAATTGATAAAAATTTGGAGTCTCAACTGCGTATTTGTGATACCATATCACCCTGAAGACTCGCTAAACTATTGATAGACCAGTTTGACTTGCCAAGAAGGCCAAGATCAAGCTCTTTCACAAACTTTATCCATAAACTGTTAAGAGTTATTTGCCATAAAGAAATTATCAAAATTATTAAAATTTGGGGAGCCACAAAAACTCATTTATGGTACCTTAGAGACCACCTTGAAGTCTCGCTCATGTATTCGGGTAACAGGAAATATCTGATTGAACTTAAGAGCGGACACATCAGGTCTATTGATCGTTTAGAGACACTAGGCTTTTCCAACCTTCCTAAAATGCAGGAAAGGTGGTTTCGGTAGATGCATTAACGTTGTACTGTATCAACACAACGGGCTATTGTCGACCGTCCAAGATCCGAACACAACACCTCGAAAATGTGAACCTTGGTCAGATGACAAGGTCAACACCTGAGTCAGCACCCCACTCTCAAAACTTCCACACAACCATAACGGGAGGACACTAGAGGCCACGACCGAATTAACGTGCACCAGACCCCCAGTATATGACGCTCTTTGGTTGGATTCAAACTTGTAACCCTCCTGATGCTAACCCGTTACTCTTACAACGAGGCTATCGTGGTAATCATTGTGTGTGTGCTTATTACTTGATATTCTATGTCTTGCGTCTGACGCAGCATGGTTAAGGTGTTAGCCTCTAGATCGGAAGGTTCCTGGTTCGAATCCGGGTCCGGGCATGGATGTTTGTAAACGTATGGTGTAGAGGCGGCTGGTGCACCTTAAATCTGTCGTGGCCGAAAGTCCTCACGTTGGGTTGGCGTGGAAGTTTAGAGAGTGGGGTGCCAGCTCAGGTGTTGCCCCGTCATCTGACCGTGGTTCAAAATTACGAGGTGTTGTCCTCGGATCTTCCCCTTAAGGGACTGATCCCGGACCGTCGTCAATAGCCCGTTGTGTTGCTCTAGTACGACGTTAACTAAAAATTACCATTTTTTTTTCTGACGCAGCATGGCAAAGAACGGTTCTTTGCGCCATAAAAGCCCAACATACCATCAACCACTTTCAGACGATACAACAGTGCTACTATTTCAGCGACTTGGTATCTTTAAAAAAAACAAGCCGTCTAAAACACTACTAATTTCAAAATTTTGGCTACTTTTCGAAACCTTTCGCACCCCGTCAAGAAAAGTGACACAAGTCAAAAAATAAAAATTTTGATGTTATGTCATTGCAAAATATGTATGAGGTGCCCCAGCGTGTTATATTACTTACTATTCGATAGAAGCCGACCAACCGGTATAGTGGTTAAGGTGTTAGCCTCTAGATCGGAAGGTCCGCGGTTCGAATCCGGGTTCGGGTATGGATGTTTGTAAGCGTATACCAGCTCAGGTGTTGCTTCGTCATCTGAACATGGTGCAAAATTACGAAGTAATTGTTAGGAGCAATGATGGTCCTCCCACTGGGTGCTCCTTCACAAGTGGCCATCACTTCCGGCCTTGTAGTGGCCAATGACTTCGGTCAAATGTGCCCGCCATTAAAAAAAAACAAAAACTATTCGATAGAATAGAATAGAACTTACCACCGTAAATACCTACCTAAAATTTAAAAGAAGCTTATACTCTTTCCAATATAAGTTTTATAGAATCCTTTAAGTTGATGTTTCTCAAATTCTGCAATTTCGAGCAGTATCACTTTTCTTGCCGGGGTGCGATTTGATGACTGAAAAATCCACCAAATAACAACGAAAATTAGTCCCTCTTTTTTTTTCATTAACCTTTTGACTACGACTGTAGACATAACTGCGATTCTTTATCTAGGCGCGATACTTAAAACTTTAAAGGTACAATTGGTGTAAAGACCGTAGTCTATATTCTTTCTTGGCGCGATTCTTATACTTTCAAGATACAAATATACTGGCCGTTATTTAAATTATTTTTTTGGCGCGATCATGGTACAACTGCTGTACTGGCCGTCGTCTAAAGGTTAATAAATGACGGAAAAAAATATTTTTCAAAATTTTCTTTTGAGGAAACTTTTTAGAGGACGGCAAGATTTGACGCTAAGCCGTCGTAACCGCAAAAGAGCATCGGAATCTAATAGCTAGATTGTCACGAAAACCCTCTTGAAATATTTTAATTTTAAAATTGAAATTTCTTGGCGGGATGTTTTTAATATCCGTTTCACAAACTCAACTGGCTTTTATGGTTGGTTGGTGTTGTTAATTAACATCGCACTAGTGCAACACAGCGGTCTATTGGCGACTTTCCGGATCAATCCCGAAGGAAAGCATCCAAAGACAACGCTTCGTAATTTTGGACCACGATCAGATAGCGAAAACAACAGAGAGCCGGCAACAAACTCTCCCTCCAATCTTTTACACTGTGCTGCAATGATGATATTTGAGGCCAGGACAGATTTAACGTGCTCCAGCCGCCGTGTACACGACGGTCTTTACCTGGAATGAGTTTCAAACTCACAACCCTCCGTGTTCATTTCATGTTTTAATCTATTTATTTTACGTAATTAGCAACTAAATTTGCTATTGTTCGGACCATATATATGGCCCAATTGGGGGTGCCATTGCCCCGGAGGGTTGGACTTCATGCATGACACATCAGTTTAACAGGAAGGTCCCTTTCACACATCCATTCACTCACACATATCGTAATTTAGATCCCAATCAGAGGCCGATAACCCCCTGATCAGGTACACCCAGAGGTATTGATTTGGTATGGGAACAAGGGGGTCTTTGTGACCACGACCTATTTAACGTGCCCCAGCCACCATTAGCGAACACGACGGTCTTTAGCCAGGTCCAAGCGCCGATCTCGCAACCATCAGAATTGCAGGCTCCGCCGAGGACCGAACCCACAACCCTTCCGATGCGAGCCCGACGCTCTACTGACTGAGCTACCGCGGGTCCTATAAGTGGACATTTTTTGCTGTTATTTTCGAGAATTTATGCTACTGTTTCACAAGTGCTTTGATTGTGTCAGCCATGCCCCTTGCATCTCTATGTATCTCACGTTTCTGAATTTTCATTTCAGTAAGCCCTCACGTTTCTTCTCTAAGAACAGGAAAGACGAATGGAAAGACCAGATCTCCTCAGATGAAGAAACTGAAGATGTTGGTCGTCTCTCGGACGACATAACCTACCAATAACACACCGAATTCTCCGTCGAAGACATCAACAACCAGGCTAGGCTTCATCAAGTGACTCAACTAACATGGTACGAAAGCAAGTGCTACTGCCGAATTTGGATACGAGTCCTTTCATTTTAGATGGATGTATCGAGGTGCATCCTATCCTTCCTTAGCTCTCAAGTTACTATGGTAGCATCCTCTAAACCAGTGGTGGTGAACCCTTTCCCCTCGGTGTGTCAAAAACAGGAGGAAAAAAACTAACTTAACTCAGGTGCCCGTGTCATATCTAGAAATATCCATATTGTTGTGATATTTGCAGCCCTTGCAAAAGTTTTATTTTTTATGTATTTATTTATTAAAAAAATTGTAAAAACATAGCTTTTTACATTCGTTAGTTTTTGTATTTGCTTTGTATTTGCCTGAATTGCGTTTGCAAAATATTTAATGGAAAGTTCAAGACTCCTGCCTGTCCGACTCACCCAATGTGCAGTCTTATGGTGAGAGATGGCTTCAATTGAAGGTTGGTATTTCAATTGAAGGTTGGTATTTTAATTGAAAGTTGGTATTTCAATTGAAGGTTGGTACTTCAATTGAAGGTTGGTATTTCAGGTATTTCAATTGAAAGTTGGTATTTCAATTAAAGGTTGGTATTTCTTGCACTTCAAGCTCACGCAAGCGCTACTAACTTCACGTCAGTCGGTTTCTTTTGTTAGTTTTAATATTATTTAACGCCGAGATTAAGGTCTTGACGAAGAACATAGAAGGAAAATAACTGTGAGTAAAGCCATCGCTTGATTTTTCAGGGTGCTAAAAGTGTCCGGTCTTACGCTCCAATTCTCCAACTTGTGGCTCCAAATTATCAAGTTCCTCAAGCGATGCGTGTCACCTTAAATGTCTTGACGTGTCACCTTTGACACGCGTGTCATAGGAGTGATTAACATCACGTGAAACCCTAACTGAAGTGGGGCAAATACGTTTGCTGTGCAGACCGCGACGTAAGTTACCATGGTTATTATTATAGCGCAGGGAAGAGTGAGAGAGCTCGTGACCGTGATATGGTACCTTTTTGGTAGCAATGAAATGCAGTCCAAATTTGTAATTGAGCCAGACGTCTCCAAACTGTGACTCCAGTGCAAGTTTCGGTCACATTCATCTGGTCAGATGAAACTTTAGCAAAATATAAGGAAACCGTAATGACAAAATATAATTTGAATTAATTACACTGAAATAATGGTCCACTGTATCCCAGTACAGAGTACTAAGATTTTCGCTATCATTTACACACAAATGGCAGTATTGGAAATGTACAGATGTGTTCCGGCATTATCAAAATTCATATTTTGGCGTATTTCCTTACATTAACTGTGAAATTGTTTTGATGTGAGTGAAAAACCTTTGACATGGGGTTTATTCGATACAAATTTTGAATATTTTAAATGTATGTCTTTTTTTTATCTAGTCCACATAACTCTTTTATTAACATAGTGGAGTAGATAGTAAATTTGGAGACCTCTGAATTAGATCAGTTTCCTGAGGTGTCGATTTAGGTTGTTTACTAGATTGTGGATAATTCATGCGTGTCTAACGGGACTGCCCACTGCGCTAGCTACCCTCGAGTTGTAGGAGGCGCAGTTTCGATTCCGGTCTGTTGCATACCTCCATGGGTGTATTTCTCTTCTGTATCAGAAAAAACTTTCACTGTGTATGTCTAATATTTCATATTGCAAGTCTTGGGTCTGGCACAACATGACCATAGCTCCAAAAAACACCGAAACCAACCATGGATGTCTAGGTATTAAATATATAAGCATAGCGAGGTTGCATAGAATACAAAAAAAATGGTATACTTGAAAGTAATGCGATAGTTTTTATAAGTTTATACTCCTGGTGCACACTACCGAAATGTCCATTAACGATTTTTTCATATGTTTTTAATCTTTACTAGTCATTTGAACTTTTTAGTTTCTGCTACCGGCAAAACAAAGTTTTTCATCTGTGTGTCTATGTAGTAAAACTGTACCTCAATTTCAATTCTCCTAGTGGTTTCGATAAGACATCTTATCGGTCACGATCTGGTCAATTTTGGTAGTGACGAGTTATATTGCCATCAAGATATTGCCAATTTTTTTATGATGACGAGATCTAAGGATCTGGGTATCTTTTCATCTAATGACGAGATATTTCGTTCTGATCAATTTCGTTAATCACAGCATATTTCCTCCATCATGTACTGGTCAATTAAATCAATAACGAGACATTTTCCTCCATCAAGTTATGGTCAATTTTATCAAAGACGAGATTTTTCTTCCGTTTAGTTCTGGTCAATTTTGTTTATGATAAGATATATTCCTCCATCAGGTTCTAGTCAATTTAATGAATAACGAGACATTATCCTCCATCAAGTTCTGGTGATCAATTTTGTGAGTGATCAGATTTTTCCTCCGTCACGTTATGGTCAATTTTGTCAATGACGAGGTGTTTCCTCCATCAAGTTTTGATCAATTTTGCTTATGGCAACATATTTCCTACATCAGGTTCTGGTCAATTTAATGAATAACGGGACATTTCCCCCCTCCATCAAATATTAGTCAATTTTGTCAATGGCAAGATATTTCCTCCATCAAGTTCTGATCAATTTTTTTAATGACGACATAATTCCTCCATCAGGTTCTGGTCAATTTTGTCAATGGCAAGATAATTCCTCCATCAAGTTCCGGTCAATTTTTTTAATGACGACATAATTCCTCCATCAGGTTCTGGTCAATTTTGTCAATGGCGAGATATTTCCTCCATCAAGTTCTGATCAATTTTTTTTAATGACGACATAATTCCTCCATCAGGTTCTGGTCAATTTCGTCAATGGCGAGATATTTCCTCCATCAAGTTCTGATCAATTTTTTTAATGACGACATAATTCCTCCATCAGATTCTGGTCAATTTTGTCAATGGCAAGATAATTCCTCCATCAAGTTCCGGTCAAATTTTTCAATGACGACATAATTCCTCCATCAGGTTCTGGTCAATTTTGTCAATGGCGAGATATTTCCTCCATCAAGTTCTGATAAATTTTTTTTAATGACGACATAATTCCTCCATCAGGTTCTGGTCAATTTCGTCAATGGCGAGATATTTCCTCCATCAAGTTCTGATCAATTTTTTTAATGACGACATAATTCCTCCATCAGGTTCTGGTCAATTTTGTCAATGGCGAGATAATTCCTCCATCAAGTTCCGGTCAATTTTTTTAATGACGACATAATTCCTCCATCAGGTTCTGGTCAATTTTGTCAATGGCGAGATATTTCCTCCATCAATTTCAGGTCAATTTTGTTAAGGATGAGATACTTCGCAGAGAAGACCACCAGGAAGGGAAGAAAAGTAAATTTCGCTCAGGGCGAATAGAGCGGGTATCAACTAAGGATGCGAATTCGATGTTCAAAATTAAAACATCGATGTTGATAATACATCGTCCAAAAACCATCAAATTTTCAACATCAGTGTATTTAAACTCCCCCCCCCCATTTCATAAAACTGGTTTAGCATCCTCAAACATTAATGTTCGCCGAGGGGGGGGGGAGGAAAGATTTGATTTGTCATTTGCCGTGTTTATTAACTAAAACATTTTTTAACTGTCAAAATAAAGTAAAAAAATTGACATGGGTACTACTAACTATAGGTAGGTACATAACAATAATTATTGTTACTTATTATTAATTATTTATCAACTTATGAGGGGAAACACAAGAAACTTTATTTTTTATTTACTGCATATAAAAAATATTGGGGCCTATAATCATTTTCCCAATATTTGTTATTTATACAGTTTGTAAAAAAGGAAATCTCTTAACTTCTCCACCTCAAGCCGACTTCTTTTTTCACTAACTATCCCACCAGTTAGGGAAAAAATATTTCTGATTGGACATATGTCGCCATCACTGACAAATACTTAGTTACGCGGTTATTTTTCTTAATTTTTACTAAGGTGCTTTTGTTCATTCAAAAATAAACTATCGCCATCGTAAAAACATCGATGTCAAACAAACATAGGCTTCAATATATCGATGGTAAATAAATCAATGTTTTTTAATACAAAACATCGACATTGATGTCGCATTCCTACTTTTCAGACTATTCACCCTTGGTCACTTTGGTCCAAAAGTATGTTCAATTTACGGATTATAAAAGTTATGCTACTTGGTTATTTTTATAATGGTACTTTTTTCATTCAAAAATTTTTCATAAAAAAAAAAAACTCGACAGCGTAAAAACATCGACAGATTTTAACATCGATGTTTTTTTATAAAACATCGATGTCGCATCCCTAGCATCAACTTCATTTGCCACTGGTCACCAAAAGTTCCGCTCTTCGACTTTGGCGATACCTTCTTCCTGCACACCAGAAAAGCAACCATACTTGTTTTGCTTGTGAAAGGGAGTCACCTGGGGAAAATGTTTCCGTGTTTTCAGTTCCGATGCCGTGCAGGCGGTGGAGGGAAAAAGGGGGGCAGATATGCCCCAAAGCAGATGGCCGGCCAATAGAAAGGCAACGTTTCGCTTTCGCTTTGAGCTCGCGAGGACTGGTTTTGCCTGAAACTGTGTTGCAAAAATAATGTGCCACCCTTGTCGGTCTGTATGGGGGTTATCGCGCCTTTTCCCCGGGAACGACTTCAGGGGGGAGGGGCTCTGGGGTCCTGGACCACCCCCAGGTAGGCTCACCCTATCTAGAAGCGGTAGCTCAGGGAAAACTCAATTTGTAATTCCCGACATTTCAGAGAAAGCCCGGACAACTGAAACTCAATCGTTGGAGAATTAACAAAAAAAAAAACGCTTTTACATAAAAAGTTAGTTTGTCAACAACTTCCAGTTTTAAATCTGGTAACCCTACTCCCATCACGTCCCCATTCTCCACCCCTTGCATTCCCTCTTTACCCCCGAAATTATTTCCTCTCCTTCCAAAGTCCCGAATGGCCGTCTCAAGGTCACTCTTGTTTACTTCAAAGGGGTTCAAATGGTTCCGTCCTGCCGACATTCTTTCTTGTTGACCTTGAGAGCCTTCCTCTCCCTCAAAGTTTAACAATGGAGTATCATATTGAAAGGAATTCCATTTCCTATTCAAGTTCTTACAAACCCACTGGAATAAATCTGAATGCATTTGCCTCTTCTGCATCAGTAAAACTTTACTTGTGTGTGAACATGACGCTGTCTGAATTTGCATAACGTTATTTGTCTTTTTATGAAGTACACACAAATGAACAGTGTAGGTTTAAAACCAAGTCTTAAAACTAAATTTTTCAGGAACCCAATTTCCAAATTTAGACTATGAAGAAAAGTATTTGAACACAGCATGTTTTTCAGAAAAAGCGTTTTATTATTCTATTTAGTATAGGATAGGCCCTCCTTTTGCTTGTATTACAGCTGCAACTAGGGATGCGACATCGATGTCTTCAAAACATCGATGTATTGGAGTCGATGTTTATACTTGTCGATGTTTTTTCGTTGTCGATGTTTTATTTTTAAATGCAAAAAGTACCGTTTTAAAAATAACCAAGAAGCATAACTTTTATAATCAGCAAATTGAACATACTTTTAGACCAAAGTGGCCAAGGGTGAAGGGTCTGAAGAGTAGAGATGCGACATCGATGTCAATGTTTTCAAAACATTGATGTTTTATAAAAAACATCGTTGCCGATGTCGCATCACTAGTAGTGATGCGACATCGATAGCAAAACATCGATGTTCAAAATTAAAACATCCATGTTGATAATACATCGACCAAAAAACATCGATGTTTTTAAAATGCAGTGTATTTAAACTTTTTCCTCCATTTCTTAAAACTGGTTTAGCAACTTGTGATGCTACATCGATGTTGATAATACATCGCTCCCAAACCATCAATGTTTTTAAAATGCAGTGTATTTAAACTTTTTCCTCCATTTCTTAAAACTGGTTTAGCAACTATTGATGCGACATCGACAGCAATACATCGATGTTTTTTTTTAAAACATCAATGTTTAGAAAACATCGACATCGATGTCGCATCCCTACTTTTCAGACCCTTCATTCTTGGTCACTTTGGTCTAAAAGTATGTTCAATTTGCTGATTATGAAAATTATGCTACTTGGTTATTTTAAAAAATTTTATAACCGTACTTTTTTCATTTAAAAATAAAACATCGACAACGTAAAAACATCGACACGTATAAACATCGATGTTACCAAAACATCGACCCCAATACATCGATGTTAAATACATCGATGTTTTTTAAAAAACATCGACATCGATGTCGCATCCCTAATCACTAGTTGCTAAGCCAGTTTTAAGAAATGGGGGGAAAAGTTTAAATACACTGAATTTTAAAAACATAGATGGTTTGGGGGCGATGTATTATCAACATCAATGTTTTAATTTTGAAAATCAAAGTTTCAGAACATCGATGTTTTGCTGTCGATGTAGCATCCCTAGCTGCAACACGTCAAGGCACACTTTCCACAAGTTCTCTCTATGCCTGGGCAGGAACAGTTCGCTATGCCTCTTGCAAGGCTGTGAGAAGAGACTTGTGAAGATGGGTGTGCGTGGCAGTAACGTACTCGTCGCTCCAGATTGTTCCACAAGTGCTCGATCGGAGCTCTGAACAGGCAATTCAAGCAAATTCACCTCATTTTCAGAAAACTAATCCAGCACACGTTTTACTGTATGACATGGAGCTCGATCCTGTTGGAAGAAACAACCCTCATCGCCGTAGTATTGCCATAGTGTAGGCAAGGCCGAACTATCCAGAACATCGAGGTACACGTCTGCGTTCATGGTACCAGGTACATAGAGCAATGGGTCAAACCCTAGTCCTAACCAAGAAAAATAACCCCACACTGAAAAAAAGATGGATCCTCCGAATATCTGCTGTGTCCAAATACTTTTGTCCATATAGTGTATCTCGCAATACGAGGCTTGATTTCTTTTAACTAAAACTTTACTACTAACTAGGGATGCGACATCGATGTCGATGTTTTCAAAACATCAATGTTTCATAAAAACATTGCTGTGTTTACCATCGATTTATTGGAACCAATGTTTGTTTAACATCGATGTTTTTACGTTGTTGATGTTTTACTTTTGAATAAAAAAAAAGCACCATAGTAAAAATTAAGAAAAACAACCGTGCCGTAAGTACTTGTCAGTGATGGCGACATCTGTTCCATCAGAAAGAGTTTCTTCCCTAACCAGTGAAAAAATAATCTGCTTAAAATATCTTCAGAAATATTACGTAAAAAGTCTATACCCTAGATAATATTGTTAAATTTGTTATTTAGTGTTTAAAATCTTGATATTTTGATTGAAATTTGAGTTATCCGGTATGACGTATGAGTAATTTTTGTTAAAATTTCACCCATTTTTCTTGCATTAAAATATTTTTTTCAATGTAAACAAAGTTTTTATAGTATTTTTCTGTGTTTTATGTTATGTTTCAATTTAAAACGTAGTTCTGAAAAAGAAAAATTAATAATTAAAAAAAAAAAACGTATGAGTAATTTTTGTTAAAATTTCATCCATTTTTCTTGCATAAAAATATTTTTTTTCAATGTAAACAAAGTTTTTGTAGTATTTTTCTGTGTTTTATGTTATGCTTCAATTTAAAACGTAGTTCTGAAAAAGAAAAATTAATAATTAAAAAAAAACACCTCCGAAGGTGTACTGATACCTTAAGGTGGAGAAAGTTAACAAACTTCTTTTTTTACAAGCTGTAAATAACAAATATATTGGGGCCTATAATGATTATTGCTCCCAATATATTTTATTTACAGTAAATAAAAAATAAGTTTGTATTGTTTTCACCATAAGTTGATAAATAATTAATAATAAATAACAATAATTATTGTTATGTACCAAGCTAATTATACTTATAGTGAGTAGTACCTATGTCAAATTCTTGTAAATATAATTTTCTTTTATATCATTCATTCCCCGGCGAACTGAAGTGGTCTAATGTCTGAGGTGGCTACACCAGTTTAAAGAAATGAGGAAAAAATTTAAATACACTAAATTTTAAAAACATCGATGTTTTTTGGGCGATATATTATCAACATCGATGTTTTAATTTTGAACATCGATGTCGCATCCCTACTACTAACCACACCTAATACTGTCAGTGTCGCCATGACTTGGTTTGCCCACTGTGGTTGCAATCTGCAAGTTGTAGACCACGCAGGTTGTTTCCTCATTGGGTATATTCCCTCTTCTGTAACAGTTAAACTTTCCTTGTGTGTGTAGGGTCCATAACTTGATGCTGTCTGTCTAAATGTTCTGAGTAACTGTTCTCATTAAAACACATGGGGGGGGATCTTAATTGTTCAAACACTAGCGAACTGAAGCAAACGGACGTATATAGAAAAATATGTCAATCAATTAGGATTCATTCGCCACGTTTCAGTATAAAAATGCTTTTTTTCGTGCTATGGATCTGTGAAATATTGTAGCCCCAAGGAAGAAATGCTTCAACAATGTCAGTGCAGTAAGTAATGGGAGTTCAGAAGAAAATGAACGCAAAAGTAAGTATAGTGCGTAAATGGGAGGCAATTGGTTGGTTACGTTTTATAGAAGAAAGGCCATATTTGACCACGTTCTGTGTGCCGAACACAACATACAACATCTAATATAAGACATACACAAAAGAAAGTTTTCCTAACACAGTTGGTCATCTGTCCGTGGTTCATAATAACGTGGTGTTATCCTCGGACCTTTCCTTTAGGGCAGTGTTTCCCAAAGTGTGGTACGCGTATTCCCAGGGGTACGGGAAGAGTTTGGTGGGGATATGCACTGCACTGTGCTTACACACACACTGCTGCACAGCTTTGACAATAACTTCAATGTTTTCTTAATGATAGATTTGAGTTTAGATATTGTTTACATGACTGGAAATGGCTTTGTAAACTAGCATACTTAGCAGATATACTCTCTGTTTTAAATTGACTCAACTTATCGTTACAGGGCAAAGAAATTTCATTGCTTCACGTTCAAGATAAAGTGAACGTTGCCATCGCAAAACTAAAGTTATAGCAAAAGAGAGTTGGTAATGGAGAAGTAGACTCGTTTCCCTCTCTTCATGAGTTTTTACAAGTTCGACTACTAAAATTGATGCTGATACTCTGAAATACATAACACAGCATTTGGAGAATTTGCAAGTGAGATTGAAAAACTATTTCCTTGATTTTACCAAAAATATTGAATGGATAGGATATCCGTTTAACATTAACACAACATCCATGCCAGAAGATTTGTCGCATGCGGAAGAAGAGCAATTGTTAGAATTGGCTTCAGACGGATTCTTGAAAAATAAACATAAGGAGAGTACTTTAATATCATTCTGGTTACAAATGCAACCTGTGTATATGGTTTTAACCGAAAAAGTTCTAAAATGCATCTTGCCTTTTCCAACTTCATATTTACGTGAAGTTGCTTTTTCAACTTTTGTAGACATTAAGTCGAAAAAAAGGAACAGGACGTGGAACCACATCTTAGATAAAAATTAACAACCAGGGAACCAAATTATGACGATCTGTTATCTCAGTACAAACAATTTCATCCTTCTCATTGATCCAAATATAAACGTTATTTATGATATAACTTTTATTTATATTTTATTATGAATACTTTTATTTATTTTTGTTATTATTTTGTATATGTCACAAAAAAAGAAGAAAAAATACATTTTGATTGTTATTAAAATACATCCATTTTTTCAACGAGGGGTACTCAGTGTTACGAAAATTATAGAAGGGGTACACATATGTCAAAAGTTTGGGAAACACTGCTTTAGGGGATTGATCCCGGACAGTCAATAGCCCATTGTGTTGCTCTAGTACGACGTTAATTAAACATTACCATTACCTAACACACAGTAATTTTGGTAATTAACGTAGTAACTAGAGCAACACAACGGGCTATTGACGATGGTCCGGGATCAATCCTCAAAGGGAAAGGTCCGAGGACAACACCACGGTCAGATGACAAGGCAACACCTGTGCTGCCACCCCACTCTCCAAACTTCCACACCTACCCAACGACTTTCGGCCACGACAAATTAAAGGTACACCAGCCGCCTCTTCACCATACGCTTACAAACATCCATACACTGACCCGGATTCGAACTAGGAACCTTCCGATCTAGAGGCCTTAACCACCAGACCGGTTGGTTGACACTCGCTCATAAAGATGAAAGTATGGATTGATAATTTCGTAATTTTTAATTAGCGTCGTACTAGAGCAACACAACGGGCTATTGACGACGTCTGTGATCAATCCCTTAAGGGAAAGATCCGAGGACAACACCTGTTGGGTTGGCGTGGAAGTTTGGAGAGTGGGGTGCCAGCTCAGGTGTTGCTTCGTCATCTGACCGTGGTTCAAAATTACGAGGTATTGTCCTAGGATCTTTCCCTTAAGGGACTGATCCCGGACTGTCGTCAATAGCCCGTTGTGTTGCTCTAGTACGACGTTAACTAAAAAAATTACCAAATTAATTACCGAGGACAACACCTCGTAATTTTGAACAACGGTCAGATGACGAAGCTACACCTGAGCTGGCATCCTACTCTCCAAACTTCCACACCAACCCAACGTGAGAACTTTCGGACGCGACAGATTTAAGGTGCACCAGCCGTCTCAACACCATACGTTTACAAAAATCTATGCCCGTACCCGGATTCGAACCAGGAACCTTCCGATCTAGAGGCTAACACCTAAAGTATAAATTGAAAGCGTGAAAAGCTTTCGACACAAATGATATTTAAAAATAAAAGATAATACTTAAAATCCTTAAAATAGATGCTAAACAATAGTTTAAAAGATGACTGACAAAATGGAATTTAAGAACCCTTTCTACGTAAAATATTATAAGGCTGGTATGTATCTTAATTTTAACGTCGCACTGGAGCAACACAAAGGGCCGAAGGGGAAGCTCCAAGGACAACACCACGTACTTTTGAACCGTAATATATTAAAACATTTAGAGGTAAAGTTTAAAAAATGTGGATGTAGTTTACCCCCATCCTCGAGAAATGCTAAGATGCATGATATAGTAAATATACATTAAAAATAACAACTGCAGACATTATAAAATTCCAGAATTTTTGCCGCAGTATGGAAATATTTTTAGTGGCCTCTTTTAGAAACTCAGTTTACTTTGTATATGTGCACAGATATGAGAGATAATTGAATTTTTATTATGATATTATGCATAAGATTTGAAATAAGCATTTATTCGGCACAATCAAGATAAATGTTCACAAAAAGTCATGTTGTTTTACAAGAGGACTGTGTAGTAAAATTACAAATAAAGCTAACAGATAAAATAATGTTTAAACCAAAATCATAAATAACATATCTGATTAATGATTTATAAAATACTATTTCAGGGAAAGTAAACATAAAAACTCTTCAGATCTTTATAAGGTCGAAGAACAAAAAATATAGTTTCAAAAATATTTTGCAAGTACCCATATCTTTCAAAAGTCGGTTAACAAGAGTACCGGCATTACAAGTGATGTTTGAATCCAATATAGAAAAAAAATCTGGCAACGCATATTATAGAAAAATATTTGACTACTAATGTGTTAAAAAATTTTGTTTACATGCACAAAAAAATAACACAAATAAAATAAAAAAATAACAGAGATACGAACACTTTTGAAAGATGATAAAAAAAATTCAGTTCAATATTAATATACATCACACAACCTGATATAATTTGCACAAATGCTTGCTTATAGAAAACAGATGGGAATCTCAAAATATTTATTTTTATTTACAAAGATCACACGCAGGAGAAAAAAATATAGTATACAGCACTTTTTTGTAGCGTGTTTCCTCACAAATGTTCATTAACAATAGTTATACACTTGAAATTTTTTTGCCAATGCTAAATACTTGAATCTCACGCAAGTAATGAAAAATTAATAGTAGTGCGGAACACGATAGACAAAGGACGGATTAAAAAATTATTCACTTTGGAATCAATTCCAGAATCCAAACCTGCTTATAAATTTATTGATTGGAATCTATTGCATCAAAAACAAAAAATCGGAAGAAACTTATTCTGTTTTGGAATAATAAGAAGTATCATACTTTCATCTGTGTTAAACACCTTTATCTTTTCCGTAATCGAAGTTCAGGGCACAGAAAGTGTTTCAATACAAAACGCAGCCACTGTTTTCACATGAAGGTGTTGCTGGCGAGTTCTCTCTTCACTTTCTAGCAGGCATCCGTACAGTGAGACAATCATATTGGGAAAGAGAATAACCCAAAAGCAGACTTCCACTTTTGCATAACTTGCAACCTGAAAAAGAAGATTATTAGTTCAGCAAATTAACCACAGAAATGGGAAAGAAAATATTCTCCTCTGGTTATTTTCTTGTCCAGTACATTTGCTTTACTACATACGCTGGATGACTAAGAGACAAATATAACGAACACTTGTTCACAAGACCTACGCGTGCAAATGCGGGCCTGGTGTTGTATTCTAGCACAGTACTTTGAGATTCAAACTATTCATCAACTGAGATTCACGATTTATACATTTGCTCACTAAATTTCACAAAGTTCTGCTTGAGGTATTTTGTGTGCCTGTATCCTTGAATATCAACCTTTAATAGTTCCAAACACAAAGTCGATCTTTTACCAAAGTTGTCTCGGGGAAAGGAATACGGTGCTAAAATACGAAGCGCTAGATTTTCACACGACAGTACTGTTCGCGGGGTATTTTACTTCACTCATCCAGCATATGTAAAGAGACGACGCACAAGAAATGACAGAGATGAATGACACAAGAGCAGTTGACGTCCTACCACTAAGCAAAACCTGAAATCCGAAAAAGAAGAATGATATTCAACATTTACAACTCAATTCGGACTAGTTCTGGAAATTAAACACTAACACATTTTTCATAGTTTGATACGTTGTAAAATAACGTTGCACGGGTAATGGTAATTTTTATTACCGTCATACTAGAGCAACACAACGGGCTATTAATGTTGCACTGGACCAACACAACAAGATAATGACAACGGTCCGGTATCAATCCCTAAAGCTTCGATTTCCTAAGAAAGCGTAGCCGTGATCTAGCGGCCGTGATGTATCGGTGGGTGACGTCACTAAAACGTTGTTTATGCTAACACAAAGTGTTGGTTTCCTAGAGAGCGTTGTTTGTCAGCGTAACGAAAATGATCGGAGCCGCCATTTCCATGACTGTCGTCATAGCGGTCTCAAACAGTTGGAGAACGTTTTTTCTCTTGTAACGGCCAGATTTCATTTCCTGCTCCAAGCGATTCGAGCCAAGAGGAGCAATATAAATAAACATTTTTGACTGCCATTGAATAATTCGTTTTTGTAAAATCGGGATCGTTAAACACAGAATAAAAATTTCAACGGATTCGAAATCTGTGGAAAATTTAACACCAGATCGATACCTTAAATGTGATTTTCTTTGAATAAATAATTAATTATTTAATACATAATTAAATAATCAAATGGTAAATAATTGAATAATAAAACTGTTTTTGATGTCGATCTGGCGTAGAAATTTACGCTGATTTGAAATATGTTGACATTTTCACTCTACCTTCAACGATCCCGAAGTTAGGAATTTTGAACTAGAGAATAAAAATCCACTTTGTTTTGTTTCTCGAATAAAATAAACCACGACAGCCGTCTGTGTTGCCCATTCTCCAACGTATTCTGTCCGCCTAAGTTGACACCTTGGATTTTTGTTTAGACGGCCGTCTAGTTATGCCCGCGGCATCATGACGTATCACGGCTGTTAGATAACGGCTCCACTTTCTTAGGAAACCAAAGCTTTAGGGAAAGATCCGATGCTCAATAGTTACTCCTCCAGCACACTACTGGTATAGTGGCAAGCGGCAGGGTGGAGCTATTGCTTTAGCGGGCAAAAGTCTCCCAAGTGGTCCCTTGAGGTGCCTTAAATTTGATCAGGGCAATTAGACATTCCCCATTTGTGGACATTGCAACATCAATCAATCCACCTCTGATCATTTTCTGTCCTGCTTGGGGCTTTGAAAGGGGTATTTAACGCAGAATCCCTCCTAGTCGTGGACGTTTTGAGTGTTTTTGGTCTCATGGATCTGGTCTAGCCAAAGATTAGTAACAATAACATCAAGATTCGATGCAACAGCACGTAATTTCCAGACAGCATTTGAACTAATCATCTTCTCTCCAAATCGCCACAACACGCCAGTGTGAGGACAAAGAGCCCACGACAAATTTAACGCAAACCAGCCCTCTTTGTACACGGCGGTCTTTGGTTGGATTTGAACTTGCAACCCTCCGGTTGCTAATCCGTTACTCTTCCAATCAGGCTACTGTGGCCCCAGGCATCTTAAGGTTGTTGGGTCTTGAGACACAAGTACAACAATTGGCCGTTGCGCCAAACACAGAGACAAACATATGCTAATGGATATACGCACACAAGGAAACTTTTATTGACATAAACGATAGAAATATACCTAGGCTAAGTTTCAAGAATCGAACTTAAATCACCCGACAACTCAATGGTTGCTGGAGCATTAGGCAGTCATTGAGCCACAATGGCCTCCTGGCTCTTTTAGATGGTAATTTTTAATTAACGTTGTACTAGAGCAACACAACAGGCTATTGACGATGGTCAGTAATATATACACTAAAAGTAAGATACAGGGACAACACCACGTAATTTTGAACCGCGGTCAGATGAAGGGGCAAAACCTGAGCTGGCACCCCACTCTCCAAACTCCACCAACCTAACGTGAGGACTTTCGGCCACGACAGATTTAAGGTGCACTTACACCATACACTGAAAAACATCAATGTTCTGAGTCGGATTCGAACCAGGAACTTTGCGATCCAGAGGACCGTAAGAGCACACTGGCCGAAAGTCCTCCCGTTGCATTGGTGTGGAAGTTCGGAGAGTGGGGTGCCAGCTCAAGTGTTGCCTCGTCATCTGGCCGTGGTTCAAAATTATGTGGTGTTGTCCTCGAATCTTTCTCTTAGGGGATTGATCCCGGACCGTCGACAATAGCCTGTTGTGTTGCTCTAGTAGAATGTAAATTAAAAATTACCATTACCTTAATCATAATTTTTTGAATATTCGACAATAGTTTTTTGTTTTTAATTCATTTTCTCACTATATTAAAAAAAGGTTACTGCTGCCGCAGGATTGAAAATTCGCTTTTATCGCTCGATTCTTAGACTGTTTTCCGAGAAAGTAGGGATCAGAAAATTACGAATTTAACATGGTTTGTTCAAAATTGTACAAGGCACAAGATGGAGAAGATTTTTTTTCTGATGCGGCTATTAGTTAAGTGTCAAAGTCGAGAAAATCAAAATTTCTAACGCGAGTGAGTAAAATACGTACAAATTTTCTGTCTTCAGCCGTGAGGTTTTTAGAGTACCTCTAAACGTGAATTTTTGCAGCTTGTCTAGTTTTTTTAGAAATTTCAACTTGGTTCCTGGTAATATTCTTGATTATGGGATCGGAACATTTTAATTACTTTTTTGTTAAAACTGTCATATCTCTAGCGTATTACTACTAGTTTTTATATTTGAAAACATCACAGGAAACCTTAGAATTAACTCTTTCTTATGGTACAATTATTTTTCAAGTTGCTTAATAATTAAATTTGTTGCGATTGAAAATTAATCTCTCAAATTTCGGATTAGCTTAATACTATTATTTTTTTAATTTGTAAATACCACGTGAAAGCTTAGAATGCACTCTTTCTTATGGTATAATTATTTTTTAAATTGGTTCAAAAATAAATTCGATGCAAGGAAAAGTTTGTTTTCGCAATTTTCAAATTTTTTATCCCGGAGATGAAACATTAGATCTTTTTAGCTGGCCTTGGGGGTGAAACTCGCTGTGACGTCATGACCCAGAAAGACGCTTGCGAAAGGATTGTTGGTTTGTGAAGCTAACCAAATGGGATTGCATAGCAATCACCCGGTGTTGGCGACCATAAGCGAGCAAGTGCCTTCTAGTTTCCCAAAAAAAGTGTAACTTTTTCATTGAAGCACTTGTGCATCAATGTAGAACACTTCGACGGGAATGTGGTAATGGTAATTTTAATTAACGTCGTACTAGAGCAACACAACGGGCTATTGACGGCGGTCAGTTATCAATCCCTTAAGGGAAAGATCCGAGGACAACACCTCGTAATTTTGAACCACGGTCAGATGACGAAGCAACACCTGAGCTGGTACCCCACTCTCCAAACTTCCACACCAACCCAACGTGAGGACTTTCGGTCACGACAGATTTAAGGTGAACCAGCCTACGCTTACAAACATCCATTCCCGAACCCGGATTCAAACCAGGAACTTTCCGATCTAGAGGCTAACACCTTAACCACTATACCGGTTGGTCAGCGACTGGAATATGGAGTTTCTTATTGCGTTAATTTTCAATCTTTAGAAGGGGCCGTGACAGCCCAGTTGGAAAGACAAGGGATGGTTGCAACTTCGAAACTAGGTTTAGCCATGCCGTGTACACTTGGACTGGGTGCACGTTAAATCTCTCGCTGCCGCAAATGCCTCATGTTGGCTCGTTGTGGAAGTTTGGAGAGTGGGGTGCCAGCTCAGAGATTTGTTCTCGTCATCTGTCCGTGGTTCTAAATGAAGAGGCGTAGTCCTTGGATATTTCTTGGTGTTGTCTTGGAAATATCTTCCCTTTCAGTTCGAGAGTAATCCCTGACCGTCGCCAATAGCCGGTTGTTGCTCCAGTGCGACGGTAATTTTTATTTCCTATCTACCTATTTAATATTTATAAACATATTTCTTAATAACAGAATGTTCATGATGCCGAATTCATTTTCAAAGGGAAATTGGATTTCTTATTAAATTGTAAACAGCTAATGGTCGTTTATTGCAGTCAAACTGGGGGAAATAGTTTGGTCTTCTGAAGGATAATGTAAGGTAAGAGAAGTAACCTGATAAGCTCTTTATCTCGCCATTATCAAAAAATAGATAATACCATGATGACGTGATATATCTTCAGGTGTTAGAAAAATTGGCAAAACATTTCATGGATAATATAACTCGTCAAAACCACTAGTATAGTTGAGAGTAAGTGTAAAAACGTGAAAAATAAGTTAATTTGTATTAAATTGGAACCAACTAAACACTACTATGGAGAATTCTAAGGCCCTGTCGAGTAGTTTTTTCTGTGGTAAACACAGGAACTGTCATTTAAATATATAATACTGCATATTATTGGATTGTGATATATTATGCCAGTTTTTAATGGTTTTATAATTTAGCTCAAGCCGGCAATTGTAAAGAGGTAAGGTAAGGTAATTTTTATTAACGTCGTACTAGAGCAACACAACGAGCTATTGACGACGGTGCGGGATCAATCCCTAAGGGAAAGGTCCGGGGACAATACAACGTAATTTTGAACCACGGTAAGATGACAAGGCAACACTTGAGCTGGCACTCCAGTCTTCAAACTCGGGGGGGGGCTCTACACCATACGCTTACAAATATCCATGCACTGACCCGGATTCGAACCAGGAACTTACCGATTTAGAGACTTAACCACCAGATCGGTTGGTCAACAAAATGACATGAAGTATGATTAGACTGGCTATGTGTGAGCGAAAGACTGGACAACCGGCTTCGGTAATTTCACCATTATGTAGGAAACTCACACCGTCTAAGATTTTAGAGGCAAAGTTGATTGCGATTTTACCGTTGATATGGATAACAGATTGTGTGTGTGTGCGGGCTTGAATAAAAAGAATACCCTTTGAAGTTATCAAAATGTAGGATCAAATAAAAAAAATATCAGAGCCCTTTTCAATATTATTAAGTTTAATGTAGTTAACTCTCTTGATGGTTGTCTTCTACAAGGCATCCCGTCATTAGCAAAACTGACCCTATCTTAATAGACGAGATCTCGTTATTACATTGTATTGTATTGTATTGAATTGAATTATCGGGTGTTTTATGGTTTCATCAACAGAAGTAACCTCAAAGGTTTTTATCTCGTTATAATCGAGAGACTATATCACGATGACGAGATATCTCTTCAGGTGTTAGCAAATTTGGTCAAATATTTTAAGGATAATATATCTAGTCGAAACTACTAGTATGGTTGAGAGTAAGTGGGTAAAAACGTGAAAAATAAATTAATTTGTATTAAATTGAAACCCACTAAACATATATTTTTGTGTCTAAAAAAGATGACTTTGTGTAATTGCTACAAAATTGTTAGTTTCTTCAAATCGGCATTTCTGACTTTTTCTCCTTTTTTTAGTAAACCGTTTTTTGTTAAAATCGTTAAATCCAAAAATGAAATCAAAAGAACTTACCCCTTCAGAACTGGTTCATAACAGCAAGTTATTAACAATTTCTTTGCTTGACGGGTATTTGTCTGATATATTTGCTTGTCTCTTGTATCTCATAAATTGAAGAGTCTCATGCGATATCTGAGGGTGTTGTATGGCGAAATCTTGCCATTTGTTCGAAAGTAGTACGTTCTCCATGTCATCACAGAGAAGTTCAAACGCACTGGCTTTGATTTCATCCTCCCTGTAAGCCACAATCAAAGCCTCATACACGTTCTTCATCGTCATATTGTCCTTCAGAGAGCACAAGCACTTTTTCTTCAGAGCTGGTAGTTGTAATTTATCAGCCGTCATATAAAGTTTCTTTGCGAGTTCGAAATCCAAATCATCCACTTCGTCCAAATAGAAGTACTTTAGAAGCTCCTTAAACGTGTCCTTTTCAATGTTCCTAATGACCAGGATGTTCGGTCCTGCAATGTTAATGTCAGTTACTCCGCTGTCGATCATGGCGAAGTAATAGTCCACATCTAGAGTCTCTGTTGTGGTTGGGCTAGTCTCGACCAATACTTTGCCACGATGCAAATAATCGGATTTGGGTCGACGTTTTATATCTTGTTCAAAGTCTGCCACCTCAGTCTGTATAGCGCGATGAATGACATTCTGAGTTTCAGACTGTTTTCCATTCACCATAGTTATGTCTTCAGACGGCTTCAAGTCACATTCCTCAGTATTCACCAATGTACCGTGAGTATCCACATCCATTACCTCCGGTCCACAATCCACGACATCTTGCTTCATACAGTCTTCAACGCCATCTTCAGTGCCAGACTTCTTTCCCTCCTCCTCGGCCAGTTTCGAATTCGTATCATCTGACCGGTTCGAAACATCGAAATCGTCCACCTCCATATGCTCGGAACCATCCTGACCTTTATTCGGCGAGTCTGAGGATCCATCCTTCAATGTGACGCACTTCCACACTTCTAGTTTCCTCCTCTCCTCTCTGAGTTGCAGCTGTGTCATATTCCGGATCACCGTCTCGAATTCACGACATCTAGCCGAAAGCATCCACCGCTGAGTGGGGAATGTCAAATCCCCAACGGTGATCAACAAGTCCCAAAACATTGTCTCTCGGTACAAAGATTCCAAATCCCGCATGAGACCTTTCGGAGTGGGTTTTTGAACGGGGTGTCCCCACTCGCAGTTTTGGTAGGTGATGTAGCCATCAGCAACAGTTAAGTCGCACTGGAGAGTGAGGATATCATCAGGAAAGAAGCACTCCTTCTTTTCGCGAATCTTGTCCAATTCAACCCTCAACGGGTGCAGCCACATTTCGTCTTTTGCGCTGAAGATGTGTTCCCCTTCGGTCAAATACCACTGCTTATTCTCCTCGTCCACAACGCTCATTCGGATCTTGAGGTAGAAGGACTTGGGCACGTCCAGCAGCTTCCTCACGTCGATTCCGAGGGCGTCATGACCATTCGGTCGAACGGATTCAGGCGGGTTGATTGCGTTCAGCGGCGTCAGATACGCGCTCAGCTCAAAGAGATCTTGCGTCATGGACGGGACTATCTTCTTCGCCTTTTCGTGGTCCTTGGGAATCCAAGGGAATTCCCAAGAGAACGACGTCCTCTGGATCGCCACCGTCGATCGCGCCGTGCAGAAGGTGCCCCTCACCTTCTCCGGTGGGTTTCGCCACATGTCGCATCGAAGAGTCAACGTGTTTCCGGGTAAATAACGGGCCTTGTCGGACAATACCTTCACCCGTTCGACAAATCTAATGCACTCTTTGTAGTGGCCTTTCTTGAAAACATTCAAGTACTTCACCTTGAAATCTTCCATGCCGTCGGAAGCTACGATGGAAAACTCATAACCCACGTCAACATCCCTCGGTCCTTCATCGGAGTCCAACCTCTTGAGGGTGACTGAGATATATCGCTCCGTCTCATCTCTGGGATAGCACCTCAGACAAAATTTGGAGTTCCTGAACAAATCCAGCATAAAATTCGGGCTGTTTATCCTATCTGGTTCGGTATCTTCCAGAAGCATTGGATATATAGGTCCACACGGGAACGTGGTGAAGTTTTCTATCTTCCAGTCCAACCTGAATGTTCTCCCGCGCTTCATGGCAGCCTTTGGAGGATGTGTTTAAATCCCTGTTCGATCTGTTCCTTCAGAAACCAAAACCATCAGTCTCTTGTGAAGCGTCGCTTATTCTCCCGTCTGAAGAGGATTTTCGAACGAGGGGGTTTGAAACGACGGGTTGCGGGGCGGACTCCGGCAGCTGGATTCAGGACTCCCGTCGCAGGTACCTCGGACAGTTTACCACATTTGGCTCCTTCTCACAAAGCAGGGGTTTATCGGATCGGTTTCGTCACACTTTGAATTCTTTACACACAAAGCGAATCAATCTTTCGCTCGTGGGCAGGGAAGCGTCATCACACCCCACAGCGGTTCTAACTTTTTTTTTTATCCACGGCGCAGTAGTATAATTCCACGGCACTCCAAAACATACTTTATTCCCACTATCTGACATAAACAGGCACGTTGGGTTGGCGTGGAAGTTTGGAGAGTGGGGTGCCAGCTCAGGTGTTGCTTCGTCATCTGACCGTGGTTCAAAATTACGAGGTGTTGTCCTCGGATCTTTCCCTCAAGGGACTGATCCCGGACCGTCGTCAATAGCCCGTTGTGTTGCTCTAGTACGACGTTAACTAAAAAATTACCAATTACCAATTCTGACATAAACAGGAGTAATTTTGCTTGATTTACAAAACAAGTAGCTGTAATTACCAATCTCATTTTCGCTATAACTGGAATTTAATACTCTTTTTGAAAACAAAATTGATTTACACTTTAAATTAAAACAAATCGTCAAGATTTTACATCTAGCATTTCATGAAATCGAACCCAAACGCATTGGATAGGATGTCTGGGTTTTATGGCGCATGGTCCAAATATGGATAAAATAAAGCAATAAAAATGCAAGATTGGAAGAAAAAAGCAAAAAGCACAAGTTTACTTTACACATATAATTTGATATAAATACTTATCAGACACAATCAAGATCAATGTCTACGAAAAATATAGGCCTTGATTCAACCCGAAGTGCTCGGGAGCATTTGAGTGTTTAAAACTGTGACGTACGACGCAGAACAAACGAAGTCTTTGCAGAACAATTTTTCCTTAATTTTATTAAAATTTGTAACGATTTTTTTTCAACCATAAGTTACGATGTTCTGCAGTGCAAAGCACGCTCCTTACCACACTTTTTTTAACTCTAGCTAAGGTAATTGTTAATTGGTAATTTTTGTTAGCGTCGTACTAGAGCAACACAACGGGCTATTGACGACGGTCCGGGATCAGTCCCTTAAGGGAAAGATTCGATGACAACACCTCGTAATTTTGAACCACGGTCAGATGACGAAGCAACACCTGAGCTGGCACCCCACTCTCCAAACTTCCACGCCAACCCAACGTGAGGACTTTCGGCCACGACAGATTTAAGGTGCACCAGCCGCCTCTACACCATACGTTTACAAACATCCATGCCCGAACCCGGATTCGAACCAGGAAACTTCCGATCTAGAGGCTAACACCTTAACCACTATACCGGTTGGTCGGCCTCTAGCTAAGGAACAACCTCACTACTACGCCCAAATTACCACAAACACTTAAAAATAACGCATCTTCTATATCAATAACAAAATATTTAACTTCAAAAGTTATTGACAGAATTGTAAATTCTGAAAGTATGCCTTGGTTTAAAATGAATAAAATAATTAATTTTGATGTTCTTTTATAAATAAGTAACACACATATTTAGCCGATAATTGTGTTTTATGTTATTATTTTTATTTTACAGCAGTTTTCAAAATTCGGACAAAATGCCTATAGAAAAATTGCTTTTGCTTGGAGTTGTTTTGCAGAACAATGAAATAATTCTGCACATCGGCCGAAGAGAAAATTATATCGTCTTAATTAGTTATAAACTATTTCAGGAAAAGACGCATAAATGCTTTTCAAATTTACTTTTCTAGGGGGCTCCGAATCGTCAGGATTTGCGACCGCGAAAAAAAAAACCAGACAAACACTTCCTTTTATAATATTAGAGATAATTTACACAGTTTGACTTGAAATTATTTTTGCATGTATTAAATGCTTACATTTCACGCAGCAAATGAAAAATTAATAGCATTGTGGAACATAACAGTTATAGAACATTTAAAGTAAGAAATTCTTCACTTTTGAATTGGTTTCCTGAATCCAATCCTGGTTATTAATCTAAATATTTGAATCTCACGAATTGTAATAGAACATTTAAAGTAAGAAATTCTTCACTTTTGAATTGGTTTCCAGAATCTAATCCTGTTTTTAATCTAAATATTTGAATCTCACGAATTGTAATAGAACATTTAAAGTAAGAAATTCTTCACTTTTGAATTGGTTTCCTGAATCCAATCCTGTTTTTAATCTAAATATTTGAATCTCACGAATTGTAATAGAACATTTAAAATAAGAAATTCTTCACTTTTGAATTGGTTTCCTGAATCCAATCCTGTTTTTAATCTAAATATTTGAATCTCACGAATTGTAATAGAACATTTAAAGTAAGAAATTCTTCACTTTTGAATTGGTTTCCTGAATCCAATCCTGGTTATTAATCTAAATACTTGAATCACACGCAGCTAATAAAATATTAATAGCATTACGTACTATAATAGTAATCGGACCTTCAAATACAAAAATATTCCCTTTTTGTATCAGTTTCCAGAAGGCCAAAGACCCGGTTGGAAGAGCTTCGGATTAGCAACCGGAGAGATGGGATTTCGAATCCAGTCAAAGACCGTCGTTAATCCGTCCTGGTCTCAAATGTCCTCATTATTGGCGTGGTTTGGAAGTTTGGAGAGTGGGGTGCCAGCTTAGGTGCTGAATCGTCATCTGACCGTGGTTCAAAATTACGTGGTGTTGTCCTAGGGATTCATACATGATACAATAAATGGCATTTCTGCTTGTAAGGTCACTCATAGTATCATGTAAGATATCATCAGAACGGTTACATTAAAGGTTTTGAACATAAAAAAAGCAGTTCATCATTTCCCCTTAAAAAATTTGTCATTATGTAGTATATTATTAAAACGTTTATACGTTTTTCTATAAGTAAGCACTCTTTCATCTCGATTGGACATACAGGTCAAAATACAGAGGTGTTTAAGAGTACTGAAAACGCGCACTTCTATTTGTTTCGAATATTTTTTGACTATGAGCCCCATATTTACATACATAACCTTTAACATACTATATTTAAAAAAAAAAAAAAGGAATCACTTTTTTGTAATTGTAGGTCAAAGATGACTCCGAGTGTTCTGAAAATCAGAAAGATCACTCATAGTATCATATAATATACTGGCATTACCCACACAGCGATGCCCGTGACAAAATTATGCTAGTCGACCTCACCGATTCCGACAAAACGAAACTATAAACAGTAATAACCAAACAATTGTATAAACGATAAAAATTAAATATACTTTCAAAAAGTATTAAGGCTAAAGAAAAAAGCACGAAACAATAAAATTGCAGAAATGATACGAATTCAAAAAGTTATGCTTTTGAAAGTCAAACTCGCTGTGTTTCCGACAAAACCAAATAAAACAGCGATAAACAAAAAATTGTATAAATATCAAAAATCCAATATTGCTATACTTTCAAAAAGTCTCAAAGGAGACAAAAAAGCAAGAAACCATACAGCCTGATGCGACTGCACTGTACTGTGACCTCCAATCAAACAGAACGTTGATTCTTTCAATTTACAAAAAAATTTCAGAAGAAAGAAAATTCGTTAAGAAAATGAAAGGGGAAAAAAAAAATAAAAGAACCAATGAAATCAAAGTAAAATAAATTGCACCGTGGTAGATAGTAGAAGAACCGCGCGGGGAAAAAAGAAGAAAATTGCACTTTGACTGTCATTGGACCAGTGACGTCATGTGGAAAGTTAGCGCGTGTCCAAAAAAGAAGCAGTGGGTAATTGGTAATTTTTAGTTAACGTCGTACTAGAGCAACACAACGGACTATTGACGACGGTCCGGGATCAGTCCCTTAAGGGAAAGATCCGAGGACAACACCTCGTAATTTTGAACCACGGTCAGATGACGAAGCAACACCTGAGCTGGCACCCCACTCTCCAAACTTCCACGCCAACCCAACGTGAGGACTTTCGGCCACGACAGATTTAAGGTGCACCAGCCGCCTCTACACCATACGTTTACAAACATCCATGCCCGGACCCGGATTCGAACCAGGAACCTTCCGATCTAGAGGTTAACACCTTAACCACTATACCGGTTGGTCGGCAAGAAGCAGTGGGAGAAAAACCAAATTAATTAATTAAAAATGTAATAAATTAAAATTTTAAATTCTGGCTTCGAGGTGCATTCAGTCAACTTTAGGTAATTGGTAATTTTAGTTAACGTCGTACTAGAGCAACGCAACGGGCTATTGACGACGGTCCGGGATCAGTCCCTTAAGGGAAAGATCCGAGGACAACACCTCGTAATTTTGAACCACGGTCAGATGACGAAGCAACACCTGAGCTGGCACCCCACTCTCCAAACTTCCACGCCAACCCAACGTGAGGACTTTCGGCCACGACAGATTTAAGGTGCACCAGCCGCCTCTACACCATACGTTTACAAACATCCATGCCCGGACCCGGATTCGAACCAGGAACCTTCCGATCTAGAGGCTAACACCTTAACCACTATACCGGTTGGTCGGCAGTCAGTCAACTTTAGGAACCTGTGTGCTAAACTTAATAGCTGAAAGTGCTATAGATTCGTCTGAACACCTTAGACCCACACACAACACTTATGACAGTACAGATGTGTGACACAATGACCATAATTCAGCAAAAGAATAGCTGAATTCAAATTATTAAGATGAATTTAATGAGCCAAATTGAAACTGTGTACAGAAGCTAGATTTATTAACATGGTTTTCCACCGTCTTATGATCGAACAATTATTCACATATTTACAATCTTTCATCTTCAGCTCCCAGTTCTCGTCTTCTGTTGATTTTTGCGGAAAACTGTGCAATTACTGAATGAGTCAAGCGTGAGTGTTTCCGAGCACGCTGGGCGTCACCATGTCCAGACACAGACGTTCAATTGGCGACGAGGGATATTCGATATTCCACACAAACACTATCTAGCCATTCGTCACCGGACTCCCCATACGATTAACTTAAAGCTAACCCAGAACGACATCAGTATCATGTAGGGCCACCTTTCGCCGCAATGACATCTGCATTCTGCACTCTTCAAGGAAGACTTTCCACCAATTTTGCAAGAATCTTGCTCCATTTATCCTTCAAATTGGTAAACAGCTCATTGGTGTTTTTGGCCTCTCAACCGGCGCTCTAATTCATCCTAAAGGTGTTCCAAGGGGTTGAGATCTGGACTTTGGGCTGGCCAATGAAGTTTTTCCACACCCCTTTCCTCAAACAACGTGTTAATTCCACCTGCTGTATGACACTGAGCATTGTCTTATCGAAACAGGTATGGTCCAATATCAAAATGTTGCCACAATGTCGGTAGCGTAGATGGATGCCGAGGTGTAGAAAACACAGTTCCGGACAATTCTGCGCTACCGACATTGTGGTAACACTTTGGCATTGAACCATACCTGTTTCAGCAGGACAATGCTCCATGTCATGCAGCAGGTGGAATTAACACGTGGTTTGAAAATAGGTGCGGGAAAAATTTCACTGACCAGTCCAAAGTCCAGGTTTTAACCTCTTGGAACACCATTGGGATGAGTTAGAGCGTCGACTGGCAGTCAGACCAACCTGGCCGAAACACAGATGAGCTGTTTGACAATATGAAGAATGAATGGAACAAGAAATCTTCAGAAACGTATCGCAAATTGGTGGAAAGTCTTCCTCGAAGAGTTGCAGTTGCCATTGCGGCGAAAGGTGGCCATACGCGTTACGGATGTCGTGCTGGGTCCACTTTAACTTAATAGTATGGGGGTGTCCAATATCAAATGGCCAGATAGTGTATCATAAGCGAGGTTGTATTTTCCCCCACAAAATAGGACCTCTTTCATCTTGATTTGACAAATAAGTAAAAAAACAGGTGTTCATGGGTACTGATTGCATATCTCAATTTACTTCGAACATTTTTTGATTAAGAACACATGTTGTCACCCTATGAAATTTTTAGGAAGTAAAGTTAAACTGTGTACCTTTAATATATATTTTTTTAGAATTTTTTTTTTTTTTTTTGTAACTGTAGATCAAAGGTCAAATTGAATGACTTTGAATTTTAAGTGTCACTTAAAAGATCATGATACATTATTCGAAAGACTATGTATTCGTTTACAAAATAAGCTCTCAATCAGTTTAATTGGACAATTAAGTGCAGAGGTACAGGAGATTTGATAAGTTTAGAATCATGAAAAATTGTCCAATTTTTCAAACTTAAAAGTAATAAATATAAACAAAAACAAGTTTGAAGCGAAGAAGTTCCAGAATTTCTTAAAAAAAGCTGGGAAACCAATTAGCCAAGTTTTAAAAATATCAGAGGGGGTCAAGTTGAAAATGACCCTTTTATGTGCTGTTTTGCATAGAATGACCTATATTTTGACTGTGATCTACAAAAAAAATTGATTTGCTGTTTTCACTAGCTTCAGCGTATTATCTTCGATGCCATTTTAAATACGAAATCGTTTTGGAAAGATCTTTAGCCCCGACGGTCCTACACCCTGAAATACATCCTTGCAAAAGATGAGTACTTTTATAATATTCCTCTAAATTCAGAACACATATATGCAGTCGTAGGTATGTTTTTTATTACAAACGCCAAACAGGCCTACGAAGTATAAACGTTGTGTTGAGACATATATTGCTGGACATAAGGCATCCTGACACCATCTTTAAAACTCCACGGGGTTTCGACGAGATACTTCGTCGCTCAAGATCTGACCAAAACTTCCAATACTTGACAAGATATCTCGTCCTATTTTGCAAAAACAAGATGGTCAGCAATATCTAATGACGAGATATCTCGTTAATCAAGAAATGGTCAGCCTTTTCTAATGACAAGATATCTCGTTTATGAAGAAATGGTCAGCAATGTCTAATGACGAGATATCTCGTTAATCAAGAAATGGTCAGCTTTTCTAATGACGAGATATCTCGTTTATGAAGAAATGGTCAGCAATATCTAATGACGAGATATCTCGTTAATCAAGAAATGGTCAGCCTTTTCTAATGATGAGATATCTCGTCCATCAAGAAATGGTCAGCTTTTTCTAATGACAAGGTATCTTGTCCATCAAAAGATGATCAGCTTTTTCTAATGACGAGATATCTCGTCCATCAAGAAATGGTCAGCCTTTTCTAATGATGAGATATCTCGTCCATCAAGAAATGGTCAGCTTTTTCTAATGACAAGGTATCTTGTCCATCAAAAGATGATCAGCTTTTTCTAATGACGAGATATCTCGTCCATCAAGAAATGGTTAGCTTTACAGATGGCGAGATGCCTCATCAAGACACTCAATAGGATTAAATATTTCAAGTCAATTACATGGCTATCCCACAGTTCGGGAACGCCCTTGGGTCATAGAGGCCTTTGTGTAAGATCATATGTGCTGTGTTCATAAAATTTGATGAAACCATTTGTAAATGTTTGTATACATTGACAAGAAATAGGATTTTTTTATAACAATTCAAAAAAGAGGGCCGCGGTAGCTGAGTTTGTAGATTTGTAAATAGCAAATCGGTCATGACCTCTAATGTCCTCACGTTGGAGTGGTTTGGAAATTTGGAGAGTGAGGGTGCCAGCCCAAGCGTGACCTCAACATCTGACCGTGTTTCGAAATTACGAGGTGTACTGAGATCTAAGGTTTATAGATCAGTGCTCCCCAACCTTTTCATCGCTGCGGACCGAATCAACGTTTGACAATTTTAACGCGGCCCGCTGGGGGGGGGGCGTTTATTGTTTGTATTTTAGATTGTTTTGATTTAATCATTTTAATTTAATTGTATTTAAACATGCCTTCAAAATAAAATACAGTTACACCAAAAAATGAATATAAGGTGTTTTAACATTTTAACTCACTAGAACGCTAAATCAATGAGAACCCTGAGCTTGTTTCTTTGCAACTACACGGTTTTATCTGGAGGTAAAGGAGACAATGACACCCGAAGTGTGTTGCTTATGTCCAGTTTATTCCGTTGTTTTGTTTTGGTTGCTGTCACTGCTGAAAACCCCACTTCACACAGATAGATTGTAGGAAATGGCAATAAGGATTTAAGTGCAGTGGTGGCAATCTCAGGGTATTCTGCCATGACTTTAATTCAGAACACCGTCAGAGTTGTTGTCTCGAAAGTAGTTTTAAGGCCGCCTTCATTTGCAATTTCCAGCTGCTGTGCTTCTTCTTGCACAGACATGCTAGATTCGCCTGATTTGTTGACAAATGGGTCGCGGATCCATTCCTTACCACTTCGTGGGTCTTTTGTGGTTGGGAAGTAGCGCTCGAACTCTTTTAAAAGCAAATACAGGTGATCGTGCACCAACTGGGAGAATGAATGTTTAGGCTCAGTCTTGCCTAAAATCCCTGCTAATGTCCGAAACATGTACAAAATGCCTCTGTTCACGCGCCGTCCCCACATTTTCAGTTTGGCTTTAAATGCAGCTACTTTTTCTGCCAACTTGAAAACAGCTGTTACATTTGTCAAAATTGGAAAATAGAGACATACAGAATTCAGAAATCATAATTGAAGCTCTAGTAACAGAACAAATTTCAAGTTTTGATTTACCGCCTCCTAATTTGAGTGGACATTTCATAGATAAAAACCGCACAAACGCGAGAGAAATACACCACAGTAAATAAAATGGAAATAATTTAATGTTCCTTGGGCGGCCCGGTGCCATTTGATCCACGGACCGGTACCGGTCCGCGGCCCGGGGGTTGGGGACCACTGTTATAGATCTTTCCTTATGAATTGATACCTGAACGTCTCCAATATCACGTTAGCTTGCTCTAGTGCAACCAAAATTCGCCAACCCACTGAGAGATCAATAATAGTAAACTGAAAGCAAATGAGCTATCTTGACTTTCATGTGACGTCATTTTCTTGAGAAACGTTGGATGAGATATATCGTGAAATATTAGCAAATTTGGTCAGATCTTAAGGACGATATATCTCGTCGAAGCCACTAAGAGCGTAAAAACATGAAAAAATTACTTTTTTTTAAACATTTAAATCAAATAAACAATAATTTTTTTTTGTCTTAAGAAAAGGAGGCTTTTTGTGTATTTGCGAAAAAAATGTTGGCTGTTTAATTCAATACCGTTTAATCAAATCGGAACTTCTCTCCTTCAGTGAATATATAAGATTTTTATGCTTCATAAATTAGTAACTTACAGTTGAATCTTGTTTAATTTTTATCGTGTTTTGGCATTTGAATAATGGGAAATTGGTAATTTTTAGTTAACGTCGTACTAGAGTAACACAACGGGCTATTGACGACGGTCCAGGATCAGTCCCTTAGGGGAAAGATCCGAGGACAACACCTCGTAATTTTTAACCACGGTCAGATGACGAAGCAACACCTGAGCTGGCACCCCACTCTCCAAACTTCCACACCAACCCAACGTGAGGACTTTTGGCCACGACAGATTTGAGGTGCACCAGCCGCCTCAACGCCATACACTTACAAACATCCATGCCCGGACCCGGATTCGAACCAGGAACCTTCCGATCTAGAGGCTAACACCTTAACCACTATGCCGGTTGGTCGGCTTGAATAATGGAAAATCACCTCAATACGAGGACATTTGAAACTACGGCAGATTTTTTGTGCTCCAGTCTGAATAATTCGAGGTAAATCTGATAAATCCGAAAGATAAAACTTACCTTTTAAGAACTGGTTCATTGCAGCAAGCTATAAACAATTTCTATGCCGGATGGGAAATTGTCAGATGTATTTGCCAATCTCTTGTATCGCATAAATCGAATAGCCTCGTCTGATAACTGAGGGTGTTGATCAGAAAAATCCTGCCATGTGTTCGAAAGCAGTTCGTACTCCATGTTAGCAAACAGCAGTTCATACGCGCTGACTTTGACTTCTTCGTCCCTGTAGGAATTGGCCAAAATCAAAGCCTCATACACGTTCTGCATTGTCAGATTACTCTTCAGAAGGCGCGCGCACCTTTTCTTCAGAGCTGCAATTTGGAATTTATCAGCCGCCATGTAAAGTTTCTTGGCGAGTGAGAAATTCAACTCCCCTACTTTGCCTAAATATATGAACCTAAGAAGCTCCTTAAACGTGTCCTCTTCCATGTTCCTAATCTCCAGGATGTTCGGACCTGCAATGTTAATGCCATTTACTCCACTGTCGAACATGGCGAAGTAATAGTCTACATCGAGAGTCTTCGTTGTGGTTGGACTGGTCTCGATCAATACGCTTCCACATTTCAAATAATCGGATTTTGGTCGATGCTTGAAGCTATTTTGTCCAAAGTCTTGTATCGTACGACTTATAACACGACATATACCATCAAGAATCACAGACTGTTGTTTTATATAGTGTTTAATACCATCTTGAGGGTCTGACTTATTTTCTTCCCCTGCTTGCTGGAAACTCGCTTGATCTGATTTCTCCAAGTCATCGCAAGCATCCACCTCCATGTAATCGGAACCATCCATAGCTATATCTGGCCAATCTGATGATCCATCCTTGGATGTGGTACCATTCCATTTTTCTTTTATTCTTTCCTGGCTGAGGCTCAGATGCATCTGGACCATATTTAGGATCGCCATCTTGAACACACTAGATCTAGCGGAAAGCAACCACCGTTGAGTTGGAAAAGTCAAATCCTGAACAGTGATCAGCAAGTCCCAAAATAACGTCTCTTTGTACAAAGATTTCAAATCTTGCACGAGGCTTCTTTCTTTCCGAGGGACTATGGGACTGGGGAGACAGGTGTCTACATTCTGGAAGGTTGTAGTACCCTCAGCAATTGTGAATTCACATTGGAGAGAGAGAATGTCATCCGGAAAAACGGACTCCTTCATTCTCAGAAGGTTATCCTTCTCAACACTCAATGGGTGCAGCCACAGTTCGTCTTTAGCGTTGAAGATGTGTTCCCCTTCTGTCGTGTAACACTCCCTACTACTAAACCTGTTCATAATGCTAATTCGACTCTTCACGTAGAAGGAGTTAGGCACCTCCAGCAGCTTCCTCACATCTATTCTGAGGACGTCCAGTTCAACCTTTTCCAAGCTCTCTTCGGACGGTTGGGACATAAAATACGCACTCAGCTCGAGGAGATCGCGTGTCATGGACGGTACGATCCTCCGAGCTTTATCACGGCGGTCGATGATCCTTGGGATTTCCCAGTTCAGCGATATTCTCTGGGTACACACAGTCGATCGCGCGAAGCAGTATGTACCTCTCTGCTTCTCCGGTGGGGGTCGCCACAGTTCACATCGAATGGTCAAAGTGTTCCTGGGTAAATAGCGGCCCTTGTTGGACAGGACACGTTTCCGCTCGGCAAACCTCTTATACCCGTACGATACTACCGATTTTGGGAAAACATACGTGGATTGTTTCTTGAAATCGTCCAGACCGTCTGTAGTTAGGAGGGAAAACTCGTAACCCACGTCGATATGTTTCGGTCCACCTCCATCAACGTCCACCCTCCGGAGGTACAGAGATATGTAGCCTTCCATGTTGTCGCCTCGGGGAAAGCACAGCAGGCAAAATGTGGTGTCACTGAAGAAATCCAGCGTGAAATCCGGGCTCGTTAGTTCAATGGATTTTCCCTCGACAGGCGAGAACATGGTGAAGTTTTCTATCTTCCAGTCCACCGTGTGCGTTCTGCCGCGATCGCGGACTGTCGCCATGTCTGACCGCGAAGATCTCGAAATTCTTTTCGAATTTTTAGCAAGACCGAAACCAAAACCAGCGGTTTCTTCTGAAGCGGCGCTTATTTTCCCTTCTGAAGTGGAATGCGAACAAGGGGGGGATTGAAACGATGGGGCAAGGTGGTACAATTCGCCAGCTGGATTTGGGACTCGGAGCGCAGTGTCTGCGCCTCAACGAAAAATAAATCGGTTTACCACATTTGGCACCTACTCGCCAATCCAAGAGGAGGTTTATCGGATCGTTCTCGACACCACTTTGAATTATTTCCAAACACTAAAGGCGCGCTCTCACGAATCAAGTTTAATTGATCGAAAAAAGGTGAATATGACTTGAATCAGTTTTTGTTCACACATTTCAATCGAAAATGATCAACAGTTTAATAGGCGAAAATATAAAAGTCACAATTGAAAAATTATTTGTTTATAGAAAATCACATTTAAGCTATGGAACTGGTGTAAAATTTTCCGCAGATTTCAAATCCATTGAAATTTTTACTCTATTTCAACGATCGCGAAGATGCAAACTTGACCTATAGAATAAAAAAAACACTTTTGTTTTGTTTCTCGAATAAAATAAACCACGACAGATCGTTTGCGTGGAAATATCTAGAAAGCAGATGGCGGAGGACTCATCACTTGAACGATAAATATTGAATGGGCCAAACTTTTCTTGGTCCACTTAAAAGTTGATAAACTCTATTGAAACAAAGGTTCTCACTTTTGTTTTCATTCAACTTTTGTTGATCAGCTATAATTGGTTCTCAGGAAAACTTGATTCCTGAGAACGCGCCTGAAGTGATTCTATCTTCCATTGGCGTGCAGTGAAGCATCATCACGTCACAATGATTCCAAGCGTTTTTTAATCCAAGGCACACTAGTAATGCGGCACTCCAAAAAATCTTTTTTAGTACCTACCTTACAAAAATAAGTATAATTTTTCTCGATTTAAAAAATATAAACGCAATTTACCATTTCCTTTTCACTCTACAAGGGTATAAAAAGTCTTTTGTTGCAACAATTTATCTGCATTTTACATTAAAAATAGAATTCGCAAATTTCTTTACCTAGTAATACTTGAAATTATACCTGAAAGTAAGGAAATATTACACAATCTAAACCTCAGATAAAACATATTAACATTCTTGCGGCAGAGGGGTGCATAGATTGCTTGCTATTAATAGTATCTAACTATCAAAATTACCCTACGTTACTAAGATTGAATTGGTTAATTTTGACTATAGAAATTATCAAAATATGCAATCACTTTTGTCTTTCGTGGAATAAAATAATATTTTAACACATTTTATCGACATCTTTATAATTTGCACAACTTACTTTCGACACAAATCCTTGACAAGAAAATTCATCCATGTATTACATTTCATATATACTCTACAACAACAAAAAAATCGACGCACCAAGAAGAAGTTGTCCAATTGCGATAAAAGCTGATGGATGTGAAGAACACATACAAAGAAAAACCAACGAATTAAATTTCAGAACAATTGATAGATTTATTTCAGCGTTTGACCGTTTCAAAGGGAGGAAGTCAAAAAGGCGTTGGTCCATCTCTGGCCTGAATGCGTCATCCGGAGAGGTATAGACTGAAAGAGTTCCCGGGTGGTGTTCTGCGGAATGTATTGCCAAATTGTCTATACTTGTCGAACTAAATGGTCAACATTCCGGGATGGTTGCAATCGCCTTCCCATAACGTCCCAAAAGTGCTCTATGTGAGAGAGATCAGGAGAACTAGGAGGCCAAGGAAGTGTTGGGAAAGCTTGAAGACAATTCATAGCAACACGTGCCATGAGCGGCCGGGCAGTGTTTAAAAGAAAGTTCGGGGTGTCGCAAAAGGAACTATAAAACAACCGGTCGTAGAATGTCGTCTACGTACAGTTGTGCTGTAAGTGTGCCAGAAATGACTACCAAAGGGGTCCGGCTATTAAAGGAGATGGCACTCCAGACCATAACGCCCTGTTGTGGGCATGTGTGGCGTGCGATAGTAAGGGCAGGATCCCCGCGCTGCCTTGGACGTCTCCATACACGCCTGTGGTTGTCGTCAGGACACAGTTGGAAACAGGACTCGTCACTAAAGATTATACGTCCCAAGTCAGCACCGTTCCAAGTGGATCGAGCCCGGCACCACTTTTGGATAACTCCTTATTGATGCGTCGATTTTTTTTGTTATAGAGTGTACATTGCACCCTTACTGTATGACAAAGCTACAAAATAAGGTGACAATAAGGTTACTACTACAAAAGATGATTTTGAGGGGTTTGGAATTCCATTTTGTTAAGTTCTTTTCGTGATTAAAAGTTCTACAAGTAAAATTGCTATTTTATTTGTAGAACTCTTGCATCAGGCATGCGACATTGTTGAATTTCGCTAACTTTAAGGGAAATATGACAAACCAATTAAGTTGGTTATTCATCACACAGTTTTTGGCGAAAACATTTTTTCTTGAAAATTACATTTTGTAGCATGTCTAATAATAAAATAACTTGTTTTAAAATTGAATGTCTCCAGTAGAGAACTTCAAGTGTAACCGAGAACCATTATTAAAAATGGTAAATCGATTTGTTTCGTTTAATTTTTAAAGAAAATTATTTTTTTAAACAAAATTTTAGTACAACAATTACTTGCTTAAATATAGTTTCAAAATAATCCAAAGAATTTTTTTATATTTTTAAAGTTCCAGTTCAGAATTTCTTAACATTATCATTCTCTCTCTTTTAATCGAGCCAATATTACACTAAAAGTTTGCTTTATTCTGACTAACCTGTCATTTTAAATCAAATACTTTGTGGTGCTGCACGTGATGAAAAGAAAATACAATATAATAAATATTTAAAACAGAAAACAGCGAAATAGGTTGTCCAAAAAAAAGTTGTTCTAACGATATTAATTCGTGATTCTCTTCTTTTATATGAAGAATTCTTTAATGATCTCGCATAATTTCCACAACTTACAAATAAAAAGTGCACAAAATTTAGAAACTCGAATTCCAAGCGAAAGAAACAGAAAATACCACTGCACGCGATCAACCAACACGAGTTTCCCTTTCGTTCCTGTTCTTTGAAAAATATCGTCAGTACCAAATATTCGTAAATCATTTATATTTAGTAAAGAACAAATAAATAAAATGTTGTAGTTCAAATTTAAAAAAAAAAAAATTGTAAAAATAATTGCTTTTTTTACCTGTTCTGGTAAAACAATCCAAGTAATACTAATATTCAATATAAATTCCAGATTTTCCAAAACTACCAAATTATGGTTGATTTAAGTATAATTGTTGTGTTTTAGAATGAAATTTATCTAAATATATATATGAAACAAAGAAACGCTTAATATTGCATTCAGTAAAATAACATATCTCTACTGTTATAAAAGGAAGTATTTGTGTGTGTCTCTATTCAGTGCCCTGACGAATCTATGGAACTTACAATAATGAGTTTTGGCACACAGGTAGTCCAAACTTTTTGCGATTTTTGAGTCGCACCGAATTTTAAAATTTAATCTAGAATATTTTAAAATAAATTTAATTATTATTGTTTTCCTTAGAATGGCAACACCATAAAGAGATGACAGATTCTAAATTTATTTTTTCCTTGTTTCCGCGTTTGGTTTTGCGGAGAAAGATTTTTCAGCGGACGAACAAAACAAATAAAAAGTTTTAACTGGATCATCAACACATATTGTACCAATTACAATTGTATCAATGGTTGCTCGAGATATTCGTTATTCTTTTTAATCTCTTATTCTCGCATAATTGCCACAACTTACAACTAAAAGTGCACAGAATTTAGAAATGCGAAATTAATTCAGAGTGAAAGGAATAGAAAATATCACTGCACGTGAAAAACCAACACGCGTTTTCGTTTCGTTCCCGTTTGCTGAAAAATATCGTCTGTCCCAAATATTCAAAAATCGTTTTTATTTCGCAAACAAATAGACGACTCAAAATAAATGAAGTATCAGACTTGAAATTTCATTAAAAAAATTAATTTTTGGAAAAATAATTGCTTTTTTAAGCAGAATCAGATTTTCCAAAGCTACCAAATTGTGGTATTCACTAAATTAAAATATAATGTATGAAATATAGAGCATTACATTAAATACGTTTAGTAAATTTTATGTTACACTTGTACAGACACAGGCACAAAATCGAACATAGAGCGGAAAGACGGAAAGACAGATTTACACGACCAAGTTCAGTCACTAAATGAATCTCTACTATTATAAAAGGAAGTGTTTGTGTCCGTTTGTTTTTTTCGCGGCCGCAAAATCCTGACGATTCTATGGCACTTACAGCTATGAGATTTAGCATACAGGTAGTCCGAATTATTTGCAAATTTTGGGTCGCGGCGAATTTTAAAATTCAATCTAGAATATTTTTAAATGAATTTAATAGTTTTTATCCTCCATCGCTTTTCAAACGCGGAGAACTTTTTCTACCCGTGTGACCTTGCAGTCAGGGTTTGGAATCATTCCAAGTTTTTTTCATTCTCAGATCGAGGAGAAAATTTTTTTTTTTTCATTTCCTCTTTGATTTTGGGCGGACGAATAAATTTCCAGTCAGACGATAAATCTTTTAACTGAAGTCAGTTCTTTTTTCTATCTCCAAGACCGTTAAAGATAGAGTAAAAATTTCAACGGATTTGAAATCTGCGGAAAATTTCAGATTAGGTTGATACCTAAAAATGCGATTTTCTTTAAAAAAATTCCAAAGAAAACAATAATAATTAAATTTCATTAAATTCATTTTAAAATGTTCTAGATTGAATTTTAAAATTCGCAGCGGCCCAAAAATTTCAAAAAATTCGGACAACCTGTGTGCCAAATCTCATTGCTTGTAAGTGCCATAGAATCGTCAGGATTTTGCGGCAAGAAACAGACAAACACTTCCTTTCATAATATTAGAGATAGAGAGAGAAAGATAGATAGATAGAGAGAGAAAGATAGATAGATAGAGATAGTTAAGGATATGGATATAGATAGATACGAGAAACATATATATAGTATGTTAATATTGTACAAATTTCGATTTTGGTGAGAAAAAACATTTTTCTTGAGCAAGTTTCAAAGAAAGGAATCTGAACAAATTGGGTCAGATGGTGTAAAATAAGTTGTTCTTAGATAGTTAACAAAACAGGAAAATTTGTTAATTTACGTCGCACTGGAGCAGCGCAACGGGGTATTGGCGGCGGTTCGGAATCAGCACTGAAGGGAAAGATCCGAGGACAACGCTTCAAGATTTTGAAGGATGGTCAGATGAGAAAGCAATGCCTGCGCTGGCACCGCACTCTCCAAACTTCCAAACCAAGCCAACGTGAGGACCATTTGAGCCTACGTCAGATTTAACGTGCAACAGTCCCTCTTATGCTCGATGATCTTTGTCTGGATCAAGTTTCTAACTCGCTTCCCTCCGGTTACTAATTCGATGCTTTTCCAACTGGCCAGCAACAGCCCCTAGATATTTAACTAAGAGGTTGCTAAAAAATATATATCAATTTGTGCTTTCTTTTTTTTCTTTTGAATTTAAAGTTTTGGAATTTTGTTTCTTTAAATTCCACATTATGTGAATGAAAATATGTTGTTTCTATTATTCGGCTACAGAAATATGCATCTGAAAAGCATGCGGGATTTCATTGTATCCCTCAAAGGGGTAAATGAGTACAGCATATGTGAGAGGATATGGTAATTTTAGTTAACGTCGTACTAGAGCAACGTAACGGGTTATTGACGACGGTCCGGGATCAATCCCTTAAGGGAAAGATCCAAGGACAACACCTCGTAATTTTGAACCACGGTTAGATGACGAAGCAACACCTGAGCTGGCACCCCACTCTCCAAACTTCCACACCAACCCAACGTGAGGAATTTCGGCCACGACAGATTTAAGGTACACCAGCCGCCTCTACACCATACGCTTACAAACATCCATGCTCGGACCCGGATTCGAACCAGGAACCTTCCGATCTAGAGGCTAACACCTTAACCACTATACCGGTTGGTCGGCATAAAATGGTAATGGTAATTTTAGTTAACGTCGTACTAGAGCAACACAACGGGCTATTGACGACGGTCCGGAATCAGTGCCTTAAGGGAAAGATTCGAGGACAACACCTCGTAATTTAATTGGTCGGCATATGTGAGAGGAAGAAGTTAGAATGGGTATACAATATTTAACAAAGAAACCTAAATTAAAGACTTCTCAAAAATTATCATGTTGGGGAAAAAAGTCAAAAAATTGTTGTACTAAAAATTAGCTTTTTGTCAGAAATTGAAATTAATACATCCATGGGAAGTTGAACAACGTATCCACATCAAGGAATCAAAATTTTTCGGTCTAGTTTCATCTTCGTTTGATAAGATTTCCTTCTGGGGTTATAACTTTTATAGTGTTCCACACACACACACACACACACACAGTCACACACACACACACACACATCAAATTCATTTTAACCTTCTACTTATTCGTTAGAATTTCACAAAATTTCACTGGGACGCGCTAGCAATTTAATTATGAATTTTCAAAATATATTTTAAGGTATCAATTCAGAAATATAGTAAATCTACTTATAGTTTTTAAATCCGTATAAGCAATAATCACTGTGTTCGGAAATAACTTTTCGATTATTGTAGGTGCTATGCATTGTTGAATTACTCATTGAATCGATACAATAACTCATTGATCGATGCGATTGCTCATGTTAATGGTAATGGCAATTTTCATTAACGTCGTACAAGAGGAACAACAACGGTCTATTGACAACGGTCCGGGATCAATCCCTTAAAGGAAAGATCCGAGGACAACACCACGTAATTTTGAACCACGGTCAGACGATGAACGATTGCTCATTGCATCGATTTACTTGAGGTGTAGTTTGTAAATGTTTGTTTGGATTGTCTCAACAATTATCTGTTTCTACTCAAGTGTTAATTGAACAGGTACCCATGAATTAAAGGAATTCAGAATTGCTATGAACATTCAGAGCATGGCTAAGATTCGATCCCAGAGCCTGTTGAACATGAGCCTGAGAGCTAAATATACGACTATCGGGTGAAATAGGAATAGTAACACTAGAAACGCTTGACAGACTGAAACCTTAACAGCATTCTTCGGTGGTGTTATTTTGAGTGAAGCCACTTCCCCAGTATGAAGATAAGCACTATTTCCTCAGTCGTTATTGACTTGTGTACAGTTTTCAAAAGCGGAAAGGTAAAGCAGCGTTAGTGACACTTTAAAGACTTCCTATGGATAGCTGCATATAAAGGCTGAACAGTAACCACTTAAAGAGACTGTTTAGTAGGATTAATGTTATTTATAAATATCAATGTTTAAAATTTATCTAAGGGACCGTCTTCATATTAAATTGAGTGCTTGCTCCGATAATTTCAATACTAACCACCATCTTTTATCACAGATTTGGATTCTACACAAAATTCCAGGCGGATTTGGTGAAAAAATAATGTTAAACAGCGTAAAATTGACCGAAAAAATCCATAACAACCATTGAGGGAGCGTATAAATTCGGAGTTCAATCACATTATAAATATTAATAAAGACGTGCAGTGGCCGTCGTAGTCAATGACTTGTTGCAGGCGCCTTGGTATGGAGTCCATTAAGATGGTGACAAAGTCAGAATCCATTCTGGTCGAATCCCAGGATCTGTTAGCAGAAATTTCTGTTTTCACTTAGTGAACAATCCCCAATGACGATAGTAATCATCAAATTTTGCAAACAGTCTCACTGCGCTACTAATTATGAGTGTGATGAGTTGAAATTTAGAATTCCGATGTTTCAGTAACAGTTGAATCGCATGGAGTCAAAATTCGCCCAGGTTTCTATTCATAGTTTTTATGAATATTAATTTCATAATTAATAAAAAATAGCAAAATTTAGTTTGATGATTAAAATGTTTATAGATTGTGTTTGGGTTTTCGGGTAGCAAAGGATGGAAAAACAATTTCCAGGGAAAGTTAATGTTTTTAGCAAATATAACAAAAAACGTGAAACACCAATTTAACATTAGGAGATCTAATTTTCAAACACCTAAGCATCGGTTTCCTCGTAGCCGTGATGTATCGGTGGGTGACGTCACTAAAACGTTGTTTATACTAACACATGGTGTTGGTTTCCTAGAGAGCGTTGTTTGTGAGCGCAACGAAAATTATCGGAGCCGTCATTTCCATGACTGTCGTCATAGCGGTCTCAAACAGTTGGAGAACGTTTTTTCTTTTGTAGCGGTCAGATTTCATTTCCTGCTCCAAACGATTCGAGCGAAGAGGAGAAAATAAATAAACATTTTAGACTGCCATTGATTCATTCGTTTTTGTAAAATCGGGATCGTTAAACACAGAATGAAAATTTCAACGGATTTGAAATCTGCGGAAAATTTGACACCAAATCGGTACCTTAAATGTGATTTTCTTTAAATAAATAATTAATTATTTAATAAATAATTAAATAATCAAATGGTAAATAATTGAATGATAAAACTGTTTTTGATATCGATCTGGCGTAGAAATTTACGCTGATTTGAAATCTGTTGAAATTTTCACTCTACCTTCAACGATCCCGAAGTTAAGAAACTTTGAACTAGAGAATAAAAAACCACTTTGTTTTGTTTCTCGAATAAAATAAACCACGACAGCTGTCTGTGTTGCCCATTCTCCGACGTATTCTGTCCGTCTAAGTAGGCACCTCAGGATTTTTGTTTAGACGGCCGTTTAGTTATGCCCGCAGCATCATGACGTATCACGGTTGTTAGATAGCGGCTCCACTTTCTTAGGAAACCAAAGTTTTACAAATCGGTGAAAAATCCAATAAAATTGATGAACTTTTTTTTTATTTCCGCCTGAAATTGTGTGCAGAATCCATATTTGTGATAAAAGTTAGGGGATGGAAAAGCACCCAATTTAATATGAAGACGGCCCCTTTGACAAATTTTAAATGTTGATATTTGTAGAAAACATTAATCCCTATCGATTGACACTTTCCGTTTTGCTCTGAGATGTAAATTGTGCAATTGCGATCGGGCGAGTCGTTTATTATTTTGACGGCTGTACATAAGACGTCAGTAACTATGGTATATCCACTTGGAATTACCGCTGCAGTTACAAACACTTGAGTAACTAATACACATCCCACCACTGTACCACATACAAGTTAATTCTGAGAGTAATACAATTGAATATGAGTTACCAGCAGAGACTTGTTTTACGAACTAATACAATAAAAACGAGTTACTCCACAGCGGCGACTAAGCATCAAGCAGAATGCTCTGTTATTGGCACTCAACGTAAACTTCTACCTTCATTTTTACCAATTTCTTGCAATTTATAAAAGCTAACAATAAGAGTGTAAATTTAGATCAATGATATTTATACAACATTTGCGAAAATGTATCGTAGAAAGTTCCGAGTGCACACCACGTAATTTTGCACCAAGGTCACATGACGAGGCAACACCTGAGCTGACACCCCTCTCTCCAAATTTCCACACCAACCCATTGTAAGGACTTTCGGCTAAGTCAGATTTAAGATGCACCAGCCCCTTCAACACCATACCCTTACAAATACCCATATACTGATCCGGATTCAAACCAGGTACTTTCCAATCTAGAGGCTCACACCTTATACAGGACCATCGCCAATAGTCTATTGTGTTGCTTCAGTGTGAATTCAATAAACTACCTACCTAATAAAATATGAGAATTTTTTGAAATTTAATCTTATATCAATTTATTTCTCAAATGTTTGGCTTTTTTCAACGTCAGAGATGTTTTGTACACAGCTGAAACTATCTCTAGATCTGTTTGACCCAGTAACCAAGTTTCATCTCACGGACACGGGGAAGAGATAAGTGTTTTCGTCCCACCCTAGTGGTCAGTCTGTCTCCTAAGGCAGCCCTTCTTAACAGTACATCGCCAGACAGGGATCAAGGTCTTGGTTCAAGGTCATTCCAAACATTGCTCGCCTAGGTGGCGGTGGGTGGAGACATAAAACCTATTCACTAGAGGTAACCGATTCGCTAGAGCTAGAACGGCTTTGGCCGATTGGTTATGGATGATTTGTTTGAACTTTTTGGCTCAAAATCTAAAAAATGATAAGCTACTAAATTAATAGAGACAGACAAGTAAAAACGAAAATATCAAACATCAACGAAGATTAAAATACAATGAAAAACTGAATTTAAGTATACATATTCACATGTTTTAGCATGAAACCTGCCAAAATATGTCCACAAAGGAAAGTTTATCTTGCATTCATTACACTAAAATACGTTGTTTAAGACCGAGAACATTGGTTTCAAATAAATGGAAATAAATTGATGTGATATTTGTACAAACACAGTCACCAAATTGAACATTGAACGGGAAGACGGACACCCAGACTTACGTCACCAAGTTCAGTCACGAGATGAATATCAGATAGAAAACTTGAAATGGGTCGATAGTATTTGCTGTACAAACACGCCATTTTATTTACATAGATTACTGAAATCATTCCTGAGAACATTGTCATAAGTGCAGAACAAAACCATTGACGTCAAAAAAATCTTGCAATTTAAACCACATATAAAAGATGGTAGTGACATTCAAGAATGTCACTAACATCTTTTGAAATCACAAACATCATTTTCAGACTTTCAAAAGGGCGGTGCATAGATTGCTTGCTATTAAAGTAATTAAAAAAAAATCATTAAATAAAAAAAAAACGCTGATTACATGGATTAGCGGAAGGTTGCGCTACTAACTTTTCTACACACTAAGCCATGGGTGGCCAACTTTTTACTTACCATGCGCCAATTTTTTTTACGCACGAGTTCAGATGCGCCATAAAACTCAAGCACCTATTCTACCTTCTTGCGTTCATGATTGAGGTTGGAAAATTAGAGATATGGGTAGGATCTGCTTCATTTAGGGAAAACTAAATTAATTAATGTACGCCTGTTCAAAAGACATGCGTTTATTGGAGCACCAACGAACAATAGTGAGAGATGATCTCTTGGACGAGAGGGGGATCGCAGTCGTAGAACCCGCTGATGGTGCTTTGGAGCCTGTTTCGATTTTGCTAAACATTTCAATGTTTGGTGTTGAATTTGTTACCGAGAACAGCATAGAATTCTACAAATTTGAATATTCGCTAAATCGTTTTGCTTTTAATAAATTTTATGAATGAAAATGTTCATATCTGTATGTCGTTCCGAAACGACAAATATAATTTTTTGGAAAATGTTCTTAGTTCTGGGAACTGTTCATAGGGTGAATGAACGCTAGAAATTAATCAGGTCAAAAGCATTTAGGTATGAAAAAAGCCAATGAAATTTCATTTTCAATAATGAATTTGCTTTTAAAAAATTTCGACGAACTGATGAGTAAGAAGTCTGTATGAATTGTTCTTAAAGCACTCTGGTATTAAAAATATGAAAATGGATTCAGTTATGACGCCTACTTTAAAAGATTAAGTAGGTAAAAGGATGTGCAAATGCGCCACTTGTACTCATCCAATGCGCCAAGTTTGGCGCATGCGCCACAGGTTGGCCACCCCTGCACTAAGCGATTCAAACATCTACTAGTGTGCAGGGATTTTCAACCTTTGCATCCATGGCACACACACGTAAAAGTTCTGAGGCTCACCTGAAACAACTTCTTTTGCCGATCTGACAAAAATGAGTATAATTACGCTTGATTTATAAAAAGTAATTGTAATTACCCAACTCCTTTTAACCCTTTAGTGTAATTTAAAACGTGTCTTTTTGATTGTTTAAAAACATTTTATGCGATGATTACTTGGAATTATATCTATATGTGAACAATTTGCAAAGAATGCAAAACTAAACATTTGATAAGAAAAAATATTACACAATTTACCCATTGGGAAGGCAGTTTCGTTCTTACGGCAGTCCTTTCCTTGAGATAGCTTGTTATTATTTGTCAGTAACATCAATCACCAAATTTAAAAAAATCGTTAACTACATAGATGAGCTAGGTGCTGAGCTACCAATTCGTCTACATCTTACTTTTGTCATCAGCATTTTTAAATTTCCACGGGCAGCTATTTTCAGTCGTTTTCTCAGTTTGGTTGAAAAGGCCAGTCTAACGAAATTCCACAACATCTGAGAAATCTGCTCGAAAAGTCTCGAATCTGGTCGAAAATGTAAGACTTTCTTGTTACCACACTAAATGACGGATATTAAAATAAGAAGTTCGCTCAAATACTAAAGTCGTTTTCTTTTCAGACTGATCAGATGGCGACAGAACGTAACACTTTGCTTTTGTTTTATTTGAAGATAACTTCGAATACCAATTTATAGACATCGTATTCGGAAAGGTTTCAAGCAGAATTCTTTTGGATTCATCTCGCAGTTTGGTTAAGTGGGTTAAAGAAAATGGAAATTTTTAATCAAAGTACTTTATTTGTAGTGATTCTCTGTCCCCTCTATATTTGCTGAACAAATAATGCGGCTGACAGAAAAATTAGTTTTTTATAGACTTTTTAACATTTTATTTTAAAAAGAGAGGATAATGTGTGTGGTCATTGTGGTATTTACGGGAATGAACGAGCTTGATTTTTTAGCCTTGAGCCTTTTTTAATTGATGTAAATGTTATTCCTTGAACCTCTCACATTATGACAAGCATGTTTTCTAAGTGGAACGAAGAGTATGGCTCGTCTGAGAAAAATGGTCACGCAAATTTTTTTCCTACTATTCAGCAGTGAGGTACCAACTCAGGTGTAGCCTCGTCATCTGACCGTGGTTCAAAATTACGTGGTGTTCTCCTCGGATCTTTCCCTTAGAGCAGTGTTTCCCAAACTTTTGATGTATGTGTACCCCTTCTATAATTTTCGTAACGCGGAGTACTCCTCGTCAAAAAAATGGATGTATTTTAATAACAATCAAAATGTTTTTTCTTCTTTTTTTTGTGACATACACAACATAGTACGAAAAGAGAAATAAAATGATCCATAATAAAATATAAATAAATGTTATATTATAAATAACGTTGATTTGGATCAATGAGAAGGATGAAATTGTACTGAGATAACAGATCGTCATAATTTGGTTCCCTGGTTGTTAATTTTAATCTGAGATGTGGTTCCACGTCCAATAGTCTGTTCCTTTTTTTCGACTTAATGTTTACAAATGCTAAAAAAGCAACTTCACATAAATATGAAGTTGGAAAGGCAAGATGTATTTTAGAACTTTTTCTGTTAAAACCGGATACACAAGTTGCATTTGTAACCAGAATGAAGTTAAAGTATTCTTACGTTTATTTTTCAAGAATCCGTCTGAAGCTAATTCCAACAATTGCTCTTCTTCCGCATGCGACAAATCTTCTGGCATGGATGTTGTGTTAATGTTAAGTTGCCCGGCGGAGGGTTAACGAAGTAAGTTGTTTCTGTAACGAAGTGTTGTAAATTTCCACCGTGTCACTCCGGACCATCTCACGCCTCACAAGACTGTCTTGACTTGACTCATGAGAACGTAAAATTAGGCACAGCTAAGCAAAGTGCAGTGCATATCCCCACCAAACTCCGGTGCAACGCGTACCCCCACCAAACTCTTCCCGTACCCCTGGGGGTACGCGTACCACACTTTGGGAAACACTGCCTTAGAGGATTGATCCCGGACTGCCGTCAATAGCAGGTTGTGTTACTCTAGTACGACGTTAACTAAAATAACTTTACTTTATATACTATTCAGCAAGTTGAACTAATAATTATTTTCCTTCACAAACTGCAAAACTATACAATTTGTATCTGATCCTGGAAATTTTACTAAATAACTAAAAAGATTTAATCTGCGGACTGATGATATGTGCGAGTACTTAAAAGGGCAGCCACAAGTTGTGGAGCATTTGCTCTTCAGTTGTCCTACATTTGATGACTCAATAATGTACTTTCAAAATGATTTTTGAAAATTGGGTACAAGACATGGGCAGTGAAATGCACTGTTTCTGTTAGATCTAATCTGCTTTTCTTCTCAAATTGTCAAAATCAAAATTCCTGTAATTTTATCGAAATTTTATATTTCGCTGTTTCTTTAATAAATTAACATACATCCTTAAGTCCCGTGTTGTACTTCTGTTGTGCAAGGAGAGTTTGATTTACTTAAATAAATAATACATCGCTGTAGTGATTGCATTTAAAAAGAGTCGAGAGTATAAATATCTGCTTTAAACATTTTTAGGCGATACATTTGGCACCATCTCACATTTGTATGCTCACTCTGAACCACCAACACCCTATTCCCAATGGGGACAGGCCGACCAACCGGTATAGTGGTTAAGGTGTTAGCCTCTAGATCGGAAGGTTCCTGGTTCGAATCCGGGTCCGGGCATGGATGTTTGTAAACGTATGGTGTAGAGGCGGCTGGTGCACCTTAAATCTGTCGTGGCCGAAAGTCCTCACGTTGGGTTGGCGTGGAAGTTTGGAGAGTGGGGTGCCAGCTCAGGTGTTGCTTCGTCATCTGACCGTGGTTCAAAATTACGAGGTGTTGTCCTCGAATCTTTCCCTTAAGGGACTGATTCCGGACCGTCGTCAATAGCCCGTTGTGTTGCTCTAGTACGACGTTAACTAAAATTACCAATTACCCAATGGGGACAGCATTGCCACAAGATTACTACATCCCCCACAAGTAGGAGAAAGTTCCCAGTTTGGGAAACAGTGATCGAATCAGTCACTAACTGCTTCAATTAAGCTTAAAGTAATTTGTTTAATTAGGTAGGTAACTTTTTAATTAAAGTCCCACTGGAGCAACACCACGGACTGACGACTGTCTCGGATAAAACACGAAGGGAAAGAGTCGAGGACAACAACACGAAATTTTGAGCCACGGTCAGATGATGAGATCACACCTGAAAAGAGTCAAAAACAAATAAAACATTGAAATGGGTCGAAAATGTTCAATATATACAAACAAACACACCATTCTTATAGATTACAAATAGGATTTAGGTATTTATGGCTTATAAAACGGCCTATTGATGACGGACCAGGAATTGTAATTTTAGTTAACGTCGTACTAGAGCAACACAACGGGCTATTGACGACGGTCCGGGATCAGTCCCTTAAGGGAAAGAACCGAGGACAACACCTCGTAATTTTGAACCATGGTCAGATGACGAAGCAACACCTGAGCTGGCACCCCATTCTCCAAACTTCCAAGCCAACCCAACGTGATGACGGACCAGGATCAAACCCGAACCGAAATATACGAAGACAACACCACTGAATTTTGAACCTCATTCAGATGACGAGGTCACACCTGAGCTCGCATTCTATTCACCGAACTTCTGCATAACACCTGATAGAAGGTACCAAAAAAACTAGAAAACTTCAAATGGGTCGAAAATGTTCAATGTACAAACAAACACTTCATTCTTGTTGATATAGATTATAAATGGGATTTAAGTACTTAATTAACATCTCACTGCAGGAACAAAGCGGGCTATTGGTGACGGGCCGGGATCAAACCCGAACCGAAATATCCGAGGATCACACCACGTAATTTTGAGGTCAAACCTGAGCTGGTATTCTACTCCCCAAACTTCCCCATAACGCAACTTGAGGACAATTCAGTCTACGACAGAGCGTTTATCTGTTACTTTGTTCGTGTCAATGTTTAGTTGGATTAGAACTCGCAATCCTCTTGTTGGTAGTCCGTAAACTTTCCAACATGGCTACCGAGACCTCATAAATGGATTTTAATGAGGTATATGAGTAACGACACTCATCAGTAGGTATTAAAACGCATACTAAATTTCATTGTAGATGCTAAGCATGGTTTGGATTTAGTTTTATTTAATTTTAATAGTTTGTAGTTTTGTTTTCTCGGTGCATATCAATCCCGATTATCTTTATATTTTATAAGGGATTTAAATTTTCGGATTGCTTGTTCAACCATGTAAGCTGTGGTTATTTTGCTCTGAAATGATATTATTTTGCATACATTGTTTCAATTTTCTCCTATTACATTATTTCCGTAATTAAATAGCAGAATTAATCGGCTCGAATTGAATGGATTTAGTTTTGATTGAAAAGTGATCAGAACTTTTCACTTTTCTTTTATAGAAAAATGCAAACATCATTTCAGTGCACGGAAAATAATTTTTTGACATCTCTTTAACTTTTTTTTCATACCTTTTACAATCATTCAACAATTTGTTTCTGACGCAAATATGTATGCATGTTGTATCCATTTCATACTCGCACTTCTGCTGTAATACGCTAGAAAAGTATTTTTATGTGCCGACTTCTTCAGAAGTCTGTTGGGTTAACAGAGATAGTGGCCAAACATAAGGATGACAAACGTTACTTTTATTATTCACATATAATTCACAATACAAACAATAAACTTAGAAAATACGGGAGCGCCTATTGTAACAGACTCCCTCTGAGTACAGTCTCAGCAGCAACTGAGGTGAAGACGGTAAGCGATGACGTCAGACAGTTATGACGTATTGGTGAGAGGGAAAATAAGGATTATTCTCCAACAATTCCCCTTCTTAATGCTTATTTTCATACATTCACAATAAAAAAAAATTTATCAGCATTAATTAAAATTTATAATTATTTAGGCATTAAAACATAATCACAACATTTTTGATGTAAATACTTACCTAATCCTTTGGTTAACATATCTGCTGAACTTATATATTTTACACAGATATTTTTATTCTCATACATTTCGCGCACAAAATAATGACGAATGTCAATATGCTTTGTCCTGGAATGATAAACTGGATTGTGTACTAATTTCTGTGCTGATTGGTTATCACAGAAAATTGTTGTTGGCGATGTTATTGATTCTGGAGAGAGTTCATTAAGAAAGCATCTTAGATGTACAACCTCCTTTGACACATCAGATAGAGCCATATATTCCGCTTCTGTTGTTGATAAAGCGACAGTTCTTTGTTTTCTTGATTCCCAAGAAATAGCTCCATCGGCGAATTTTAGGATGTATCCAGTATATGACTTCCTATCATTGATGTCAGAAGCCCAGTCTGCATCTACGAATGCAATTAGCGGTTTTCCAGTTGGCTTGAATCTCAGTTCCTTATTTTTGGTTCCTTTCAGATATCTAAGTATTCTCTTTGCGGCAGTCCAATGCGCCTTGCCTGGATTGTTGTTAAACTGGCTCAGGAAATTTACTGCGTGCGTGATATCTGGTCTGGTAGCGACAGAGAGATACATTAGAGAACCAATTAAGGATCGATATGGAATATCTTTCATTTCCGACTTTTCAGTTTCATCTTTGGGACACATTTCTTTGGTCAGCTTGATACTGTTGTCCATAGGAGTGGAGACAGCCTTAGCTTCTTGCATGTTGAATGACTGCAGTAGATTTTCAATGTACCTTTCTTGCGACATTGAAATGCAATTTTCTTTTTGAGAAAATTCAATTCCTAAGCAATAATGTAACAGTCCTAGGTCTTTCATTTTAAAAGAATTTGATAAATTGTCCCTTATACTGTTATAGTTTTCTTTAGTGTTAGTAAATATTATTAAATCATCCACGTAAACGACTATGATTGCTTCAACTTTGGGAGTTTTCTTGTGATAAACACATTTATCTGAAGACAAGGGTTGGAATCCAAGGTTCTTCAGTTTTTCATCTAATTTCTCATACCAATTTCTTCCGGATTGTTTCAGTCCATAAAGTGAGCGTTTTAATAAGCAAACTTGATCGTTGTTTGATGTACTTTGGAAACCTTCTGGCTGTTCCATGTAAACTTCTTCTGCCAAATTTCCATTTACATAAGCCATAACAAAGTCTAATTGATATGCTGTAAGATTATTTTCAACAGCATGTGCGATAACAGTTCTGATGGAATTTAATCTTGCGACCGGTGAGAAATTTTCCTCAAAGTCAATTCCCGGTTTTTGAGAACAACCTTTAGCGACTAATCGTGCTTTATATTTCTCAATTCTTCCATCCTGTGTATATTTGGTCTTTAATACCCATTTACAACCAATAACTTTTTTGTGTTTTGGTCTTTCAACAAGTTTCCAAGCATTTTCTTTTACGAGTGCCTCAAATTCACTTTGCATAGCACTTTTCCAATGATCTTTTTGCGGTCCACTCAAAGCCTCATAAACAGTCGGGTTGTTTACGGATAGGTCTGTCTGAGAAGTTTCAGTTTCACTTCTGCAGATCACGTGATATTCTTTTCGTGGTCTCCCCCTTTTCCCTGTTCTTACGATTTTTGGACGACCGGTAGATCTTTTAAGTGGTTGAGTGGGGGAATTGGTCTCCCCTGAATCTAGGTCAGACGTAACTTCCTCTTTTTCAATTGGAGTGGTAGACGGAGATAAATCTCGCGGAATATCTTCGGTGTTTATCCTTTCTTCAGAAGAGGTTTCTTCCAATGGAAAAATAAGTTCCAACTCTGATTGAGAAGAGGGATTGTTTTCAAACTCGTCAATGAATCTTACGTCACGACTCGTAATTACTCTTCTAGAGGATTTGTCCCACAGACGATATGCTTTTGATTCGGATGAATATCCAACAAAAATATGTTCGTGTGATCTTGGATCGAATTTTCCTTTAAACCGTTTATTGAGAACATACGCTTTTTGACCGAACACTTTCAAGTAAGACACACTTGGCTTGATGTCAAACATTATTTCGAATGGAGTAGCATTTTCGGTTATGCTTCTTGTTGGGGAACGATTTCGAAGGAAAGTGGCACAGTTCACAGCTTCCGCCCAAAAGCTAGCTGGTAATTTCGATTGGATTAATAAACACCTGGCCATTTCAACAATGGTACGGTTCATTCTTTCTGCTACGCCGTTTTGTTGGGGTGTTATTACAGCCGACTTTTCTCTTCTAATTCCTTCTTGCTCTAGGTAGTTGTTGAATTCGGTTCCACAATATTCGAGTCCATTATCTGTTCGGAGTGTTTTTATTTTCTTACCAATTCGATTTTCCATGACGGCTTTGAATTTCTTGAAAGCGTTTTTAACTTCATCTTTTGATTTTAGAAAACTTGTTTCTACATATCGAGATTTGTTATCAATGAAAGTAACAAAATAACGTGAACCACCGAGAGATGGAACTCTCATTGGACCACACACATCTGAATGAATAAGTTCCAATAGGTGCTTACTTTCATATTTTGATTCTTTAGGAAATGGTTTAGCAGTTTGTTTACACTGATTACAAATTTTACAGTCTTTTAGAGGATCAGTATTGTTAAAAGACATACCTCTGACCATTCCTTCTGCTTTCAATTTCTTTAAATCATTTTCGTTTAAGTGTCCGTATTTCTCATGCCATTTATGGAATTCGGTAACTGTTGCAGCGATTTCGACAGTTGGTTCAACGTAATATAGATCACCACTGCGCTTTGCATACAAAAGTATAGTTCCATTTGGCTCTAGTATTTTCGCTTCTCGTTCGGTGAAAACCACAGATCTGTTATTCGCAGTAGCTTTTGACATAGAGAGAAGATTATTTTTCAGTTCAGGAACACACAAAACATTTTCGAGACGGATTGTTTTTGTTTGATTCCCTGCTGGTACGGTGATGCGGATAGACCCCTTTCCAGTTACTTCAGTTGATTTATCGACAGCTAGTTTCACGACTGAATTCGTTTGCTTGTTTATTTCGAAGAAGAGGGTTTCATCGTTGCACATGTGGGAAGTAGCTCCACTATCCAGACACCACAATTTCTTTTCTTTATTGATGTCACTCAGAGAAGTAGCTGTTGATGCGTATTCGTCGTTTCTTTTCGCAGTCATCGTTGCTTCGTGTTTTGAAGCTGCGTTCTTTTTATCAGCTATTTTCTTGCGACATTCGAGAGCTTTATGGCTGGGTTTGGAACAGTAGTTGCATTTGAAATTACGAAAAGGCTTGTTAAGATTGAGATTTCTATTTTGATTGTATCTCCAATTTTCGGTGTTTGTTTTCAGATTTTGATTTCCCTTTTTGTATAACGAATGGTAAGCCTGTTGTGAATCAGATTTATTCTTATCTTTCCTTGCTTCCCATTCTTCCATTAATTTAATTTTCAAAGCTTCCGGTTTTGGCAGCTCATCTCGGGATTCAATTGCACATCTGAAATTGTCAAAGTTCTCAGGAATGCTGTACAAGAGGAGAATACATATAAGATCATCAGCGATTTCTATTTCCATTTCATTGAGTTTGTCCACTGTTTCAAAAAAGTTGTTCAAGTGTTCACACATGTTTTCGCCATCAGTCATCTTTCGGAAAAGGAGTTGCTTTAACAAGGTAGCCTTTTTAGCTGGTCCTTTTGATTCATAGACTGTTTTTAATTTCGTCCACACTTCGTTTGAAGTTGTGCAGTATTTTACGTGACATAATTCACTAGGAGACATCGATAAAATGATATCAGCTTTTGCCTTTTTATCCGATGTAATCCACTTTTTTTGCTTTTTCTGGCCTGCGTCAGTTGCTTCATCAGCTGGTTTTGTTTCGTTTCCAATCACAAAGTCCCAGTGATCGTTTTTGATCAAAACAGCTTCTATTTGTAATTTCCATGTGAGATAATTATCTTTAGTAAGTTTTTCGATGCTTGCGACACACACACACACACACACACACACACACACACACACACACACATTTTGCTCAGTATCAAGAAAAAAATCAACTTACAAAATTGTTCCAAGATGGATGCCGTTTCAAGTACGCGTCAGCTACGACGAGTCCTTTGTTTAAGAGTAGCTTTCGATGTACTCCAATTGAACTGGTTATTCTGAGTAGCCTGGGCCCATAACCTTTGTTGGGTTAACAGAGATAGTGGCCAAACATAAGGATGACAAACGTTACTTTTATTATTCACATATAATTCACAATACAAACAATAAACTTAGAAAATACGGGAGCGCCTATTGTAACAGACTCCCTCTGAGTACAGTCTCAGCAGCAACTGAGGTGAAGACGGTAAGCGATGACGTTAGAGGTGACGTCAGACAGTTATGATGTATTGGTGAGAGGGAAAATAAGGATTATTCTCCAACAAAGTCTAATCGGAAATACCTTTCAACTATAATGTACGCCTGTAGGGCTACCCATGTTAATTTGATGCAACTTATCGGATTTAAAAATAATTTTATTTTCACTTTGCTGGTCATATAAATTAAAATGAAAAGTTATACACATACTTAAAAAGGTATCGTTTTGCATGTTTTCTTTAAATTTTTGAAACAAATTCTACAAACCATTAGATATTCAACCATGAAATTTAAGGAAGTCGGTCAAAATATACATATACCACTAAGAAATTATCCATGATTAGTGATATTTTGTAGAAAAAAAAGAATAATGCATTGAACTTTAAATCTTAAATAATATATCTGCAACTTATAAAATACTGGAAGATATACGTACATAAACAGATCAAACTGAATACATACTGATGAACACGATATAACGAAGCTTGTCGAATTTTACTATTTTTGTGTACACAAATTGTAAATGAAATCAACATATATAAAAATTTTGGTTTTGATTCTAGAAAAGGAAAAAAAAATTACCCATTTCAAAGAGTAAAGAAAAAAATCTTACTCTCAGAAAACTTGTCACCTGTCAATCCTTCCCTTACTCCTACAAGGCGAAACTTTTCATGTGAGTGGTAACGGTTGCCGACATCTTGTTTTTTTGTGACGTAACCGATCATCTTATTTTGACTCTGGCAGGGAGAATGGAACTGAAAGGCCAGTGTCCAAAGAGGAGAAAGTGGCAATGATTTCTTAGTACGTTAACAAAAAAAAAAACACCCCCATACCCCCCGAGTAATAGGGGGAGACCTTGCGAAGTTACCACCTCTCTTTATAGGTCTATAAAAGAACCAGGAAAAGAATGTGTTATCTACTGACCCTCACAGTTCAGGGGCGACCGTATTTACTTGACTGACAGATTATATGACACACATTACCTAACGCTTACAAAAGCACTTTAAAAGGTATTTTGAAAGAGAGTCCAGTGGTCACTTTATATCAGTGATAAACATTCTGTTTACGAACAATGAATTTAGAGTTCTCGAATTGCTCTCTGAGAAGGGTGACCAACTTCTTTTGAATTTGAGGGTCAAAGTTTAAAATGGAGGATATCAAAGCCTTGCTATGTTGTCTGAATAGGACAAAAGTCACAAGTGGCCTAAACTTGGATCGGTTTTTTCGGATCAGAGTGATCGCTATTGTAGTTGAAGTATCAAGACACGCAGACGGACTGTTTGATTTATTGTACAGGTATGTGACCATAAAAATAGGGCTAACTGATGGTAGAATTGAAGAAATTCATCCATTATCTAAAAGGCGATATATTTTCAGTTGTTACACAATGACTGACGTCATTTATACAGCTTCCTATTGGCTAAGTGTACCCTTTTGTAGTACTCTCGATGATTTCTGTTGGACAAGGTTCTGTCGCAACTCTTCTGGTTGGGTGCGATTCGTTGGACATTATAACGATTTTTTCCTATTGAGATGTTTATATGTTACACGTAATCATCAGTTGTTGCATTGGTGTATTAGTCTGTTTCCAAGTGTCATAGCTTGTGTCAAAACCCAACTATCCAAGTGTCAAGGATTTCAATAAAGTAAGGCTTGATTTTCTATTTCTTTTGATTTTCTTATTGAAATCTTTATTGATTGGGTCATTTAAGTATAATATAAAAGCCTGTTTTAATTCATGTATGTTTATGAAATAAGCATTTTGGTTACTGAGATAAAAGATAGGGGATGGTATCGTACCTTGGGACAGTTTTAAACAAATATTTTTCCTGTGGCTATAATGAAGCTGCAGTTTGTTTTTACCATCAACTATTTACTTTCATTACCTTTGGAAGAATTTGCCATTTTTTATTTATCTATACTAACTGTTTAATAAATTGTTTTATTAATCTAACCAAATGTCCCAAGGTTCAACGCGGTGTTGTACCTTGGGATACATGATATTTATTTTTTGGATGCATGTTGTCGTTCCTTGGGACATATGTTGTTGTTCCTTTGGATAAATGTGTTGTACCTTAGGATACATGTTGTACCTTGGAATGCATGCTACTTTTAGACTGTTTGAAGTAGACTACAAGATAAATCTATTCGACACATACTAAATTCCGTAATTATTAAAAATTACTTAGTTTCAACATTTATAATAGTAAATAATGATTATGAAAATTACACTACCCTCTTTTTAATAATACAATGTTAGAAATTAAGAATAAACCCATTAAATTAAACTAAACTTAAGCAACAAATTCTAAATTGAGTTAAGTAAAATTATTGAACCTAATAGGCATTGAAATTAACTGCTAACTTCAACACATTTTTATGTCTTTCTCTTTCATTTCAGAATTTTTATCAAGCCTGTCAACACAACGAAACAGTCTAATTTACAGATAGCTTGCGCTGATTTTATAAAAGAACTATGCATAGACTATATTACAATAGAGATTTGCATACCAATGTCTTGAGCGCTGCAAAACAGTCAAATATTCAAAGGCCGTAACCCCATAAATGATCACCACAAAACAAACACCACCGCTCAGCGTTCGAGCTCTCTAGCAGATCTCTCGGTGTCACCATTTTTTTTCAGGGAATCAGTTAAAAATCACCTGCACTCAAAACCAATGGTATGGCTGTCGAAGACCATCTGCGCGGCATAGGCAGATGAAAGGACCTAAAAATTTTAGAAAACAGACTCCAACGAAGAACGCGTTATAGATACAAATCAAGGAATAAAAAAATATTAGCTAGCAACAAAGAAATTCCGTGTGAAAAAAGAAGGCCTATCGTCAGACGAATTGGTTAGATTATACGAGGACATCAAAATAACTTTTTTACGTAACACATAAATTTTTTTTTGTATTTTGTTTTTTAATATACGTATATATAAAACTGCAATTTTACTATTTTTCGTCTAAGCTACTGTTTTTATTAGTCCTTTGTCCCAATTAAAAAAATTTATACGTATTTATATATAAAGTTGTACCCCGACCTACACGAATTCGACTTACGCGGTTTTCCGTCGGTCTCACCTATTGCGTAACTTCGGGAAGAACTGTATTCGTTAGCCCAGAATATTGTATCAAGGAACAAAATAAATGTTGTACCTTGGGATGTCCCAAGGTACAACATTTATTTTGTCCCAAGGTACAACGGGTTGCCTTTACAAATAAAACAGTCTAGAAATAAATATTAGGTTATATTTATATTAAAATCGTATCATGATTGAGTAGAACAAATTTTTAACTAACTTTACCAACCTTCAAATTTTTTTTTTATTATAATCAGGGAAAATACTAGAATCAAAATTGAGAAATCCAAAATATTTACTTACCAGAGGACGTATTTCAATTTGTTGTTTAGCAAAGACATCAAACACACGTGGAGTGCCAATCTTTGTGAGAAGGTTCTCTGGTGGCAAATGGTAAACTGCAATGCGTTATTTTGGTACTTACTCTATAGGAGATTGCACAATATCAACTGTTTCAAGGTACAACTGTCCCAAGGTACTACACCGTCCCTATAGATTCAATTATATTACTGATCTGTTGTTTTTAGCTCAATGTTAGTACTTCAAAGTTACAAATATTTATTCTCTACATAGAATAGTAAGTTGGACATTTTGTCTGAATTACATGTGAAGGTTTCTCTCATATCGTCTACTGAGATTTTGTGACAAATATGTGTTTCTATTTTTAAGATGCGAATACAAATCTGTTTGAATTCATTTATCCAGGTTTCAGAAAATGAATTTCGTGATGAGAATGAGGATCTGTATTTTCCTGATAGTGAAAATGTGAGTACTGTGATTACAATTTATTAATGTGGTAATGATATTTCATGGATGCCACTAAATAATAGGAAAAATCTGTAATTTTTTATTCTTAATACTTAGGTTTAAGGGGAAACTTCACAGATATTCCTCGAAAATCCATTGTCTAATATTTCTGAGATAAACTTGTACGATGATAATGATGAGGTAATGAAATTCCTTTCGTATAAATATGAGTTTATTTTCTATTTACAGATTACGACGAATGTAAAAACATTTTTTCAAAGTCCTAGATAGTTGAGTGAAACATCAATTATTTTTGGAAAACTCTTTTCCCTCAAATTATCTGGATCAAGTTGGCAATGGTGTAAGCAAATTTAATCCCCTTGATATATATTTAAAGAGAACGTAAAGTAATATACCATTTGATTATAAAAAATCCTTAAATTTTGGGAATATGGATAGAGCTCTAACTTTCTGAGTTTTGGACGAATTTACCGGTGTTAGATTATTGTACATTGTTAGGTATATTGTTATACCCAATGTATATCATAAGAATATTCTACGTTTACTTGTTAGTAAAAGAATTTTTTTTTAGCTTGATGATGCTGTTGTTTTGATTGAAAGACGGCGAAGAAAGAGTAAAACCTTCGATGCTGAAGAAACGGATTAAGGAGTTCTCATGGACATGGATCGGTTGCCAGCACGTGCAAGATCCAATCCTCTAGTGTCTATGGTAGATGTTGTACGTCAGCTATACTGATATCAAGGACCACAGTAAACTTAGTACCACATGATCTCATTAGATTTTGTATTTTCACGGATCATCTTGATAGACCTATTTCCACACGTTTGACAGAAGTGGATGAAATGACAGTCGAAACTGTTTTAGGTACAATATTGAGAGTTCTTCAGTCCAAATATACAATTCTTTTAAAAGAACTAAGTATGGACGTAGTAACTTTGAAGAGGCCTGGAGAAGAAACAAGGAATCGTCGAGTCGTAGTGCCAGAGGGTGACGAAATCACCAAGAGATCTATTACTACCATTTCTACCCACGAATCGAAACTATGTTGTGCAATGACCATACTATTAGGAAAGGCCTTTCTTGAAAACGGTACTGAGCTAAATACTCTTAAAAATCATCGTTGCTCACTGCTATTACGAAAAGCGAAATTCTTACATACGGCTGCGGGAGTCTCCAAAGAAAAATGTGGCTTTCCAGAAATTGCAATATTTGAAAGACATTTGGATGTGCCAGCTATTGTAATAAGCACTCAAAAGATGAATCAAGTGAATACTCAACGAATTTACTCTGTCTCTTTCTTTCTCTTTCTCTGTCTATATATCTCTCACTCTTTCTCTCTCTGTCTGTGTCTCTCTCGTAAGAAATTTTACTAACACTATTTAATTGTACATTTTATTCATGTCCATTTTTGTTTTATTTATTTTATGAGTTGCATATAAAGGATGCGAACGATTGACAAAGGTGTACATTTGGCTCCATGCAGGTCATGATCTCATAAAATGCCCCAAAGTATTTTACGGATAGGACCAACACTGCAACAATCCTTACAAGCTTATGATCCACCATAAGTGTGAAATGATGTGTTTCATATGTCGTAGAATGGATTGTTCGCAAGAAACATTCCATAGATGTTCAGACTGTGATCGTCAATGTCGATACCAGTCCCGCTTTCCTACACAAAAAGCAAACGCCATTTGTTACTTGGTCAGCATTTTTTATTCTAAATTTGTTGTGTTGATATTTATACTATGGATATCTTTATAATGTAACAATGTAATCCTGATTTTGTCGTGTATTTTTTTTTATCCAATATATTTATCAATGCCGGAAATGATCCAAGGTCATCAAAAGAATGCTACGCCCGAAGGAACTCCATAAATGCTACGAATTGTAAGCGATTTGTTTTGGAAGAAATATGCTTTCTGAACTCCGTAGCAGCAAAAACCTCTAGCTAGAACCTCATACTTTTTTATTTTGAAACCAATCAAACTTCAGCAGAGCACCACTTACATTTTGCAGACTTGCAATATCAAGATGGAACATAGTGTGTTTTTCAAGGACAGGATGCTGTTGAGAAGTTCTGCCGTTTTTTGTTCCTAAACACAAAGGTTTTACTCTGATTGCCCATAAAATGAAAAGTTTGGATGGACAATATGTTTTGAGGTGGCTCCTCGAAAAGAGCTATCAACCGTAAGTCGTTCCACATGGGTCAAAGTTAAGGACCATAGACATCCCTACTTTAAAAATTAAATTCAGAGATTATTTTAACTTTCTTTCCATGTCCCTATCCAAGCTACCGAAGGCATTCGGTTTACAGAGCTAACCAAAGGATGTTTTCCCCCTACTTATTTAACAGTTTAAAAACACAAATTACATTGGTGCTCTGGATGAAAAAAGGTTTATTCTCAAGAAATAATATCTCTTGACGACAGGAAGAAATTTCTTGACTGGTATGAAAATAACAAACATACGCCCTTAGAATTTCAAAAAGAAATGCTTCTATATAACCGGTCTATGGTTATAATTCCGTTCATTTAATTGTCTTGACTTTTATTTCTTGCATAAGTATTAAAGACGAGTTTTTCTCTTACTGATGTAAATATTTTAAGATATTGTCTTGAGAGTTGTCACAATTTTTAGCTAAGTGAATGTGAATAATTTCTGGTATGACGTACTTTCAAACAAGCTTACATAATTTTTCTTTTCTGAGAATTTTGTGAAACTGAATTGATTTTTATTTCTAGTTATGCCACCATAGCATCAGTAGGTATGGCATTACAGGAGCTGCCATATTCAACCAGGAACGATAGGTATGGTCCCTACTCACAGATATCTGAACAGGATGAATTGCAGTCAAGATTCAATCCAGTGGATGGATTATGTACCACCAAAAACCAGCATTACCATCAAGCGTGCTTTGAACGGTTGGGGGTGAAATCAAGCTCAATGGCACAAGCGGCTATGGGATTTGCGGAGAAAACAACACTTCAGTATCACGTAAGTATTATTTCGTTTATATTCTTTCATAGTCGTTTTTTTTACTGTTGTGCTCTAATATTAAACAAATTCCATATTTTAGGGCTGTTTCTATCATGGATATGAAAAGTGCTTTGATCGAGACGTCACAAATCCGATGTCCTTGAGAATACAAACTCAAGAAACTATCAATAAACTTTGACGCCTGGGCTTTAGCGTATCAGATATGAGGGAGCACGAATTCAAGAAATCCAATGACCTGAAGAGTTTCTTGAAAACGCATGTTATTACGGATCGTTTAAACCCGGGATGCCTTTTTCGATGGTAGGACCAATGCCGGGAACTATATAACGATGAAACAGAAAATAATTTTGATTTCACAAGTTTGTATCCATGGAGTAACAATTATTACAGGTAAATATTCTGATGAAATTTTCGTATGTACAATTTTTGCGTGCATGTTTCTTTACATTTAATTTTTTTTATCAGATATCCAGTTGGTCATCCGGAGATCGTTACCGAGAACAGGGTTCCCACGGTCCTTGAAAAGTCCTTGAATTTTTTTTTCCTAACTAGGGGCCCTTGAAAGTCCTTGAAAATTACGGAACTTGGTGAAAAGTCCTTGAAAGTACTTGATTTTTTTTAACAAGTACATAATTGTGTAATTTTGTCTTGCATTGGAAACTGTCCAGACTAGTTTCCTCCACAGCATGTGTGCCATTTGAGCCTCATTCTGAATGAAACCGGTGTTTCACGCTTTGACACTATGTGATATACTTATAATGCTAGGTCTAGATCTCCACAGTATGGCTATCCATCTAAGTTGACACCTCTGGTCTCCATTAAGACCGCCGCTTCTCATACTCTTCTTCGTGCCACCAAAATAATTTATCGTACGATATTTTATCGCACGACGGAAATCGATATGTGTGCAAGTAGCCTGAAAGTTAGCATTGAAACAAGAAGCCCACTCTGCAAAAAAAAAAATCAGGTTCTGTGAGAAAAGAAAATCTCAATTGTTCCCAAAATTGACAATAACCTTTCTTTTTTGGACTATCAGTTGTATAAAAAAATGATTTTTTTTTTAAATATTTTTTTTTTTAGTTGACAATTTTTGTGTATGCCTTGTTTTAGGTCGTTATAAAAAGTTTTAGGTCCTTGAAAAATATTTTTTTGGTTTTGAAAAGTCCTTGAATTTTTTTTGGATAAAGGTGTGGGAACCATGGAGAACTTTAAAGATGCTGCCGATTACTTCGAATTTATACGATGCAGGATTCTGCCTCCCAAAGAACTTTAGCATCCGGTTCTAACGTACAGATGCAATCGAAAGTTGATGTTTCTACAGTGGCGTATGTTGCGACACGTTACAACTGACTCCACTGCACTCACTCAGATGAAGAAAGAGCGTTAGTGGGTGACTTGGGTGACTAAAGAAGTCAAAAAGGCACTGAAGAATTATAGAATTAACAAAGTATATATTAATCATATTCATTACCTAACTAAAAATGCATGTTTTCTTTCATTCTTTGTAGAGATCCGAAATGTATCATTTCCGAGATACGTCGGCAAATTCATTCACGTCCTATATATCGACCTGTTTTTTTAAGACAAAGCAGGAGGCATCCGGATTGTGGGATACAAGAACAGAAAAGCTGATACATGGCATCCTACCTAGAAAATGAAGGAGTGGAACTTTCTATGGGGAATACAGAACACCATTTTGCCAAACGTGTGGTTGCGAAACTTGCCCTCAACATTTTTCGGGGTCGATGGGGAATGAAACTCAACAAAACTCAACTGTTGGACGTGGACGCATACGATAAGCTGAACAGAATGTTTGCCGACAAAACTAAATCTGTAAGTCAAGTTTCATTTACTTTTTCTATCGATCCATTATCAGTTTCATTTACTTCAAATATTTTCAAAATACTAAAAATACCATGCGCTTTTTTTATGTATTTCCTTCTCTTTATGTTCTTATCAATTCAGTGGTTTCAGGACGAGGAATTTTTCTCACACAGGATGCCAGCACAAATGTGTTGGGTCCCGAATTATTTAGCGGGTAGCGATTAGTAGAAATAGGCGTTGTGTTTTTAATTTATCTATGAATCCGTCGTAACTGAAAATAAAGACCAGGCCCACACTAACTACCTGCTCGCATTGAATGATCCGGAGTTCCATGAAAGGCCATTTAAAGTTCATTTTAAATAAAACTGATTTATTACAAAACAAATACACACATGTATATATAAGAAATAGAGCATTGCACGAACAACATACCACTGAATGAAAAATCCAATAAAAGACTTAAAATAGAAATATATTACCTTGAGCTCTCACTAAATTGATTTAAAAGTAGAAAGCGTGGCGCCAGCAATAAAAACACAAAACCACTGGTTTTTCCACAGCAAAGATAAAAGCCAAGACAAAAATTAAAGCGCCTCTCGAAATTCTATTACAGTGCTTTTATACCCAGCTTCGGAATCAGCCAATAGGGTAAGTAAATTGACAAATGTCTCCGATGGGTCGATCCATTGGCGTCAGTTATGAGTTTTAAAAAGTTGTAGTTATTATCTGAAGGGTCGATCCATTGGCGTCAGTTATGAGTTTTAAAAAGTTGTAGTTATTATCTGAAGGGTCGATCCATTGGCGTCAGTTATGAGTTTTAAAAAGTTGTAGTTATTATCTGAAGGGTCGATCCATTGGCGTCAGTTATGAGTTTTAAAAAGTTGTAGTTATTATCTGAAGGGTCGATCCATTGGCGTCAGTTATGAGTTTTAAAAAGTTGTAGTTATTATCTGAAGGGTCGATCCATTGGCGTCAGTTATGAGTTTTAAAAAGTTGTAGTTATTATCTGAAGGGTCGATCCATTGGCGTCAGTTATGAGTTTTAAAAAGTTGTAGTTATTATCTGAAGGGTCGATCCATTGGCGTCAGTTATGAGTTTTAAAAAGTTGTAGTTATTATCTGAAGGGTCGATCCATTGGCGTCAGTTATGAGTTTTAAAAAGTTGTAGTTATTATCTGAAGGGTCGATCCATTGGCGTCAGTTATGAGTTTTAAAAAGTTGTAGTTATTATCTGAAGGGTCAATCCATTGGCGTCAGTTATGAGTTTTAAAAAGTTGTAGTTATTATCTGAAGGGTCGATCCATTGGCGTCAGTTATGAGTTTTAAAAAGTTGTAGTTATTATCCGAAGGGTCGATCCATTGGCGTCAGTTATGAGTTTTAAAAAGTCGTAGTTATTATCTGAAGGAATTCAATTCGAAGGCCTGGTAGATATAATTCGGGTTTGAACTTGGACCCTGGATTCAAGACAATCAAAATGGTTTCAGATTGAAGTATTAAGTCTTGCTAGACATTTGTGGACACAACAAATGTATTCATTGCCGCCTTTACTACATACTACGCCCGACTGAAGCTCCTTCCGCGAATTCGATATTTTGTGCGAGAATGCTCTGTATTTTGATACAGACAGAGCTTTGCGGAAAGAAAGCAGACAGAAATGGCTCTATCATACTGCACCCCGCCGAGAAAAGTGACACAAGTAAAAAAAAAATTTTTTTTGTGGTTATGTCATTGCAAAATATATATGAGGTGCCCCAGCGTGTAAAATAACTTTTCTATATAGAATATAATAGAATTTAAAGATATAAATACAACTGAAAATTAAAAGAAGCTTTTACTATTTCAATATAAGTTTTATAGTATCCTTTAAGTTGATTTTTCTCCAATTCTGCAATTTTGAGTTGTGTCCCTTTTCTTGCCGGGGTGTGATATATGCTTTAACGGTGAGGTTACCCCGCCTTAGGTAACTATCTAGGGGATTTTACCTATGTGCTGGATGAAGACTTCATTCTAAAATGTGTGGCTGGTAATAACAATAATAACAACATCTATTTTTTCATTTTGCTGAAGTTTTTTTTTGGTTACAATATTACCTTTATTTATAGGTGGTCCTAAAAATTATGCATGCATCAACGATAAGGAGAAAACCACGTGTTTGGTGCGAGGATTTACCCTGAATTTTCGGAATTGCAAAATATAAATTTTGAAGTTGTGGATGAACTTGTGATGAATCTAGACAAAGCCTCCACTTTGGTGATGCCAGTATGCATCAAAATCACTGTGAAAAGAAGAAGAGTTGTAAACAAGGGGAGAGCAAAAACGTAGACTTGTTTACGACTAGCGAGTCATTCAAACAAGATTTCAAGACATTTCCTTATGGACATTGAACAATACCGTCCATAAGATGGATGTGTGTGAGAGAGAGTGTGTGTTTTATTCCGTGATGATAATATAATCTAAATCACATACTGATATCGATTTACTCTGAGAAAAAAACATAATATAATTATTACTTTTTATTATTATTATAATTGTTTGTATATTACTAATAAAAATTATTTACTATAAAAAGAGAGTGAAGGATAATAAGTTCATCATTCATCATGAAACTTCAAAAACCTGAAAATTCCTTTATAATGGTGGTGGTTGGACCCACATTTTCTGAAAAACACACTTTGTAAAGAAAATATTCGAACATAAGAACATTGAGCCTTTCTCACCCAAAGTGTTATGCTGCTATGGCGTATATCAGGATGTGTATAATAAAATACCTAATGTAAAATAAACTTTTTACAAACGCATACAGTGTAAAATTAATTCATTATCGAATACCCTAATTATTACAGATGATTTAATGTCAGAATTAGGAAATAATTCAAGAATTAAAGATTTATTTTCAAGGAGGGGAGCGATCATAGAAATTTTACCGTAAACTCTATTGCTCAAAACGTCTTCCACAAAAGTCGTGAAATGCGCAAAATAGCATCTTGGTTCTCTTCATAATTCTCGAGCTAGATCATCAGTTATTAATTTAAGACGGCAGTTATACCCTATAAAAACTAAATTTTTTCAAGAGGTATATCAAGATGAAACATCTAAGCCTTACAGTTATGGAACCAGAAATAGATGATGGTTTATGTTTGCGTACAGGTATATTCCCCGATGATAAGAAAAAAGTTTATCAACCTCTATAGGAATTTCTTAATCAATTTGAATATAAATGATACATATTTCAAAGAGGTAATTTTATTTGTGGTTCTTTTTTTATTTTATGATAAAAAAGGTTTTAGACTTTTCTATAAAAAGGAATGTTACACATTGAGACGTTTTATTTGCTCCTAACTTGTCAAAGTGTAAGCAACGACAGTTGTAGGAATTGAATATAAATTTATAAAATATATAATATTATTGAAATTAAATAAATTGAAAAAAGGATTCTTTAAACGATGTTTAAATTAATGTATAAAACATCTTTGCTAGTGTGCCTGAAATCTATTACATGGAAAAGTACTCCTGTCCAAATGTCAGAAACGAAAACTACAGCCCTGTAAAGAGTATTTGAATATTAGGTACACGAAGTGTACCAATTTTTAAGAGACATGTTCTCAACTTCCAATGTGGTCACGGAATTTTAAGTACATTGATATCTGCAACAATATCCATGTACCTTCCGAGTAGTGATTGCGACATCGACAGCAAAGCATCGATGTTTAGAAACATCGATGTTCAAAATTAAAACATCGATGTTGATATTACATCGCCCCAAAACAGTTTAAAAATGCAGTGTATTTAAATCCCCCACCTCCCATTTCTTAAAACTCGTTTAGCAACTAGTGATGCGACATCGGCTCCAATACATCGATGTTTTTTTTTATAAAACATCGACATCGATGTCGCACCCCTACTTTTCAGACTCTTCACCCTTGGCCACTTTGGTCTAAAAGTATGTTCAATTTGCTGATTATAAAAATTATGCTACTCGGTTATTTTTCAAATTTTTAAAACGGTACTTTTTTCATTTAAAAATAAAACATCGACAAGTATAAACATAGACTCCAATACATCGATGTTAAAAACATCGACATCGATGTCGCATCCCGACTTCCGAGTACCCTTATCCATGGAGCATAGTAGGAAACAACTGTTAGTTCCAGAGGAAAGATTAAACAATTTTGTTACGTCATTTATCATAAATGGAAGATAAAATGAATAAAGATCTTTAGCAAAGATATTTAAGTGGTAGTCAGAAGGCATCATTATTTACAAATATTACAGAATTATGTTACTTTCCCAACATCCATTTCAAGGAAAAAGTGGATGAACTGCCTGAAAACACTCTGTTAGAAACAGATGATCATGAAACTAAAAAAGTGAAAATTGAGTCAAGTGATACAACTATCAATAAAATTAATTAAAAATTAGTCAGAGCATTGCTCCAGTTCGTTTCACGAGTAAAGACATTATAGAGTATTTGAAAAGTTATGATTTTGTTTTGAAATAAACTCATGGCGGATAAATAGTCTACAAAAACAATGTTATCCATCATATTGATATTGATTTTCTTACTAATGATTTGTTACAAAGTAACAAGAAACAGCCTTTTGGACGAAATGTATTTTATGGTGTTTTAAAAGAGATTGGATTATTCAGACCATTTGAATGCTAAGAAGATGTTGTATGAAATAATAAAGTCAATAAACCTGGTCTGTATGCAAAAAGTCAAAATTTGGATTAAAATAAAATAATCTCATGCGAAATTTGGCGTGTTAATTGTTTTTCTTATTTCTTTAGGTAGAATTTATTTTTGTATTTGTATACATGCAGTCATATTTTTTTAATTCATTATTTATTTACAATTTAAATATATTATTATATTTACACACAAATAAAAAATTACTTAGCAATTATTGTTATTGATTTAAAACATTAAAATTTATTATCAATATTTTAGAAGAAAATATTATTTGAAAATTTAATAATTGTTATAAAACTAACGTTTTTGTAATGAAACTAATAGATGATAATAATAATACGAACCCAAAAAAAATTTTAGTGTAACTTTTATTTCATTTAAAAAAATCAATCTTACACCATAACGTTTTTTTAACAAATTGAAACATTCTAAAGTAATTTAATTTACAATGATACAGATTCTCAAAAACAGAAAGCATTGTGTATCCTTGACACCTCTTAAAAAAACAATAGATACATTAGACTCGACAAACATTCTATGTCTAAACTCTGCAGAGTCGTTGAATTCCATAATATATTTGATTAACTTGAAGAGTGAAATCGTGAAAACGTTCTCCATAAAACTGAGGCTAATTACCATACGAATCAAAGAACTCTACTGTGTCAGAATTTTCTACGAAAAATAATATCCAGTGTTAACCAGATTCAGATGAAACATCCACGTTGACAACTATCGTTGATTTTTTCTTTAAGGTACTCCTTTCCTTTCTTCGAAAAACGATATCCAGTGTTAACCAGATTCAGATGAAACATCCACGTTGACAACTACCGTTGATTTTTTCTTTAAGGTACTCCTTTCCTTTCTTCGAAAAACGATATCCAGTGTTAACCAGATTCATATTAAACATACACGTCGACAACTACCGTTGATTTTTTCTTTAATGTACTCCTTTCCTTCTTCGAAAAACGATATCCAGTGTTAACCAGATTCAGATTAAACATACACGTCGACAACTACCATTGATTTTTTGTTTAAGGTACTCCTTTCCTTTCTACGTAAAACGATATCCAGTGTTAACCAGATTCAGATTAAACATACACGTTGACAACTATCGTTGATTTTTTGTTTAATTAACTCCTTTCCTTTATCAGACGAAAATACTCCTCGAAAGTATGCTGAGGTGATTGGTTCTCGTATAAAAATAGAAGAAAATGATGACCATCCCACCTCAATTTCCAAAATCGTATAAAACGTTTTTTGTTTGTTTTTTATTTCCATACTATTATCGTATTCAGCAAAAACAATAACGCATACAGTTTACTCGAGGGGTGCATTGAATTTAAGAGCGAGACGTAAGTTACTGTGTTTGATCAGATTTAGATGGTCATCGTTACAAGAGATCAGCTGATAAATCAAATGAATATAAGACATTGCCCTTTATACACTCTGCTCTATAGATGATATTTCCGTAATCGCGTGACCTGCTTTTTGGTTACCTAAAAATAAGCTATGATGTGCTCTAACATAATTATTTTGATCAAAATTTAGTTCCAATGAATTGTGAGGAGTTGGTTGACCATCCACGTAAACTCCGGCGAAATTTAGATTATAATGCTTGAAATCAAAGGGTGATTTTTGAAGGTTTCCCTGAAAAAAAAAAGCATCATTATCCACACACCCAATTATAATTTTTTTCGGCATATGACCAATAAAAACGCTGTTTTGTATCATTCACATTCTGCATTTGGGGACAGAATACACTTTGTACAATACTCTGTTTATCGGATACTTTACAGAAGTTTTCTCGAATTGTATAAAATTGATTTTGTTTTAATTAAACTTTAAATATGTTGCGTAAATATAGTTTCAACTCGTAAAATAATCAACCTTGACTTCAATTCAACTTTTTCCCCGACAACTTTTATTCTGTCTTATTTAGCTTTTTTCTGTTTTTAAAATTTATTATTTTAATAAAGTGCATTTACTTCTGATCATATGCATCAGAAATCACAAACTATTGAATTTAAAGTGGCAGGTAAGTCGGAATAAAGCAAGTTTTAAATGTAATTTTGACGACTCTCTGAAATAATAATGTTAAAGTACTCCGATTAGAACTTTTGAAATGTTAAACAGTTCTCTATCAAAAGAACAGGAGGCCAAGATGGATTATTTTGCTAGTTAAAGATGTATTTAACAACTTATTATACGTATATGTTAAATGTTTTTTTGAAAACAAAGATTTTCTTTAAAAAATCTATCCATGTTAACCAATTTTTAATTTTTTAATGGTAATGAGATCTGTACTGAAGACATTCAATTTTAAATCAAGTTAATTAATTATTAGTTGTGTCACAAAATGTAATTTTCAAGGGGAAAAAATGTATTCACTTTAAAAACCTTAGTGATGAATATTTTATCATCAACAATGTCGGCATGCCTCATGCAAGATAGCCACAAGTAAAAATAATATTGTTTTTGTTGACTATAAGAGCAATAGCATTCGCCGTAAATTCGTTATTCTACGAATTAAATGGGCAATTATACTAAGAGCTTACGAAAGGTTGAATTCCAAATTCCCTTAAAATCCTCGTTAGAAGTAGTAAATTTAGCGTCTCACCTTTCACCATTATATAGCTTTGTCATACAGCAAGAGTGTGAGGTATGTAAAATGGATGGATATGCATGTGAATTATTTGTGCCCAAAGTATGTTGTACAAATTGTAAAGATATCGAGAAAAGGTACTAAAATATTATTTTGTTTCATGAACGGCAAAAATGATTATATATTCTGATCATTTCTTCAATCGATTTATCCAATTTAACCCGAGTAAATTCGGGTAATTTTGCTAGTACTCAATATACATTCCAGGTTTTTTAAAACTACCAAAACATGGTTAATTTAAGCATACTTAATCACATGTTTTAGCATGAAACCTGTCAAAATATGTCCACAGAGGAAAGTTTATCTTGCATACATTACATTACAATACGTTATTTCAAACAGAGTACATTGTTTTCAAATAAATGGAAACAAATTGGTGTGATAGTTGTACAAACACACTGTCATCAAATTGAACGGGAAGACGGAAACCCAGACTTACGCAACCAAGTTCAGTTACGAAATGAATGTGAGTACCCTCAGTATGCAAAGTGGCATGAAAATATATTCAACCGTTTGGAAATAGCATAGGCACGCATACAGACAGACACCAAACGCAAAAGAGATGGATTTTGCATCAGGACCCAAAACAGATAGAAAACTTGAAATGGGTCGACAATATTTAAAAGTACAAACACGCCATTTTATTTACATAGATTACTGAAATAATTCCTGGGAACATTGTCATAAGTGCAGAACAAAACCATTGACGTCAAAGAAATCTTACAGTTTAAGCCGCAGATAAAAGATGTTAATGACATTCAAGAATGTCACTAACATCTTTTGAAATTACAAACATTTTCAGAATTTCAAAAGGGCGGTGCATAGATTGCTAGCTATTATTAGTAATTAATATCAATCATAAAATTTAAAAAATTCCGATTACATGGATCAGCAGAAAGTTGCGCTACTACCTTTTCTACACACTTAGCTATTCAAACATCTACTACTGTGCAGGGATTTTCGACCTTTGCATCCATGGCACACACACGTAAAAGTTCTGAGGCTCATCAGAAACAACTTCTTTTACCGATCTCACATAAATGGGTATAATTATGCTGGATTAAAAAAATAATTGTAATTACCCAACTCCTTTTCACGCTTTAGTGTATTTTGAAACGCGTCTTTTTTATAAAAATTTATAGTATGTGATTTAAAAATTTTTTATGCGGTTATTACTTTTAATTACACTTACATCCATAAATTAAGGATTATTTATTTTTATTAAACCATCTGTTTGCATTGTTTTGTGAATTTTCCAGGCTTAAGATAAAGTTAACATATTACGTTCTATGTAAATTACACTCCGAAAGTGTTTTAAGTCGTTGTTTATTATTTACATAAGCGGTATTGATTAGTTTAATTATCCACATTCTATGTAACCTTGAAAAAATATTTTTTTAAATTCTGTTCTCTGAATCAGACGTCTTTATAATACAATCTACGATTGTATTATAATATTACATCTGCTTGGAAGAATCATAAAATAAGCGAGGAAATAAAACACATAGAAAGGATGTACATTGATTTATTCTGTTAATTTTGACATAAATCCATAGATATTAAATAAATTTTTAACAGATTTTCCAAAAATATATTGTAATATAAATAAATATATAGTTAACGGGAGAAACTTGCCCCCAACACAGCGCCATTGAGAAATATAAGCTATTAAAGTCAATATCTAAGTTAAATGTATGAAATTAAAAAATTGAAAGAGAGCAGTGATGTATAGGTAGTAAATATTATCATGCATTGAGTTAAAAAATTGATGAAAATTGTGATATTCTAATAAAGTTGAAAATGTGAAATAGAAATGAAAGATACAAAATTAAATTATTGAAGAGAGCTGAGATGAATAGCTGGTAAATATTTTAAGGCATTTGGTTTATTGAATTCAAATTATCGATGAAAATGATGATATTATAATAAAGTTTATACGAAATTTAAGTTAAAGATACGAAATAAAATTATTGAAGAGAGCCAGTAAATATTATGTTATGCATTAAGTTTAATGAATTAAAATGTACTGATTAAAATGATGACATTATAACAAATATAAGTTGAGATATGAAATTCAATATTTTAAATAAAATTAAGATGCGATTGAGAGAACAAAGACTTGAAAACATGAGAATTTGTAAGTTAAATTAAACAGTTCTAGAGATTAGAGTGATGAGAGTGTAAATACTATAAGGTATTGAATTTATCGATGAAAAATCATAATATTATGACGAAGTTAAGCTGAAGATATGAAATTTAATGTTTCAAATAAAAAGCAGGTGCAATTTAAAGGCCTGAAATCATGATAATTTTGAATTTAAATAAGATAATTTAAGAGAGCAGTGATGAAGAGATGATAAATATTATAATATATTGAGCTTATATAATTGAATTAATTGATAAAATGTATAATATTTGAATATAGATAAGTAGAATATAGGAAATTTAATGATAAAAAAATATTAATATGCTATATTGAGAAAAAAGGTCTAAAAGTTTAGAATTTTGAAATTAAAGAATTTTGAAGAAAATATGTGAAATTTGCAACAATTCAACCTAGAAGAGTGAAGATTTTCAAAATTTTAATATTGTTTAGAGATTTTTCTATTGATATAAAATATTAAGAGCATTCAAGGAAGTGTAAAAGGAAATATAAAATATTAAAACTTGTTATTAAGGTGAAGTAAAAATTGGCATGAGAATATAATATTTAGGTAAAGTTATTGTCAATTAAATTAAAGAGTAAGATATATAACATAAAAAAAGTAAATATTGAGTGTAATATCTATTTTTATTACACTATTATAGAGTAATTATTAAAATATAAAATTGAGTGCAGTATTTCATTGATTGCAAGCAGCTATAGCTCAGCGTATTTAATGGTCTATGGAAACATTTGAAAATATCTTGTTTGGAAAGTTAGACCATTAGTAGAAAAATTAAATTATAAGCGACACATTTTGATATGATTAATTATTAAGAGAGCATTAGATAATATTTCGATGGTAAGATATTTACTGAATTTAGAAGTTTATCAGAGAAATTAATTAATAAGTTGTAATTAATAATCTTTTTTGATTAAAGCACCTATTTTACAGGATAATAAATTACAAAATCACTATTAATATGAAGCTGGTGAAAAAGAAAAAATTATATTGTATAGGTGGTGAAGCAGCATATAATGTTATGGAATTTAATTAAAAACAATTGGCAAATTATATTCTGAATTGAAAAAATTAGACTTTTTTTTTTCCAAATTGCATTATAGATTGTATAGGTGGTGAAGCAGCACATGTTATGGAATTTAATTATAAACTATTGGACTATAATATCAATTGAAAAAAATTAGAAACTATTAACAAATTGCATTATAGATTGAAATTATTAAAATGAAAATTATATAATAGATTTAAATTATTAGAAAATTATGTAATCGATTGAAGTTATTAGAAGTATAAGAAAATTATATTATGGATTGAAATTCTGATTAAATTTAAATGAATTAAGTTGTTTTATTCAAGCGAAGCAGCACTGGAGGCGTTGTTATATAATTAATGCAAAATTGTTTTGTTTGACATTAGATTAAAAAAAAATATTTCTGCGTAATTTTAAAGGATTTTTCAATTACAACAAATCCACCTTCACGCGTTTTTCCTATCATAGGTTGGAGTGTGGAGTGAAGGAAAAATTTCAGATCCATGAAGAGCAGGTTGAGAGCAAAGACATCAACAATTGACTTGTGGCGATATAGATACTTAAAAATGCTCTAAAAATGGCGGAGCAACGTACGAATACGTTAACTAATACGTTACAAAACGTACGAACATGATCGAGTATCTATCCGCCTCATGTTTCTCAACACAATAATACTAAAACAAATAAACTGCTGATGTCAAAACCTCAAACTTGCTCTTCATGGTTCTAAAATTGATCCCCAACTTCATTCTAACCTATGATAAAGTCGAAGAGGTTAAGGTGAATTCGGTATTTGAAAAATTTAAATTTGATAATAATTTTGAGATGAGGAGTTGAAGTTCATTTTCAAAACATGCAGAGCAAGTTGGAGCTTAGATATCAGCAGTCAATGGGTACAGCATAGATGTGGTGAGAAACACGAGGTGGGCTGATTAGTGCTTGAAAACGCTCCAATGATCGTCGAAACAACGTACGAATACGTTAATTAGTACGTTCAAAAACGTACGAACATTATCAAGCATCAATCAGTGCACTTCATGTTTCCAATCACATCTGTGCTGTACCCATCTTGCTGATATCTAGGCTCTACCTTGCCCTACGTGATTTTGAAATTGATCTTCAATCCTTTCAATAGCTGTAACAAAAATTTGGAATAAACTTTAGGTGTTAAAATTTTAGAAGTTCTTGAAGAAAAATATATAAAGGATATTGAGGTAATTATTTTACAATTATTGAGGCAAGAAATGTTTATAATTTAATATTGTATTCCTATTTAGATTAATAATTTGTGTTTGAAATAGATAGAAATTTAGAATAATAGGGTTTACAGAGCTGCTCCGATATTTATTTCAGTTTATTGTTTGATATATTTTATTTACATTTATGTATGTTTTAAGTATTAAGTGAATTAATTCGATACATGAAATTTAAAATGTTATTGAGTTTTTTTTTAAAGCTGCTTTAGATTGTAGGGCACTTGGGATATTGCTTTAAATGCTTTGTTATGTGCAAGTGGAATAAATTGAAAGTAATAGAAATGTAACTAAAGAAATAAAATATTTTAAAAGTATTTTTTTTTCTTTAAAAAAATATTTAATTGATATGGCTGGTTGTAAGAAGTAAAGATTTATAATTCGATTTATATGAAACGGAGCTATAGCTACTTGCATTAAATGAATAAAGTAAATTACTTAAACTAAGAGCAAAACAATTATTGAGAAAAAGGAAATTCTCCGCTACTTTTAGGTTGAATTGGTAGGAATAATTTTTATGTAAATTAAATTGAACTTAAATAGATGATAATATTCTATGTTATTTATTTTTTTTATTTCAATATAATTAATTTTTTGCTACTGTAATTGACGATATATTTTTAATTAACGGTAATTTAACGGTACGTACTTTATTGTTTACAGGTTGTCTATGTTAAAGTTGATACTATAAGAGAGAGAGAAAATAACTATTGCTTTATGACCTACTATCGCTTATAAAAATAGTTTGCAACTCTATTTGTGTTACTTTGGCGCTGGTTGGGGCTTATGGATTCTCTCCGTTTTAAAGGAATCGGTTTTTTATTTTTTTGTACTGTTTTTTTATTTTTTTCCAAGCTCCCTTTTTCTTTGCAGTTTTTATCTGATCTTCTCGAGGAGGTGAATCTGGAGAAATAGGTATTCTGTTAGCCAAAGAAGATGGTGATGAATTTAGATTGGAATATTGTTCTTCTGAATCTTCAAGAGTTTTGTAGTCCAGGATGGATGAAGATGTTGCAGGTGTTGTAGAGCTATTTTTAGAAGAAAAGGCAAAATCATTGGTATCTATTGTTCCTGTAGTTTCTTGTAGTGATGTTGAATCTGGAGAAACATGTTCAGAAGCCAAAGAGTTTGTAGATGAAATTTGCTGTGGTGGTTCAACATCGGAATCTTCAAGGTTATTGTATTCGAGGATAGAATATGATGAGTCCGGTGTTGTCGTGCTATCTTCAGACGTGGTAACATTAATGGCCTCTTCTATTGTTTCGTTAATTACTTCTGTCATGGGTTCTGTTTGGGTTTGTCTATTGTTTTCAATGCAGCTTGTTTGGGTTTGTGAGTCTATTGTAAGTACAGGCTCAGTTGAAATTTCTTTATCTTTTTTAGTTGATCTTGGTTCTTGAGCAGGTTGAGAGTAGATTTGATTTATGATTAAATAAGCAATTACTGAAAGGTTTAGAAGACTAGGAAGGTGATTATATAATATAATGTCTATTGAATTGTGGAAGATAATTATTAAAATTAAGGTGAACATTATATCTTTGAATCCAGGCATGCTTCAAGAAGTTCTAAAGAAAAGAAAAAAAAATCTGGAATTAGAAATCAGTGAGGGTTAATGAGTATAAAAGTATGGGAGCACTTAAATTTAATGTGCCATAAGTCTTAAATTGAATTGATAAAAATATCATGAAATGATTTCCCTTTTCCAATTGGATGACTCCAGAAGGTTTTTAAACTACACTTTTAATACAACCAAGTAAAATATTAAGAAAATTAAGGTATAGTTAATCGTGAGACCCTCTAATGTGACACAATACATCTAGGTAGTTAAATCATTACAGGAGAATAACAGGAATACAGAAATAACAGGAGAAATTGAACTTTTAACCACGAGAGAAAGACATTTATCCTCAATGACAGTCTTAAGTTTAACCTGAGGGATATTAGCGAAAAAAGATTCAAATTTTAAAAGCTCAGCATTTCCTCCAAAGTGTTAGGAAGCATCTTCAAAATGAGAAAATGAGATACCACTTTGATAAGGTTTGGAAGCCATGTATCACGCTGACCCTAAAAGAAGCAATTATTTCGCCTAGGGAAGATCGTCATGCATTAATAATGAAATTTCAATAATAATAAGATAATAAGGGTTTCATTCCAAAACATGTAATTTTTGTTGATAGATTAGACGTGAAAAAGTTTTTTTTAACGCTCCAAGTGCTTTTGACGAGATATTTCGTCCAACAAGAATTGACTAATTTTGCTACGTACATACGAGATTTGACAAGATATCTCCTGAAGATATTGGCAATTTTTTGATGATGTCGACTTCAAAATCTGGTTAATTGTCTTCCAAATACGAGATAACTATAAAGATCGTGTTCTGTGTTTCTTATGATGAAATATCTCGTTGAGACAAACACCAGTAGGAGGTGAGACCAAACTCAGGGTGTTATAACAGACAATTCAAACTATCACCCTAACATTCATTTGTAATAAGCTTGAATAGGGGATCAATACAATGCGTTCATAACATATTCAATCCTTCCTTAGCCAATAAGTACGATCTAAAATTCCAGAGTCCACTTCGAAATAATTTTGAAATTCTTGGAAACTTACCTATTGATGATATTTAAATTTCTCAGAAGATGGATTTTTAAAAGTAGGTATTTTCTTGATTGGATGATTTATCTGGTAAAGGCTTTGTAATCGTCGCAATAGATAGCTCCGTAAAATTCGAAGATGCTTACACTTTGGATGCTCATAACGTTGTGATTGTTCCAGCTGAAGTTTTTGCACAAAAATGAGTTAGCAAGAATGCATTTGTGTGTTCCTTTGTTTAGATTGAACAACGAATTTCAACTCTACATTGTTGGTAATTAATTTACAAGAATGTAATGAATGGCATACTGTTGAGGAACAATTGACCACTAAACTATTGTTGAAATAAAACTTTGGATACGAAATATAATTTGTAATTTTGATTTATGTAAATATATGATATAAAACCATAATATTTTAATAAATAAAACCATATTTTACTCCGTAATTAAGATAGTACATTGTCCTGTATCTGCTCTAAATAATTTCTCTGGGCACAACCCTATGGGGACATCCTTTCAATGATTTAATTCCCTAAACACATCTGTAAAGAAGTCAATGGGCAACATCTCACTTATGTTAATTAAAACTGCTTAGAATCAAAATTTCACCAACCTTATGAATAATAAATAATAGCTCCCTTTTAATGATATTTGAAAATTATTTCTGTCTAACGCATTTCAATTAATATGAACAAACTCAAGTATATGCACAAAACTAAAATTGCTTTAGGTTTTCAACAAATTCCATGGACACTAGTACATTTATGTGTGCTCTTGATTTCAGCAAAGGTTTATAAGTAAGTTACATAGAAATTATCTCAACGTATAAAGACACCACATCAATACTCATATTAGAAGCAGAATGAAAAATCAAGGCTACTATTAAAAAACAGGATTTGAAGCTATTTAAAATCTCTCCAGTTTTGAAACAACCTTACGCTTCCACCTAATATCCTCCAAGCTTCAATGGGGTCGCCACTACATTAGCGGCCTTCGAGTTTTAGGTAGCTAAGGTTCGATTCCACCCTGTCTGATTTCTTTCCTCTGTGTCAGTAAAGCTTCCATTGTGTGCATATCAATTTACATTTTGTTATTTGGCCGAAAATTGCCCTTACGCCCTAACCCAACGTAATTTACTTTTTAACCTGTACTATACCGTGGTACAGAAACTATACTATGCTGTACTGTAATGTACCATAGAGTGTAAGCAAATCTAAATTTCATTATTTCTTTATTGATTGAAAAATACAAGTCGATGAATAAGTACTAAAAGCCCAACTTATACTATGATTTAGCCATTGAAATTTTTACTAAAGCATAAATATCTTTTTTCATGTTGACCTTCAGAGTATTAGGGAGGTATTTAATAAAAGTCGCACTGAAATAACACGTGACGGTCCTGGATCAATCCCGAAGGGAAATATACCACGTAATTTTGAACCGCGGTCAGTTGGGGCGAGGTCCTGGCACCCAACTCTCCAAACTTCCACAGCACTCTAACGTGAGGACATTTGAGACCACGGTAAATTTAACGTGCACCAGCCCCCCCCCCTACACGGCGGTCTTTGGTTGGGTTGGAACTTGGCGGGCTGGCAAGCGGCAGGAGGCGGTAGCCCCCTAGTATCAAGTAATACACAAAATCACAGTTTTAGTGACACAGAAGAGAGAAATACAACCAGGAAAGAATGCTCCTGAAAGGTATGAAACCAAATACAACTCGAAGGATGCTAGCGCAGTGGGCGTACCCACGAGCCGTCATTGAAGTAAGTATTGTCTGTTAAAGGAAGGAGCGTTGAAAAGACAAATTTAAATCCATGCAAATGTAATGTCTCTGGTATACACACACAATAAGGTTAAACTTCAACATTTTCTCCCCAAAAACGGATGATACAACGTGACTCTGTAGGTTTGTTCACTGCACTAGTAACCTATATACTGTAGATGACAAACTCTCAGCAAAAAACTTGTATTATTGCTGTATTAACGTTGTAAACAAAGGTATTACTCAGCAAAAAACGTTAATACCTTTAACCCAGCATAAAACCTCAGCCGATAAAAGTATATTTATGATTTACCAAACCACGTATAAATAATAGTAACTCAGACTGTTCAGTATAATATATTTCTGGTAGGTATTTTAATTAACGTCGTACTGGAACAACACAACGGGCTATAACATATTTCTGGTTGATAATCTTTAGAACTGCCGACCAACCGGTCTAGTGGTTAAAGTGTTGGCCTCTGGATTGGAAGGTTCCGGGGTCAGGGCATGGATGTATATTGTGCTGTCCTTTGCTAGGGGCAATGATGGTGTTCTCACTGGGTTCTCCTTCCTACTCAGGAATGCCGATAGGTTCCTAGGAGATGCCTGGGTGTGCGCCTCTGACACCCCTCGGCACGAATCTATGAAGAAAACTTTTCCGGCTCATAACGGACCTAAGGTTGACTGATATCATTGAGCCGGACCACATATCTTCAGCGCACACATTCCGGGGTCGACCACGTCCACGCCCTATCGTGTTCATCCTGGGCAGATAAGGGTTTTTCGGACGGCGTGTCACCAGGCCCACTTCTCCATTATCTCGTTAGAGGCTTTCCCTAGCTTCGGCTAATCCGCTGTGGGTTTTCAGTAACTCGGTACGGAGGGGTCTGCTTCCATTCGAAGGAAGGGTTCTCCTTCACAAGTGGCCATCACTTCCGGCCTTGTATTGGCCAACGATTAAGTTTATATGTGCCCGCCATTGGAAAAAAAATATTTAGAGCTTTAGATATGCATAGCATTATGATAACCGGAACAGGATAAATGGTAATGCTTTGAAATTGTTTGAGAAATGTTGCTTTGAGTATGAAGAAAGGCGTAAATGTTTGAATTCAAGAATTTTGAAAACATTTAAGTAACCAGCATTTTATGCATACTAAACAGGGGTAGTAAGTTTGATGTCTAAAATTAAACATTCGAGAGAAGGAAGATGAAAACAATTCGCATATCACAAGAACACTGAAAGTTGAAAACCTAATTTAAAGACATTTCTTTCCTAAATACTGAAGAATCCAAGTTTTCAAAGACCAGAACAGTTTCATTCTTTTCTGTTGCAACCGGTACTACATTAAATGTCGAATCGAGGTAACCCCGTTGGTAGAGTACCAGATTAGCAAACGGAAGGTTGCCAGTTTGAAATTCGATAGATTCATAACAGAGGCTAGTGGACGTTGAATCATTCATGGCCTCAAATGTCCTCACGTTGGAGTGGAGTGAAATTTAGGAGAATGGGGTGTCAGCGCAGGCGTTGACCTCACCATCTGACCGTGTTTAAAAACTGTAAGGCGTTGTCTTTGAATCATTCCCTTAGGGATTGATTCCGTACCATCTCCAATAGCCGTTGTGTCGCTACAGTGCGTCGTTAGTTCAACTACCTACATCCTGCATATAAGCAAAAGAAAAAACAACTTTTTAATTTTATTCTTTACAAAGTATTTCTCCCTGACAGCCTTTGGAATTTTAATTTCAGATATTCAAATCCTTAGGTAGTTTCGATGTTAATTAACTTCGCAGTGTAACAAAACAAAGGGCGTTTGGCGATGGTTTGGGCTCAATCGTGAAGGGAAAGTACCGAGGTCAACTTCTGAGCTGCCCCCCCCCCTTCTACAAACTTCCATAATACGCCAACGTGAGGACATTTGAAGTCACGATTGATTTAAAGTGCACCAACCCCCACGTTCACGGCAGTCTTTTATTGGACCTAGTCTCGAACTATCAGTCCTTCGGTTGCAAATCCGTTACTCTTTCAACTGTGCAACCGTGGAACATTCAAATCGTTATGATAGTCGGAAGAAGGTTAGTGGCAATGCAATGAAACAGTTGAAATAAAAGAAGTGATGCTTCAGAAGTAGGCAAATATTTGTAAATATCTAAAATCTTATTTCAAAAATTTTGAAAACACAAAGCAAATACAATTCTTAACAGAGCAACATAACGAGCTATCAGTTTTGGTAAGGAGAATCATCCCTCGCAATTTTGAATAATGGTTTAGATTGCGAAAGCAACATCTCAGCAAGCACCTCTCTCTCCAAACATCCGGACCACTCCAACGTAAAGACACTAGAGTCCACGACAGATTTTAAGATGCACCAACCCCCACGTACTCAGTGATCTTTGGTCAAATTGAATTTCGATCTCGCAATTCTCTGGTTGTTAATCATCGACTCTTGAAACCGGGTTACCTTCGGCCACAGTTACACATAGAAAGGAATTGAACCTGCTCAGGCTTAAACTACTATACAATACAACGGTAGTTGAATTTTAGTTGCACTGAGGGAACATAATGGGTTATTGACGACGGTCCTGGATCAATCCTGAAGTGAAAGATCAGTGGTAACGTTCAGCTTAGAACAGGGGTTCCCAAAGTGTGTGCAACGGCACCCTGAGGTGCCATGTAGAGAGATTAGGGGTGCCGCAAATCGCCCATGAAGCAGTTGCTGGTGCGAGGAGCAATTATCGTTCGAAAATTGATGTCGTAAAGGAAGTCCGAGTAGCTGTGTCTTAATTTCACGATTTGAACAACTGTGCAGTGAGCAGCAGGTTCACCCATCGCACTAAACACACACAAATACCTCCAAGAGCATGTTGAAGGTAATTTTATTTGTTTTATTTAAATTTTCACCTACACATATGTTTTCTTATTAAGTACAATTCAAGTATTTGTGTATATATATATATATATATATATATATATATATACATATATATATATATATATATATATATATATATAGAGAGAGAGAGAGAGAGATAATAATATACCACAGATAGATATTACATGACGTGAGAAAATTCTAATTCTTTTAAGGGTGCCACGACATGGATAAGTTTGGGAACCCCTTGCTTAGAAGATTAGGTCAACACCTGAGCAACCCCGCTCTCTAAACTTCCACACTCGCCAACTTCAGGACATTTGAGGCTTAGACAGATTTAACGTGCATCCGATCTATGCATACCACTGCCTTTGGTTGGATGGAGTTTGGAACTAGCAACCTTCGAGTTGCTAACCCCAGGGCCCCCTCACAATAAGAAGGAACAGTAATTATTAAGGACATTAGTGAGCAACAATTATGCCGAAGTAAGGCTTTCGGACAACCATTATGAATAATGTGGATGCTACAGGTTCCAAGATGTAATAAACCTTTCGGCGAAGTTAATGGCAATGCATATCAGACTACACTGAATAGACCCCTTAACCACAAAGCCCCTTAATCAAACTGTGTGCTTGTCCTTGTAGTTGGCTGAATTGTCCCATTTACCACATCACCCCCCTATGAATATTTTATCTCTGTGACAAAAATTAGTGACTGTGCTTAGAAGGAAATAAAATCACAGACATTGAAATTTAGTTTACACACACACTTAATATATATTATTTTATGTCAAAACTTAGTGACTGTGCTTTGGAGGGAATACAATCATGAACATTTTTACATACCCACATAACTTTTTCTATCCCTAATCCATTGTTTATTTCAATGCCAGGTTATAAATGATAGAATACTTTAAGTAAGGATTGACAAGGAAGTGGAAGTTTCTGAGCCATCCCCGGGCACCATGGGAAATGTTTACACATCGCACACACCTTGAGCAGTGTGTGTATGGGGAGGATGATACCTCTCTGAATGACTTTAAGGAAGCTGGCCAACCAGACTTCGGCGCATACGAGTTACGAGGAGTACGATACGAACTCGTAACCTAGCGCATCCGTCTTCCAGTTTCTTAACCCTTCTTGGTGTTCGTATCGATAAGGTATCTCGTTAATAGCAAAACTGACCAAATCTTGGTGACGTGATATCTCATCATTAAAAGAAAACGGACCAGATCTTGATCTCATCATCATAAAACAACTGGCAGTATTTTGATAACAAGATTGTTCGTCTTTAGCAAAATTGGTCAGATCTCGATGGATGAGATATATTGGGACTTTGGAGGGTTAAGAGCAATAAATCGGCTCAGCCACTGCTGGGGCACATTCATCCTTAGGAATATTATTTATCCTTCTCTAAAGGTTCATCAGCTGGTAATATTCCATTAAAAGAACTGTTTAAGGCACATTCATCCTAAGGAAGATTACTTATCCTTCTCTACGGTTCATCACCTGATAATATTCCCTGTAAACAAGGCTTCTATGCACTATGGGCAACTTAATCATCCTACAGGGAGAAGTTTTCTTTAAATACGTTTCAAAGTCGCTGTTCAATGGATTTACGTGAAACGTCGGCTAAACCTCGCAAATTTTGTCTCAGCTTCTGCGGGATTGGTACGAAACATAAATTATTTTACGCTAGCAACTGCGTCTACAGCAAAACATCGATGTTTTGAAACATCAATGTTCAAAATTAAAACATCGATGCTAATAATACATCGCCCCCCAAACATCGATGTTTTTAAAATTCAGTGTATTTAAACTTTTTCCATCCATTTTTTAAAACTGGTTTAGCAACTAGTGATGCTAAATCGACAGCAAAACATCGATGTTTTGAAACTTTGTTGTTCAAAATTAAAACAACGATGTTGATAATTCATCGCCCCAAAACCATCGATGTTTTTAAAATTCAGTGTATTTAAACTTTCCCCCATTTCTTAAAACTGGTTTAGCAACTAGTGATGCGACATCGGCTCCAATACATCGATGTTTTTTATAAAACATCAATGTTTGGAAACATCGACATCGATGTCGCATCCCTACTTTTCAGACCCTTCACCCTTGGCCACTTTGGGCTAAAAGTATGTTCAATTTGCTAATTATAAAAATTATGCTACTCGTTTATTTTTTGAATTTTTAAAACGATACTTTTTTCATTTAAAAATGAAACATAGACAAGTATAAACATCGATGTTACAAAAACATCGACTCCAATACATCGATGTTAAAAACATCGACATCGATGTCGCATCCCTACTATTCAGCAGTGGGGAACCAGCTCAGGTGCAGCCTCGTCATCTGACCGTGGTTCAAAATTACGAGATGTCCTCGTATCTTTCCATTAGAGGATTGATCCCGGACTACCGTTAATAGCAGGTTGTGTTGCTCTAGTATGACGTTAGTTAAAATTACCTTACCGTAACTATTATACAGCAAGTTGAACTAATAATTATTTTCCTTCACAAACTACAAAACTATACAATTTGTTTCTGACCCTGGAAATTTTACTAAATAACTAAAAAGATTTAATCTACGGACATATGATAAGTTGCGAGTACTTAAAATGGCAGCCACAAGTTGTGGATCATTTGCTCTTCAGTTGTCCTCTCTCTCTCTCCTCTCTCTTACCTTTGTGATGACTCAATAATCTACTCTCAAATTAATTTGAGAACATTGGGTAAAAAACATGGGCAGTGAAATTTACTGTTTCTTTTGGATCTAATCTGCTTTTCTTCTCAAATGTTAAGAAAAAAAAACTGTAATAATATTGAAATTTTATATATTCCGATGTTTCTTTACTAAATCAACTTATATCTTTACGTCCCGTGATGTACTACAGTTGTGTAAAGAAAGTTTGCTTTAGTTAAAAAAAATACATCGCTGTACTTAAAATACATCGCATCACTTAAAAAAATACACCGCTTGTATTTAAAAAAAAGTCGAGGGTAATGGTACTTTTAGTTAACGTCGTACTAGAGCAGCACAACGGGCTATTGACGACGGTCCGGGATCAGCCCCTTAAGGGAAAGATCCGAGGACAACACCTCGTAATTTTGAACCGTGGTCAGATGACGAAGCAACACCTGAGCTGGCACCCCACTCTCCAAACTTCCACGCCAACCCAACGTGAGGACTTTGGGCCACGACAGATTTAAGGTGCTCCAGCCGCCTCTACACCATACGCCAACAAACAGGCCCAGACCCGGATTCGAACCCAGAACCTTCCGATCTCGAGGCTAACAACTGAACCACTATACCGGTTGGTCGGCTTATAGAAAAATGGAAACATTATTAAAGTGCAAGGAAAATAATTTGTTGTATTTAACTTTTTTTATAAACTTTACTTTAAAACATCGCTTTAACTTTTTTCACACCTTTTACGATCATTTAACAATTTGTTTCTGACACAAATATGCATACATGATGTATCCATCCATATAATCCATTTCATACACGCACTTCTGCTGTAATACACTACAAAAGTTTTTTTATGTGCTGACTTCTTCAGAATTCTATTCAGAAATACCTTTCAACTATATTATAGGTCTACTCGTTTTAATTTGATACAACTTATCAGATTTAAAAATAATTTTAATTTCACTTTACTGGTCATATTAAAATGAAAAGTTATACACATACTTAAAAAGGTTTCGTTTTGCATGTTTTCTTTAAATTTTTGAAACAAAATTCTACAAACCATTAGATATTCAACCATGGAATTTAAGGAAGTCGGTCAAAATATACATATACCATTAAGAAATTATCCATGTTTAGTTATATTTAGTAGAAAATAAGAATAATACATTGAACTTTAGCTCTTAAATAATATATCTGCAACACATAAACAACATAAAATACTGGAAGGTATAAATACAAACAGATCAAACTGAATACATACTGAAAAACACGATATAACAAAGCTAGTCGAATTTTACTACTTTTTGTGTACTAAAATTGCAAATGAAGTTAACACATAAAAATTTAGATTTTGATTCAAGAAAAGAAAAAAAAATTACTCATTTCAATGAGTAAAGAAAAAATCTTACGCACAGAAAATCTTACAATAGATAATAACTTTTCAGATTCTCTCTATAAAGTTGAAAAATTAAAGATATAGTTGGTGAACACAAATTAAAAATACATATGCCTCTCAAAAATTGATTGAGAAAAGCACAGGCATTTTAGGATATTTTCAATGAAACGTACAAAAAATCGGGAAATGCATATTTTACAAAATTGTTCTTTTACTTATGTTTTATGTATGAAAACATGTACATACAAGCACGAAAACAAACAGATACCAAACATTTTTCGAAAGTTGAGAAACATTTTTCTAATATACAGTTTCATATCAGCAAGATTTATAATTACATATTAAGCAATATGTTCAACGTTATTTACATATCTTACAAGTCACACCTCAGTAAAAAAAGCGTACAGTACCTAGATCTAGATTTTATTCACAATGGTAAAATTATAAAGTTATCTTCAAAATTTTCTGAATGTGTTAAATTCGAACCTCTGCAGCTAATGAAACATTAATAGTGTTTTGGAATATAATAGCAATCGGACAATTAAGTAGATACAATTTCGAATCGAAGACAAACTTTCCAGAAGACAAACTAGATATTTATCCCAAATTGCAGCAAAAAATGGATAATTGGAATAAACTGATTAAGTTTTGAGGAATAATCTGAAGTTTTTATTCTTCCACTGCATTAAATGGCTGCTATTTTTGTTGTCATCAAAGTTCTCTCAGCGAGTAAAAATACTAAATTATAATACAAAAATTAGCTTGCATTTTCACATGAAGGTGCTGTGTACGAGTTCTCATGTAACTCTATAGCAGTCACACAGCTCATGAAACGAGGCATTCATTGGGGCAAGAGAACACGGGAGCAGTCTTACTTTCACTTAGAATCTATGTCGGATTTCCTTAGACCAGCAAATTTACCATTGGGATGAGAACAAAAATTTCCAGTTCTGGTAATTTTCTTGCCTGTACAGTTAGTTCATTATGTACGCTGGATGACTAACAGAGAGAGAGAGAGAGAGAGAGAGAGAGAGACCAATGGAAATATAATTCGTACACAGCACATCCACGTGAAATTCGCCGACCAACCGCTATAATGGTTAAAGTGTTAGCCTCTAGATCGGAAGGTTCCTGGTTCGAATCCAGGTCCGGGCATGGATGTTTGTAAACGTATGGTGTAGAGGCGGCTGGTGCACCTTAAATCTGTCGTGGTCGAATGTCCTCACGTTGGGTTGGCGTGGAAGTTTGGAGAGTGGGGTGCCAGCTCAGGAGTTACTTCGTCATCTGACCGAGGTTCAAAATTACGAGGTGTCGTCCTCGGATCTTTCCATTAAGGGACTGATCCCGGACCGTCGTCAATAGCCCGTTGTGTTGCTCTAGTACGACGTTAACTAAAAATTACCAATTACCACGTGAAATGCAGACTACTCTTTGTACTGCAACACTGTTTCGAGATTAAATTTATTTCATTAACCGACCTTTTTTTGCATGGTAATTGGCAAGTTTAGTTAACGTCGTACTAGAGCAACACAACGGGCTATTGACGACGGTCCGGAATCAGTCCCTTAAGGGAAAGATTCGAGGACAACACCTCGTAATTTTGAACCACGGTCAGATGACGAAGCAACACCTGAGCTACCTTTTTTTTTGCATGCATTCAAATACTTGAATATCATCACCAAATTTAATATTTTCAATATAGTTGTAGAGTGCTATAGAAAGCAAAAGGCAGTTTGTATTTTCACGTAGGCGCTTGTGTGCAAGTACTCGCTGGTCTAGCAGTCATCCGCCCATTTTGTGCAGCAACTGTACTAGCAAACAATATTACAAGGTCAGACAACTTTCATGGAGGTTTTTGCCTAGTATAATATATGTATATCAGAAGATGGTATTAGATAAACACAATTCCAAACAAATCCGAAAGAAAACTTACCTTTTCAGAACTGGTTCATTGCAGCAAATTATTAAAAATTTCTATTCTTGGAAAAAAGTATTTGCCCATCTCTTGTATCGATCGCACATCTTATTTTAAATCGAAGAGCCTCGTCTGATAAGGGATTGAGGGTGTTGTTCTGCAAAATCTTGCTATTAGGTCTGAAGCAGTTTCATCCTCAGGTCAGCACTCTGGACTTCAGACGCTCCGAGTTTGAGTTCTTCGTCTCTGTAATCTTTGGCCAAAGTCAAAGCCTCATCCACGTTCTGCATTGTCAGATTATTCTTCAGAGGGCGTACACACCTTTTCTTCAAAGCTGAAATTTGGAATTCATCAGCAGCCATGTAAAGTTTCTTTGCGAGATCAAAATTCAAATCATCCACTTCGTCTAAATAGACGAATTTTAGAAGCTCCTTAAACGTGTCCTTTTCAATGTTCCTAACATCCAGGATGTTCGGACCTGCAATACTAATGCCTTCAACTCCGCTATTGAACATGGCGAAGTAATAGTCTACCTCTAGAGTCTTTGTTGTGGTTGGACTGGTCTCGATCAATACGCTGCCAGGATTCAAATAATCAGATTTTGGTCCATTTTGTTCCGAGGTATCGTGTTTCGAGTCTCCCTCACACATCTGTACTGTAGGACCAATGCCATCCTGAGTCCCAGACTGTTTTCCCTTTTCCTTAGCTATGTCTTTAGTCTCCAAGTCTCTTTTCTCTGCATTCATCAAGGCACCGGAAGTATTCAGTAACATATTATACGACGCATTATTTCGGAAATCTTGCTTCACAGAGTCTTTAATTCGATCTAAATCCTCCAGATTCAGGGTATTATTTGGCGATTCTGAGGGACAATGCTTGGATATGGCCATATTCCATTCTTTCAGTGTTATTCTTTCCTGCTTGAGACACAGATGCAGCTTGACCATATTCTGGATCACCGTCTCGAATACAGAAGACATGCAGCGAAGCCATTCTTGCCTACATGGGAAGGTCAAATCCCCAACGGTGATCAGCAGATCCCAAACCAACGGCTCTGTGTAGAAAAATTTCAAATCCTGCCTGAAGCTTTTATTTTCCCCACTGAATTTGGGTCGACGGAGCACAGTCTCCGCGTTCTGGTAGGTGACGCAACCGTCAGAAACTTTGAACTCGCACCGGAGAGTGAGAAAGCTGTCGGGAAGGAGGGACTCCTTCTTCTCGAGAAGCTCGTATTTCTGAACACTCAAGGGATGAAGCCACACTTCGTCCTTTGCTCTGAAGACGTGTTCCCCTTCGGTCGAGAACCATTCATTCCCCTCCTCGTCCATAATGCTTATTAGATTCTTTAGGTAGAGGGAGTTGGGCACGTCCATGAAATTCCTCACGTCTATTCGCAGGGCGTCCACTTCAACCTTTCCCAAATTCTCCACGGAAGGTTCTTTCACATCTATGGACGACAGGTACGCGGTGAGCTCCAAGACATCTTGGGTCATGGTCGAGAGGATCCTCCGAGCTTTCTCGCGGCGATGGATGAACCTCGGGATCTCCCAGCAGAGCGATATCCTCTGGATCGACAACGTTGATCGTGCTGTGCAGAATTTATGCCTTCCAGACTCCAGCGGGAGTCGCCACATTTTGCATCGAATGGTCAAGATATTTCCTGGTAAATAGAATTGCTTCTTTTCCAAGATCCATTTGCGATTGGCGAACTTCTTGAACCCATTATTTTGGCCTTTCTTCAAAATGCCTGTGCGCTCTTTTTTGAAGTCTGTAATTATTGTATCTTGGCTGGATGGATTGATGGCGCAAGGTGTTGCAGTTTGGAGAGAAAACTCGAAACCCACGCGGATGTCTCGCGGTCCTTCATCGACTTCTGCCCTCTCGATGGATATAGAAATGTAATCCTCCTGATTGTCGCCTCTGGGGAAGCATACTAGATTAAATGTGGAGTCGCTGAACAGATCCGACGTTATATCCGGGCTGGTTATTCCATGAAAAGTATTGCCCTTTTGTGACAGGTACATGGCGAAGTTTTGTATCTCCCAGAACACCGAGTGTGTTGTGCGGCCTTCGTCGTCCTTTGCCATGGTAGTTTTGCACAAAGATCGGTAGTTGATTAACGTTGCAGTGGAGAAACAGAACAAGCTATTGGCGACGGTCCGGAATTAATCTCGAACGGAAAGTAACAAGCATGATGTCTTGTTGATTTGAAGCAAGGTCAAATGAAGAGAACACCTGAGCTGACACTGCGCCCTCCAAGCGGCAGTCATCTGCTGGACTTGTTTAATACAGGAAAATGAATGCCAAGTCCGTGCGACCTGTTAAACCCCCCTTTGAAACCAGAACCAATGCTCCGTTTATACCCACATAAGAGGTTCGCCAACAGGTGGTTGGAACTAAGGTGCGGGTAAACTCGTAGCTCGATATGGGATTCGAGACTCTTTCGTTCTTCCAGTTTACCACTATATTCGGGGACTTACTTCCCTGCTAATTCGTTGTTGCTCCTCTCAGCCGAAGCGGAGGGGTTGCACCCCCGACTGAAGAAACCTGTTTTCCACATTTGGCTCCTACTCTCAGCAAAGGGTTCTTGGTACAGTAAACAACACAATTTAATATAATTCAGTTGCTAATTGCTTCTAACTCAGTTACTTATTGGGTAACTAAGTGATTAGTTTCTTTAATTTAGTTTTAATTAACTGCTGGATATTGAAGTTACCGATTTCGCTATTTCATGAATTTGAATAGTTGGTATTTGTAATTTTTGTTAAATTTGAATAGTTAGTAATTGTTAAAATTCGATTCGACAACTTTTCATTTTTTACCGTATATTTCAAGTTTAATTCGTTTCCCTTCAGGAGGAAACTGACCAGATATTTATTAAAAAGGCCAACATAAAAAGTCGCACAAGGTATCTGTCCTTAGTCAAATTGGTAATTTTGGTAATGGTAATTTTAGTTAACGTCGTACTAGAGCAACACAACGGGCTATTGACGACGGTCCGGGATCAGCCCCTTAAGGGAAAGATCCGAGGACAACACCTCGTAATTTTGAACCACGGTCAGATGACGAAGCAACACCTGAGCTGGCACCCCACTCTCCAAACTTCCACGCCAACCCAACGTGAGGACTTTCGGCCACGACAGATTTAAAGTGCACCAGCCGCCTCTACACCATACGTTTACAAACATCCATGCCCGGACCCGGATTAGAACCAGGAACCTTCCGATCTAGAGGCTAACACCTTAACCACTATACCGGTTGGTCGGCATTAGTCAAATTGGTAAAACCTTGATGGACGAGTTATCTGTCATTTGAAAAATACGTAAACCTTGATGGATCAGGTATTTATCCGTAGTAAAATAGGTCAAATCTTGATTGACGAGGTATCTGTTATTTGTAAAATACGTAAACCTTGATGACGAGGTATCTGTCATTAGTAAAATTGGTCAAACCTTGATGAACGAAGTATTTGTCGTTTGTAAAATAGGTAAACCTTGATGGATCAGGTATCTATCAGTAGTAAAATAGGTCAAATCTTGATTGACGAGGTATCTGTCATTCGTAAAATACGTAAACCTTGATGACGAGGTATCTGTCATTAGCAAAATTGGTCAAATCTTAATGGACGAGGTTTGTCATTCATGCCACTAGGGTTAATTTAGAGTTAGACCAGAAATGCAATGCAACAGAAATTAATTGTGTGATGAGTATACGCGCATACAACTTACATCCCAGTGGTAACAATTTTTAAATGTCGAAAAGATGTTAGGTTACCATTTTCCTAACACTTAAATGATGTTGGGTTCCAAAGGGTAAAAAGACAACGGTAGCCCGGCTGATATAAATAGACAAATATTTTAATTAACGCCTACTGGAGTAACACAACGGATTAGTGACGATGGCCCGGGTTCAATCCCTAAAGGGAAAGAACCGTGGACAACACCTCCTAATTTTGAACCATGGTCAGATGACGAAGCAACACCTGAGCAGGCACCCCACTCTCCAAAGCACCAACCCAACGTGAGGACTTTCGGTCACGACAGATTTAAGGTGCACCAGCAGCCTCTACACCATACGCTTACAAGCATCCATGCCCGGACCCGGATTCGAACCAAGAACCTTCACATCGAGAGGCTAACACCTTAACCACTATACCGGTCCCGGTTGGAATGGTAATGGTATGGTAATTTTAGTTAACGTCGTACTAGAGCAACACAACGGGCTATTGACGACGGTCCGGAATCAGTCCCTTAAGGGAAAGATTCGAGGACAACACCTCCTAATTTTGAACCATGGTCAGATGACGAAGCAACACCTGAGCTGGCACCCCACTCTCCAAACTTCCACGCCAACCCAACGTGAGGACTTTCGGCCACGACAGATTTAAGGTGCACCAGCCGCCTCTACACCATACGTTTACAAACATCCATGCCCGGACCCGGATTCGAACCAGGAACCTTCCAATCCAGAGGCTAACACCTTAACCACTATACCGGTTGGTCGGCTGGTCCCGGTTGGAAGAGTATCTTAAAAGCAGGCGAAGAGTTGCGCGAGTTGCAAACGAAGATTTGTGAATCCAACGAAAGACTGTCGTGTTCAAAGGGTGCTGGTGCATGTTAAATTCGTCGTGACATGAAATGTCCTCACGTTGGCGTGGCGTGGATGTTTGGAGAGTAAGGCGCTAGCTAAGGTATTGACCTCGTCATCTGACTAGTTCAAAATAACGTAGAAATGTCCTAAGATCTTTCCCTTGGTGATTGATTTGGAAGAGTCGTGAATTGCTCATTGTTCTGCTCCAGTTTAACGTTAATTAAAATACCAAGCAGAAGGGCTCGTAATTTTGAATTACGGTCAGATGGCGACATCAACACCTGAGCTCGCAACGCATTCCCCAAATTTTCATAGCACACCAACGTGAGGACATTTCAAGACTGATTTATTTGCTTCATTCCTCGTTTAGACGACTGTCTTTGAATTCAGCCAGCTTCAAACTCGCATTCCCACGTAGCTAATCCGTTTAGTAATGTGCCGACCAACCGGTGTAGAAGTAAAGGTGTTAGCCTCTAGATCGGAAAGTTCTGGTTCGAATCCGGGTCCGAGCATAGATGTTTGTAAATGTATGGTGTACTTTCAATCTGTCGTGGCCAAAGGTCCTCACGTGGGGTTGATGTGGAAGTTTGGAGAGTGCGGTGCCAGCTCATGTGTTGCTTCGTCATCTGACCTTTGTTCAAAATTACGAGATGTTGTCCTCGGATCTTTCCCTTAAGGGACTGATCCCGGACCGTCGTCAATAGCCCGTTGTGTTGCTCTAGTACGATGTTAATTACAAATTGCATTACTAAACGGTAATAGAAATTTTAGTTAACGTCGTACTAGAGCAACACAACGGGCTACTGACGACGGTCCGGCATCAATCCATTAAGGGAAAGATCCGAGGACAACACCTCGTAATTTTGAACCACGGTCAGATGACGAAGCAACACCTGAGCTGGCACCCCACTCTACAAACTTCCACACAAAAGCAACGTGAGGACTTTCGGACACTAGAGATTTAGGATGCACCAGCCGCCTCTACACCATAAGCTTACGAACATCCATTCACGGACCTGGATTCGAAGTTAGGTTAACACCTTCGAGATGGTTCATACCTTAACCACCAGATCGATTGGTGTGTGGGCTACACATAGGGGCACTCTTTCAGATTAAAAGATACCTGTGATTTTTTTTAGTTTGCCGATACGAAGGCGAGTTAAAAGCATGTTCGATTGCCGAGAAGTTAGTGTAGGCCATGGTGAAATGCCTCGATTAGTGATTTTTATCGCCCTGAATAATCATTTTAACCAATCCGTCATTTGTGCCAGTGAAATTCTTGCTTTTCCTCCAACCACATGAGAGATCTTCAATGAAATATAGGCGTACTTGAAATGTCTCGATTGGTGATCTAAGCGCAGACCAGTGTTTTTATCGCGCTGAATAATCACTTTAGCCAATCAGTCATTTGACCCATATTAGGATTCATCCAAGCATCTGACAGACCTTCAATGTAATGAAGGCGATGATGGGAGATGCCTCGATCGGTTTTCGATTCGAAGACCAGTGTTTTAATCGCGATGTGCAATGACGTTAGCCTCCCATCAGTAATTTACCCCACGTTAAGATCCATTTACTTTCCTTCAAACTTCCAGACCTTCAGACCGCAAGAAAGAGCTCGCTCAGTGAGCTCATACACCATTATAAGGTCGATGATCTAAAGTTCCGTTTCCTATGCGGACCTTAACCTTGAATCCTCGAGACGTCCTTGGACACCAACCCCTGACTGCAAAAGAAAAATCAAAAACAGAATCCCCTCCTCCGACAGTCGAGCACACAAGGGTAGATATTCTTTTTGCACCCCTCATAGCAAATCTGAAGGGATTTCGAGTGAGCGTCTGAGGAAAACGAGGCTGAATGCAGACCATAGAGAAGATTCAGACGCTCTCATTCCTATTCTAAGGGGAGGGCGTCATTAGGGATGGGGTTGGTTCGGGTATGATGGCAGTTCAAATAGCGGATAAGCTACGTCAAGCGCAGGATTATACCGAATTGAAACAGCTAAAATCCAAAAAAGTCATGAACACGATCAGTGCTATATGCAGTTCTTGCAGAAATACCGTCTTTGATCGGGTTGAATTAATAATGTGTTGATTGAAAAGTCATCAATTCTTTTTCATAAAAGAATGTTAGCATCATTTAAGTGTAAGGGGAAAAAAAGGTAATACCAATTAACTTCGGACGCAAATATTCATACAAGTTGTATCCAATAATATAATCCATTTCATATTCGTCGTACTTGACTACTACAGAAGCTGATTTTGAGTTTTCGATTGACTACGAATATTCCCGTGCATTCATTTTCAGTAAAAATGGCGACTTTTCGGCGGATAGTCTTGTACTTAGTTTTTCTATGAATATATTTTACTTGTGCCATTCCTGCAACTAGTATGCGATATTTTCGAATTTCATTATCAATATGAGAAGATGGTAAAATAAATTGTTACAACATTCGTTACTAATTTAGTTTGAAGCAAACGTAATTTTTCTTGAAAATTCCATTCAGCGGAAGGTAGAATAACGGAACTTCTGTTAGATATATAAAGCAGAGTACGCGTTCTCTGTTCTCCACAAATCTACACATATGGTACACTTATATTTTAGAACCCTGTGTATATGATAAGCTACATATTAACCCGCGTTCTAATTTGTCTAAAAATTTAGGCTAAAATTTATGGCATTCGTGACTAATTTAGTTTGAAGCAAACGCACTTTTTCCAGAAAATTCCATTCAGTGGCATGTGGAATAACAGAGCTTTTGTCATAAATAAATGTCTTCAAAGTAGACAAATTAAACTCAATCGATTACAATTTTTTAATAAACAGAAGGTTGATTTTGCAGCGTTTTTATAAAAAGAAAATTATTGCTTTCAACGAACGATTCACATGTATCTAAGTTGCATAAGAACAGCTTCAATAAAATAGAGTAAGCAACCTCGACTTTTTGCCTCTTAAGACATAACATTTCAACTTTTCAAAAATATCTAGGTTGATATTAATCCAAGTTCAACAATGTCTTGCAAAAATTCCCTTTTCTCCAACAGACATACAGTTTTAAATTCCACCCTTGTGGTACTTTTTAAGATCAGAAATTTGGTTTGAATTTGGTACCTCATTTAGAATGATAGATGTAGTTATTTGACTATGGAGTACAGCTTTCAATAACACCTATGAAATACGAAAAACAAATGAAGTTTAATTTATTTTAATAGTCTTTTAATGGAAAGCTGTTATTAAAATTTTGAAATATATTTTGAACTACACAAAGTAAACAATCTTATTTTAAAGTTTTTTTTTTAAATTTACCTGTCATTTGAAAATAACTATTTACACCCTTTAAAAATATTTTGATTTGTATATTTCATTTATTTTTATTATCTACACTCTATTACGTATTCAACCAAAGATTTAAAGAAAGTTGGTGGAAATATACATATACCACCACTAAAGTATCCATGTCTAGTGATATTTTGCAGGAAATAAATAAATACATAACTCCTAAATAATATTTCTGGAATAGGTAATATACCAGAACACATAAATGCAAACAGAATCAAAATTTTAATCCTTAAAAAAGGCCGAATTCTGAAAAAATTAAAATATAACTTCTAAATTATACTTCTGAATAGGTAATATACTGGAACACATACAAACCGAAACAAATTTCCGATCCTTGCAAAAAATGCAGAATTCTGAAAAGAAATATCTGTTCTAGCGTGCGAAATTTCGACTTCCTAAATATATTCTGAAGTAGAACAATTCGACAAAAAACTTGAACGATATTGATAAAGACAAGCAAAAAAGAACACATATTTATAATACTCGGGAATCTTCAAATATGACCGCAACCATCTTGTTGTCAACTCAAATACCCCAAAAAAAGAATTATAAATCTCTCTATATTAAAAAAATGTTACCGCCGCCGCCGCAGAATTGAAAACTGTGTTGTTTAACTCGATTCTTAGACGGTTTCCCGAGAAAGTACTGATCGGAAAAAAACAAAATTGACATGGTTTGTTCTTCATCGTATTCCCTGGACAATTATTAAGATTTTTTTCCGATGCGGCTATTAGTTTAGGGTTTATTAAATGTTAAAATTGAAGAAGCGAAATTTCTTCCGCGAGTGAGCAAAACACATACAAATTTTCAGTCTTCAGCCGTGAGTTTTTTTTCAAGAGTACCTCTCAACGTAAATTTTTGCAGCTCGTCGAGTTTTTTTTTAAATTTCAATTTGGTTCTTGATAATATTTTTTTGAAATTCGGGAAAAATCAGGACATTTTTGTTACTTTTTTTTAAAACTGCCGTATTTATATTTTATTACTATTATTTTTTAATTTTTAAAATATAGCAGTATACCTCAGAATGTACTCTTTCTTACGGTACTATTATTTTTGAAATCGGTTAATAATTAAATTGGATGCGATCAAAAGTGGGTCATACAAAATTCGGAATCTTTGGATATTTTCGCTACTTTTTGTTACTACCGTTAACTAAAACTGTCATATCTATATCGTATTACTATTAGTTTTTTATTTTGAAAATAGCGCAGTATACCTCAGACTGTACTCTTTCTTACGGTACCATTATTTTTAAAATTGGTTCATAAATAAATTCGATGCAATCAAAAGTTAGTGACACAAATTTCGTATTTTTTATTTCGCGGAGCAAATTCGCGGAGCATTGTATTCGCGGAGGGTTGTATGTTTGACTATCGGGTTTGCCAGATATCAAATTTATCGTAGCAACAATTGCCGTAAAAACGATTTCTTTTTATTTGGCGAGAAAAAAGGCTCGCTTTTTTCCCTCTGTTCTCAGACGTTTTACCGAGAAAGTACAAAGTACACATCGTAAAGTTTGGAGATTAACAGGGTTTACTTAAAATTGTACAGGGAACAAGATGCAGAAGATTTTTTACTGATGCGGCTATTAGTTTAGGGTGCATTAAGTGTTAAAGCAAAAAAGAGTGAAACCACTTGCGTAAGAGGTATTGGTTTGCGAAGCAAACCAAACGGGATTGCGTAGCAATCCCCGGGGGTCGGCGAGCGTAAGCGAGCAGGGGGAGAAGCCCTCACTCTGACGTGATGGACCGTAAAGGGAAATCAGGATAATACAAATTATTCAGATAGTTTCACTCTGCGAAAGGAATGTTGGTTTGCGAAGCAAACCAAATGCCATATGTAAAAGGAGTGTTGGTTTGCGAAGCAAACCAAATGGGATTGCGTAGCAATCCCCGGGGGGTGGCGAGCGTAAGCGAGCAGGGGGCGGAGCCCCCTAGTCAATTTAAAAAAAAATTAAACATAAATTCTGAGGTTGCCAGATGCCGAGTAGCAAAATTACGCCTTTATGATCAATGAGTTTATCGTTTGGTCTTTTCGAGCTCCATTAAAAAATTTAAGTAAACATAAAATTAACTGTTCCAAATATTCTCTTTCTTCATCAATCAAATATTTATAAATTATTTACATAAGAAAAAATAAAAATTTAACATACATTTTAAAATTTAATTTGTTTAAAAAGATTGTTTAACGATTAACGCCAGTAAAGCAATCTGAGCTGCGTACCAGCAATCATTTTACTCTCAATGTTTGAGTTTATCGTTTGGACTTTTCGTGTTCCGTTACAAAATTTAAGTAAATGTAAAATTAAATGCTCTAAGTATTCTTTCTTCATCAATCAACTATTTATAAATATTATTTTCATTATTGGAAGAAATAAAAAGTCAGTACAAACATGAACATTATAATTTAATTTGTTTAAATTTTTTTTTCGATCAACGCTGATAAAGCAATATAAGATAAGTATAGCAATCGTTTTTTTCTCAATGTTATTTCTATGGCGATTTAAAATTGCTTTTAGTTTACGCCTTAGGTTAATTTTAAGCCTCTTAGTATTTGAATTTTTCAAAATCCTTTCTCAGTGCACCCTCTACGGTACATGAAGAATCAACATACAAAATTAAGATTCGGAAAAATAATAATCGATAAAACCTGACAAAAGAAACTACGATTTTATACAGTAATTATGAGTGAGACATTGTTTTCTGTTTTAACTCTCCAAGCTGTATCGACCAGATATCTGACCAAACGGTCTGGTGGTTAAGGTGTTAGATCGGAAGGTTCCTGGTTAGAATCTTATCAGCGCATGGATGTTTGTAAGCGTATGGTGCAGAGGCTGTTGGTGCACCGTAGATCTGTCCTAACCGAAAGTCCTCACATTGGGTTAGTGTGGAAGTTTGGAGAGTGGGGTGCAGCTCAAGTGATGCCTCCTCATCTGACTGGCCGACCAAACGGTATAGTGGTTAAGGTGTTAGCCTCTAGATCGGAAGGTTCCTGGTTCGAATCCGGGTCCGGGCATGGATGTTTGTAAGCGTATGGTGTAGAGGCGGCTGGTGCACCTTAAATCTGTCGTGACCGAAAGTCCTCACGTTGGGTTGGTGTGGAAGTTTGGAGAGTGGTTAGAGTGGTGCCAGCTCAGGTGTTGTTTCGTCATCTGACCGTGGTTCAAAATTACGAGGTGTTGTCCTCGGATCTTTCAATTAAGGGACTGATCCTGGACCGTCGTCAATAGCCCGTTGTGTTGCTCTAGTACGACGTTAACTAAAATTACCATTACCATTACCATTACCCGGACCGTCGTCAATAGCCCGTTGTGTTGCTCTAGTACGACGTTAACTAAAAATTACCATTACCATTACCTCATCTGACTGTGGTTATAAATTACGGTGTGTTGTCCTCTGATCTTTTCCCTAGGGCATTGATCCCGAAGCGTCGTCAATAGCCCGTTTTGTTGCTCTAGTACGACGTTAATTAAATGTTAAAATGTACCAACCTAACTACCATGCGGGCTGCAGTAGCACTGTTGGATTGGTAGGTACCGATTCTAATTAACGTAATACTGATTCAACATTGACGACGGTCCATTATCAATCTCCCATGGAAAACGATCCACGGTCGGATGACGAGGCAACACCCGAGCTGGTATCCCACTCTGCAAACTTCCACATCACGCCAGTGAAAACAATTTGAAAAATCATTCAACGTTATGGCATAGTAGGTAGGCAGACAATTTGAATTCACGTTGTACTGGAGCAACACAACGGTCTATTAACGACGATCCGGAATCCATCCCAGCAGGAAAGATCCGAGGACAAGGCCTTGGAGAGCGGGGTGCCAGCTCAGGTGTTGCCTAGCCATCTGACCGTGGCTCAAAATTACGTGTTGTTGTCCTCGGATCTTATACTTAGGGGACTGATCCCTGACCATCGTTAATATTCCGTTGTGGTGCTCTAGTACGACGTAAATTACAAATTACCAAATTACCGAGGTAATTGTTAATTTTTAGTTAACGTCGTACTAGAGCAACACAACGGGCTATTGACGACTGTCCGGGATCAATCTCTTAAGGAAAGATCCTATGACAACACCGCCGACCAACTGGTATAGTGGTTAAGATGTTAGCCTCTAGATCGGAAGGTTCCTGGTTCGAATCCGGGTGCGGGCATGGATGTTTGTAAACGTATGGTGTAGAGGCGGCTGGTGCACCTTAAATCTGTCGTGGCCGAAAGTCCTCACGTTGGGTTGGCGTGGAAGTTTGGAGAGTGGGGTGCCAGCTCAGGTGTTGCTTCGTCATCTGACCGTGGTTCAAAATTACGAGGTGTTGTCCTCGGATCTTTCACTTAAGGGACTGATTCCGGACCGTCGTCAATAGCCCGTTGTGTTGCTCTAGTACGACGTTAACTAAAAATTATCATTACCATTACCATTACCTCGTAATTTTGAACCACGGTCAGATGACGAAAATTACCGAGGACAAGGTCATGCAATTTCAAACACGATCAGATGACAAGGCAACACGTGATCTGGCACTGCACTCTCCTCAACACGGCAACGTGAGGTCATTTGAGATCACGATGAATTTAACGTGCACCAGCGCCTTTTGTACATGACGGGTAGGATCCTCACTGGCAAACCTCCGGCTATTCGTTACTCAACCCAAACCAGGCAATCGCGGCTCTAATTCTAATAAGAAACTGTCATGGTTTGGATGTTTGGAGACAGCTCCAGGTGTGACCTTGTCATCCGACCGTGGATAAAAATTACGTGGCATCGTTCTCGCCTGTTTCCGACAGAACCGGTTGACACCAGAACCGTCACCAGTAGCCCGTTGTGTTGATGCATTTCGACGTTATTAAATTACCTGCCTATTTCTCCAACCGGGTATCGCGACCTGATCAGGCAGTTGGTAATTTGTAATTAAAGTCCTACTAGAATAACACAACGGGTTATTGACGACGGTCCGGGATCAATCCCTGGAGGGAACGATCCAAGGACAACAGTACTTAATTCTAAACCACGGTCAGATGACGAGGCAGCATCTGGGCTGGCACTCCAAACTTCCACACTAATCGAACGTGAGGACTCGACGTGTAAAATATGTAACCATAGTAATTTAATTAAATTTGAATTTGAATTTGTGTATTTAATACCCTATGTAACTATAATGTTGGTCTTTATAGTACACAGTCCAGTCACATTAATGTGACCACCTGTCAAAAGCCAGAATAACCACCTTTGGCAGAGCGGACCGCTGCGAGACGTGCAGGAAGAGAGTCAATTAGGTTTCTGAAAGTGTTCACTGGGATGTTGAGCCATGCCGACTCCTGTGCCGTGGTCAGCTGCGCTAGATTACGCGGTTGAGGATCCATGGCGCGAACAACCTTATCGAGGTGGTCCCACAGATTCTCGATTGGGTTTAAATCTGGTGAGTTTGCTGGCCAGGGGAGTACGGTAAACTCATCCTGGTGCTCTTCGAACCACGCACATACACTACGAGCTGTATGACACCTCGCATTGTCTTGCTGGTAGATGCTATCATTCTGAGGGAAAATAATTCGCATGTAGGGGTGGACATGGTCCGCAAGGACAGATACGTACTTGTGCTGATCCATCGTGCCTTCCACAATGATGAGTGCAACCAGTGAATGCCAGGAAAACATTCTCCAAACCATAATGCTCCCTCTTCCAGCCTGGATCCTTCCGGCAATTGTTGCAGGGTGTTTGATTTCAGACGTTTCACGCCGTATACGCCAACGTCCATCTGTCCGATGGAGCATAAAATGTGATTCATCGGAAAAAGCCACCTGTCGCCACTCTGTGGACGTCCAGTTGCGGTACTGGCGTGCAAATTCCAGCCTTCGTTGCCGATGAACAACAGTCAGCATAGGTACATTAACCAGTCGTCTGCTGAGGAGGCCCATGCGCAGCAACGTTCGCTGAACCGTTGTTGAGGATACACTCTTGGTAGCCCCTTGGTTTATCTGGGCGGTCAGTTGCTCAACAGTTGCACGTATATTCGCCCGAACGCATCTCCGTAGCCTTCGTTCGCCTCTGTCTTCTATAACCCGTGATGCACCACACCGCTGATTTTGGAAAGTGCCATTTTTCCATGCACGGTATACTTTTACCACGGCGGCACGCGAACAGTTCACAAAATTAGCCGTTTCCGAAATGCTTCCACCCTTGCCCCAAAACCAATAATCATGCGCTTTTGGACGTCGGATAAATCACTACGTTTCTGCATTACGCCAACGATTGAAATGCTTTCCGATGCCCTAGGACATCCTTTATATTATGCTATATCTCTTTCGATCCTACTGGTACGAAAGATGTGGTGTCCAAAATGCCCAGGTCAGGGCAGATGGAGGAAAAAACGAATTGGACTCTTCCTTCTCTTGCGAGTGCTGATTTACCCCCTCTCTTTTTCACAGAACCCTAAGTACCTTTTCATTCATGACCAATATCAAGAAGTCTCCTACAAGTAGGGAAACCTGAGAGGAGGAATTTTGCATGATTCGTTTATTCTTGTGTTCATTTGGTTTTAAAAGGAGAAAGCCCTATAGTGTTTACAGTTTACATTACGTAGGCGAATGTATCGCCAAGATTGTTTACGTTGCATGGTGATGTGAAGCCAAATCTGGTTTAAGAGTGGGCTAAAAACGTAAACAATATCGTAAACGTAAACAAAAACGCTAAAAACGTAAACGAAACCGTAATAGTACAACAGCATTTTCGACTTCATGAATGGCGATGCGCTCTCTATTCTTGTCTCCTCTTTGATGGGAACGCGTTCTTTTGGTCGTGGCAGTCGTGGCAAACTATTTTCATCCCCCCCCCCATTTTGTGTACTATTTGGTCGCGACCCCTGGATAGACAATAGACGTTTTTTTTTTTTTTAATCGTTAACGTAGTTAAAGTTGAATTCTTTGGGGGATTTTCGCTTATGTTTCTGCTTTATTAGAGGTCTGAGGTTATAATTTTATGAAGCAACGGCTTTTATTTATGCCCATATGGGTATAAAAATATTTTTTAATGAAAAATACTTTTAAAAAAAACTTTACATCATAAGAATTTAATGTGAGGTATCCGCTTGTAAAGAGCGTGACATAGTTCTGATCCTATATTTTCAAACAAAATGCTTGCATAAATATATTGTTGCCGGGTCCAATGAACTCGTCTGACAGTCCGTAGGTTAATTGAGCTAGTTATTGATAACTGATCAAAAGTTATATTCTAAAGTGCCTTTTAATCTATAGTAGTTGAAATTATCTCATTTTAGTATTCAGTGCATATATTTCACGAAGTTAAAGCTTTTCGGTAACACAATAAGACTAAAAAAAACCTAAAAAAATTATGAAAAACATTCAATCATTTTCATTCTCTGCGAAATAAGATTGAAAACCTCGAGAAAGGCAATTTAATTATCCTTTATATTACATGAAAACTATAACTTCAACGTTCCCGAATGAATACCAATAATGTAATTTTACAAAACGTTCAAATATTTCAAATCATACAAATGAATTAAAAAATAGTACGATAAGTTACTCTAGAGTTTATTTGAATGGCAAATTTTTGTCCGATTTTTTTAGAATTATTTTCATTTGGAAAATCAAAATACTTGAAATGTGACAAAATTATACGATGTTTTTTAGCCATTCGTAAATACTAAAACTCTAAAGACTTTATATAAAATTATGATATAACATTACTATTGAAATTATTTCACACTGTTTTAACATTGATCACTTATTCCAAGTTCATAAGAGAAATTATTTAGTTGCTTAAGAAATCTCTACATAAAGTAAAGCATTGGTGATTATGTGGCTTATGAGTATAAACTACGTCATTTTCTTTTGCAAAATTGTGGGGAAAATATTATATAAAGTGAAATGTGACAGTAACTACTTTTCCCTTCCAAGTTCTTCAATGACCTGGAGTCATTTCTTACCATGCGAACACGTGGTTTCCCACATCCAGTTTCCAGTCACAGTTTGTATTCTAGGAATGACAAAGCAAACTGCATAAAAGAACATTATCTGGAGGTAATTTGGTAATTTTGGTAATTTTTTTAGTTAACGTCGTACTAGAGCAACACAACGGGCTATTGACGACGGTCCGGGATCAGTCCCTTAAGGGTAAAGGTAATTTTAGTTAACGTCGTACTAGAGCAACACAACGGGCTATTGACGACGGTCCGGGATCAGTCACTTAAGGGAAAGATCCGAGGACAACACCTCGTAATTTTGAACCACGGTCAGATGACGAAGCAACACCTGAGCTGGCTCCCCACTCTCCAAACTTCCACGCCAACCCAACGTGAGGACTTTCGGCCACGACAGATTTAAGGTGTTCCAGCCATCTCAACACCATACGCTTACAAATAACCATTCACTGTCCCGGATTGGAACCAGGTACCATCCGATCTAGAGGCTAACACCTTAACCACCAGACCGGTTGGTCGGCCCATTAGCTGGAGGAAACACAATTCATTCGGACTTTCGGAACTATTTTAAGTACGCACCTTTCAATGTACTACTGTATTTGAAGAACCAACATAACATGGACGATTTGTTATCTTTCTCTCCTATCTTACCGAAAGCATCACAGGTACCTACCGATGTCGATGATGATTTAGTATCGAGGTGTGTCTCCTAGTATAGGTTAGCAGATTTTATACAACTATAGGTTAGCATACAGTGCGGCAGTCGCCTTAGAATGCGAACAAAAGACCATTTCATAGGTCTAGTTCAATGAAACTACCGCGCGTTGACAAAACACATTCAGATACATACAAAGAAAACAGAGTATAATTAAGAATTATATATCCTTTCGATTTCTCTATTCAACGTTCTCCGAGCCCCAATTACGAATTTCTAGCCAGTAAAATTCTCCATTGCCGGCCAACTGGTTTATTGATTAAGGTGTTGACCTCTAGATCGGAAGATTCCTTGTTCGATAAGGTTCCTTGTAATGACGAATGATCACACACAGTGATCAAGTGTGTGTGTGTGTGTGTCTGCGGTAAAAAATAATTCTCCATTCAAAGATCTATCAATATCCGATCTCTTACTTTGAAAGAGATACAGCCTGTTCTATTAGACATAAAACTAATAAATTTTTCATCTTCTATCACTAATATTATAAAAGGAAGTGTTGGTCTGAGATTTTCGCGGCCGCAAACTCCTGACGATTCTATGGCACTTACAGCAATGAGATTTGGCACACAAGTAGTTCAAATTATTTGCAATTTTTGGGTCGCGGCGAATTTTAATAGTTTAATTCTCCATAGGTCCTTCAACGTGTTTCTATCGGCGAGAGAAGAAACACCCCAATCTGGACTTTTTATACCCAAGTGACCTTGCCGGAACAATGCCAAGTTTTTTTCATCGAACGCGGACAAGATTCTTAATTTGGTTTTTCGTTTCCGCTTTCATTATTCGCGGAGGAACGATTTTCCAGCAGAGAATAAGAAAAGTTTTAACTTTAGTTATGTAGTTCTTTTTTTCTATCTCCTAGGCCGTTAAAGAGAGTAAAAATATCAACTGATTTGGAATCTTCGGAAAATTTCACTTTAGATCGATACCTAAAAATATGATTTTCGTTAAATAAATATTTTTAAATTGAATATATCTTTTATATTTTCGCAATAGATTGTGACGTCACGTGAAACAGATTGCATCTTCTGCCCTTCGCGTTAAAAAAAAAACGGATTACATTTCCTGTTCTATTCCATTTCAGGGAATGATACCAAAAAATAAAAAACATTTCGACTGGGATTGTTAATTCTTTTTCGTAAAATTGGAATAGCTAAAGATAGATTAAAAATTTCAACGGATTTGAAATCTGCGGAAAATTTTACACCAGATTAATAACTTACATTACGGCGTTTCCCGTGGTGTTGTTTTGCGATCGTAAACCAACACCACTGGCACGGGCAACGCCGGGCTAGCCACGGAGTGGCTAGTAGTAAATATTTCTTAAAAAATGAATATATTTTCATTAAAGTTAATACCTATTAAGTAGTTAAAATAATCAGCGTGGATTTTTAGTTTAATATTTTCATCGTTAATTTTACTAAACTAGGGGGCTACTAAAGTAGGGGGCATTTGGTTTGCTTCGCAAACCAACATTTCTTTCGCAGAGTGAATCTCCAGGACAGCGAAAATGTCTGAATAATTCGTATAATCCTGATTTGACTTTCCGGTCCATGACGTCTCAGCGAGGGCTTCGCCCCCTGCATGCTTAAGCGCGTTGATCCCCGGGGATCGCTACACAATCCCGTTTGTCAACAACAACCAGTACTCATTTCGCAAGTGATTTCTCTTTTTTTACTTTAACACTTAATGTACCCTAAACTAATAGCCGCATCAGTAAAAAAACCTTCTGTATCTTGTTCCGTGTACAAATTTAAGTTAACTTTAAATCTCCTAACTTTACGATCTGTACTTCGAACTTTCTCGACAAACTGTCTGAGAACAGTGAAAAAAGTAAGCCTTTTTCCTCGCCAAATAAAAAGAAATCGTTTTTATGGCAATTGTTGCTACGATAAATTTGATATCTGGCAAACACGATAGTCAAAAATACAATCCTCATCTGCGTGAGAAACATTATCTGCGAACTAAAAAATACGAAATTTTTGTGACCAACTTTTGATTACATCGAATTTATTTACGAACCAATTTAAAAAATGTAAGAATGAGTACATTCTGAGGTATACTGCAATATTTTCAAAATTAAAAACTAATTGTTATAAGATATAGATATGACAGTTTAAAAAAAAAAAACGAAAATGTCCCGATTTTCAAAAAAATATCACGAACCAAATTGAAATTTCTAAAAATACTCGACGAGCTGCAAAAATTTTACATTAAGAGGTACTCTTTAAAAAAAACTCACTGCTTAAGACTGAAAATTTGTATGTGTTTTGCTCACTCGCGGAAGGAATTTTGCTTTTTCAATTTGACACTTAATAAACCCTAAACTAATAGCCGCATCGGAAAAAAATCTTAACAATTGTCCAGGGAATGCGATGAAGAACAAACCATGTTAATTTCGCTTTTTTCTGATTAGTACTTTCTCGGGAAACCGTCTATAAATCAAGCTAAAGAACACAGTTTTCAATCTTGCGACAGCGGCGGCGGCCGCAACTTTTTTTTAATATAGATATAGTCAAAAACCACAAAATTGTGGAAAGTATTTTGTCGTGCTAGTCAGTCAAGTGTGGCAGTATCTTCAAGTTTGGTCTTCAGGATTAATTTGCTGCACATGAAAATATCCGATTTATCAGAAAGCTTTCAATCGTTTAGACCGATCAATTTATTGATGGCATTATTAGTGTTAAGCATTAAAGATCTACATAAACATTGCATATAAACATCCTCGACAGTTACATGCTGTCTATTATGCAAAACGTAACTAACGACTTGAAAATACGAAGCTTAGGCACACTGCTTTCTTGCCTAACACATGGCGGATTTAACCCTCCAAGTAGTTTTAACAAGATATCTCGTCCAAAATCGGACCAATTTTGCTAATAACGAGGTATCTCGTCATCAAGATATTGCCAATTGAAGATATCATCGGTTTCTGATGACGAAATCAAGATCGGGTCAGTTTTTCTAATAACGAGATACCCCGTCCATAAACATCTCTTAAGTTTTGCGAATGACAAGGTACTTCGTCAAAGAAATCACTAGTAAAAAAAGGGTACAGCTTCAATCTGATAGCTGTGACAACGTCCTTAGTGCTTTTTTTTGGCGCACTTCTAGTTGCGAGTTATGACAGATTAAGGCAGCCCATCTCTATTACGGTTTTTATGGCAACCTCGCCAGGTGGAAAGTTTAATTTTGAAAATATTCTAGAACGTTCTTTCAAAAAATCCGTTAAACTCGTTTGATTTTATTGGTTCATTTGAAATAATTATTTCTTTGGCGACTATAGAAGCGCCTCAAAAAAGTTAATGCCATTGCCACCCTATAAACGTAGACTAAAGCTCTACAAAAAAAAGCATCTTGATATAGCAATAGATGATACAGTTAGGGTGTATTACAATGACAAGAGATTTATTTCACTAAGTTTTAGACTTACATTTGTTTACTCTTGAATTGTTTAAAATTTCAAGCTGTACATTGGGTCAACAGCTGTAACTTCAAGAGTTAAGACCCATCAGAGAGATATCGTCTTCATTCCGGAGAGCATCCAAAACTTGATTTGACAACCGTTTGTGGTCCTCACGAAATCTAAGCCACTCTTTGGAAGCTAAAAGATAATCGCCGTTCTTCAATATGAAATTGACGCTATCGCTCTTCAGTTGGAAAAACCCATGGGTGTCGGCGAAGATCAGTGTCGAGTAAATTTCCTTTATGTTGAGGTGGGACTTCAGGTAATTTAGGCTCTTCTCTTGTAGTAGCTTGAATTCAAACGTAACTCCAGCCTCGTAGAGTTGCTGAGCGTTGGACACACCTCTAGGATCCAAATCGTCCGTGTACATGCACTTGAGCATCAGCTCCAGAACGTCGGCTGGCAGGCTCGAGATCATCACGGAGTCCAAGCCGCGACACGTAGAAATAATTATTCTACATCCATGATTTACGACCTCGAACGATCTCCAATTGAAGCCAGCTAGCAAATCCGAGTCATACCCATTGCAACAATGCTTCCTGGTATAGTAGTCATCGAGGACTCGTCTTAACACGAGAGACCTAGCGCTCAAGATCATTTTGTGTGCATAGAAACTCTCCGATCTGTCGTCCGTTTCCACCAGTATATCGGAGTTCATGTGGGTTTGGTAGATGGATCTGATTTGATGCTGCAGCGTGTTCCCTTCCCAACTAGGCTCAGCGAAAACCATCGAAGTCTCCTCAGTTTGAGTATCATCGACGCCATTCGAAATGGCGAACTCGCACTTCAAGTCCAGCTGGTTGCCATCTTGAAGGCCATCCACCTTGTCGCTGATGTCCCAGCTCGGCAGGTGCCACGCGTCGTTCGATCCGTCCTCGAAGAAGTGATCGGCTTCTATTTTATCTCGAGGGCTGCCGAGGGCACGTATCGTGACAGACATGAATGTCCGAACCTCGAGCGCTTCCTTGGGCGTGATGGCAAGACGAAGCGCGCGTCCACCCTCTGGGGTCTTCTGCTGCTGCTGTTGTTGTTCTTCGAACGAGTCGCCGTACTCGCAAGCGAGTTCGAAGCTTGTCGGAAGCGTCTTGCATTTGACATGAACGACTCTTTTGATCGCCGACGCTTTTCGAGTCGAACCTTGAATCGTCCAGAGGAACGCCGACCGCTCGACGCCAATTCTGGACCGTATTACGCTTCTGTACGCCTTGTGAGATCGACCGCCGTGCTTCGACACTCGCCATTCCAGTGTGAGAGTGTCATTCGGCAGCAGAAATTCCTTGCGCTCACGGATCCAGTCTCGATTCACTTTTGCCGACACCTTGTTTTCATTTGCAAAATCGGGAACCAATAACCGCCTCTGGAGAAGCTTCTTGCCGAATACATCGATCACACAGCACTCGTATTCGAGGGTCATGTAGATGGGACCGTCGTCCTCCGATGCTCTTTGCAAATACACGCAGAGGTTGTTGTTGCACCCTTTGCTCACCGGAATCAGCTCGACACTCCAGAGAGTGTCGTCCAGGTTCTTGGCTCTCATGGTCGGACTGGTCAGGGCAAAATCTTGCCTATTACAGCATGCACTGAAGTTCTCGATCCGCCACACGAACAGGTGTTCGTCGACCCTTTTATCCGCCATTCTTGAGCTGGACGAAGCAATGCGAGTCGATATTTCAGTTTAAAGTATTGTAAATCAGGAATTCGTCTCTCCAGAACACCAGAAGGAACTCGAATGAATGTTTATGGCGGGGATGAGTGGGCAGAAATGGCCTCCAGGTCGTTCCCAGAATGCGATCTTGACGGATTGGAGTTGTAGCCTTCCTTGAGTGGCGTGAAAATAATAAAGCCGCATCACATTTTCAAATATCTGACTAAAAACCATCGCCGATAAATTTACCTTAATTGGTAGGTATTTTAATTTATGTCGCACTGAACTAAAACAACAGGTTATTGGTGAATGGTCTAAATATCAATCCTGAAGGGGAAAATGCCTCTAGATAGGAAGGTTCCTGGTTCGAATCGGGGCATGGATGTTTGTAAGCGTATGGTGTAGAGGCGGTAGGTGCACCTTAAATCTGTTGTGGTCGAAAGTCCTCACGTTGGGTTGGTGTGGAAGTTTGGTGAGTGGGGTGCCAGTTTAAATATTGCTACCTCATCTGACCGTGGTTCAAAATTACGAGTTGTTGTCCTCGGTTCTTTCCTTCAAGGGACTGATCCCGGACCGTCGTCAATAGCCCGTTGTGTTGCTCTTATACGACGTTAATTAGAATTACCATTACCATCAAGATATATTGGTAAGGAAACTATTTTACTAACTTCACACTGGTGAGGGGCACAACGGGTACTTGGCCACGGTTTACCCCCAAAGGGAAAGATCCGAGGACGACCCACAAAATTTTGAACCACGATGAGATGACGAGGCACACCTGAGCTAGCACCCCACTTTCCAAATATCCACACCAACCCAACGTGGACTTTCGGCCACAATAGATTTGCGCTGCACCAGCTGCCTCTATACCTTACGGTTACAAATATCCATGCACTTACCCGGATTCGAACCTGGAATCTTCCGATCAATACCTTAACCGCCAGACCGTTTGGTTAGCGAGGACATTTGAGGACATTAATGGTAATTTTAGTTAACGTCGGACTAGAGCAACACAACGGGCTATTAACGACGGTCCGGGATCAGTCCCTTAAGTGAAAGACCCGAGGACAGCACCTCGTAATTGTGAACCACGGTCAGATGAGGTAGCAACACTTGAGCTGGCACCCCGCTCTCCAAACTTCCCCGCCAACCCAACGTGAAGACTTTCGGCCACGACAGATTTAAGGTGCACCAACCGCCTCTACACCATACGCTTACAGGCATCCATACCCGGATTCGAACCAGGAACCTTCTAGAGGCTAACACCTGAACCAGTATACCGGTTGGTCGGCGACATTTGAGGACGAGAAATATTAAATGAACGGTATATGTTAAAATGTCAGTTTGAAAACAACTATATATACATATAGATGCTAATTACTATGAATTCAACGTAGTTTCTAAAGAAGTGTGAATCGGGTACTACGGAATCGATGTTTTTTTTATACGGAAAAATTCGATTTTATTTATATTCATCAATCAGTTTTCTTATTTCTGTATTTTTCATTATTATTATAACTTTTTGGTAAATGGGAGATGAGAGTGCTTAAATTTAATTATTAAATGTTTTTTTTTTACATATAATGTTTTCATTCGCAATTATTGGTTCTATGTGTGTTTTCATGTATGATATACCTTACTATTTATAAATAATATGATACGTTGCATATGTTTCATATTTGAAATTAAATACTTGAATTAATGATATATGCGTGTTATTAAAGCAGATTTCTTAAAATTTTACTTGACTACTGAAACATTCTTAAAACTGCGGATTTTTTCCTTTGGTACTACTGAAGAATTCCATCATATGTTGGCATCTCTCTGCATGCACAAAATTGATAAAGTTTTTAATTTTTCTATATTGAGTCATCCTGAAAGTTCTGCGCGTTTTTTAAGATAAATACCAACGAAGCAATACAAAAACATCAGAAAATTTTATTGAATCACATAACCACCATTTTGTTCTCTTTGCCATCTCTTTCCGGCAGCTTGAAAATTCCATTAAAAAACAATCATTAGGCCTATTTATAAAGAAGTTAATGAGGTGCTGTTTGACAGTCTCCAAAGAATGGAACACCAGGCCGTTCAAAGAATTTTGAAGTGACCTGAAGAGGTGAAAGTCTGATGAATATGGGGTAACACAAAATATCCCAGTCATACTCAATAAGTCTTTGACATTCTGCAAAATGTGAGGCTGAGCATTATCATACTGGAAGGCAATACCTTAACGATTAGTCAGTTCTAGCCTCTCTTTGCTTCGATTTCTGCTTTTAATACTGCTATTGAAGAACAGTATTTTACCGAATTTATTGTCTGATTTTGTGGCAACAATTCATAATAAACAATTGCTTTGTAGTCCCACCATACAGAAAGCATTACTTTCCCCATGGACATGGTCGTCTAGAGCAGGCATCATCTTCGAGGCTGAAGTTTCCACGCTTAAATTTATCAAACCACCTTCGAACTGTGGCCTCAGAAACAGCACTATGTCCATATACAGCATACATTTTACGAGTAGTCTGACTAGCATTTTTTCCTTTCTTAAAATAAAAGAACATAATATGACGAAAATGGACTTCCTGGTTCTCCATTCTTCGCACTGCAGTGAAAAAATAATTATGCCACAACACATGCTATAATTATGCAGTGCAGAGTGTAAGCAGGGGGGGAGGGGAGGCCGAATTAAACACCTGCTTCAATCAATGTCACTCCTTAACAAGCTAACAGCGGCAGCAAAATAATTATAATAACAAAGCTAGCTACGATTTGAAAACGCGCAGAACTTTCCGGATGACCCAATATAATTTGTCATTTAAATTGAAATAACTAATAATTTAGGTAATCACTGTTAAAAATTAACAGTTAAAGAAGCTGGTAATATCAACAACTACTTTTCTGTTAGGATAAATTTGTTCACAGTTAAGATCCTTCCCATGAAATAATTTTTGGCAACACAAAAACGAGCATTTTTTAATAAAAATAGCAGTTTGAAAGAACCTTTTTAAATTAAGAGAGTAATAAAAACTTAACAATATACTCTCATACATTTTTATATTTCTTTGACTGGAATAAAACGTGGCATTAAAACTACGAATACCCAATACAATGTCCTAAAATTGGCAGATCTATATAAATAAGAATGGAGTGTTTGTTTGTACATTCAATATTTTCGTCCCATTTCAAGTTTTCCATCCGTTTTGGACCCTTCTAATGCCAAATCCGCCTCTTTCGCGTTTGGTGTCTGTATGTATGTGCCCTATACACGGCTTAATATATTTTCATGGAAATGTGCATACTATGAGTACTTAACTTCATTTAATGAGTGAAATTGGTTGCGAAAGTCTGTCTGTCCGTCTTTTTGTTCTATGTTCGATTTTGTGCAGGCATCACATGAATTTTATTCCAGATATTTGATTGCAATGTGTTTTATTTTAGTGAAGTTAGTCACTATTAGTTTAGTGAATGCAATATTAAACATTTCCTTATTGTTATATTTAAATAAGTTTCATGCAAAAACACCCGAGTAAATATACTTAAAATCAGCCGTAATTTGGTAGTTTTGGAAAAATTGTAATGTATATTGAGTATTACGATTACTTTGATTGCTTTACCAGTACTGCTGAAAAAAGCAAATATTTTTTTAATCATTTTTTTTATGGAATTTTAGCTCTGATGCTTCATTTATTTCGAGTCTTTTGTTTTTCGCGCAATGTAAACGATATCTGAACATTTGGGACAGACGATATTTTTCAACGAATGGGAATGAAACGGAAACTCGTGTTGGTTGATCACAGGCAATAATATTTTCTGTTTCGTTTGCACTGAATTAATTTCATATTTCTAAATTTTGTACACTTTTGAGTTGTAAGTTGTGGCAACTGCAAGATCAAGATATGAAAAGGAATCATAAATTAATATTTTTAGAATAACTTTTTCCCGACATCTTTTATTTCGCTGTTATTTTGTTTTAAATATTTATTATTTTATTAAATTGTGTTTCTTTTTTTCCTCACTCGCAACACCACCACAAAGTATACGACTAAAAGTGGCAGGTAAGTCAGAATGTAGCAAATTTTAAATGAAATTATGCCATTTTTGAAAGAATAATGCCTATATTGAAAGAATAATATGATTAAAAAATCTGAAATGGAACTTTTCAAACATTAAAAAATTCTTTGTCATAATGACAAGATAAAGATTGCGTGATTCTACAATGTCGCATGCAGGAAATGCAAGAGTGATATAAGTAAAAAATATTATTTTTTTGACTATAAGTGCGAGAGCATTTTCGAGTGCTCTCGCACTCTCTCTCATAGTCAACAAAACAATAAAAGTAAATCATTACCTTTATTAATTGAGTTGAACATGAAAATAACTTAAGAAAGGGAATTCCAAACCTCCTTCAAAATAGTCTTTTGTAGCAGTAACCTTAGTGTCACCTTTCGTCATTTTGTAACTTTGTCATACAGCAAGGGTGCGATGGATGTGAAATGTGTTACATGAATGGATATGCATGTGTAGGATTTGTTTCCAAAGTAAGTAATAGAAATTATAAAGATGGGGGGCAAAAGGTGTAAAAATATTATTTTATTCTACGAAAAATGGAATTCTATATTATTTTGATCATCTCTTCAATCTAGAGTAAACCAATTCAAACCGAGTAAAGTCGGGTATTTTGCTAGTATATTATAAAACTGATGTTAGAACATGACTAGATGCATAATTCGTCATATATAAATGTATAAAACTTTAGTGCAAAAATATATTTATTTCAAATTTCATAAACATATTTAGTTGTAGATATTGAATCAAAATACCATTCATACTAATATGAATCTTTTAAAACTATATTTTCTGTATTTTTTTATCTTTATTTCTAGTATTCATCTTTATTTTAAAACATTTAAAAGCACATACTGTGTAGCACTATATTAGTTCAAAGTTCATAAAGGAAAATAGGTTCGATTAAATTTGTAAAATTTATCCCTCTATTTTATATATACATCAGAGCACAAAATTACTTAAAATGAATACATGCAGGCGCTTATTATATATTATCCGACGAAGAACGTATTATTCAGTTCGATTCCATTACTTCGATACAATCGATATTCAGGAGGTGATAAAGGAACTGAGTTACACTCGTGAATCTGTTGCTGATCTGAATTCAGAAGACTTCGCTGATCTGAAAGAAATATTTAAAAAAAAAATAAGTATTATAAATTTAACTGATTAGAAAAATATAAAATATATATCAAGCTATGAAAATTCATTTAAATTTTGTAACACTTGTATCCTGATTTACATGTTTGGAAAAATTATAAACGCGGTTCGAGGCTTATGTATCTTCATAGTAGGGCAATCACACAAAACTATTACGAATGTTTGACATGCATTCAATGTGTATTCGCTTTCTAATTTGAAGTTTTCAAAAGCCCTTGATTATGAATATCAATTGTCTTCAGATCTGGTGGTTAAGGTCTTAGCCTCTAGATCGGAAGGTTCCTGGTTCGAACCAGGTCTGTACATGGTTGATAGTAAGCGTAAGGATTAGTAGCAGCTGATGTCCCTTAAATTTGACATGGCCGAAAATCCTCACTTTGGGTTTGTGTGTAAGTTTGGTGAGTGGGGTGCCAGTTCAGGTGTTGCTTCGTCATCTGACCGTGGTTCAAAATTACGAGGTGTTGTCCTCGAATCTTTCCCTTAAGGGACTGATCCCGGACCGTCGTCAATAGCCCGTTGTGTTGCTCTAATACGATGTTAACTAAAATTACCATTACCATCGTAGTAGTTAGCATCTCTGTATATATAGTTGTTTTGAAACTGACATGTTAACATATGACGATCACTTAATATTTCTCGTCCTCAAATGTCCTCGCTAACCAACCGATCTGGTAGTAATGATAATTTTTAGTTAACGTCCTACTAGAGCAACACAACGGGTTATTGACGACAGTCCGGAATCAGTCCCTTAAGGGAAAGATCCGAGGACAACACCTCGTAATTTTTAACCACGGTCAGATGACGAAAACCGGTCTGGTGTTTAAGGTGTAGATCGGAAGATTCCAGGTTCGAATCCGGGTAAGTGCATGGATATTTTGGATCCCGTTGTGTTGCTCTAGTAGAGCGTTACTTAAAAAATTAAATACAATTGTCTTCAATTATAAAATAGTCAAAGGCCAGATGGATCTGGTAATTTTTTTATTAACATCGTACTAGATCAACACAACGGGTTATTGATGACGGTCTGGAAAATTTGGTTACTTCTAATTAACATTGTACTAGAGGAACACAACGGGTTATTGACAATGGTCTGGGTAATTTTGAATTAACGTTGTACTAGAGCAATAGATTTGGCTATTGACGATGGTTCGAATCAATCCAATAAGGGAAATATTCAAGGACAACACCACGCGACTTTGGACCACGGTCAGATCACGAGGCAACACCTGAGCTGGCACCCCACTCCCCAAACTACCACACCATCCCAACGTGAGGACTTTCGGCTACGACCTTTTTGAGGTGTACCGTCCCCCTCTACAACATTCGCTTACAAACATCCGTGCACTGACCCGGATTCGCACCAAGAACCTTCCGTTCTAGAGGCCTCCTTAACCAACAGACTTTAACACCTTACACCTAAACACCAGCTTGGTCGGCTAAATATTATTTGCCATTAGTACTGTTACCTAAACTGAAATGAAGCAGATAAAAGGGAAAAAACGCATATCTATTCAGTAAAAATATTCAACATGAAATACATGTAATTTCAGAACATATTTTCTTCACTGGATGTGTATGAACACGCATAATAATTAGTGATTAGGTCTTAAACTTGGATGTAGGTTTTGTGATTTGATTATGCAGGTGAAGTACACATTAATTACTGAGCAGTTGAAGCAGGATCGTGCAAGCCCAGAACACCAATCAGGAAAAATTAGAGGTGGTCAACTTAAACTAACAATTAAAATAAATACCACGAATTCTTTGAAGAGAAAAAATCACATATTTCCCCACATGGACGGGTTAAAATTACAGTGGTGTAAGTTACTCTTACAAAAAAATGACCGACACAGAAACCAGGTATAATACAACCAATCTAACTAGATATTTAGTAGACAAGCAGAACTAGATAAGACAATGTGAAAACAAAACGTGAAGTATATCAGATCTTCATTCAATACCAACTAATGACAGTTCTTTTTTCCCCCCGAAAATGTGACTTACACCACTGTAACTCTAACCCGTCCATGTTATTAATGACAAACTCGTGCTGCGATTGCAATAACAGTTTAAATAACGGTATTATTGTAAAAAGAATTAGAAAATGCTATCGCAAACAACAGTTACTGATCAATATTATTGGGACAGCAGTAAGGCAAATTTAACTGCACTTTAAAACAAAAAATATTTTATAAACAAAAATTTTCTTTTATCTAATTTCTTGAGGTTGGTAGGTAGTCGAATTTACTACTGCCTGTAACAACACAACGGACTATAGACAGCGTTTTGGAATCAATCCCGAAGAGAAAGATTTGTGGAAAGCAACTCGTAATTTTGAAACAAAAGTCCTCCCGTTGGGTTGGTGTGGAAGTTCGGAGAGTGGAGTGACAGCTCAGGTGTTGCCTCGTCATCTGACCGTGGTTCAAAATAATGTGATGCTATCCTGTGATCTTTCCCTTGGGGATTTGATTCCGGACCGTCGTCAATAGCCCGTTGTGTTGCCCTAATTCAACGTTAATTAAAATACCTACTAAACCTAATGGGCTATCGCCAAAAAGCATGTTGTCTTGTTCCAGTGTGACATTTTAAAATACCTACCAATAAATATTCATAACTGGTTATTTTTAATCAACGTTGTACTAGAGCAACACAACGGGCTATTGACAGTGATCAGTCCCTTTCAGGAAAGATCCAAGGACAACACCTCGTAATTTTGAACCACTTTTAGATGTTGAAGCAACATCTGAGCTAGCACGCTACTTTCCAAACTTCCACGCCAACTCAACATGAGGACTTTGGGCCACGACTGATTTAAAGTGCACCAGCCGCCTCTATACCATACGCTTACAAACATCTATGTCCCGACGCGGATTCGAACCAGGAACCTTTCTAAATATTCTTAAAATTCATAAGAAATGAATCAGTTACCTTTCTCTAATGCAAATGAGCTTTATTTTTTTGACTCCTGAGAAACTGCAAGGTGTTTCTTCCAAGTTCCTCCTGCGTTTCCATAAAGTCCTGAAACTCATCTGTCAGCAGCATGTGTACCTTATTATTCGCGATGAAGTCCATGGCCTCTATTCTCACGTCCTTGATCCCGTTGGAATCTGCGAAGATCAGGATCTGGTAAACGCTCTTCAAGTCGATGGCGGACACCAGGAAGTCCACGCACTTTTCCCGCAGCAGTGAGAACCGGAGTCTGTCGGCAACGAGAAGCAGCTTTTCAGCACTCTCCACCTCCAGGTCGTCCAGTGTGTCCGTGTACATGCACTTCACCACCTGCCCCATGAGTTGCGCCTCGGTGTCCAGGACTTGAACGACGTCCATCTCTTCAACGACGTTCAGCGAGACGCCGCTGCTCTCTTCGGTGACGCTGTCGAGCTTGTCCGTCGATCCCGTGTGGTTGTCGACCAACGCCGGGATCAAGCAGGGTAGGGGCAGTAGCCTGCTGCCATTTTTCTTGGCGTCCCTGAGCAGTTTCTTCAAGACCGGGGACCTGGCGCTCAGGATGAGTTTATGCGCTTCGAAGATCGTGCCATCGCCCGCTTTGAGGTAAACGTCCGGCAACATATCGTCGTAGAGGGCGATGGGTATGGTCGTGGTTTCCATACTGTCGTCGGCATTCTTCAGGCGCAAGTGCCTCTCGTAGATGGCCTTCACGTCCGCGGAGAATGAAAAGTCCTCGGCGAGAAACTCATCTGACACCGGGGTCAAGGGGACCACGTTCTTGTCGACCTGGGATTCTCGTCGTCCGTCGCTGATGGCAAACTCGCACTTTAAGACCAGGTTGCAATTCCGCTGGACGTGTTTCTTCAGGTCGCCGAAGTTCTTCCTCCACATGTTCGTCGACTGGGTCGTAAAAGAGTGTTCCGCTGCACTGAGGAACACGAGGTTCCCAGTATCATTCACCGCCGACACGGAGATGCTCAGGTATACCGAGTCCCTCGGAACGCTCAGGTTCTTGATGGTGATTATAAACTCGACCGGGCTTTCTTCTCCTCTTGGTTCGTGGGCTGCCACATGGCCGTAGATCTCGAACCCGGGTTTGTTCATGCTGGACGAGATGGAAACTGGTGACGGCTGCTTCGTACCCATCGCGAACTTCTCGATCGTCCAGGTGACGCTCGACCACTCTGTGTCGATCCTGGTGCGCATCACGCTCTGGGTGGACGTCTTCTTTTCCTCCGAGAACATGCGGCAGTGGACGGTGAGCACGTCCCTGGGCAACAGGTTGCATCGGTCGCTGAAAAGCGCCTTCCTCTCCACGAAGTAGGCGAACCCCAGCTGCGAGCTCTTCTTGAAGGAGCATTTGAGGGTCTGGTTGAAGTGCTCTTTCTGGTCCAGATCGATCAGACACAACTCGACGTCGATGCGAACCTCGGTGGGGCCCGGGTCCGAGGCGTTCCTCTTCAGCCAGACCCCGACGAACTGTTCGTCCCCGTCACCTCGAGGCGCGAGCACGATCCTCCACTCGGACTCGTCCAGCAGCGCGGACTTGAAGATCGGGCTCTCCATGGTCTGGTCGGTCTGGAGGGGGCTGGCGCTGAAATTCTCGATCCGCCACCGAAACTCCTGGTCAAGTTTTCTGTCCGACATTGTTTCTCGAGCTACGAGACTAGAGTTCTAAGCGCGCCTCACCGGAGTGTTCGAATCGACGGCTGACACCCCGACCCCAGTGGAAAGCGAAAACACATTCGAGAAGAACAGGGCTTTGGAAACGGTCGTTGCCTGCTGTACCCCAGAAACCCCAAATCCCCCTTTCGGCTGCCTTAAGAAGAAATCTCGCCAATTTGGCGATATTATTTATAAGAGAAGCAAGACTCGGGCTCCGAAAATAGAAGCACGGAACGTCCATTCATACCCTACCTATTCCCAACGAGCGGAATAACAATTGGTTTTTTTATGTTCGGGTCTCAAATATGACCGCGACATTTCCCTGTGTTAATTCTTATACAAACCCTGTAGAACGTGTTTCCTTACCCATGTTGAATTATTGCAGGAAAACAAATTTTAGATTTAAAAATCGGGGCTTCGAAGGGCACTTTTAGGACAAACTGTGCCAATTTTCATCGCTACAGATTGTTCTGGACAGGAAAGAAATAGACTATATGATTTATGTAGTGTTCTCAAGTGTAAGTGTACCGAATTTGGTGTGGATTGGTCAAACAGTGCAGATATGTAGATAATATACACAAACATCTTTTTATGTATAGATAGAGATGGTGACGTCATGAGAGGGTGATGTGGAGTGCGGAAGCTGGAAACTAATGTCGGGGTCTTCTCTCTATTTATAAGATCAAACAACCCTCCTGGTGGTTTTCTTGACGAGATATCTCGAAAACTGACCAGACCTTGATCTAGTCGTCATCGGAAAATCAGCTATAGATGGAAGATTAGTTATCTCGCTATTAGTAAAATTGATCCTATCTTGATGGACGAGATATCTCGTCGAAACCACTTGTATGATTTACATATCTACGAATGTTTTTCTTGTTAAAAAACGCTATCAACCGGTATAATGGTTAAGGTATTAGCCTCTAGATCGGAAGGTTCCTGGATCGAATCCGGGTCCGGATGTTTTTTTTAGACCCTCCCTGGACCCACTCACCGTTAGGTTTAGAGTGTATTTGTGGTCCAGGGGGAAAGGGTGGGGGCGACTTCCACAGCACAAAGGGGGGCCCCAAGAGGACCCACGCCGGCCGATCGATCTTTTTTTTTTCTCTTTAAATATTATATCTGTGGTTGTTTTATTCCCAAGGGATAATTATAATGGTTCGGTAACATTCCGGCCTTATGTTAAAAAATACAATAATCATGCGGAGTCCCGGGAATTCAAGAATGCAAAACCGGTGGCACACCGTTAAAATTACATTTAATACATCGGTGGCACACCGGGAAATGTAAGTTAAACGCAGAACAAGAAACACAAACAAACATAAAACACAACACAAACACAAAACAAAAAGACGTTAAAATACAAAAAGAAGAAATACAAACATCGAGTTGAATTAAAATAATATATTATTTTTAAAAGGTGAAAATGATTTGATGTTTATAAATAGGATTTAAATGAAGGTGAAATAAATATTTTATGACAATATTATTTGGTGGTGAATTTAATGTTGTGGTGTAAGAAGTGAATATTATACAGATGAAGCGCATATACGAACCCTTAACGGGATGGTGATATGATTTGATTAAAAATTTATTTTAAAGTGGTTTAAATAGACGGGGGCATATGGGGTCCAGATGTTTGTAAGCGTATGGTTTGTATGCTCACGTTGTGTTGGTGTGGAAGTTTGGAGAGAGGGGGCGGACCAACCGGTATAGTGGTTAAGGTGTTAGCCTCTAGATCGGAAGGTTCCTGGTTCGAATCCGGGTTCGGGCATGGATATTTGTAAGCGTATGCTGTAGAGGCGGCTGGTGCACCTTAAATGTGTCGTGGCCGAAAGTCCTCACGTTGGGTTGGCGTGGAAGTTTGGAGAGTGGGGTGCCAGCTCAGGTGTTGCTTCGTCATCTGACCGTGGTTCAAAATTACGGTGTTGTCCTCGGATCTTTCCCTTAAGGGACTGATCCCGGACAGTCGTCAATAGCCCGTTGTGTTGCTCTAGTACGACGTTAACAAAAAAAAAATTACCAAATTGGAGAGAGGGGTGCCAGATCAGGTGTTAACTCGTCATCTGACCGTGGCTCAAAAATACGAGATGTTGTCCTCAGATATTTCCCTTAAGGGTTTGATCCCGGACCGAAGTTAACTAAAATACTTACCTACCTTCATAAAATGTTGAATACGATTTTTTTTGGTAGGTAGGTACTTAATTAACGTCGTATTGGACCAACACATTAGACTATTGCGATCTTTTTGGAATTCCGTATTAATCACCGCCGACCAACCGGTATAGTGATTAAGGTGTTAGCCTCTAGATCGGAAGGTTCCTGGTTCGAATCCGGGTCCGGGCATGGATGTTTGTAAACGTATGGTGTAGAGGCGGCTGGTGCACCTTAAATCTGTCGTGGCCGAAAGTCCTCACGTTGGGTTGGCGTGGAAGTTTGGAGAGTGAGGTGCCAGCTCAGGTGTTTCTTCGTCATCTGACCGTGGTTCAAAATTACGAGGCGTTGTCCTCGAATCTTTCCCTTAAGGGACTGATTCCGGACCGTCGTCAATAGCCCGTTGTGTTGCTCTAGTACGACGAAAACTAAAATTACCATTACCATTACCGTATTAATCACCGGGGGTTGGCGAGCGTTATTGTTCTTTCTTTTTTATGATAATGAAATTTGGCACACAGATACTCCTAATTTTTTGCTAATTTTGTGTCCAGCTCGAATTTTTAAATTTAAACTACAACATTTTAAAATGAATTGTTGGCGAGTGTCAGCGACCAGTGGTCACACCTGACCCACGAAAAGAAATGACACGCGTAACGCCGTGCTGGCTACGCAGTGGCTAGTTATTCATAAATATATATGAATGGTAATTGGCAATTTTTAGTTAACGTCATACTAGAGCAACACAACGGGCTATTGACGACGGTCCGCGATCAGTCCCTTTGAGGAAAGATCCGAGGACAATACCTCGTAATTTTTGAACCACGGTCAGATAACGAGGCTACACCTGAGCTGGCACCCCACTCTCCAAACGTCCACACCAACTCAGCGTGCGGACTTTCGGCCAAGACAGATTTAAGGACAGATTAGCTGCCTCTACACCATACGCTTACAAACATACATACCCGGACTCGAACCTTAACCACTATGCCGGTTGGTCGGCATATATATGAATGATATTCTGCTTTTGTCAGGTAATGGTAATGGTAATGGTAATTTTAGTTAACGTCGTACTAGAGCAACACAACGGGCTATTGACGACGGTCCGGAATCAGTCCCTTAATGGAAAGATTCGAGGACAACACCTCGTAATTTTGAACCACGGTCAGATGACGAAGCAACACCTGAGCTGGCACCCCACTCTCCAAACTTCCACGCCAACCCAACGTGAGGACTTTCGGCCACGACAGATTTAAGGTGCACCAGCCGCCTCTACACCATACGTTTACAAACACCCATGCCCGGACCCGGATTCGAACCAGGAACCTTCCGATCTAGAGGCTAACACCTTAACCACTATACCGGTTGGTCGGCTGCTTTTGTCAGGAGCCGACTAACCGGTAAAGTGGTAGCCTCTAGATCGGAAGGTTCCTGGTTCGAATCCGGGTGAGGGCATGGATGTTTGTAAGCGTATGGTATAGAGGCGGCTGGTGCACCTTAAATTGGCCGTGCGCGAAAGCACTGACGCTGGGTTGGTGCGGAAGTTTGGAGAGTGGGGTGCCTGCTCAGGTGTTACATCGTCATCTGACCGTAGTTCAAAGTTACGAGGTGTTGTCCTTGGATCTTTCCCTTAAGGGATTGATCCCGGACCGTCGTCAATAGCCCGTTCTCATGCTCTAGTACGACGTTAACTAAAATTACCTACCTACTTGCTTTCGTCAGGGCATAGAAGTAGTTTATAGGCAATTTTCTGTATTTGTACTTCATTATTTTCCCTTCGCAAAATGTTTTTGGTTAGGGTGTATTTTGGTATGCGAGCAAAATAAAACCTCTCTCAAACTGCAAAGGATGTGTTGATTATAGTAATATTCTCTACTTTTGTGTTATACTCCCCCCACAGGTAAAAATTGGTAATTTTAGTTAACGTCGTACTAGAGCAACACAACGGGCTATTGACGACGGTCCGGGATCAGTCCCTTAAAGGAAAGATCCGAATACTCCCCACAGGAAAACGGCATTAAGCTCTAGGTTTTAATTTTTCTCTCACAATAAAACTTGTCAAAATATTGTTTAAGTGACCCTCCAAGAGCAGTTTCTACGATACATATCTCGTCCATTAAGATCTAACCAATGTAGCTCATGACAAGACATCTTGTCATCAAGGGGATATTACCGAAATTTGTATGATGACGAGATCCATGATCTATGCCGACCAACCGGTCTGGTGGTTAAAGTTTTAGCCTCTAGATCGGAAGGTTCCTGGTTCGAATCCGAGTTAGTGCATGAATGTTTGTAAGCATATAGTGTAGAGGCGGCTGGTGATCCGTAAATCTGTCTTGCCCGAACGTCCTCCAGTTGGGTTTGTGTGGAAGTTTGGAGAGTGTGAGGCCAGCTAAGGTGTTGCCTAGTCATGTTCAAAATCATATGGTATTGTCCTCGGATCTTTTCTTTGGGGGATTGATCCTGGACCGTTGTCAATAGCCCTTTGTTTTGCTCTAGTATGACGTTAATTAAAAAATTACTAACTACCAAGATCTGGTCGGTATTTCTCTTTCACGATCTATTTCGTCCTTCGAAGAACTGGTCAGTTTTGCTAATGACCAAAAAACTCTTCGAGACAACTGACGAGAGCGCTTAACATATGTAAATGTGAAAACTCTTTTTGAACTCTATCTCATGAATGAACGTCACCGGAGTTCGAATCAAACCTTAGACTGTTGTGTACAATTCGAACTGGTGCACAGTAAATCTGCAATGGCCTCACATTGGCGTGATTTGGAAGTTTGGAGAGTGGTGTGCTAGCTCTGGTTATGCCTCGTCATTTGACCTTCAATATAATGTTCTGTTGTAATCGGTTCATTCCTTTTGGGTTTGATACCGGACCGATACCCAAAATCCCGTTTGTGTTGCTCCAGTTAGGAGTAGTGATGCGACATCGACCGCAAAACATCGATGTTCAAAATTATAACATCGATGTTGATAATACATCGTTCCAAAAACATCGATGTTTTTTAAAATTCAGTGAATTCAAACTTTTTCCCCCATTTCTTAAAACTGGTTTGGCAACTAAGGATGCAACATCGACAGCAAAACATCGATGTTGGTAATGCATCGCCCCCAAACTATCGATGTTTTTAACTTTTGTCGCATCGATGTTATCGATGTTTAAATCGAGTGCATTTAAACTTTTTTCCCCATTTCTTATAACTGGTTTAGCAACTAGTGATGTGACATCGGCTCCAATACATCGATGTTTTCGATAAAACATCAATGTTTTGAAAACATTGACATCGATGTCGTATCTCTACTTTTCAGACCAATAACCCTTGGTCACTTAGGTCTAAAAGTATGTTCAATTTGCTGATTATGAAAATGATGCTACTTGGTTATTTTTTAAATTTTTAAAACGGTACTTTTTTCAATTAAAAATAAAACATCGGCAACGTTAAAACATTGATGTTACAAAAACATCGACCCCAATACATCGATGTTTTGAAAACATCGACATCGATGTCGCATCTCTAGTTAGGAGTGAATTAAAAAGTATTAGTACCATGATTAAAGGTGCCGAAAAATAATATTGGCTAAGCTAGGTTTTTTGAGTACGTAAGCAGCTAATTAACGCCGCACAGGAACAACACAAAGGGCTATTGACGACGGTCCGGGATCAATCCTCCAAGTTAAAGATCCGAGGACAACACCATATGATTTTGAAGCATGGTGAGATGACGAGACCATGACGAGGCAACACCTGAGCTGGCCCACCACTCTCCAAACTTCACACACAAACCCAGTTTTAAGAAAAGGGCAAACAAGTTTAAATACACTGAATTTTAAAAACATCGATGGTTTAGGGACGATGTATCATCAACATCGATGTTTTAATTTTCAACATCGATGTTTTGCTGTCGATGTCGAATCAATAGTTGGTAAACCATTATTAAGAAATATGGAAACAAGTTTAAACACACTGAATTTTAAAAACATCGATGATTTGGGGACGATGTATTATCAACATCGATGTTTTAATTTTCAACATCGATGTTTTGCTTGATGTCGATGTCGAATCAATAGTTGGTAAACCACTATTAAGAAATATGGAAACAAGTTTAAATACACTGAATTTTAAAAACATCTATGGTTTGGGGACGATGTATTACCAACATCGATGTTTTAATTTTCAACATCGATGTTTTGCTTGATGTCGATGTCGAATCAATAGTTGGTAAACCATTATTAAGAAATATGGAAACAAGTTTAAACACACTGAATTTTAAAAACATCGATGATTTGGGGGCGATGAATTATCAACATCGATGTTTTGCTGTCGATGTAGTATCACAAGTTGCTAAACGAGTTTTAAGAAATGGCGGAAAAAGTTTAAATACACTGAATTTTAAAAACATCGATGATTTGGGGGCGATGTATTATCAACATCGATGTTTTGCTGTCGATGTAGTATCACAAGTTGCTAAACCAGTTTTAAGAAATGGGGGAAAAAGTTTAAATACACTGAATTTTAAAAACATCGATGTTTATGGATCGATGTATTATCAACATCAATGTTTTAATTTTGAACATAGATGTTTTGCTGTCGATGTCGAATCAATAGTTGGTAAACCATTATTAAGAAATATGGAAACAAGTTTAAACACACTGAATTTTAAAAACATCGATGATTTGGGGGCGATGAATTATCAACATCGATGTTTTGCTGTCGATGTAGTATCACAAGTTGCTAAACGAGTTTTAAGAAATGGGGGAAAAAGTTTAAAAACACTGAATTTTAAAAACATCGATGTTTTTGGATCGATATATTATCAAAATCAATGTTTTAATTTTGAACATCGATGATTTGCTGTCGATGTCGAATCAATAGTTGGTAAACCATTATTAAGAAATATGGAAACAAGTTTAAACACACTGAATTTTAAAAACATCGATGATTTGGGGGCGATGTATTATCAACATCGATGTTTTGCTGTCGATGTAGTATCACAAGTTGCTAAACCAGTTTTAAGAAATGGGCAAACAAGTTTAAATACACTGAATTTTAAAAACATCGATGGTTTGGGGACGATGTATTATCAACATCGATGTTTCAATTTTCAACATCGATGTTTTGCTGTCGATGTCGAATCAATAGTTGGTAAACCATTATTAAGAAATATGGAAACAAGTTTAAACACACTGAATTTTAAAAACATCGATGATTTGGGGGCAATGTATTATCAACATCGATGTTTTGCTGTCGATGTAGTATCACAAGTTGCTAAACCAGTTTTAAGAAATGGGCAAACAAGTTTAAATACACTGAATTTTAAAAACATCGATGGTTTGGGGACGATGTATTATCAACATCGATGTTTTGCTGTCGATGTCGAATCAATAGTTGCTAAACCAGTTTTAAGAAATGGGCAAACAAGTTTAAACACACTGAATTTTAAAAACATCGATGTATTATCAACATCGATGTTTTGCTGTCGATGTCGCATCCCTACTCTACACCCAGTGTTAGGCGACTACGCAATACCATCCATGCACTAATCAGGATTCGAAACAGGAAATTCTGATCTAGAGGCCTTAATAACTAGACCAGTTGGTCGGCGACGACGGTTCGGGATCAATCCCGTAAGGTACTGTAATATTAATTAACGTCGTACTAGAGACACAACGGGCTATTGACGACGGTCCGTGATCAATCCCCAAAGTGTAAGACCTGATGACACCACGTAATTTTGAACGACGGTCAGATGACGAGGCAACACTGAGCTGGCACCCTACTCTATAAATTTTCATACTAACCAACGTGGACTTTCGGCCACGACAGATGCACCAGCCGCCTCTACACTATACGCTTACAACAATCCATACACTGACACAGATTCGAACCAAGAACTTTCTGATCTTCACCTTAACCACCAGGCCGACCAACCGGTATAGTGGTTAAGGTGTTAGACTCTAGATCGGAAGGTTCCGGGTTCGAATCCGGGTCCGGGCATGGATGTTTGTAAACGTATGGTGTAGAGGCGGCTGGTGCACCTTAAATCTGTCGTGGCCGAAAGTCCTCACGTTGGGTTGGCGTGGAAGTTTGGAGAGTGGGGTGCCAGCTCAGGTGTTGCTTCGTCATCTGACCGTGGTTCAAAATTACGAGGTGTTGTCCTCGAATCTTTCCCTTAAGGGACTGATCCCGGACCGTCGTCAATAGCCCGTTGTGTTGCTCTAGTACGACGTTAACTAAAAAATTACCAATTACCTTAACCACCAGACCGGTTTGTTAGCGAGGGACATTTGAGGCCAAGAAATATTAAGTGATCGGCATATGTTAAAATGTCAGTTTGAAAACAACTATACGTACACAAAATTGATAATAAAGTTTTAAAATTATTTGTACAATTTGTTATACAAATTGAAATTGCTAATAATTTAGGTGACCACTGTTGAAGAATAATTGGTAATTTTTTAGTTAACGTCGTACTAGAGCAACACAATGGGCTATTGACGACGGTCCGGGATCAGTCCCTTAAGGGAAAGATCCGAGGACAACACCTCGTAATTTTGAACCACGGTCAGATAACGAAGCAACACCTGAGCTGGCACCCCACTCTCCAAACTTCCACGCCAACCCAACGTGAGGACTTTGGGCCACGACAGATTTAAGGTGCTCCAGCCGCCTCTACACCATACGTTTACAAACATCCATGCCCTGGCCCGGATTCGAACCAGGAACCTTCCGATCTAGAGGCTAACACCTTAACCACTATACCGGTTGGTCGGCCAACCACTGTTGAAGAAGCTGGCAATATAAGCAATTACTTTTCTGTTATGATACATTTGTTAACTGTTAAGAATATTTCGATGAAATAAGTTTTGGCAATACAAAAGGAGCATTTTTCAATAAAGATAGCAGTTCAAATTAAGGGAGTAATAAAACTAACATGTTCTCATACATTTATTTTTTTATATTTCTTTATTGACTTGAATAAAACGTGGCATTAAAACTACGAATACCCAATACATTGTCTCAAATTTGGCAGATATATTGCAAAACTGATGCTAGAACATGATTAGATACCCATAATTAGCCATATATGTAAAACTTGCGTGGAAAAATATATTTATTTCAAACTTCATAAACATTTGTTTGTAGAGCGATTGAATCGAAATGCAAACACTTATACAAATATGCGACCACGATCTTTTTAAAACTATATTTTCTTCTTATTTCTGGTGTTCATCTTTATTTCGAAACATTTGAACTCAGAAACTGTTGTACTGTATTAGTTTAAAGTTTATGAAGAAATATAGGTCCCAATAAATTTATAAAATAAATCGGTCTATTTCATGCATACATTTGAGCTTAAAACTATTTAAAATGAATACCTGTCCGCGCTTCTAATACGTTATTATTTTAACGTATCAAATATCCGACGTAATCGAAGAACGTATTATTCAGTTCTATTCCATTACTAACAAATTGTATTAGAGCAGTATAATAGCAACATTTACTAGAAATATCAGAATCGGATCAATTTTGAAAAGGTGATAAAGGAACTGAGTTACACTCATCAATCTGTTGCTGATATGAATTCAAACTTCGCTGATCTGAAAGAAATAGAAAAAAAAATAAGCATTATAAATTTAACTACTCAAGTTAGAAAAATATAATATATAAAACTATGAAAATTCATTTTAATTTTGTTATCGTTGTATTAGAAAATTACGAAATTAACATGATTTGTTCTTCATCATGTTCCGTGAACAATTTTGAAATTTTTTTTCTGATGGCGCTATTAGTATAGGGTTTATTAAGTGTCAAAATTGAAAAAGCGAAATTTCTAACGCGAGTGAGCAAAAGACGTACATATTTTCCAGTGTTAAGGCGGGCTTTTTTTAGAGAATCTCTCAACGTAAATTTTTGCAGCTCGTCGAGTGTTTTTAGAAATTTCAATTTGTTTCCTGATAATATTATTTTGAAATTCGGGAAAAATCGAGACATTTTCGCTAGTTTTTTTTAAAACTCATGTCTATAATCTTATTACTATTAGTTTCTAAATTTTAAAAAATAGCAGTATACCTTTGAATGTACTCTTTAGTACGCCATAATTATTTTTGAAATTGGTCATTAAATAAATTCGATGCGATCAAATGTTCGTTACACAGATTTCGGAATATTGGGATGTTTTCGCTACTTTATGTTAAAACTGTGTCATATCTACAGATTAATACTATTATTTTTTAAATTTGAAAACATCACTGAATACCTTAGATTATACTCTTTCTTATGGTACAATTATTTTTTATATAGGTTAATGAATAAAATCGATGCAATCAAAAGTTGGTCAGACAAATTTCGTATTTGGGTCATTCCACGTGAAATGAGCAAAAATCAGGAAAAACCCGTGGCCGTATGGTAATGGATTTTCATGAAATTTGGTACAGGGGTTTAGTTTATACATAAATAACGATATCCAAAAGAATTAGGTTCAAAATTAAATATTTTCGAAATTGGAGGCATTTTTAGGACTTCCAACTTTGAAGAACAGTTGCGAGATCGCTTAATGTTGCATGTTTGAAGTTCTGTTTCTCAAAAACTACTTAACGTAGACAAACATGTTTTACATTTTTATAATCTGTACAAAATGTTCTTTTTTTCACTGTGGCAACAACCTTTTTAAGCATCATATTTAATCCAAAATATAGTTTTAAAAAATGGAAAATTGTCATTTTTGACGGAATTAAAAACATTTCTATGGGCTAAAGAAATTTTACGACATACTTTAAATTCCTGCCAGTTACAATGCTAGATATGATAATATTACTGATAGAGTTTGGAAGTCGTATTTTAATTCTTTCATCTTCAAAATAGCTAACGAAAAGTACAAAATGATAATTTTCTACTCTAAATAGGCATAAGAAATTAAATGAAGGACAGCTTTTACAAAACCGACATTTCACAGGAATACAGTTTCATATGTATATTACTTGTAAAAAAAATCAGGATTGTAATCTGAGTCCTAAAGCAACAATAATAAAAACAAAATCACAACATTTGCTTCCCACTCTATGCATGTTACGAGAACTTCAATGATAACAGTGAAATAAAATATAGATAATGAAACCCTAGTTCAACAAAGAAATACCAAATCATGTTTAACTTTAAGGGTGAATTATAAAAGCAGAAAAAATGATTGTGTCAAAACAAGCTTAAAAATTTCAACGTAGTATCACAGAAATTAGGAATTTTAACTAATTACCTTTTCAAATTCACTGTGGTAAAGCTCACAAGTTATGGTATAATGCTATGGTATAAACTTTGCTTCTTCTATTATCGAAACGTGATTTTTTTTGTGCTGCTGAATTCTTTTTAAACTCTTTACTTCTTTTCCTGGCGATTGCGATAGATACGACACTCGAATTAGTGTCGTACAATTTGGAATAGGAATGTAGCAATGACAGTTACGAGTTCCCGTAATGGTTGCGGTAACTTCTCTTATTTTTTTTTTGAAGATAAGACTCAATTTGAATAACATCAGTTGAAGGCACATAAAAGAATTTGATGTTTGAAATGGTTGAAGTACAGAAGGAAAATAGTTGTTTTGCATTTAAAATCTGATTGTTGTATGGTCTCTGTAAACTTGTTCTTGCGGCTAACCGTTTGATAGTTCCACTGATTCCATCGCATGGGCTTTTGCCATGACTTGTAGCGAAAAAGTGCCACTCTGCCTTCAATTCAAAATCGGATTCATGATGGCAAATGTTGGAAAAGTTTTTCCGGCTTTTATACTGTGCTGAACACCTATCGCTGAAATAGATAAGTTTCTTCACAGAAAGAAACCTTTCTTTTATAAAAGGGATTACGGCAGTCTGAAATGCAAATACACTCAATGTATCATGTCTAGTATGGTCACTAATAACACACATTGAAAGGATTTGAAACCTGTTTTCGTTATCCTTCCCATAAAGTACAAATGGGTGCAGTGTAGCTTGAGTAGTTTCCCAATAGAATCCTTGAATTGCATCCTGAACAATAAATGAATAATTTTCTAAAAAATCGAGGAGTACAATGCACTCCTCCTGGGAAACAGTCAATTTCTTTTCCTCCAAAAATTTGGACTGCGATTTAGCAATGAAATGATTTTTTGTCAATCCAGACATACTCTCAACAAGTGAGTCAAGAAATTCTTCTGTTGACTGGACTTGTGTGATTAGAGTAGATCTGTCGGTCGAAATCCAACGCTTGTAAATAATTTCTTCTAAATTTTGGAAAACCTCAATTTTTTCAATTTGAGCACGAAATTGATCGTTTGGACACTTATCACATTCTACGAACATACATTTTTCCTTTTCATTGTTACAAACATATAATTTCAATAGCTCTAGCAAAGAATAATGAGGTTTAATAGCGTGTAACATCAGTTTCATATTTTGATGTATGGTGCACACACACACACGGAATGTGTAGCATTACTTCCAGCTAGTACACAATGTTTTGGTCTTAATTCAGCGAATTTACTGAAACCAATCTTTGCACTCCCATGCTGTTCCTTATACTGCTGGTATCCTTCTTTTAAGTTACAAAGAATCAACCTTTTTTGTTTTGGGACTTTACCTTCATCTGTGTTTACATTAACATAGTCTTTTTTTCCTGGGCATAGCCGACTTATGTCATCAGATTCGTAAAAGTTTATAACTATTGCAATAATATTGTCATTAATTTTTTTTTTGCCTTGTCTCTTAGCAGGTTTTCTTTGCTAAATACAATGTGGTAGAAAATTCTATTCTTATTTTTTCCAGACTCCAGCTCTTTGGAACAAGAGTTAGAATTTGAATTTTTTCTGCAGGGGATGTTGTTTCAGCAAACTTTGCTTTCAGCTGTTCTATTAAACAATAAAAAATCTTCCTTACTTTCAGTCGCATGTGTACTATTAATTTTATTGAGGTTTACTTTCAAAACAGTTTCCAAATTTATTTTAGCAGTTGAAACAAATTTCTGTAATTTTCTTCTGCCATAATGTTTTCTTTGAGTCATACTGAGTTTACGAACCTTTTTAACAGGCGAATTTCCCATGCTCTGTAGGCTGTTATTGAGTTTTTCGTACTGTTTCTCTAAAGCTTCCGCGTTTCAAAATCAAAATCCGTTGCATCCTCTTCTGCAATAAAATTTTTAACACCAATTTCACATGTGAGACAGATCTTTTTACCTGGCGAGAGCAATCCAGCTGATTTCTTGGCAATATCTAGTGTTATTATTCGCAGGGACTTTTTCACGCCACGTTTGTGACTTTTAAAAGGATTACAACAAGTTCGTCGGAATAAGTAAGTATACTTCAGTAAATACACTTTCTCATGGTGAAGACAAATGTTTTCAAAGTTCCTACCTAATTTCAAATACAACAATTCTCTGGCTTTATCTGTAAGTTCGGAAAGTTCTTTTAATCCGGTTTCTTTTACATAATGGATTTTATGGCAGTTTTCTTACACCATTTCTCCCACGTCACAGTTCGAAAGTTTAGGAATTTTAAAATCTCTTTTACTATCAAAATCACAAAATCACAGACATAGTAATAATATTTCCTAAAAACTACAAGAAAATCCAAAAGACTTCTCTAACCGACTAATGATCATTTCAATGGATGAAACACTTATGGATTGCCACTTGAACATTCGCCGGTGTTCGAAAGCTTTCGGTTCAGCAAAAAATTATCAGTTTATAGCAACCCAAGCACATTTATAACCATAATTCATTTAATAGTGTTTATTTATTCTATTATCTGTCATTGAATGTAATAGCATCTCTTTCAATGAGGAAATGGATGGCTTAATGGCGTGTTTTCGCCTGTTTTGTTTCATCAAGCGATAAAATAAAACTATAGTTTTCATCTAGTTAAAAATGCTCCTGGGACGAAAATAAGGAAATTACAATGATGAAAATTTCAGGACAGATAATATACATCTGGACACATAATACTGAAAATTTGTGAGTTTCTCGGAGCTGTCCTTCACAATAAAATTTGTATTTAAAAATACAGAAAAATCGCAGTTTTCAATTATTTTCCTTTTTTTATTATTTTTTTTCTTTAATAAGGAATAGGTCTACAATCACTAAATTATACCTACCTTTTATATAGAAGAAGGGCTTTGTTAAGAATTATTTTTGATATTGTCTATCCATTTTTAGAGATACTAGAGCAATTTGAAATTGGTATCATATTGGACAAATCTCTATTTTCGCCTATCCTTCAAAACGAGAAATGCCGGATATTAAACAAAATTCTAACATTTCCTGAAAGAACTTTTACTGAAGAATGTAACAATATAAAAATTTATAATTTGTGTCAATAACTTTTTGAAATATTGGGTCTCAAACAGGCTACTATTAGTGCTACAAAAATCTACATTTGTGTGACCTTGAATTTTAAAATTCAATAAAAAATAAAATATCCATTTCTGACATTTAATGTTTGGCAGTTCCTCCTTACTATATGCGATCTATTTAGAAACTAATTTTCATTAAAATCGGTGATGTGTCAGCCACAGCCTATTTGCTCATTTTGCGTGGAATGACCCATTTATTAGATCGCGGAGCATACTTTGTTCTTCACGGAAATGGAGGTTAAATTTTCTGACTAACGGGTTTGCCAGATATCAAATTTATCGTAGCAACAATTACCATAGAAGCGATTTTTTTTTATTTGGCAAGGAAAAGGTCTCGCTTTTTTTACTCGGATCAGACGGTTTACCGATAAAGATCAGAAAATTACAAGTTTATCAAGGTTTGTTTCAAACTGTAAAGGGAACAAGATGGAGAAGGTTTTTTACTGAAGCCGCCATTAGTTCAGGGTAGATTAAGTGTAAAAGTAAAAAAAAAAGGGAAATCACTTAAGAAAGCAGTCTTGCTTTGCGTAGCAATCACCGGAGGTTGGCGAGCGTTGGCGAGCAAAGGCGAGGCCCTCGCTGTAACAACATGGACCGAATAATTAAGATAGTTTCGTGGTTGCAGGAGATTGACTCTGCGAAAGGAATGTTGGTTCGCGAAGCAAACCAAATGGGATCTGCGAGGAGTGTTGGTTTGCAAAGCAAACCAAATGGCATTTCGTAGCAATTTCCGGGAGTTGACAAATGTGAACGAACTGGGGGCGAAGCCCCCAATGTGATGTCATGGACCGGAAAGTCAAACCAGCATTATACGAATTATTAAGATAGTTTCGCTGTTGCAGAAGATTAACTCTGCGAAAAGAATGTTGGTTTGCGAAGCAAAACAAATGGGATTATGTAGCAATATCCGAGCGTTGGCGAGCGTAAGCGTAAAGGGGGTGGAGCCCCCAAGTGTTTTGAAAAATTATAAACAGTTCGAGGTTTCTCTATCTTTAGAATCGGGCAATCAAAACTATTACGAATAATTGACATGCAATTAAAGTGTTCGTTTTTTCTGAATTGAAGTCTTGTAAAGGTCATGAGTATCAATTTCAATTGTCTTCAGGTCTGTTAGTTAAGGTAATAGCCTCTAGATCGGAAGTTTAATGGTTTGAATCCGGGTCTGTGCATGGATGTTTGTAAGCGTATGATCTAGATGCGGCTGGTGCACCTTAAATCTGTCGCGGCCGAAAGTCCTCATGTTGGGTTGGTGTGGAACTTTGGAAACTGGTGTGCCAGCTCAGTTCTTGCCTTATCAACTGAACGTGGTTCAAAGTGACGTGGTGTTGTCCTCGGATATTTCCCTTAGGGGATTTTTCACGGACCGTCGTTAATAGCCCGTTGTGTTGGTCTAGTACGACGTTAATTCAAATTACCTTTTATTAAACGTGGTATTGACGACAGTCCGGGATCAATCCCCTCAGCTAAGTGAAAGATCCGAAGACCATACCACGTAATTTTGAACCACGGTTATACGACGATGTGTTCCATTAGCACTGTTACTTAAACTGATATCAAATCGATATGGTAAAAATCCCACATCTATTCAGTAAAAATATTCAACTTGAAATATATGCCAGTTCAAAACAAATTTTGTTTAATGGATATATATGAGCACACAGAATAATTAATGATTCGGACTTTTCTTGGATGACGCTTTTGTGATTGTTTTGAATATGCAGGTGAATCACACATTATTTACTAAGCAGTTGAAGCTGTATCGTGCCAGCCCAGAACACCAATCAGGAAATATTAGAGCTGGTCAACATAAACTAACAACAAATACTTAGAAGCGAAAATATATATTTTTTCAGCATATGGACGAATTAAAGTTACAGTGGTGTAAGTCACTTTTACAAAAAAAAAAAAAAAAGACACAGAAACCAGATACAATACAACCAAATTTAACTAAAGATATCTAGTAGACACAGAAAGCAGATCTAGATAAGGCAACATAAAACGTGAAGTAAGTCGAATCTTTATTTAACTACCAACTGTTGGCAGTGGAAATTCCAAGTCTTTTTCTTCCGAAAAAATGACGCCGACCAACCGGTATTGTGGTTAAGGTGTTAGCCTCTAGATCGGAAGGTTCCTGGTTCGAATCCGGGCATAGATGTTCGTAAGCGTATGGCATAGTGGAGGCTGGTGCACCTTAAATCTGTCGTGGCAGAATGTCCTCACGTTGGGTTGGTGTGGAAGTTTGGAGAGTGGGGTGCTAGCTCAGGTGTTGCTTCGTCATCTGACCGTAGTTCAAAATTACGAGGTGTTGTCCTCGGTAAAGGTAATTGTAGTTAATGTCATACTAGAGCAACACAACGGGCTATTGACGACAGTCCGGGATCAGCCCTTAAGGGAAAGATCCGAGGACAACACCTCGTAATTTTGAACCACGGTCAGATGACGAAGCAACACCTGAGCTGGCACCCCACTCTCAAAACTTCCACTCCGTGTTGTCCTCGGATCTTTCCCTTAAGTGACTGATCCCGGACCGTCATCAATAGCCCGTTATGTTGCTCTAGTACGACGTTAACTAAAATTACCATTATCGTTATCGAAAAAAATGACTTACACCATTGTAGCTTTAACCCGTCCATATTATCAATGACAAACTCTGGCTGCGATTACGATAACAGTTTAAATACCGCATTATTGAAAAACGAGATTGAAACTGCTATCGCAAATAATAGTTACTGGTCAATGTTATTGGGACAGCAGTAAAGAAATTTTAATTGTTTTTTGAACAAAATATTTGACAAAAAAAATTGCAACTACTAATTTTTAAAGGTTGGTAGGTAGTCGAATTTACTACTGAGGGACATTACACAACGGACTATTGGCGGCGGTCTTGGATCACTCCCGAAAAGAAAGATCCGTGGAAAACACCTCGTAATTTTGAAACAATGTCAGATAATGAGTTCAACATCTGAGTTGACACCCTAACTAACCAGCCAAACATAAATAATTCTTTATAAAATTATTTAATGGTAATGGTAATTTTAGTTAACGTCGTACTAGAGCAACACAACGGGCTATTGACGACGGTCCGGAATCAGTCCCTTAAGGGAAAGATTCGAGGACAACACCTCGTAATTTTGAACCACGGTCAGATGACGAAGCAACACCTGAGCTGGCACCCCACTCTCCAAACTTCCACGCCAACCCAACGTGAGGACTTTCGGCCACGACAGATTTAAGGTGCACCAGCCGCCTCTACACCATACGTTTACAAACATCCATGCCCGGACCCGGATTCGAACCAGGAACCTTCCGATCTAGAGGCTAACACCTTAACCACTATACCGGTTGGTCGGCCTAAAATTATTTAAAGGATTTTATTAAAACCAACTATGAATACACAACTGTTGGCAGTTCTCCGTATTATTAGTGTCCCTGACAATCAAAACGAAATTCACGATTGCAAAACACGATTTACGACCGTAAACTTTAAACCTAATTGTAGCCCTCACACTATTAATCGGAAGGTTCCTGGTTCGAATCCGAGTGCGGGCATGGATGTTTGTAAGCGTATGGTGTAGAGGCGGCTGGTGCACCTTAAATCTGTCGTGGCCGAACGTCGTGGTTGGTGTGGAAGTTTGGAGAGTGGAGTGCCAGCTCAGGTGTTGCTTCGTCATCTGACCGTGGTTCAAAATTACGAGTTGTTGTCCTCGGATCTTTACCTTAAGGGACTGATGCCGGACCGTCGTCAATTGCCCGTTGTGTTGTTCTAGTACGACGTTAACTAAAATTACCATTACCATTACCCTTCGGGGATCATTCCGGATTTTCACCACCGACCAACCAGTCTGGTGGTTGAGTTGTGAGTTGTTAGACTCTAAATCGGAAGGTTCACGGTTCGAATCCGGGTCAGCGATTTGATATTTGTAAGCGTATCGCGTGTTGAAGCTGTCTAAATCTGTTGTGGCCGAAAGTCCTGATGTTGGTGTGCAAGTTTGGAGAGTGGGGTGACAGCTTACGTGTTTCCTCGTTATCTGAACGTGGTTCAAAATTACGTGTTGTTGTTTTCGGATCTTTACCTTAAGAGACTGATCACGGGCCGTCATCAATACTGTTGTGTTGCTCTTGTGCGACGTTAATTAAAATTTACCATTACCAGATGGTCGCCAATAACCCAGTATGATGTCAATTAAAATTCCCCACGTTATTAAACCTATTAATAAATTTTTTTCACATTGGTGAGATATAGAAGTTTAGAAAGCGGTGTGCCAGGTGAGGTGTTGCTTAGTCATGTGATTATGATTCAAATGGTGGTGTTGTGCTTTAATATTACCCTTGAACGTTTGATCTCGGACCATCGTCAATAACGTTAATTGAAATACCTACTAAACCTGGACCATTGCTAAGTAGCACCTTGTGTTGCTCCTGTGCGATGTTTTTTAAATTACCTACGAATAAATATTCATAAATGCGAGATGTATCAGTTACCTTTCTCTAAAGCATTTGAGCTTTCTTTCGCCGACTCCTGAGAAACTGCAAGGTGTTTCTTCCAAGTTCCTCCTGCGTTTCAATGAAGTCCTCAAATTCGTCTGTCAGCAACATGTGTATCTTGTTATTCGCGATGAAGTCCATGGCCTCTGTTTTCAAGTCTTTGATCCCGTTGGAATCTGCGAAGATCAGGATCTGGTAAACGCTTTTCAAGTCCATGGCGGACACCAGGAAGTCCAAGCACTTATCCCGCAGCAGCGCGAACCGGAGTCTGTCGGCAACGATGAGCAGCTTTTCAGCACTCTCCACCTCCAAGTCGTCCAGTGTGTCCGTGTACATGCAATTGATCACCTGCCGCATGAGTCCCGCCTCGGTGTCCAGGACTAGCACGTAGTCCATCTCTTCAACGACGTATAGTGAGACGCCGCTGCTCTCTTGGGTGTCGAGCTTGTCCGTCGATCCCGTGTGGTTGTCAACCGACCCCGAGGTCAAGCAGGGTAGGGGCAGTAACATGCGGCCTGTCTTCTTGGCGTCGGCATCCCTGAGCAGTATCTTCAAGACCGGAGATCTAGCGCTCAGGATAAGTTTGTGCGCTTCGAAGGTAGTGCCGTCGCCCGCTTTCAGGTTAACGTCCGGCAGCATATCGCCATAGTGTGCGATGGGTGTCAACATGGTTCGCATTTTGTCGTCAGCATTCTCTGAGAGGAATCCTTCCGACAGTGGGGTCGAGTGGATCCCGGATTTCTTGACCTGCGATTCTAGCCGTCCGTCGCTGACGGCCAGCTCGCACTGCAAGACCAGGTAGCGGTTCTGATGGACGTATTTCGCCAGGTCTCGTAGGCCCGGCAACTTCCACGTGGTTTTCGACTGTGTGGGAAAGGTGTGTTCGTTTTCAGCGAGGAACACGGTGTCTCCACTTTCCTTCTCCGCCGACACGGAGAAGGTTGCGAAGATCGAGTAGTTGTGACGCCTCTGGGGCTTGATTCTGATTTTAAGCTCGATTCCACTGCCGTCCCCTCGAGGCTTGGGGGCGTTCACCTTCCCGAGAATCTCGATCCCAGGATCGCATATGACAGACGTCATGCAAAGGGGTCCAGACGGCTTCTTCCTTTCCGCGAACTTCTTGATCATCCAGGTGACAGGCCAACGATCGGTGCGGATCCTGGTGCGCATTTCGCTCTGGGTGGACGTCTTCTTTTCCTCCAAGAACATGCGGCAGTGGAGGGTGAGCACGTCCCTGGGCAACAGGTTGCATCGGTCGCTGAACAGCGCCTTCCGCTCCACGAAGCAGGCGAACCCCAGCTGCGAGTTCTTCTTGAAGGAGCATTTTAGGGTCTGCTTGAAGTGTTCTTTCTGGTAGAGGTCGATCACACTCATCTCGACGTCGATGCGAACTTCGGTGGGGCCGTTGTCCGAGGCGTTCCTCTTCAGCCAGACCCCGACGAACTGTTCGTCCCCGTCACCTCGAGGCGCGAGCACGATCCTCCAGTCGCACTCTTCCAGCAGCGCGGACTGGAAGATCGGGCTCTCCATGGTCTGGTCGGTCTGGAGGGGGCTGGCGCTGAAATTCTCGATCCGCCACCGAAACTCCTGGTCAAGTTTTCTGTCCGACATTGTTTCTCGAGCTACGTGACAGAGTTCTAAGCGCGCCTCACCAGAGCGTTCGAATCTATGAAATATGAATGATACCCCGACCCCAGTGGAAAGCGAAAACTTCGAATCGGTCGCGGGATCATTGGGTCAGAAGGTTATACCGGTTCAGAAACGCAGTATCCCCCTCTTGTCAGACTGACGAGGAAATCTCGCCAATTTGGCGATATTAATTTAAAAAGAAAGCAAGACTGAGTCTCGGTAAATAGAAGCACGCCTCATACCCTACTTAGCAGAATAACCCGACGTTTTTTTTTGTTGTTGCTCGGGCAAGAAAACAAACTTTAAATTTTAAAACTGGGGCTTCGGAGGTCATTTTCAGGTCTACCTGTGTGCCAATTTCCTTGGTAATGGTAATTTCAGTTTTCGTCGTACTAGAGCAACACAACGGGCTATTGACGACGGTCCGGGATCAGTCCCTTAAGGGAAAGATCCGAGGACAACACCTCGTAATTTTGAACCACGGTCAGATGACGAAGCAACACCTGAGCTGGCACCCCACTCTCCAAATTTCCACGCCAACCCAACGTGAGGACTTTCGGCCACGACAGATTTAAGGTGCACCAGCGCCGCCTCTACACTATACGCCTACAAACATCCATGCCCGGACCCGGATTCGAACCAGGAACCTTCCGATCTAGAGGCTAACACCTTAACCACTATACCGGTTGGTCGGCGCCAATTTCTTGGGTAATGGTAATGGTAATTTTTAGTTAACGTCGTACTAGAGCAACACAACGGGCTATTGACGACGGTCCGGGATCAGTCCCTTAAGGGAAAGATCCGAGGACAACACCTCGTAATTTTGAACCACGGTCAGATGACGAAGCAACACCTGAGCTGGCACCCCACTCTCCAAACTTCCACGCCAACCCAACGTGAGGACTTTCGGCCACGACAGATTTAAGATGCACCATACACTTACAAACATCCGGACCCAGATTCGAACCAGGAACCTTCCGATCTAGAGGCTAACACCTTAACCACTATACCAGTTGGTCGGCCCAATTTCCTTGGGAGTAAGTGCTACTAATTGGTCTGAAGACAACACTGAATATGCTTTTGTTTTTGGTAGGTAGGTACTTAATTTACGTCGCACTGGACCAACACAATAGGCTATTGCGATAGTTTTTGGAATTCCCTAGCAATCACCGGGGGCTGGCGAGCATTGCTGTTCTTTCTTTTTTTATGGTAATGAAATTTGGCATATAGATACTCCTAATGTTTTTGCTAATTTTGTGTCCTGCGCGAATTTTCAAATTTAATCTTGAACATTTTAAAATGAATGGTTGGGGCACGGGCTTAACGTCGTGCTGGGCAAAAAATGGGTAGTTATTATGAAAGGTATTATGCTTTCGTTATGGGTATAGAAGTAATTTTCTGTATTTGTAATTCATTATTTTCCTTTCCCAAAATGTTTTTAGATAAGGTGTATTTTGGCATGCGAGCAAAAGAAAACCTATCTCAAACTGCGAAGAATGTGTTTATTGTAGTAATATTCCCTAATTTTGTGTTGTACCCACAAGAAAAAGGCTCCAAGTCCTTGTAATTCATTATTTTCCCTTCCCAAAATGTTTTTAAAGGTGTATTTTGGCATGCGAGCAAAAGAAAACCTATCTCAAACTGCGAAGAATGTGTTTATTGTAGTAATATTCCCTAATTTTGTGTTGTACCCACAAGAAAAAGGCTCCAAGTCCTTGTAATTCATTATTTTCCCTTCCCAAAATGTTTTTAAAGGTGTATTTTGGCATGCGAGCAAAAGAAAACCTATCTCAAACAGCGAAGAATGTGTTTATTGTAGTAATATTCCCTAATTTTGTGTTGTACCCACAAGAAAAAGGCTTTAAGTCCTTGGTTTTAATTCCTCGCTCACAATAAAACTTGACAAAATATTAAATTTACATCAGACAAAATATTGATTAATTGACCCTCCAAGATCAGTTTCTACGATATATATCTCGTCCATTAAGATCTAACCAATGTAGCTAATGACAAAACGTCTTGTCATCAAGGGAATATTGCCGAAATTTGTATGATGACGAGATCCAAGATCTGTACGGGTTTTTTTCCTTTGACGATCTATTTCGTCCTTCGAAGAACTGGTCAGTTTTGCTAATGACCAAATGACTCTTCGAGACAACCGACAGGACTGCTTAGCATATGTAAATGTGAAATATCTTTTTGAACTCAATCTAGTGAATGAACGTACGCCGGAAGGTGTCGAGTTCGAAACGAGCCAAACACCGTTGTGTACAATAGGGGCTGGTGCACGGTAAATTTGTCATGGCCTCACGTTGGCGTGGTGTGGAAGTTTGGAGAGTGGTGTGCTAGCTCAGGTAATGCCCCGTCATCTGACCGTGGTTCAATATTATGTGATGTTGTCCTTTGGGTTTGATACCGGTCCGTCATCAAAATCAAGTTTGTGTTGCTCCAGTGAGAAGTTAATTAAAAAGTACCACTACCAGGAATGAAGGTGCCGAACAATAATATTGGCAAGCTAGGTTTTTTGAGTACGTGCGCAGTGAGCTAATTAACGAATCACAGGAGCAACACTACGGACTATTGACAACGGTCTGGAATCAATCTCCAAAGGGAAATATCCGAAGACAGCAACCGTAATTTTGAACCACTTTCAGATGACGAGGCAACACCTGAGCTGGCACCCCACTCTATAAATTTCACATCAACCCAGCGCGGAGTTTCGGCCACGACAAATTTTAGGTTCACCAGCCCCCTCTACACCATACACTTACAAATCTCTTTGCACTGACATGGATTCGTACAAGGAACCTTCCTATCTAGAGGCTAACACCTTAACCACTATACCGGTTGGTCGTCTCAATTCCTTTAGACACTGGCTCTTGTGGCTGTTTTTCCCGTTTGACCAACCAAGTACTCAATAGAAACGAGCAGTCGCATACAAGAGTATTCGTTGTATTCGATTTCTAAATACATTCTTTGTACTCAATTTTTAAAAGTATTCGTTGCATTTTATATTCTTTTTCGTATTCAAACACAGTTGTTTTTGTCCAAAGCATTCGAATATCAATGTATTCAGACACCAAAATATTTAAATACTCAAATATTCAGACACAGACACCAAAATAATCGAATAATAAGGTGTTCAGGAACAAAAGTATGCAATTCAAAATGTTCAGGAACAAAAGTATGCAATCCAAAATGTTCTGAAACAAAAGCATCATAAAAAGTATTCAGAAAAATTTATTCGCAGCTGGCTGATTCTTGTTATCGTTTTTTGTATCAAATGCTAATTCGAAACGTGAAAGAGAACGAATATTCTTAAAAGTGCTCGATCCTGCCTATCTCTACGACTCTATGCAATCTATGATGGTTCAACAGGAGTGATGGTTTCCCTTACAAATCCAATCGAAACGAATACCAAACTCTCTTTCAGGGTTGCCAACATCCACCTTCATGCTCCTAAAATACCTTTCACTGCCATTAAACCACGGATGCCCTTGAAATGTCACGAAATTCCAGATCCCCTGACCTCAGAGGGGCCTCAATGCATCGGCTAGCAGAAGGGACACTTGAAATCTAAAAATAGACCCAACACTTTCTCTGCAATAGACCCTTGCAATCTCCCTTGGAACGCTTCGAAGCTGGCTGCTCTGTACCTCTACTTCTTGACCCTTGCTGACGCCAGTCATATTATTCCAGCAAGCAGAAAGAGGGGAGAGATAATGTTGTTTTCCTGTTTTTCAGCTGGGGTGGGCCGGTTTCCATGGGAACGGGGGCGACCAGCAGGTGTTCTGGTGCTATCACAAAAGAAGGGAGACTATTCCCGACCCCACTGTATGTGTGTGTGTGTGGGGGGGGTTCGTTCCTGGTGAAGTCTGGTTCTAGTTTCGGTTCAGCTGTGAAAACAAGCTTCTGGTCTGGGTTCGACAAGCAGTCAATGGAAAGGATGCGTCTGGATTGTGATATTTAGTAACAATGCTGTTCGATTGTTGTTGCTCTTTATTTTAGAGATGGGCAAAACTGCTGTTTAACAACGACCATGTAGATGGTTATTGTTAATTTGCGACAACAGTTATTAACTGTTAGTATTAACAATTTTGTTATCAGTAATTAATTGATGTTAACAATTAGCAATTGAATTGAAAAGTTGTTAACTATTAGTAACTGACATAAACGGTTAGTTTTAACTGTTCAAAAGATGTTAAAGGATATATTTTACTTTTATCGAATACTTTTTTATAAACTTGAACGCTCTTAAACATAATTCACTGCTAGAACAAAATTGCTTCACTGCTAGATTAATAACATTAATCAAAAAATGTTAATATTTTCGCTAGCAGTTGCTGTAATTTCGTAATAATGGATGGCAAATGTTGATTTTTTTTTTTTTGCTGAATGAAGTTTATCGATGAAATGTTGATTGAAAGTGATCTGAAAAATCAATTTTCTCTACCATAAGAAGCTTTAAATATCATAGGAAATACAAATTTTCTATACGATTGAAATTGCACATTCTCTCTTTCACAGAAAAGTGAATGAAAGAAAATAAGTAAACGGAAAACAACTTTTTGAACTCCATTTTGACATTTTTATGGCTTCTGCAATTTACTCTGGACGAAATGCGTATGCTTACTTCATCCATCTATATAATTAATTTCATATACATTACATAGTGCAAAAGAAATAGTGAGCTCACTACTACAAAAATCGATTTTGAGTTTTAAAGTTATTGTGAAAATCCCTTAAGGTTTATTTTTTGAAAAGATGACAAACTCATAGCCTATTAGTGTAATCAATTTTCCTATCAATATTTTTTCAATTGTAGCATGCGATATTTCCCAATTTCATCGTCATTATGAAAGTTTGAGAATCTGATTCAGCTGACCAGGCAACTCTCTTCCACTCATCCATGGTCCAGTCTCGATGTGCCCGGGCCCACTGTAGGCGTAGTTGACGAGGACGCTTGGTCAACAGAGGCCCACGAGTGGAACGTCTGCTGCACAGTCCCATATCCAACGGTGTCCGCTGAACTGTGGGTTCCGAAACACTTGTTCTTGGACCTTCATTATATTGGGCTGTCAGCTGATCCACAGTCTCGAGCAGATTTTGCTATAACAAGCGGGACAGTCTCCGACGTCCTTTTTCTTTGATGACGCGTGGACGACCAACCTCTTGGCGTCTACTGCTGGTGTCACCGTCATTTATCCACTTTGCGTGAATACTAACAACGGCAGATCGTGAACAACCTACCAGTCGTGCAGTTTCGGTGATACTCGTTCCGAGTCTTCGGGCCATTACGATCTGCCCTCTATCAAATTCGCTTAGATCAGCAGCCTTTCCCAACTCTCGCAAGTATGCAAGTCTCGCAAGTGCAAGTATGATTACCCTCCTTCTCCAGCAGCAGTTAAATACCATTCTCACTTAAGCACGTGCCCTCCGCGTCATCCAGACGAGTTCATTGAAAAATCTGGGGATGGTCATAATGTTTTGGCTCGTCAGTGTATAAGGGGCGATCAAAAAGTTTCCGTTCGAAGGCTGTACAGTCCAGATTTAGTATGCCAGTCATGCAAAAGCGTCTTGATCATTTAGGCAATCATCTCTCTGGTTCACCAGGTTGAACATACCCCTTTGGTAAAATTCCTGTTTCTGCTGCTTGAAGAAGTCCGAAACTACCTACTACACTTTTAAGTCCGATAGGAACCGTCGATTTTCAAGGACTTTTTTAAGGGACCAAAGGCCTGAAAATTGCATGGGGAGAGATCAGGACTGTAAGGCGGGCGACCATGCAGTGGTGTCATGCGTCCCCCGTCCGAAGAAGTTCAAGAGTAAGTCATCTGCTGGAAAAGTGATGCTTACCCTGTTTGATTACCAGGGCCCATTGCTTATTGATTTCAAAGATCCAGGTGTCTCCATCACTGGGGTACGGCACTGCGAATCGCTGGAGAGATTACTAGGTGCAATTAAAGCGAAACGTCTGGAAAAATTGCGAAATGGTGTGATTCTGCTTCATGATAGCGCACGTTCCCATACCTCAAATGTCATAAAGCAGAACTTGCACTCACTAAATGGGAGACACTCGAGCACCCGCCTTACAGTCCTGATCTCACCCCATGCGATTTTCACGCCTTCGGTCCCTTAAAAAAGTCCTTGAAAGGTCGACGGTTCCTGTCGGACGTAGAAGTGCAGCAGTACCTCTACAACCAGCAGAAACAGGAGTTTTACCGAAGGGGTATATTAACATGGTGAACCAGAGGGATGATTGCCAAAATGATCAAGGGGCTTTTGCATGACTAGCATACCAAATCTGGACTGTACAGCTTTCGAACGGAAACTTTTTGATCGCCCCTTATATACACTCATAACAAAAAAAATCGACGCACCAAGAAGGAATCATCCGATTGCTTTGAGCCGACCAACCGGTATAGTGGTTAAGGTGTTAGCCTCTAGATCGGAAGGTCCTGGTTCGAATCCGGGTCCGGGCATGGATGTTTGTAAACGTATGGTGTAGAGGCGGCTGGTGCACTTTAAATCTGTCGTGGCCGAAAGTCCTCACGTTGCGTTGGCGTGGAAGTTAAAAGAGTGGGGTGCCAGCTCAGGTGTTGCTTCGTCATCTGATCGTGGTTCAAAATTACGAGGTGTTGTCCTCGGATCTTTCCCTTAAGGGACTGATCCCGGACCGTCGTCAATAGCTCGTTGTGTTGCTCTAGTACGACGTTAACCAAAATTACCTTACCTTACCGATTGCTTTGAAATTTCGTATGCAAAAATGTTTTGACCAAATATGTAAATGATTAAAATTTGGTGTCCAATGAATGAATAGTGCGATCTCTAGCGCATCGGAACTGCGCATCCAGCAGATGTATGTAAGGAGTTGTCCTTGAACTGTTGTTAAAAATGTCTGCTGCATCGCGATTTAGGATACCTTTCAACGACTAAAAAAATGCCTCGCCGCAGGATTCGAGCTCATTACGAACAACTTCCAGAGTTTGAAAGAGGTTGTATAATTGGATTGAAAGAGGCAGATTGGGCAAATAGGATAATCGCTTGTCATGTGAGTCGAAGCGATGCGGCGATTAGAAGATGCTGGCAAGAGTGGGTGAACAATGGCAGATTTCAGCGTCATGATGGTAGCGGTCGACGTAGGGCCACAACAGATCGCGAGGACAGAGTGATTGTCAGATCAGCTGTCACAGCGCCGGATTCATCGCTATCAACCATCAGTCGTGCCACCCACACACGGGTGTCCACCATGACCATTCACAGACGGCTGAGAGAGCGAAATCTACGCTAGTACCGACCGTTACGCCAACTGCCACTCACGCCTGCACACTGTTGAGCCAGATTACAGTGGTGCTTGGCTCGATCAGGCTGGAATTATTCTGACTGGGGACGTATAGTCTTTAGCGACGAATCCCGCTTCCAACTGTGTCCTGACGATCATTGAAAAGGTGTCTGGAGACGCAAAGGCAAGCGTGCCGATCCTGCTTTCACTATTGCGCGCCACACGGGCCCTCAACAAGGAGTTATGGTCTGGGGTGCCATTTCCCTTGATAGCCGGACCCCTTTGGTCGTCATTAGAGGTACACTTACTGCACAGCGGTACGTTGACGACATTCTGAGACCTTGCTACCGTTCCTTTCGCAGTACCCTGGCTTATTTTTCAGCAAGACAATACCCCACCACATACGGCACGTGTTGCTATGAACTATCTTCAAGCTTGTCAAACACTTCTTTGACCAGCCAGATCACCAGATCTCTCTCCCATCGAGCATGTCTGGGATATGATGGGAAGGCGACTGCATCCGGTAGGGAATGTTGTTGACGTAGTCCGACAATTGAAGCAAATTTGGCAAGAAATACCGCAGGAGACCATCCGGGAGCTTTATCGGTCTATGCCACGACGTGTGGCAGCTTGCATCCAGGCTAGAGGCGGGTCAACACCTTATTGAGCTCGTTACTGTAACTCTGAAATAAATCATTCAATTGTTCTGAAATTTTAATCATTTTCTATTCTGTACATAATTTTCCTATCCACCAATTTTTGTCTCCGTCGAAGAACTCCTTCTTGGTGCGTCGATTTTTTTGTTATAGAGTGTATTTAATCAACCATAATTTGGTAGTTTTTGAGTAGTTGGAAGGTATATTGAGCATTGCAATTACTTTGATTATTTTATCATTGCTGATCAAAATTAATTGTTTTCCCCAAAAACTATTTTTACGGAATTCAAATTCTAATAATTTATTTATTTTTTGCCTTATTTTTTCTCTTTACAACATATAAAAATTCTGAATACTCTTTGGAAAAGACTATAAAGAGAATAGAACATTGTAAATAAAATATTTAGAGAACAAGGCATTTTAAAATACGACTGGCAGATAATATGGCAACCTTGGTACTTTTTTTTTATAGTTTCCTATTTTAAATTTGTATTGGGGGTAGTATTCAAAGAATATATTTGTTGTGAAAAAAGAAGAGATACATTCATTATTTTTTTGTTCGAAGTTTTTTAAATCTGTTTCAAGTTGCATTTCTGGGTTTTCAATTTGATGTTTTTTTGTTGAAATATTTAGTGAAGTTAAGAAGGGGGAAGGGTTATACTTAATAAGTTTAAAAAAAATTTGACACGTTGTATGATAATTTCTTTTTATACTAAAATTTTAAATTGCACAAAAATGTAAGATTTGACATCTGTACAATTTTGTATTTGTTAATTGTGTACCTTTATTTGAATGTGAAAGTTCTTGCATTTGATGAAAATAAATTTCAATTTATTAAAGAAAATGGAAGTTTACCAATTTAACCCAAATAATGCCGAGTAACTGCTAGTTCTAATTAAAATTAGAAAATAAAATATTAATTTTAGCGTTCTATAAATGTCATTAATGGCAAAAGGGACCAGATAAACAAATGCTGAACAAACCCCCATTAACTCTTAGTGGTGCTAATGCTTTGGAAAAATTCAAACTCTTATCACGAAATAAAATAAAACAGATTTATGAAATTGACACCTATGGAAAAACCACCACCACAATATCCAGACTGAGAATAAGATCTTTTAAAGGCATGAAAATAAACAGCTATGGAAACAGAACGTATAGACATTGTAACAACTTTGTTTGGGTGTCCAACTCACACCTAATCATATCGCCTCCCCGGAAAGAAAAGTGACACAACTCAAAATTGCAGAATTTGAGAAACATCAAATTAAAGGATACTATAAAACTTATATTGAAATAGTGTAAGCTTCTTTTTAAGTTTTAGTTAAGTATTCATGTCTTTGAATTCTATTATATTTTATAGAATAGTAATATAATACGCTGGTGCACCTCATACATATTTTTCAATGACATAACATCAAAATTTTTATTTTTTGAGTTGTGTTACTCTTTTTGCCGGGGTGCGATATATTCAACTCCCTGCAATAATAGCTGCTTTCACACCATTAATTACCATTTTGAACAGGTTTGCAGCGAGAAAATAATCGCCAAAGCTATGCAAAATGTACATCTTACTCAGAAATGAAAACAAAAAAATGTTCTTATCAGAGTCATTATGTCCAACAATATCATTTTAATCAGCACCATTCTCCAAGAATCAATTGCAGCTGACTGACTAACTTTTTTTCAGGATCACTTTCCCCCAGAACCTGGAATATTTTTACAGTGACAATACGGTTAATATTAATTACGAAGAATAAAATCTTTGAGCATTATTCTGTAAGTTACAGGTTACTATGCACTGATATTATTTTCATTATCTCCTTCCACATTTGAGTTTTCGACATTGAATGCTATACAAAGGGTTGCCACAGGCCGATTTTGCTACTATTTTTCATCATTGGCGACTAAGGTATATTCTAAAGCAAAATCGTCTAAAAGTTTCTATTTTAAAAGTTTTGGCGACTATTTAGAAAATTCGCCATTAATAAACGACCAATTGCACCAATGACGAGTAACCTCATGTTCATGATACTGCCAATTGTTGATGACGAGATTAAGATTTGGAAAATTTTTATCAAATGACGAGATATCTCGTTCATCAAAACCTGGTCAGTTGTGATAATAAGATACCTCGTCGATAAAACTTTAGGATGTTTAAGTCCCACATTTTTTATTCCCTAGCATGAATCCCAGTTTCAGTCATGCTTTCTGCTTCATCACATGGGAAGATGTTTTATGACTTTGACCTACTGCACTCCAATAGAATCGAAACCGTTTGGTAAATATAAGCACCAGGTTTCCGTGAAGCAGGGCGTATTGTGGTTTCCCTTTCAAACGTTTGAGTTTGAACTGATAATTAAGTGCGACAAGCATGTAGTATATATATATGCCAAATATTTCATCCTACTTCCACTCCATACACCTTTTTTTGATAACCCTGAAGCAAAAGATATTAGTGGCTGGGACAACTACTGCTACTTAAAAAAGCTTTATAAGACTAAGTTTGAAACTGTATTAAGAATTACTGTTGGCAATTCACCGGTATTCAGAATGTCTTTTTGCAGACACTATTGGAACCCAAGACCACCTCTTCTTTCACTTGCTGTTTAGAAGTGTTCAAACAGGATGATCGGCTGATGCCTCCCGCTAAGGAAACAATAGAACTATAAACAGGTATTGAGAATTTCAATCGTTAATTCACCGGCAATTTGGATTTTTAATTAATGTCATACTAGAACAACACAATGGGCTATTGACGACGGTCCGGGATCAATCCCCTCAGGGAAAGATCCGAATACAACACCACGTAATTTTGAACCACGGTCAGATGACGAGGCAACACCTGAACAGGCACCCCACTCTCCAAACTCCACACAAACCCGAGGACTTTCAGCCACGACAGATTTAAAGTGCACAAGCCTCCTCTACACCATATGCTTGTAAACATCTATGCACTGACCCGGATTCGAACCAGGACCCTTCCGATCTAGAGGCTAACACCAGTCCGGTTGATAGGCTAATTCACCACAATCCTTACTGGAACCCAGGCTGTCGTAAGCAAACACTTGCGTTTGAAAGAGTTCCACACTAAGCACTATCTAATACCAGTATTGAGAATTTCTGTCGTCCTTTCACCAATATTCAGTGTCTGTAATTTGCAAACCCTATATATACTGTCTGGACCCCCTTTTAGCAATCACTCGTGTTTGAAACAAATTCTGTAAAGGTTGTTTCCTTGTGACATTGGACTTGCAAAGGTAAAGCAATCCTTAGACGACCGAAAGGGTTTATGAATTGAAGAAATTTCTAGAAATGTGGACATGCAAAACTGTTATTTTGCTATGTGTTAGCAGTTATTACTAATGATCGATAATAGTTTTTATTAGCTGTGTGTGTGCTAATACTGAGGTTTTTTTTTAATCTGCTAGAGCAACTAAGACTAGCAGTAAGCAACTAAATTTAGCTGTTAAAAATTAAAGTCAATGGTTAGTTAGGTCGGTCTACGGCAGGCCTCGAAATAGATTTTTTAATACAGGTGCACCTTGTGCACCTAAGTTTTTAAATTAGGTGCACAGGTTATATTTTCGGAGCACATTTAAAAAAAATCGCATAAGAGCATTAATGTAGTGTAAACTACTTTATTAGTTGGGTATGTTTAGATTAGGTTTTTTTAGTATAAGATAGTAAATAAAAATATTTAAACATCTAAATTCTCCCTTCTCCGTCGCACAGCTGTCGCGAGAGTCGCTTCAACATAGCCATCTGGAAAATGTTTCGATCATCGGAAAGTTCTGGTGGCTATGGCCCATGTATACCTTCCTCCTGTATAAACCCGTTATGACCCAGCGATTTTGGTTTTCGTATGGTGTGCATTTAGGAATTTTAATTACGTTCCTTTAGAGCGAGAGAGGTCGATACTAATATTTTGTTCAAACATAAAACACGTCCCACCCCCTTTTGTTTTTTAACTTTAGGTGCATTACGTGCACCTAGCGGAAGAAAATTAGTTGCACAATTGTATTTTCATATGCACAGTGCACATGTGCACCCGGGCATTTCGAGACCTGGTCTACGGTCATTTTTTGCTACACGTGAGCTGAATAGACGACATTAAATGGTTGATTTTAGTTCATTAAATGTTTTGAATTTATTTTATTTTAAAATTTATCCCAAATAACTGTTGTCAACAATTATTTTTCAATTTATGTTATTTAAACTATTATGGAAATAACAGCCTATATCTCTATAAACTTCTAAGTGTAACACTTTCGTCATCACGCATTCACTGCCCTTTGGAGGAACTAAGATGTTTAACAAGTCGAAATTTATTGCAACATGACAATCCGTTCCAGAAATTTCGATACAAGTTCAACCAGAAAATTAATTATTCTAAACGATCAGTTTTAGGCTTCTTTATTATAATTATATGAATACACATATATAAATATTTTATGTTACAATTAATTTATTTAACTATAATTTATTGAACTTTCCACTTTATTCTTGCTTCTGTTGGAACATATGTACATCATAATTATAAAGTATCTAAAGTAAGTAAACTAGATGAGTGTGTGTGTGTTTAAAAAAATTGAAGTTGTAGAACCAGTGTAATTGGTTTTAGCTACTTTAACTAGCATATTTTTGCTTGTATAATGTAATTATTTCGGTTCTTTTTTTAAATAGATTTATAACTCCCCTTTAAAAGATATGGCTAATTGTTTTATTCCCTTTATTTAAAATAAAAACTACTCACAGAGTTATAGGCATTTTGCAAAATTTTTTATGTTATAATTCTTCACTATTGTACTTAGACTATTATTCAAATTTAATTAACATAAAATATGACTTTTGACACCGTTTTCCCCAATCAAATGTTTTCATTTGTGATTGAATTGACATTTCTTATCTTAATAATATACTTGTGCAATGTGCTACCTCGTGAATTGCTCCTAACGAAATCTGTCTCAGTCTGTTGCCATAGAAGCGGATCTTTCTCTATATTCAATAGGGAATGCTTGAAGAAATGTATTCATGCTTTTCACTTAGTTGTACATTTTGACACAGTGGAAATATTTTTGAGATATTTCGTTGGCGTCGAGAAGATCTATACCAGTGTCAGTCAACAACTTCTATTCCATGTATACTCTATAAAAAAAATCGACGCACCAAGAAGGAGTTGTGCCTAGCTCGATCCATTTGGAACGGCGCTGACTGGGAACGCATAGTCTTTAGTGACGAGTCCCGTTTCCAACTGTGTCCTGAAGACAACCGCAGACTGGTAGGAGACGTCCAGGGCAGCGTGGGGACGCATAGACTTTAGTGACGAGTCCCGTTTCCAACTGTGTCCTGAAGACAACCGCAGACTGGTAGGAGACGTCCAGGGCAGCGTGGGGACGCATAGACTTTAGTGACGAGTCCCGTTTCCAACTGTGTCCTGAAGACAACCGCAGACTGGTAGGAGACGTCCAGGGCAGCGTGGGGACGCATAGACTTTAGTGACGAGTCCCGTTTCCAACTGTGTCCTGAAGACAACCGCAGACTGGTGAGGAGACGTACAGGGCAGCGTGGGGACGCATAGACTTTAGTGACGAGTCCCGTTTCCAACTGTGTCCTGAAGACAACCGCAGACTGGTAGGAGACGTCCAGGGCAGCGTGGGGACGCATAGACTTTAGTGACGAGTCCCGTTTCCAACTGTGTCCTGAAGACAACCGCAGACTGGTATGGAGACGTCCAGGGCAGCGTGGGGATCCTGCCCTTACTACCACACGCCACACAGGCCCACAACAGGGCGTTATGGTCTGGGGTGCCATCTCCTTTGATAGCCGGACCCCTTTGGTAGACATTTCTGGCACACTTACAGCACAACTGTACGTAGACGACATTCTACAACCGGTTGTGTTATCGTTCCTTTTGCGATTACCCGGACTTTCTTTTGAACACTGCCTGGTCGCACACGGCAAGTGTTGATATGAATTGTCTTCAAGCTTTGCCAACACTTCCTTGGCCTCCTAGTTCTCCTAATCTCTCCTAATCGTAGAGCATTTTTGGGACGTTATGGGAAGGCTATTGCAACCATCCCGGAATGTTGAGCATTTAGCCCGACAGTTAAAAGACAATTTGGCAAGAAATTCCGCAGGACACCATCCGGGAACTCTTTCAGTCCATGTCACGTCATCTCACAGTTTGCATCCATGTCAGAGTTGAACCAACGACTTATTGACTTCCTCCCTTTGAAACGGTCAAATTATTCAATTGTTCTGAAATGTTAATCGTTTGTTTTTCTGTGTATGTTCTTCACATCCACCCAATTTTATCGCAATCGGACAACTCCTTCTTGGTGCGTCGATATTTTGTTAGAGTGTACCTTCTCATCTCGTTAATGACTCGATATGGTAGAAATAGATAGTAAAGTAGATGAGTTGACGTCGCGTGTTGGAGCAACACAGCTGGCAATTGTCGACGGTTCTGGATGAATCCCGAAGGAAAGATCCGAGGACAACACCATGTAATTTTGAATCAAGGTCAGATGACGAGGTCAACACAAGAGATTGCACCTCAATCTGTAAACTTCCAAATCACGTCAACGTGAGAACATGAAAGGCCATTACAGATTCAATGAGCACCAGCCCTCAAACATGACTGTCTTTGGTTGGATTCGAAAATGTAAACCACGGGTTGATAATCCGTTACTCTTTGACCAGGGCAACCGCAACCCTAGTAGAGTTATTTTGTTACTTCCAAAGTATTAAAATAACAGTAATGACGTATCGACAAATGCTATAAAATGTTATTTAGGGAAAGTGTCCCAAATATCGCCCATTTCCTTAATATCGCCTACTCGTGTTTGGAAGCTACTATGCGCGACATCTATGAGTTTATGTAGTTATCTTGACGGTCTAAGGCAGGGGTGGCCAACCTGCTGCGCATGCGCTAAACGTGGCGTATTGGATTAAACAAGTGGCGCATTGTATCCTTTCGCCTTCTTATTATTTTGAAATAGGCGCCATAACTCAACGTCAGAGTGCTCTCAGTTCAATTCATACAGCCTTCTTACTCATCAGTTCGTCGCAATTTTTTTTAAAAAGCAAATCCATTTTTGAAAATGAAATTTGATAAACAGATTTGATTTTTTTCAAATCTAAATGGCTTTTGACCTGATTAATTTCTGTGAACATTGAAAAACCCCAGAACTAAGAAAATTTGAAAAAAAATATATATGTCGTTTGGGAACGACATACATACACAAACAAACTTTTTCATCGATGAAATTTATTAAAAGCAAAACGATTTCGCGAATGACATTATTCAAATTTGAAGAATTATCTGCTGCTCTCAGTAACAAATTTAACACCAAACATTAAAAGACTAGCAAAATCGAAACAGGCTCAAAAGTTTTATTAATGGTAAGTAACGTTTATGTGCTGTAATACGTACAATAATTGAATTATTTGAAAATGATAATTACGTCTATAAACATACTTATATAAAAAAGATATTAAGAATATGCCAAGTTTCCTTCTAGCTAGTAGAGAGAACAGACGACTCCAAGTTCCAACCTGACCTCGCTCCATCTCGCTCAGAGCTTTCTCATCATATCCGTCAACTGTGGCCCAGAGTTATCTTCACCAAACGAGATGGCAGCTGTAGCACCACTAGCGGGCTACATGACTGCGATCGCCCTCACGTGTCTTTTGAACTGGCGCACATTAACTAATTTAGTTTCCCCTAAGTGAAGCAGATCCTACCCCAATCTTGAATGTACGAAGGTAGAATAGGTGCGTGACATATGGCGCATCTCTGAACTCGTATGTGAAGTAAGATTGACGCATGGTATGTAAAAGGAAACTAGCGGTGTCGGGACCACTCCCCGGCTGCCCTAGGCCAATACCTGTACGCTAACGAAAGAAGGCTATCTGGCGGACGGCAAGGGTCTGCAAGACTCCATAGATGATGGTATCGGTTGCCCACGGTACCGGATAAACAGGATGTTGGGGCAGCCTGCTGTTCCGTTGGGCTACTCAGGAATGCCGATAGGTTCCTAGGAGATGCCTGGGTGTGCGCCTCTGACACCCCTCGGCACGAATCTATGAAGAAAACTTTTCCGGCTCAAAACGGACCTAAGGTTGACTGATATCATTGAGCCGGACCACATATCTTCAGCGCACACATTCCGGGGTCGACCACGTCCACGCCCTATCGTGTTCATCCTGGGCAGATAAGGGTTTTTCGGACGGCGCGTCACTAGGCCCACTTCTAAAATTTCTCATTAGAGGCTTTCCCTAGTTTCGGCTAATCCGCTGTGGGTTTTCAGTAACTCGGTACGGAGGGGTCTGCTTCCATTCGAAGGAAGGAAGGTATGTAAAAGGTTGGCCAACCGTGGTCTAGGGTTTTGCCACACGTAGCGCCACCGGCAAGTTTCCTATCAGTTATATTAACAACACTATTGCATCTGAAGTATTTGAGGCTGTGATCAACGCATTTTTTTTGTCTCCAATCCATTCAGAGAATGTCCAGGTACGCGTTTTCAAATCATAATTTCGTTTATGACTTGAAAGTACATACATTTTTTTTAATACTAAAGGTAGGTATGTGTGCTCTACTAGCAACTCGCTTTTAATAGTAGCTCCTAATTTCGCCTGGTGGGTGGTAATAGGAACACGAGTAGGCAATATTAGGAACCCACTCTTGGGAAACTTTTTGAAGTCTTACTAGTTAACTTAAACTGACAGAAGTAAAGAAGATATAAGATCTCTGGAAACCAAAGAAATTCTTAGTGATATTCATTTAGTTTCCAGCGTGATTCCCCAACCCAGTAGGCTGAGATTCAAAGAAATACTTAGGGTAAGCGATATTTGAAACACCTACTATATTAAAAGACCTAAATAATTGCAAAGCTAATGAATTAAGTTAAAAGTATCAAATTTGGAAAGTACAAGAGTTGAAATTTCTAATTAACCAACTACTAATCCATAACCGTTAGTTCATAACTGCCACCGAAGCTGGTAATATCAGCTGTTTATAACGGTTATTGCAAATTGCCAATATGCTTTGAGAAGCCTTAAAATAATCGTTTTGTCCATCTCCAGTAGGGTCGAAAGCCTGCTGACATGTGTTCATCTTCTTACCGTGCTAACATCTATATAACGACCTGTAAGTCTTTTCTGTTAGCGCGATGAGAGGATATACAAATGTGTTAGCACGGTAGTACTACTGACGAGAAGATGAAATACTTGAATCGAAAAGCTTAAAGATGACAAAATAAAAATAAAACATTACCAGATAATGTTCGCTGATGACATTAATGGTAATAACAATTTAAGCGATGCGTTAATAACTGTTATGGCAAATCAGCTGCAAGCGTTAAAGACTTACCTTAAAATAATCGTTTTGCCCATGTCTGCTATTGTAAAAAGAAGCGTTTTTCTGTGTCTGTGTACTGCCCTGACGAATCCGTGATACTTACAATAATGAAATTCGGCACACAGAGTCTGAATATTTTGCGAATTTTGTGTCCAGTCCAAATTTTAAAATTAAATCTAGAACATTTTAAAATTAATTTATTAGTTTTTCATCTTTCTTTCTTCTCTAAGGAATGTGACGGCATTGAAGAAAGGCGAGGATTTTGCGATTTTCAACCGCTGACGTCACAAGCGCTTTTCATATAAAAGCCTTGGGAACCATGCCAAGTTTTCAGATTCAAACGTGTTATTATTTACGTTGTTGATTACTGTGACTTTCTTGGTAGCGATTTCAACTTTGTCACGGGCAAAGACTATTTAAGGTTTTCTATCTTCACGATCGCCAAAGATAGAGTGAAAATTTCAACGGATTTAAAATCTGCGGAACTTATTCTTTTATCTTTTTAATGTGTTCAGTGTCAATAAGATTTAATGTGTCCAGCCCGATTTTTAAATTTTAATCAAAAATATTTTTTGATTAATTTATTGGCATTACAGCGTTGCGTGTGATGTTGCTTTGCAAAGCAAACCAAATGGGAATGCCTAATAGAGTCGAAAGCTTGCTAACATTTGTTAACTCTCTCACCGTCGAGCTAACATCTATATAACTCCTGTACGTCTTTCTTGACTACAAGCTGTTAGCTCGCGATGAGAGGGCGAGAAGATGTTTGCACGGTTGTATTACTGACTAGAAGGTCTTTGGTTGGATTGAGTTTTGAACTCACAACCCTTCGTTTGCTAATTCACTACACTGCCAACCTGGAGCAAGTGGATTAGCAACAGCAACAATAGAAATTGGATTAAGGATCACTGTAATAAAAAAGGAACCACAAGTTTTGAAATTTTCACAGTTAAAACAAAAGAGCATTATCGAATTTAATTTATAATTAATAAATAACAGCTACTGTATTTAATTTATAATGAATAAATAACAGCTATTTTTTTATTATTCTGAAGTAATATTTATTAACCACTCAAATGTTAAACGTTATCCTTCATCTTGAAAATACAATAGGTTTTTAAGGCGAGATTCAAGTGACCTTTAAATGTCATGATATAAAAGTGAAATGTGCCGCATTGATGTTTTATAAATAATTGGTACAGTTTTGACACAGAAGCCTATTTTGTGACAATGCTTTTGGCGTGCGTTTTGTATCGCCAAGAATTTATAAGAAAAAACACCGTTTTAGGCTTGGTGGAAAACAGTTTTAAAAATAGAACAAATCAACCCAACTGATTATTCTTTCTTCTACTAGGTAAATATTTATATAAGTAAAAATATTTTTGTCAAATCTTGCTATAGTCAAAGTTAAATGATTTATTAATTTTGAATCTAACGCGGAACCAGTCTATATTTTATGAATATTATAAAATATCCCATTGATTATAGAATCTAGAGTTGTTTAGGAATAGAAAAATGATAATGATTTGCAAAAAAATTATGAAAGAAATTCAAATAATCGCAAGGTTGCCATAATCTAAAAAAAGATGAGTTGCCTTTGCCTGCAACTCGTTGCAAAAAGCATGCCAAGTCTTGCCACTTAAGAAGTCTTCCAAGCTGTATCAAATAGTTCTACCTAAATATGGTAGGTATGTGCTTTATTGAAATCGTAATGGAGCAGCACAAAGCGCTATTGACGACGATCCGTGATTAAACCCCAAGGGAAAGATCCGAGGACAACGCCACGTAACTTTGAACCTCGGTCAGATGACGAGGCAGCACTTGAGCTGGCACTCAACACTCCAAGATTCCACACCACGCCAACATGAAGACATTTGAGGCCACGACAGATTTGACGTGCACCAGCACCTTTGTACACGACGGTCTTTGGTTGGATACGAACTCGCAGCCTTCTGGTTGCTAATCCGATGCTCTTCTAACCACGGCCTCACCTAAAAATGGATTTATCTGTATGTCGTCAAAATGTGGAGTATGGATCGCAAATGTGTGAAATGCGTGGTTGTCAAACAATACACAAAGTAAATTGAATAAAAGAAAATTATTCTGTGTATATATATATATATATAGGCCACACAATGTAAAAAACCTTTAATAAAATATTTCGAGTATAAACAAAGTCAATATATAATCTATAATCAATGTAGAAAAACAACTGAAACATTTAAAAAATATCACTGTCACAATCGGATTCATTTCCTCTTTGACTAAATTTTTTAGGGCAAGCGATCAAATATAAATGAATAGTTAAAAAAATCATCAAACAGAACAATCTGATTTTTTAAAGATACACTAAACAATGTATTAAATTGAATTTCACCGAACTGTTACTATCAACAATTCCATTTTCATAAAGTATCTAAACATAAATTCATTCAATATTGTATCTTGAAGCATTTTTGGAATATTCCAACGTCAAAAATGTTTCAATACAACATTGAAATGAAAGTACAGAAAACTTGTAATGTTGCAAAAGAATTCAACAAAGCTCAGTGAATGGACCGATGATAAAAATAGGGGACTCAGGAAAATTCCAGCATTTGACAGTCTTAAAATTAAGAAAGAACGTTTAACATATGTTGTTTTTTTGGTAATTTTTGTTAAAAAATGCAAAACATATCAAGTGAAAGCTGTAGAGTATTGATATAGTCAGTTCATACACAACAATTACTAGTTGTTCAATTCAACACCTACTGTTTTAAAAAGTTCATAAAAATAGTTATGCTTGAATCTTTCAAAATCTGGCAGTATTGGAGATACTATGAAATGTAAACATCTCCAAGAAAATTTTCGTAATAGTTTGGGATGCTCTCTGTTCTGAATACACAGCGCGCTTAAAATGTGTGTTTATAGTCAATAGTTTTTTATTAACGCAATCGTAAAATGTAACACAGATATTTAATAAAAGGAAAATTTTCGAGTCGACTTTTATATGAGGCTATCAGAGAAAGAGTGGCCTAACCATCAAAAGTTTAGTATTACACTTTATTTATTACGACCTTTTACTTTTTTTGAAATGCGCATGTTCCAAGTCTTCTAAAATTAAAAAATAACTTATTATTGATAACTAATAAATAAATTTTCAGAATCTCAAGTTTTATTGTAGATAAATAAAAATATGAAAAAAAGTAGGAGCCTCAAGAAAATTGCGTTTTTCTCCATTGAACTGGTTGGTGGATTAGCTCTCTCTTGTAGCATCTTAGACTCTTGCTCTGATAGCATCATATATTCAAAGGTGTAAAATTCACTTTGGCAGTAATTTGACGTGACAACAGTTCTCGAGATCGGAAAACTAGCTGTAATAACTTCGAAAGACACATGCATTTAATTTAATTATAAACAAACCAGATAAATTTATTGACTTAATAAATTAAAATTAAATTATTTAAAAAAATTGTAATTCTTTAATGCAGTGAAAAAGTATCCAAGTCAAACGAATGAATATTTTCAAAGTTATTCCGAAATATAAATATTACAATGATACTTTTTCTGTAAATTCTAAATATATATTCTGAAATAAATATTACAATGATACTTTTTCTGATGTTCTAAACATATATTCTGAAATAAATATTACAATGATACTTTTTCTGTAAATTCTAAATATATATTCTGAAATAAATATTATAATGTGATACTTTTTCTGTAAATTCTAAATATTGATGTAACGCTAGTGATTTTTATAAGTATTCTGGAATCTGGAGATAGCGTCACTTGTATAATTCTACAAGCATCTGAAATTTTGCAAACGAATACTTTAATTTCTATCTTTGGTTATGAATAATACGAAACGCCAAAATACCGTCTGAAAGTTTAAAACAAACAGTGAATTAATTCAATATTAATTTGTTTATATTTATACATTATTAAATAAATAATTGAAGAAAAAAAAATTTTGATCGAAAATTTAATTTGATCTAAATGAATATAAAGCAAACAAGCATTTATAAAGTGAATAAAAAATAGATGTCTTCACCGAGACTTAAAAGGCAAACGAAATTCACATTTTCGTGAATCCCTTTGTTTTCTTTGAGAGCTTCAGATCTTTTTATTTGAAATGGGATGTTCACGTACTTTTTTCTGTAAATTTGCCAAAACATGAATTTTGAAGTCTAAGACAAAAGTAATAAGACAAAACTATACGGAATTCTTAAAAGCAGACGATTGTTCGGATTTCACTTTGAGATTTATTTTGTCAATGTTTTTTCGTTTGATACTTCAAACGATAAAATAAAAATATTTTGTAATCTATATCGAAGGGTTTTGATAGCAAATCCTTCATTTTTTTCCCAGGTATAATGAATTAATAAACACGTTTATTTTTTGATTGCTAAAATCAAATGTATAAAAAAATATCGTCTCTTCGGTTTCAATTCTTCTCCAACATATTTTGTTAGTTTTCAGAGATGTTCTCTGTGCATCATTTGCCATATCGCATCCCGGCAAGAAAATTGACACAGGTCAAAAATAAAAATTTTGATGTTATGTCATTCAAAAATATATATGGTGCCCCAGCGTGTTAAATTACTATTCTATAAAATATAATAGAGGTTAACACCATAGGTTCTTTCCTAAAATTTAAAAGAAGCTAATACTATTTCAATATAAGTTTTATAGTATCCTTTAAGTTGATGTTTGTCAAATTCTGCAATTTTGAGTTGTGTCACTTTTTTGGCCGGGGTGCGATATGTCAGTACTACTTCGTTAAAATCATAATTCCTGCTTTCAACGAGTCAAAAATAGTATACAACCCCAACAATAACTAATGAATATGTTTAACAGTTACAATGACCTTCATGACTTCCGCAAGCAGATTACATATCATAACCACCTAATACATGTTAAAAAGAGTCTGGACGACCGATTGAAATATCTAAAAAATGTTCTTTCCAAAAGAGATGAAATATCTGTCCTGAAATCGGGATAAAACGTTCAATAAAACAAATTTCGACTACTTTTTTCAAACTTATAAAGCAACAAATTAAAACTTAAATAATCGTAGTTGCATTTTGTAGATATAAATATGACAATTGATTGTTTGGACTCAGTTGTCATTTTTGAACTTCGAAATTTTTTGCATGTCACTTTTTTACGAATTACGACCCAAAACAACTATTTATTCTTCCTTCTAACAATCTACATTCTTACTTTTAGTTAGGCACATTAAATCCAAAAAAGTCCAAGGTTTGGACATTAAAATTTCATTTAAAAAAATTGAATGTTTGAATTCAGTCGTCATTTGTGAAGCCTAAATTTTCTAATTTTTTTGAACGGCACGAATTAGACCCAATCAACTCTTTATTGTCCCTTCTAATAACGTAATTTTTTACTATAAAATAGGTGCATCAAATTGAAAAATACAGGCCCTGGTTATTACATTGTGCCTTTATACACATTCACGCAAACAAAATAATTTTAAAATTGCACAGAAGATTTTAGCACCCGAGGAAAACTATTTAGATCGACAGAAGCCAGACTGTTCCTGATTTCTAGCCCAGAAAAATTCACGGATTAGACAATAATTTCGTCTTTTCAAAATGTATAACTAACCTCATAAGGTAATTAAAAGCAAAAAACCGTTCACTCCACAAGGATTTGAAATGCAACTGTCCTATCCAAGTCTGGGCGGAAGAAATGTTTTAAAATGAGCGACGGCAAACCTGTTTTCCAATTGCAATAATACTTACAAAGACAATCCGCAAGTTATATCTCAAGCTTCAATCTCATGTTTCTCAGATGGACACAAGTTTCTTCTACAAGATCCTGTTTGCTTTTGGTCAACTTGACCCATTCCTTTGATATCAAAACATCCACCACGTGACTGCCTATATACTCAAAGGCAGCCTTTTTCAACAAGTCGTCTTCCAGGTTGCCGGACAAGTCCAATACGTCGCAAACATTGCCTACGGACAGATTCGACTTCAGATAATTTAAGGCCCCAAGTTTCATAGAAGAAATTTTGTATTTAGTCGCAGCCGAATAGAAATCCAAGGCAATTTGAAAATCCATTTGTTCCACGCTGTCCGTGTAAAGGTAGTACAGAACTCCTTTCAGCGTCTTTGCGTCCAAGTTATCGATATCCAAGATTATTTTGTTGTCGAGGCTCTCCTCGGTGTCAGCGTCATTTTTACTTCGATGACTTTCGATGTCATGCACATCCGACGTTTCGTTCACATCTTTACATGACTCGTCTTGACGTTTGTTCCCGTCTATACCCGACTCGACCTTGTTAGTTTTCGAGAGAGAGGTAATTCTGTCCTCATCGCTGGCATCGGAAAATGTTCCATCCTTTCCTACGCAGTTCTGTTCTTTTGGCTTCCTGTCAGTCTCTGTAACTTTCCCTACAGAGATCTGTTTGGATGTTTCATCGTTAACAGAGTCCTTGTCATCTATTTTCGACTCGTGGAAAATGTTCTCTCCATTTCTGCTGGCACGTCCGCTCTCGTCCAAGGTCATTGCATCAGAACAGCGAAGTCTGGCGTTTTTGATCATCTTCGACAAGACTGGCGATCTGGCACTGAGAACCAATGCATGGGCGGGGAAGGATTCGCCGCCCGAACGCAACACGACGTCGCACATCCCTTCCATTCGGTACAGGGAGCTCAAGTCGTCCTTCAAAGTGGCCAGCTTGTTGGTGTCACGCATCGTGTCCACGTAGGGAGGGAATACATAGTTGCACTCTTCGATCTTGGAATCCTCCTTTCCGCTGGAGTAGACCAGCTCGCAGAACAAAGTCAAGGTGTCCTGCGTCAAGAAATTGTCCTCCAGAACCTCCCCTTTCGATTTCCAGGTCAGGAAGTTCCACTCTTGAGTCACGTCGGAAGTCTCGAACAGGCGCGTGCCCGTTTCGGGGTTCTGCGGAACCCCGTCCTTGTCCACGACGGACAACTTACAGGTGAGGAAGATGGGACGCTCGCTCTTCCCGACTCTCTTAACGACGATGAGGATCTTTGCGTCCTTTGGGGCTATCAGGTCTTTCCCTTTCGGTCTGCCTTTCACTTTCGCGTCGGACTTCGGTTTGGGAGGGGCCTCAAACCGCATCACGAGGTCGAACAGGTGCTCCCGCTTTTCCGCGGACAGGATGGACAGCGTGTCGACAAAGTCCAACCTGGTCTCGCTGAAGGACTGGATGGTCCACATCAGAGAGATCCTCTCGGTCCCTATAGTCGTCCGCCCGAAGCACTCCTTGGCCGTCCTGCGCTCGGGATACAGCTTCCACATGTCGCAGCGGATGATCAGAGTGTCGTTGATCAGGTAGAGCTTCTTCCAGGAGTCGCGCTCGAGCACTGCCTTTTCCAAGTAGTTGATGGACCCCCAGCTCTCGCCTTTCATGAAGTCGGTCTGGTCCTCCATCTCAGTCGATTCCAGCGGGATGAGATCGGGGGGCACGAACACACACCTGTAGGAGATGGAGACGACAGTGGAGCCGTCGTCCTCGCATGAGCGGCGGAGGAAGAGCGAGAAGAACCCATTGTCCTTTTTGCCCTTGGGGTAAAACTCCACTCGCCACTTTGATCCATCCAAGACCTCCACAAAGAACTCGGGACTGGATATCCTCTCTCCATTCTTCTGAGTGCAAAGACTTAGGTGCTCTATCTTCCAAATGTACGTGAAGTCCGGGTGCTTGGTTTCCCAAACCAGAGACATTGCGTGGGGTCGGAAGAGGATGAGTCAGTCGGGGAGAGTTGAGAGACACTTTTCCCCTCAGTTTTCGCTAGCGATTTTTAGTTTTTTTTTTCTTCCCTCCCGTCCTCTCCTTTTCCAGCTGGGAGAAATGGCAACCACTCCCTCCTTTCGGTTTCGGAATGCCGTCGGAAAGCGGGAGCTTCGCCGTGTGAATCCTGGGGGTGAGGGTGTTCTTGAGGCTAGATGAAGGTTACCGGAAAGGGGGAAATCGCCAAGTGTGTCGCCAAATCGAAGCAAAGATCCCAGATTCAGGGCGCGCGATGGAGAATGCTTCAAAAATATCCACACAAAAGGAGATATTTGTACCGTCAGATGAGCTTTTCGCATCATTTATCCAAACCGAACATTTCCTAATAATGCAATGCGGCGAATTCCTTCCAATCGTGACTGGTATCTGGGAAAAATTCCGGGTATAACCCCTTGCTTTACAAAGGGAGAGAGGGACTCCAACCTCGATTGTGAAGTATTCGTTTGAGGAGCATGGAATTCTCGACTGGTCAAGATTAGCTTAATATTTTTCCTAAGTGTAAGGGGTTGTAATACGCCTCCAGTGATCCTGCATTGGAATGAGTCTTTCAGACTAATACCAGAAACCTAATAAAATAATAATTTGTCTCGACAACGAAAGACGTGTTAGACTTGGTCTAACAGGTGGCTGGACCAGGAGGAATAAACAGCGAGACTAAATCATGTACTTTGTGTGCACGCGTCTAAGTCTTGCTAGTAGCTGGTTCTTAAAACTTTGCAGTGTGAGACAAAATCCCTTTACCTCATGCTTAACTAAATTTGTAATTTTACAATAATTTTCTAATTTACAATAATAAATAAATCGATACTGATTGGAGATTTTCGTTACTGGATTCATCATAAGACATCATCATTTCTTGAGAATTATTAGTTTTTCTGCTTGAAAATTTATTGTTTCAATAAATGCTTTAATTTTTAATAATGAAAATGTTTTTTTCATTAAGTCGTATACACACATGCATGCATATATATATATATATATATATATAGTATTATTATACATAATAATATGCATACGAAAGTTGGCGGATATCTTGAACTCCGATTCTATTTATAATTTAAAATGTTCAGAATTGTTAACAATTTTCATTTAACTAATTTTAAATAAAGTGAGAATTAAGTTTTCTGTGTAAATTAATATACAAGTTGGACGGTATTTGCTAGAAAATGTTATTCAAGGTCGAAATGGAACCTATAACTTCGTCGTTAAGCTTATTTATTTGAGTTACATTAAAATATTTAAACATAACAACAGCAACAAACTATAAGGTCTGGATATAATTAGCATTTTCTCAAACGTGAACTTGATAAGTCTATATATATATATATATATATATATATATATATATATATATATATATATATAACTTTGTAAAACATAACACTACAATACCGAAAACACTTTTTTCTTAACCTTAATTATTTGTAAGTAAAAAAGCTAGACTACTTAATAATGATTTGCTAGTGTCGACGGTCTGGGATCAATCCCTAAGGAAAAGATACGAGAACAACACCACGTAATTTTAAACCAAAGCCAGATGAGGAGTTCAACACCTGCAAAATGTTTAAAGGTTGTGAGAGCTGTTTATAAAAGAGAACAAACAGAACAGAATGAATAGAACACAGGTATTACGAAATGGAATTTATTTATTTTTTTTTCAGTTGAAAATTACATTATCATTATCTTTTCTGTGTTTAAAAAAAAAGTGACATCAAAACACAATAAAACAAAAATATTTTTTTACTCTGAATTATAGTTTTTAGCTTCATAAAACTTTTGAGCACTCGAATGATTGCTTTGAGGAGTTGTTGCAAACAAGAATAACTGCAACCATCTTTATTACTGAAGAATTCTTCTTTGGCAAGACCATGGATATTCCGACCATATTAGCCCAGCAATGAATTCTCTCCACCAATCCTGCAACACACAGCTGTACGTATTCTATAATAAAAATCAGAATAACACTATTAGAATATTAATAACTAGCTGAATAACCCGGCGTTGCTCGGGTTTCAAATATGACCGCGATATTTCCCTCTGTACAAACACCCTGTAGAACGTGTTTCCTTATCCACGTCCATTAATGCAGGAAACCAAACTTTAGATTTTAAAATTGAGGCTTCAAGTGCCACTTTTAGGACTACCTGTGTGCCAATTTTTATGTTTACAGATTGGTCTGAAGACAGGAAAGAAATAGCCTATGTTTTCCGCAGTGTTCTAAAGTATAAATGAACCAAATTTGGTGTGGATTGGTCAAAAAATTTGTATCGAGAATACATACACATATCCTTTATATATATATATATATATATATATATATATATATATATATATATATATATATATATATATATATATATATATATATATATATATATATATATATATATATATATATATATATAGACTACTACATTTAGCAGTGGAGTAACCAGGATTCTATTATGGAAGGGATCTTAAAATCCGAGATGTTATTTGTATGCGAAAAGAAGACATAGACCAAAGGTGTCCAACTCGCGGTCTTGGACGTCTGTTAATGTGAATCCACAAGATTGTAGCCGACCAACCGGTATAGTGGTTAAGGTGTTAGCCTCTAGATTGGAAGGTTCCTGGTTCGAATCCGGGTCTGGGCATGGATGTTTGTAAGCGTATGGTGTAGAGGCGGATGGTGCACCTTAAATCTGTCGTGGCCGAAAGTCATCACGTTGGGTTGGCGTGGAAGTTTGGAGAGTGGAGTGTCAGTTCAGGTGTTGCCTCGTCATAGGACCGTGGTTCAAAATTACGAGGCGTTGTCTTCGGATCTTTCCCTTAACAGACTGATCCCGGACCGTCGTCAATAGCCCGTTGAGTTACTCTACTATGACGTTAACTAAAATTACCTTACCTTACCACAAGATTGTAAACTTGTGAACTATTGAGATTTTTAGCAATATTCTATTATTTCTAAAAATCTAGTTATGACCAATCTTCCAAAGAAAAAATATCAAGCACTTCTCGACATATTATGGCCTGTTATCCTCGGATATCTTTCTTGAGGGATTGATCCCGGACCGTCATCAATAGACCGTTGTGTTGCTTCAATACGACGTTATTTAAAAATTATCGAATTACCAATTACCTCGGACCTATTCTTTAGGGGATTGATCCCGGACCGTCGTCAATAGCAATACTACTTGGAATACGCGTCAACTTAGATTAATAATATGCATGAAATACTTTTTAAAAATCTTCCAATGAAATAATAAATAGCCCGTTGCTACAGCGCAATGTAAAAAACCTAACTACCAATAAAATAATAATTATATTCTTAAAATAAAATATATAGTTTAAGAATGAATATTTTATTTTTTATAGTTTTATGGTAATTGGTAATTTTTTGTTTTTACGTCGTACTAGAGCAACACAACGGGCTATTGACGACGGTCCGGGATCAGTCCCTTAAGGGAAAGATCCGAGGACAACACCTCGTAATTTTGAACCACGGTCAGATGACGAAGCAACACCTGAGCTGGCACCCCACTCTCCAAACTTCCACGCCAACCCAACGTGAGTTTTATGAATGAAGTATGAAACATAGTCTACGTATGATGAAAATGGCGACATAAAAACCTACTAACCAATAAATTAATAATTCTATTCTTAAAGTAAATTATTTGAAGAATGAATACACTTTTTATAGTTTTATGAATTAAGTATGATACAGACAACGTATGATGAAAAAATGGCGACATAAAAAAACCTACCCAACCAATAAATTAATAATTCTATTCTTAAAATAAGTTATATTAAGAATGAATATTCTTTTTTATAGTTTTATGAATTCAGTATATGAAGCATAGACACCGTATGATGAAAATGGCGACGTAAGAAATCTATCAACTACTAAAATAACAATTCTATTCTTAAAATAAGTATTTTAAGAATGAATATTATTTTTATCGTTTTATGAATTAAGTATGATAGCTGAATATTACTAATAGCTGAATATTACTAATTTTTGTAATACGAATCCGTTCTGATTAAATGAAATATCAACCATTTATATTTTCTAAGGTGAAAAAAATCAACTTTAAAAATTATTTTCAGTTAGAAAAATAAAATTTGTTAAAAAAATAACAATTTTGAAGCACAGAACAAGGTTAACCACAAATATTGTACAAATAACAGATATGATATAAATAACGAGATGTTTGCGACATACACTGTTTTAATTTATGGAATAATGCAATGTTATAAAAATACCCGAAACATGTATAAATTAATAAAGCTCAATTACAGTGCATAGTTTAATTTTTGGATAAACCGACGAAACCTTAATCAAACCAGCAACAAAAGTTTAAAAATATGTCTTAAGATTAAAATGCATGTGAAAAATTGATCAATAGCTATTTCGGTAGAACAAAACGTGTAGAATCATCAGGACAAAATTGCTCACTTCTGTCCGCATGAAATAGACGCTTTGCTGCACCAAAATATCTAATGACCACTTTTCCATGTTTTTATTTATTCTTTATTAGACGTACTTTGAAGTTTTTATAGTTTTAACTCTGTAAATTCTCATTTCCTTGATCTAGTTTAAGTTTATTGCTCTTCAGACATATGTTTTTACATGGGAGGTGTTACTCAGCTCAACAGGAAATTATAGGAATTTTATAGGAAATAGGAATTTTATACAAGGAAATTATAGGAATAATTTCATTTAATTAGTAGAAATTACCTTTAATTATTTAGTATTTATATAAATGATTTAAATGAATTATTTTATAAAGATAGAATAAATTCCTTTGGTTATTTACTAATAATATAAATAATTTCCTTCCCTTAATTTTAGTAAAAATACTATACAATTTGTATTCACATTAAATTTTCTTCGTTAAAGGTACTAACTACTACGGAAACAATAACACTTTTAGTTTAGTTAATTTCTATAAAATACTCAAAGGCACATTACCTGCTAGTTATTCGCTTTAATATGGTATATTAGGTGAGGGGGTTTTAAATTTGATTCAGTTATTTTTTTAACCGTACAAGAATATGTCGATATTAATACTTAATTTTAGACATACACAAAATACACTCTGAGTACTTAAACGGAGTCGTTATGTGAAAAGAATTTGTGTTGTAAATAAATAATTTTATTGCTGTTCTTAATGATTTAACAAAGCCATACCAAAAATAGATACTTCTACCAAATTAAGATATTAAATAAGTTAATGATCCTTTTTTCTACTCACAGAGGTACCACACATTTAGATTACGTGCAAATCCATTTAACTAATTCTGTTTAAAAACGTGTTTCATTATACAATTACAAATTTTATTTGTATTTGTAAAAAGTTATTTATATTCACACATATCGCACCCCGGCAAGAAAAGTGACACAACTCAAAATATAAAAATTTTGATGTCATGTCATTGAAAAAAATGTATGAGGTGCCCCAGCGTGTTATATTACTATTCTATAGAATGTAATAGAAGATACCACCATAAATACTTACCTAAAATTTAAAAGAACCTTATACTATTTTAATATAAGTTTTATAGTATCCTTTAAGTTGATGTTTCCCAAATTCTGCAATTTTGAGTTGTGTCACTTTTCTTGCCAGGGTGCTATATGTTTAGTTTTTAAATAACCCTTACCGATATTTAATGAGAAAATTTCCACCCTTATTATAAATAAATCATTTTTCTCTCATGTTGAGTTATTCACTTTAATTTTAATGATAAATATAACATTCAAGTTATATTTATCAACTATCGTTTCCAACAAATTCTCTTAACCAATTTTTATGAGAAAATTTCCTCTTCCTTTTAATAAAAATTTTTTCTCACATATTGAGTCTGATTTTACTTTGAGTCGAATTAATACCAATATACATTAGCAGTTAAACTCATTAGTCATACAAGTTGTGTTATAATAAATTTGTTTCTATGCAAATTCAACTTACCAATATATTGTTAAGGGTTCAATTTCCTCTTCTTTTTTCTCAACTCATCGCATATTTCTCCAGCAATATGTCTTTTGGTTTTTGCAAAATGTTGCCATTCGGTAGAAAGCAAAATATCCGCCATGTGAGTATTTATGTAATCTTGAGCAGTCTGCTTCATTGAACAATCCTTGTGTTGATCAGCAAATTCTAGAAACGAGCAGATGTTTTCTACGGCCAAATTCGATTTTAAGTAAGACAAACATCGGTCTTTCAAACTTTCAACCCCGTATGATGCAGAGGCCGAATATAGTTTTTGAGCTTTGTCGAAATCAAAGTTTTCGATTGTGTCCGTGTAAAGGAAGTAAAGGAACTGTTGAAGGGTAATAGGGTCTACATCTCCGACATCTAAAATAACATTGCCATCGCAGTCGTATGTCTTTATTTTCATTTCTGCAGTATCGATCTCGGGATCACTCTTGGCACTGGTGGATACTTGGCCATTCTTTCCATTAAGTTCGCCGTTGGATTCTTTTTCTTGAACAACGGTCGCATTATCTTGGTCCATTGGCTGCTCCTGTTGGAGATCTGATTCCTTGACTTCGGTTTTGGTAGATTCGTTCTGGTCTCCTCCATCATTTTTTTCTATCTCTGGACTTGATTTTTCGGTGCTGGTGACCTTGTTCTGGACTTCAACATCAGTTTCTGCAGTCTTGCCGTTCACTGCTGTACCATTCGTGTTGTTATGAACTTTTGTTTTGTCTTCACATTCTTCCTCCTTCGCGTCATCTTTGTCCGATGTTTCTTTTCCCTCAACTTCTGCTGATTTCTTCGTGTCCTCAGACACCGAGTCGTCCTTCAGAGCTTCGCTGCGACCCGTTTCTGTTCCAGTGTCAACACTCTTGTCGACACAGAGGATCAACCTCCTGAAGACGGGTGACCTCGCGCAAAGGACCAGCTTGTGGGCAGGGAAGACCTTCCCACCAGACCGAAGCTTGACATCACAGAACTTCTTCTCGTTGTACACGGACATCAAATCGTCCAGTACGGTGTGTCCTTTGTGCGAGATGGTGTCCGTACTCGATGGCGAGACGAAGGTGCATTCCTCAATCACTGACGTCTCGGTTCCGCTAGAGAAGGCCATCTCCAAGAACAAGGTCAGAATGTCGTTGGGTAAAAGGATTTTCTTCTCATTTATGATTTTTTTTGTGGATTTAAGACCCGGATAGCTCCAGGTTGTCCCTTCACCCGAAGCCTCGAAGAGATGTTCATGTTTCCTGGAGTCGTGAAGTTGTCCGTCGCAGTTCAAGATGGACACGTGACAGGACAGATAGAGAGGGGCATTGTTCTTGCCCATCTGCTTGATGTCGAGCTGGATGTCGGAGTCGGATGCATCTGCCGGGGGTGCTTTGATGGACAGGGTAAGGTCGAAAATGTGGTCCCTCTTGCTGGCGGACAGGACTGGAAGGGTGGTGGTGAAGTTTTCTCTCTTGGTGCTGAACTCGCTGATGGGCCAGACCAAAGAGATCCTTTCGGTCCCGATCTTGGTGCGTCCGAGGCATTCCTTGGCCACCCTCTTCTCAGAAGAAGCCTTCCACATCTCGCAGCGGATGGTTAAGGTGTCGTTGTTCAGGAACATGGAACTCTTCTTGACGACCGTGTCTCTCTGGACGAAGTTAGGGAACTCGAAACACTGGCCGACCAGGAATTCTCGACAGTGACTGGTGGTGGACATCGGTCTGGAACCATCAATCGGAACAAAGCTCAACTTCAGGCCCATGGTCAAGACGGTTGGACCGTTGTCCGATTCCGCTCGCTGGATTTCAACCGAGAGGAACTTCTCATCGCCGTTGCCTTTCGGGTACAGCTTCAGGTTCCATTTCGACCCGTCCAGAGATTCGACCACGAAATCGGGACTGGTCACGCACTCGCCCGTCTTCTTCGTACTGAGGCTGAAGTTCTCCACCTTCCAAGTGAAGGTATACAGACTTGGTTTGGAGGACATGGTTTTCCGAGCCGTCTGGGGGATAAATGAGACTGTAGAACCGCAGGTGCTTTTCTCTTTCAGCGCAGGCTTCCTGCTCGAAACGCAAGAACCGTTCGAGCCGATGTTTCTGTTTTGAATGGGAGGGAAAAAGTTTGCGGGGAAAATCAAACAGGGGTGGCGGGGATTCGGAGACTGGGTTGCTACTCGCAGAAACTAATGTCGCCAAATACAACGCCAGTTCTCCGGGAAAGGATGCCAACCTCAATAAAGAAGGCATCGCTCTCTGTAAACGAGTACATTTGGTATTTTTTTCATTTGTGGACTGTTGAAATGCAGGAAAAAAATGGGTCAGAGAAAAAGAAGACAACTTCTAGTGCAGTGTCTAAACAATATGAAGCATATAGCTAGTAATTTAAATCTGATTTTTGGCAATTTTTGTAGCAAAAAGTATAGTTTCTTAATTATTTCATTTCACTAGGGATATTTTTGTTACAACTTTTGAATATTATTTTTCAAAATATGCTTCACCCTCTAATGGGTTCACACGCATTAAGCCACCTTGGAACTTCTAGATTCACTGTATAACGTCCGATATTTTTACCTTCTTGATCAATAGAATCTATTCAAATAATTCTATTCTAAGGAGACTGGTAAAATGTTTCCAAAGGACTCAATACAAAGGAAAAAACAACAAGCCTTTTCAAAGGATTACCATTCTAATATAGGGATTCACAGACGTGTAAAGACTAGAAAGGCCACATAGATTCACGATGACTTATGAGAGGGCCGCCAATACATGAAAATAAACTTCCATAGATTTTTTGAATTACATTTTTCTTATATATTGTTACAATGGTAATAGTAATGGTAATTTTAGTTAACGTCGTACTAGAGCAACACAACGGGCTATTGACGACGGTCCGGGATCAATCCCCTAAGGGAAAGATCCTAGGACAACACCTCGTAATTTTGAACCACAGTGAGATGACGAAGCAACACCTGAGTTGGCACCCCACTCTCCAAACTTCCACGCCAACCCAACGTGAGGACTTTCGGCCACGACAGATTTAAGGTGCACCAGCCGCCTCTACACCATACGCTTACAAACATCCATGCCTGGACCCGGATTCGAACCAGGAACCTTCCGATCTAGAGGCTAACATCTTAACCCCTCTACCGGTTGGTCGGCATATATTGTTACAAAGAAAAGGAATAAAAGTTAATAAAAATTTAATATGATGCGTGACTTCATTTAACAATTCTTTTAACATTTGGATCTATTTTTGCAGTAGCATAGCACAAAATTGATTTGAAATTTTCAGAAGTCCAGCGGTTCCTACCTTTTTAACTTGTTAAAACCCATTTGAATATAAAAGTTTGTTCGCAAAAAAAAAATGTGCCGCTATTGGTAATGGTAATTTTAGTTAACGTCGTACTAGAGCAACACAACGGGCTATTGACGACGGTCCGGGATCAGTCCCTTAAGGGAAAGATCCGAGGACAACACCTCGTAATTTTGAACCACGGTCAGATGACGAAGCAACACCTGAGCTGGCACCCCACTCTCCAAACTTCCACGCCAACCCAACGTGAGGACTTCCGGCCACGACAGATTTAAGGTGCACCAGCCGCCTCTACACCATACGTTTACAAACATCCATGCCCGGGCCCGGATTCGAACCAGGAACCTTCCGATCTAGAGGCTAACACCTTAACCACTATACCGGTTGGTCGGCGTGCCGCTATTGGAACCAAATCTACATTGATGTGCGCACGTTAATTTTTAAAAGTTACCTTTGTGTGACTTTTAAAATTGAGGCATTATAAAGTGGGGGCCGAGGTCTGAGTACCTCTGTTCCAAGAGAAAGGCCGATAGATTAACCGGTATAGTGGTTAAGGTGTTAACCTCTAGATTGGAAGGTTCCTCGTTCGTATCCAGGTCAGTGCATGGATATTTGTAAGCGTATGCTGTAGAGGCGGCTGACGCACCTTCAATCTGTCGTGACCGAAAGTCCTCACGTTGGGTTGGTGGTGAGGAAGTTTGGAGAGTGGGGTGCCAGCTCAGGTGTTGCCTCGTCATCTGACCGTGATTCAAAATTACGAGGTGTTGTCCTCGGATCTTTCTCTTAAGGGATTGATCCCGGACAGTCGTCAATAGCCCGATGTGTGCTCTAGTACGACATTATCTAATAATTACCGATTACCTCGAAATTGTAATTTTGGTTAACGTCGTACTAGAGCAACACAATGGGCTATTGACGACGGTCCGGGATCAATCCCTTAAGAGAAAGATTCGAGGACAACACCTCGTAATTTTGGTAATTGGTAATTTTTAGTTAACGTCGTACTAGAGCAACACAACGGGCTATTGACGACGGTCCGGGATCAGTCCCTTAAGGGAAAGATTCGAGGACAACACCTTGTAATTTTGAACCACGGTCAGATGACGAAGCAACACCTGAGCTACCTATTACCTCGGATCTTTCCCGTAGGGGATAGGTCCCGGATCGTCGTCAATAGTCCGATTTGTTGCTCTCGTGCGACGTCAATTAAAAATTACCGATTTACTTTACATCGTTCACAAAGCAATTCTTGGGCTTCAACATCCATTGCACTTTGGAGCGCGCGCAGCGCCCTCTTGTAAATATTTGAGTTTCAACACGTTATGTTGCTCTAGTAGGACGTTTATTACAATTTAACATTACTATTTATTACTTGATGTAGTACGTCTTGTTTCTGGAGCAGCATGGTCCACCAATATGGCATAAAACCTCCAAACCAACCAACTAGAAATCACTAGTGTTGATAAAGAGGGATGTTGGTTAGTCATCCTTATCATCCAAATAGCCGACCAACCGGTATAGTGGTTAAGGTGTTAGCCTTTAGATCGGAAGGTTCCTGGTTCGAATCCGGGCTCGGGCATGGATGTTCGTAAACGTATGGAGTAGAGGCGGCTGGTGCACCTTAAATCTGTCGTGGCCGAAAGTCCTCACGTTGGGTTGGCGTGGAAGTTTGGAGAGTGGGGTGCCAGCTCAGGTGTTGCTTCGTCATCTGACCGTGGTTCAAAATTACGAGGTGTCGTCCTCGGTTCTTTCCCTTAAGGGACTGATTCCGGACCGTCGTCAATAGCCCGTTGTGTTGCTCTAGTACAACGTTAACTAAAATTACCATTACCCGGACCGTCGTCAATAGCCCGTTGTGTTGATCTAGTATGACGTTAACTAAAATTACCATTACCGGACCGTCGTCAATAGCCCGTTGCGTTGCTCTAGTACGACGTTAACTAAAATTACCATTACCCGGACCGTCGTCAATAGCCCGTTGTGTTGCTCTAGTACGACGTTAACTAAAATTACCATTACCCGGACCGTCGTCAATAGCCCGTTGTGTTGCTCTAGTACGACGTTAACTAAAATTACCATTACCGGACCGTCGTCAATAGCCCGTTGCGTTGCTCTAGTACGACGTTAACTAAAATTACCATTACCCGGACCGTCGTAAATAGCCCGTTGTGTTGCTCTAGTACGACGTTAACTAAAATTACCATTACCCGGACCGTCGTCAATAGCCCGTTGTGTTGCTCTACTACGACGTTAACAAAAAAAAATTACCAATTATCTCCTGCCGTTATAATAGTCTCTAGATCGGAAGGTTTCTAGTTCGAATCCGGGTACGGGCATGGATGTTTGTAAGCGTATGGTGTAGAGGCGGCTGGTGCACCTTAAATCTGTCGTGGCCGAAAGTCCTCACGTTGGGTTGGCGTGGAAATTTGGAGAGTGGGGTGCCAGCTCAGGTGTTGCTTCGTCATCTGACCGTGGTTCAAAATTACGAGGTGTCGTCCTCGGTTCTTTCCCTTAAGTTACTGATTCCGGACAGTCGTCAATAGCCCGTTGTGTTGCTCTAGTACGACGTTAACTAAAATTACCATTACCCGGACCGTCGTCAATAGCCCGTTGTGTTGCTCTAGTACGACGTTAACTAAAATTACCATTAAAATACCGTCGTCAATAGCCCGTTGCGTTGCTCTAGTACGACGTTAACTAAAATTACCATTACCCGGACCGTCGTCAATAGCCCGTTGTGTTGCTCTACTACGACGTTAACAAAAAAAAATTAGCAATTATCTCCTGCCGTTATAATAGTCTCTAGATCGGAAGGTTTCTGGTTTGAATCCGGGTACGGGCATGGATGTTTGTAAGCGTATGGTGTAGAGGAGGCTGGTGCACCTTAAATCTGTCGTGGCCGAAAGTCCTCACGTTGGGTTGGCGTGGAAGTTTGTAGAGTGGGGTGCCAGCTCAGGTGTTGCTTCGTCATCTGACCGTGGTTCAAAATTACGAGGTGTCGTCCTCGGTTCTTTCCCTTAAGGGACTGATCCCGGACCGTCGTCAATAGCCCGTTGTGTTGCTCTAGTACGACGTTAACTAAAAATTACCATTACCATTACCCGGACCGTCGTCAATAGCCCGTTGTGTTGCTCTAGTACGACGTTAACTAAAATTACCATTACCCGGACCGTCGTCAATAGCCCGTTGCGTTGCTCTAGTAGGACGTTAACTAAAATTACCATTACCCGGACCGTCGTCAATAGCCCGTTGTGTTGCTCTAATACGACGTTAACAAAAAAAAATTACCAATTATCTCCTGCCGTTATAATAGTCTCTAGATCGGAAGGTTTCTGGTTCGAATCCGGGTACGGGCATGGATGTTTGTAAGCGTATGGTGTAGAGGCGGCTGGTGCACCTTAAATCTGTCGTGGCCGAAAGTCCTCACGTTGGGTTTGGAGTGCCAGCTCAGGTGTTGCTTCGTGATCTGTCCGTGGTTCAAAATTACGAGGTGTTGTCCGGATCTTTCCCTCAAGGGACTGATCCCGGACCGTCGTCAATAGCCCGATGTGTTGCTCTAGTTCGACGTTAACTAAAATTACCATTACCTGCCGTTATAAACCCGTTACGGCACAGCGATTTTTTTTTCCAATTAGTGTGTATTTAGGAATTTTAATTACGTTCATGTAGAGAGCGAGAGATGTCGATACTAATAATTTGATCAAACATTAAAAAAATATAAAACACGTCCCCCCCCTCTTTTTATTAAAACTTTAGGTGCACTGTGCGCAACTAGCAGAAAAAAAATTATGTGCACAATTTTATTTTTATGTGTACAGTGCAACTGTGCACCCGGTTATTTCGAGCCCTGTAGTAAGACATTAATTAAAATACCCGCCTACCCACCCAATAGATATAAATCCCCGAGAGCATGATTTGAATTTACCCGTATTTATATTCGGAAAGATATTTATATGCAAGGTAAGGTAATTTTAATTAACGTCGTGCTTTGAGCAACACAAGATATTTATAGAATTGTATTAGATCCATATCTTTAAACATCATTTTTAGCATATCATAATTTTGCAGATCAATCACTTCCAATTGAAGGTCTGAAAGAAGCTCCTCTATTTATCTCAAATGGATTTTGAAATATGTACCCAAATGTCACTTGTACTTGCATCAAAATCCGTAAAACGATTTTGTATTTGTAAGTTAAGTTCAGAAAATATATCCGCCGCGCAATTTTGTGGGAATGGGGATTTCGCAAATATTTCAAAATTTTTTACAGCATAGATAATGGTCAAACTTGTTTAATATGATTTGTTTTTCAAACAATGCAAATTTTCGGCCATGACTTTACGATAGAATACGTTTTACACATGGGCACTGTTATTCCATGTAATTTTAAGTTAAATTTGTTAAGATATCTCACAATATCTGTAGCAAATGCCATTTTCCATAGGCATTCAGTTTTTCTCATTTAGAAAAAATTCTATCAATTCTCCGAGTTTAAAATTTTTTAATGAAACGGTAATGGTAATTTTAGTTAACGTCGTACATGACTTTACGATAGAATACGTTTTACACATGGGCACTGTTATTCCATGTAATTTTAAGTTAAATTTGTTAAGATATCTCACAATATCTGTAGCAAATGCCATTTTCCATAGGCATTCAGTTTTTCTCATTTAGAAAAAATTCTATCAATTCTCCGAGTTTAAAATTTTTTAATGAAACGGTAATGGTAATTTTAGTTAACGTCGTACTAGAGCAACACAACGGGCTATTGACGACGGTCCGGAATCAGTCCTTTAAGGGAAAGATCCGAGGACAACACCTCGTAATTTTGAACCACGGTCAGATGACGAAGCAACACCTGAGCTGGCACCCCACTCTCCAAACTTCCACGCCAACCCAACGTGAGGACTTTCGGCCACGACAGATTTAAGGTGCACCAGCCGCCTCTACATCATACGTTTACAAACATCCATGCCCGGACCCAGATTCGAACCAGGAACCTTCCGATCTAGAGGCTAACACCTTAATTCAATGAAACGCTTCGATCTCTAATAAGAACTCACAAAACTGATGATGGTTAAGTCCTCGAGTGAATAAAGTTAACCGCTGACACAACTGGTTCAATAACATGACATTTTGAAGTGTTTCTTACATAGAGCCTCCTGGTGAACAATACGATGAATTACCAGAGGTTTTGAACATTTAACCTCTTCAGAAGACTTAACAATTTATCCTTTCCCTGTTCCACCCACATTTTCACCACCATCAGTTGCGACACATTTTAACCGATACTATTGTAAATCGTATAGTGTTAGCGTTTCTTTAACTTCCTTGAAGAAATCATTACCTGTAGTTGTTCCATGCAGACTATTCATAGAAGCTGATTCTTCAGTCACCTCAAACTCAGTATTAACCCCAAGAATAAACAGCAATCCGGCAATATCAATGTCTGTCAACCCATCAAAAACGACTTGAAATATTTTGCCTCGTCTTTTAATTGACTCTTGATGTGGCTTCCGATGTACTCAATTGTTCCCACTCTGAAAAAGGACCGACATTTTCGAAACAAATCCATTTTCTCTGGGCACATTTCTTCTGCCATAAGCAAACATGATTCAATTAATTCACAATCAGTAAATGGTTAGTCTCATGGCTAATAAATGAGCTATTCGTAAGCCGATATAGTTTCTGCTTCATTATCGTTTTTATGGTAGGTAATTTTAATTGACGTTTTCGTTTTCATGAATAAATTGCGTTGTGATGAAGTATTCAGTTTTGAACTTTCAAATTTTAGCGATCATTGATTTCTGTGTTTTGAATATTGTGTCACGAGCTTAGTTTTGTAATGATGTATATTGTACTCTGTTTGCACAGCTATCATGACGTAACATAATAAACATGAATTCCTTGTCATTTAATTCTACGACAAAATTCACTCAGTTTTGTTTTAAAAGCATGGGATTCAAGCACACTTCTTTTATATGGTCTTAAGAGGGGAATGGTGGGTAATAAATAAAATGAACAAAATACCGCAGAGTGCCGTGACAGACCATGTGCACCACTAAAGCAAAACAGAGAGAACTGGCGATACTTGTTCTATGGCAACAGTTGATTGAATGCAATGCCAGTAGCGCCAAGTGCGGTCCTCATTCACAACTTATCAACCATTAAGTTACAGCATGAAATGCGATTTATTTAGAATTTTTTTTGTAAAAAACTAAAAACCAACATGCCAGATTAAAAATAGGCGTCGGGCATTAATTTGCCGACCGTCCTTTGTTATGTATACATATGTATAGATCCTAGAGAGCATTCATTTATGTTAAACGTTAATATACAAGGATTAAGAAAATATTACTGCTTTTTATACTTTTAATTGGAAGCATGATACTAGATTAATATTTTGCTTTTGTGAATAATAAGATGTTCATTCTATTTAAGCTTAGTCTATTTTCTTCCAAAAGGAACTAAAACTAGTAAGTGAGGGGCGCCTATACTAGTTTTTGACACTGAAAACAAATGTTAAACAGTACCAATTCCTTTATTGGAAATAGCAAATTCCCCAATGAAAGGGCCATCATCAGTCTGTGCAACCTTTCCACTGGGAAGACTGTCAAAATGAGTCGAATATAACTTTTGGCAATGTATGAACTGGACCTAAACTCAGCCTGTTTTTAGAGAGCAAAAAGAAATAGGTGGTAACAGTTGAAATTCCAATATATCATCCAAGATCTTGTCAGTTTTGCTAATGACATAACTTGTGAAAAAAAACACCAAAAAGGTTGAAGCAATTGTTTTCAGTTCTAATTAATTTTCAAGTTTATCCTATAAAAAAAATCACACAGAAATATTTGGTACTTACAGGTTTTCCTCTTATGATGTATAAACAATAAGTGTATGTAAAAAAAAGTATGCAATGCTTTGAACAGATAAAATGGTATGATTATGTCTATGCAAAATATATAGGTTATATAACGGTAATTACAAGTCACAATTGGTGGGGCTATGAAGTATTCACATTACATCATATCTAAAATATGACTTGCGACTTATTGTAGGAGTGACTCTAAAGAGTGCCAGCACTGCGACTAGTAGTCTATTGTACTGAAACCCTTACTGATCTATTAAAGACCGATTGCCAAAATAAATTTCAGCATGTGCCTGATTGGAATGTTTGACAGTTCCCAGGGTTCGATACAGTGGTATCCCAGATACTCAAATCGTTGGGCAGAGAAATAATCACAATCACACAGAATGTGTACAGGATCCTCCTCTGCCAACTGACTGTCTGTACATAATGGGTCATCAATAACACCCACAAGGTTGAGATGGCTATTTATGGTACAGTGGCCAGTTAGAAGGCCAATAACTACCCTTATCTAAAAAATAGTTTAATACAAAATTTATTAAAATATAAGGCAACAAAATATGCATTTGCACAATATAAATCAAGCAATTCTTTATAAGATAAGAAATCTTAGAAATAAAAATTGATTTGCGAATCGAAAACATTACAACAATACCATCAAAATAAATTTCAAGTATAATCTAGTTTATATTTATGAAATTTAATTGATATGAAAGATATTAATGCTTATTTTAATAATTTAATTTATGTCAAAGCAGTGTTAAAAACATAAAAATTTATTACTAAATTAGATCTCCCACAAAATACAAATTTTACAGAAGCAGAAATGGCTTATCAGATCGGTAGACACAGAATTATATACACATTGAAAACAAAATGCACCGATCAATCCAAAATATTAATTTTATGTTGGAATAAAAAACTTGAAAGCCAGAAATTTCACAATCTGTTTTGTTAAAAATGATAATTGTTACCAAAAGTTTTGCTTCTGAAAATTTTCAGAACTTAACCCTGACAGTAAAAAGATGCAACACACAAATATATTATGACATACATTTGGACGAACGATTCCACACACTATGTGTATGTTGACATTCAAAATTAATGAACTTTTCAAAAGCTAACAGATTTGAGGATTCATGAAAATAGGGTTAGTTAGTTGCTAGCTCCTGACCAACTACCATTGACCATATTTATCGTTTAAACAAACAAGTAGAAGAAATCAGTTTGGTATTATTACAGTCAATGAACTAGAATAAAGGCTAACCAACTTTGTAATGTTGGAATGGAACAAGATGTGTGTTGGTCAATAACTGGCCAAATTACTATTCTGAACTGGAAGAAATTACATTTCGCTATCAAATATTAAAAATTGTCCTATAACAAATTTTAATATCCTTCCTTTCCAGACACTATGTACAAAACGCCTTTCAAATGCAATTATGAATTTACTTGAGGGCAATTTTTCATGAAACTTTAGATGGCTGGTTTACCTGGTGTCGATAGTGAAAATCAACAGGCATTTCAAAAACAAAGCACATATTTGGCTAGATGAATGTACCAACATAAATACAACAATGTATACATTCAACACCACACAGAAAGGTCACTTAGTTCCCAAATTCAACTTATGAAACAAATTATTATTTTTTTTTGCAGTAGGATCTCATTGTCCAGTTCTCTGATTCTCACAGAATTTCAGGCATCCAGGGCCATGTGTCCACAAGTCTAAAATGGGCCATGGGAGTATATTCAGGAATGTAAACAAATGCATTTCTTATTGAAAAGAAGCCTCAAGATCAAGTTATTAAAGAAACTGGAAATATTTGTATTCTCTGCAGACCATCATTGCCAGTTCTAATGCACACAACACTTTGAATTGCAGATGTCTGTTAAGGGACAAAGGCATGCAGTCATCTGTTTTGGTTCTGTCCCACAATGAGATGTGGAAGTATCTACTGGAAATCTTCATGGGTACTATAGCTGTAGAATTCTGCCCCATTGCAACATGGGGGTCAAATTGAATCTAGTGTTTCAACAGCAGTCAAGAGTGAATCTTTCATGTAGTCTTCACCAAGAGTCAAAAACATAGTTTATGTTCTACAAATAGCCTCTTTTTTTCAGCAGGTGTTGTTTCATCTCATGTGCAAGTGGCTTTCGTTGCTTTGACAACTGTGCCCATTCGTCCGACAGGAAGACTTCATCCCAGTAACGACTAATGAAACTCACAGCAGACTCCTTAAGTTCTTTGTCGCGATACTCATCAGACAGCATCAAAATATTACACACATTTCCCACTTGTAAAAGATGCCGCAAATAAACTGAGCACTTATACTTCAGTGACTCGATCATGTACTTGTGAGCGGCAATGTACAACTTAACTGCATTATCGTAGGATATGTCATTCAACTCTTCTGTGTACATGTATTTCAGCATGTTTTGCAGGGTGCCCATGTCCATGTCAGGAATGTCCAGAACACCGCTGTCTTTTGCCTCTGAATTTTCAAATGCTTCCAACATTTCACTGAATGTCTTGGATCTTGATTCGAGAACGGCCTTGTGTGCAGGAACTCTTTCCCCAGATACCTGAAGTTTGATGTCTGTATACTCTTTCTCCTGGTAGAGTTTAGTCATATCTAAGGTCAACTGGCTTCTGCTCAGGTTATTGCTGCTGTCTACAGCAGTCCGTATCGTCCTCTCGATTTTGGATTGGATCTTCCCAGAGGAAACGGTAAACTCGCACCGCAGAGTGAGGACATCATCCACCAGGTATTTGTCCTTCTCCAATAGACAGGATCTGGTCAGGAAAACTGGGACCTCAGAAACCTCCTTTGATGTAAAGGAGTGCTGGTGCTGGCTGCAGAGCTTGGATTCGATCCCTTGGGCATTAATGACAACCATTCGGCTTCTGAGGACGAAGTTTGACCTCTTTGGATTCTCGCACCTATGGAACTCAATTTTCACCACTTCCTTGTCTTTCTCTTCAACCAGGCACAGACAGGCGGTGAAGCATGGTTCAGTTTCTGATTTGAGTACAATAGGCGTGGATACTCTATCCTTTTCAGTCATCTTACTGAAGTTCTTCACCTGTTATAAAAGATGGGCAAAACTTATTATACAATGAGAGTGGTAACTGTTTTTGTTATTTTGTGACAAGTTGTCAATCACTAGTTTTGAATTTAATCAGAATACAATTGCACTGACAGAAATTTGAATAAACTAAAATAATTTATAAAAATTTTGTAATTTCAAAGTTTTACTTCAAAAAAAAATAAAAAATAAATTTGTTAATTTTCGAGAAAAGTTTAGTCATTGCAAAAGTATTTATCAAGACATGACAATTAGCGACAACTTGAACATTTTTGACACCAGTTGTTTACTAATGCCATATAAAATCTTTCTGGAGATTGTCAGTAAAACTGCAATATCGTCTCTTAGACATTACAAAAACAGACGTATAGCCTCAAAAATTAAATAAAAAAAAAGGGAAATTTAAATCAACGGCATTGAATGAAAAAAAAATAACCGGTTAACATACAGCTAAACCCAATTATTGATATCCATGATATTGATGTATGATTATAGGTTAATGTCATAAGGTAATTAATGTTGCAATTGGACAACACAGCGGATTATTGCCGAAGGTGCTGGATCCAACTCAAAGAGAAAGATCCAAAACCTAATTTTGAACCACGGTCAGAAGACTAGGTAACACCTGATCTGGCACTCCACTCTCCGAACTTCCACACCATGCCAACATGAGGACATATGGGGCCACAACAGATATATCATGCACCAGCCCGTGTACATGTCTGTTCAGCTGGACAGAGTTTCGAACTCGCAATCCTCCGCTTGCTAATTTGTTTTTCTTCCAACTAGAGAACCAAGGTTATAGAAAATATAGGTTATTAAGGCAAGGTAAGGAAATTTTAATTTACGTTGTACCAGAGCCTAAGGAAAGATCCGAGGACAACACAACGTAATTTTGAACCACGGTCAGATGACGAGGCAACACCTGAGCTGGCATCCCCACTCTATAAATTTCCACATCAACCCAACGTGGAGTTTCGGCCACGACATATTTAAGGTGCACCCGCCGCCTCTACACCATACGCTTACAAACATCCATGCACGGACCTAGATTCGAACCAGGAACCTTCCAGTCTAGAGGCTCACACCTTAACCACAAGACCAAGTGGTCCGCAAAGGTTATTAAGAAAATTCCGAATTGACGAATGGCTGGGAAACGTGAAAAAAAAAGTTACTTTCCCGTTCAAAACGGTACGCATATTGCTAATTCGGACTGCAACAGTTATTATCTTTACCTGCCAGTTGAAGTTGGTCCTCTCCACAGGAATGGTTGTGGTGGAAAAGAGGTGCTTCGTTTGGAACTGATGCTTCTCCAGCAACTTGAGCACGCAGCGAATGTACAGGACGTCGTTCTGGAGGTAGGTGTCCGAATTCGAGTACAAATCCGACCGGGTTATGAACTCGGGACAGCCGAACTCGTTTTGTCTCTTGAAGTCCATCGTGATGTCTTGGACCTTGGCTCGGCCGCCATCGGAGGCCAGAAGCTCAAAGGAAACCTGCAACTTTACGGTGGAGGGGCCGTTGTCCGCGGCGCACCTCTGTAAGTAAACTGCCATGAAGGAATCATCTTTGTAACCTCTCGGGTAGATCAGTACGGTCCATGAGGTATTGCTCAGGACTTGCGTCTCGAAGCTGTGGCTGCGGATAGATTCGCCCTTTTTGTGGGCACAGAGACTGAACTCCGTCACTCTCCAGTTGTAGGTGAAAGTTAAGTCATCCATCGCTTTCTACTGTTGCAGACTTTCCTTCACCGGTCCCAATGAACGTACCACAACCCCTCGCAGCGTTCGGGGGAAAGTGAGACGGGATTTCCGCACGTGCTGCATCGCTCCTGTAGGTTTGCCATGATTGGCGAGTTTATCACCCGATGGAGACATGCACGAAATTATTCATCAATAAGGTAGGTTGGTATTTTAATTAACGTCACACTGGACCAACACATCGGGCTATTGGTGACGGTCCGAGTAATGTTAATGGTTTTTTTTTAACGTCGTAATAATTTGTGTTCCCGGTAACATATGCCGACCAACCGGTATAGTGGTTAAGGTGTTAACCTCTAGATAGGAAGGTTCCTGGTTCGAATCCGGGTCCGGGCATGGATGTTTGTAAGCGTATGGTGTAGAGGCGGCTGGTGCACCTTAAATCTGTCGTGGCCGAAAGTCCTCACGTTGGGTTGGCGTGGAAGTTTGGAGAGTGGGGTGCCAGCTCAGGTGTTGCTTCGTCATCTGACCGTGGTTCAAAATTACGAGGTGTTGTCCTCGAATCTTTCCCTTAAGGGACTGATTCCGGACCGTCGTCAATAGCCCGTTGTGTTGCTCTAGTACGACGTTAACTAAAATTACCATTACCATTACCCGGTAACATAATAATTTTTAGTTAACGTCGTACTAGAGCAACACAACGGGCTATTGATGACGGTCCGGGATCAGTCTCTTAAAGGTGACGGACCGGGATCAATTCCGAAGGGAAAGAATCGAGGACATTACGTATAATTTTGAACCAAGGTCAGGTGACGAGACAACACCTGTGCTGGCATACCACCCTTCAAACTTCCACACAACGACAACGTGAGGACATTTGAGGCCATGACGGATTTAGGACGCACCAGCCTCCATTGTACACAATGGTTTTTGACTGGATTCGAACTCGCAACCCTCGGGTTGCAAATTCGATGCTCTTCCATCGGTAATGGTAATGGTAATTTTAGTTAACGTCGTACTAGAGCAACACAACGAGCTACTGACGACGGTCCGGGATCAGTCCCTCAAGGGATAGAACCGAGGACAGCACCTCGTAATTTTGAACCACGGTTAGATGACGAAGCAACACCTGAGCTGACATCCCACTCTCCAAAGTTCTACACCAACGTGATGACTTTCGACCACGACGGATATAAGGTGCACAAGCCGACAGTAAACCATACGCTTACTCACAACCATACACTGACCCGGATTCGAACCAGGAACCTTCCGATCTAGGTAATGGTAATTTTTAGTTAACGTCGTACTAGAGCAACACAACGGGCTATTGACGACGGTCTGGGATCAGTCCCTGAAGGGAAAGATCCGAGGACAACACTTCGTAATTTTGAACCACGGTCAGATGACGAAGCAACACCTGAGCTGGCACCCCACTCTCCAAACTTCCACGCCATCCCAACGTGAGGACTTTCGGCCACGACAGATTTAAGGTGCACCAGCCGCCTCTACACCATACGTTTACAAATATCCATGCCCGAACCCGGATTCGAACCAGGAACCTTCCGATCTAGAGGCTAACACCTTAACCACTATACTACCGGTTAGGGATGCGACATGGACAGCAAAACATCGATGTTGATAAAACATCGTTCCAAAAACATCGATGTTTTTAAAATTCTGTGCATTTAAACGTTTTACCCCATTTCTTATAACTGGTTTAGCAACTAGTGATGTGACATCAGCTCCAATACATCGATGTTTTTTTATAAAACAACGATGTTTTGAAAACATCGACATCGATGTCGCATCCCTAAGACTGGTTGGTCGGCTTCGAAGAGATCTGAAAAACGATCCTCCTTAAGGCTGATATCAAATTATCAATCTTGAAGTTGGCGAATTGAACATTTCAGAAACTTTCTCGTGAATAGGTAATTGGTAATTCTTAATTATCATCTCGTACTAGAGCAACACAACGGGCTACTAGCGAAGGTTCGGGATTAGTCCCCCAAGGGAAAGATCCGTTGACAACATCTCGTAATTTTGATCCACGAGAATATAATAGAATTTAGAGGTAATAGTAATGGTAATTTTAGTTAACGTCGTACTAGAGCAATACAACGGGCTATCGACTACGGTCCGGGTAATGGTAATTTTAGTTAACGTCATACTAGAGCAACACAACGGGCTATTGACGACGGTCCGGGATCAGTCCCTTAAGGGAAAGATCCGAGGACAACACCTCGTAATTTTGAACCACGAGAATATAATAGATGGTAATGGTAATTTTAGTTAACGTCGTACTAGAGCAACACAACGGGCTATTGACGACGGTCTGGGATCAGTCCCTCAAGGAAACGATCCATTACAACACTTCGTAATTTTGAACCACGGTCAGATGACGAAACAACACCTGAGCTGGCACCACACTCTCCCAACTTCCAAGTCAACCCGACGTGAAGAATTTAGAGGTATAAATACTTACTTGAAATTTAAAAGCAGCTTATACTATTTCAATATAAGTTTAATAGTATCTTTTAAGTTGTGTGTGTGTGTGTGGGGGGGGATTTTTCCCAAATCCTACAATTTTGTGTTATGTCACTTTTCTTGTAGTGTTGCGATATGACGAGATGAACACCAACGTTTAAAAATACTCTTCAAACTTGCACGTCACTCCAACGCGAGGAGATTTGATGTCATGACTGATTTAACGTGCACCGGCCTCCGTGTATAGTACACATTATTTCGGTTAAATGTAGTTTCGAACTCGCACACCTTTCCGGTAGCTAAATCCATGCTCCAAAACCAGGCTACCGCTTCTTCCTGCGCCTCGTCATCTGACCGTGGTACAAAATAACGTGGTGTTGACCTCGGATCTTTCGCACTAGGATTTTTTCCGGACCGTGTCTTCAATAGCATTGTGTTGCTCAAGAACGACGTTAGTTAAAAATTTTTTACCGAATTACCAAATCTACCCCTTCTTCCTGCTGCCGACCAACCGGTATAGTGGTTAAGGTGTTAGCCTCTAGATCGGAAGGTTCCTGGTTCGAATCCGGGTCCGGGCATGGATGTTTGTAACCGTATAGTGTAGAGGCGGCTGGTGCACCTTAAATCTGTCGTGGCCGAAAGTCCTCACGTTGGGTTGGCGTGGAAGTTTGGAGAGTGGGGTGCCAGCTCAGGTGTTGCTTCGTCATCTGACCGTGGTTCAAAATTAAGAGGTGTTGTCCTCGGATCTTGGCGTTAAGGAACTGATACCGGACCGTCGTCAAAAGCCCATTGTGTTGCTATGGTACGACGTTAACATAAAATTACCAAATACCGAGGGGAACGACTCGTAATTTTGAACCATGGTCAGATGACGAAGCAACACCTGAACTGGCACCCCACTCTCCAAACTTCCACACTAACCCAATTTGAGGACTTTCGGCCACGACAGATTTAAGGTGCGCTAACCGCCTCTACACCATACGCTTACAATCATCCATGCCTTGACCCGGATTCGAACCTTGAACCTTCCGATCCCGAGGATAACACCTTAACCACTGTACGGGTTTGTCTGTCATGTCATATGGAATATTTCTCATAAACCCACTGCAATCCAGGTATTAATTAAATTTAAAGCAACCCTGGTTGAGGTGTACTTGAGAGATTCAACACAATCCAAATTCTATCAGCTTACCTCCTACCTCAAAAGTCGGCTGGTGCACCTTAAATCTGTCGTGGCCGAAAGTCCTCACGTTGGGTTGGCGTGGAAGTTTGGAGAGTGGGGTGCCAGCTCAGGTGTTGCTTCGTCATCTGACCGTGGTTCAAAATTACGAGGTGTTGTCCTCGGATCTTTCCCTTAAGGGACTGATCCCGGACCGTCGTCAATAGCCCGCTGTGTTGCTCTAGTACGACGTTAACTAAAAGTACCATTACCTACCTCAAAAGCCGACCAACCGGTATAGTGGTTAAGGTGTTAGCCTCTAGATCGGAAGGTTCCCGGTTCGAATCCGGGTCCGGGCATGGATGCTTGTAAACGTATGGTGTAGAGGCGGCTGGTGCACCTTAAATCTGTCGTGGCCGAAAGTCCTCACGTTGGGTTGGCGTGGAAGTTTGGAGAGTGGGGTGCCAGCTCAGGTGTTGCTTCGTCATCTGACCGTGGTTCAAAATTACGAGGTGTTGTCCTCGGATCTTTCCCTTCAGGGACTGATCCCGAACCGTCGTCAATAGCCCGTTGTGATGCTCTAGAACTACGTTAACTAAAAAAATTACCAAAAATTACCTACCTCAAAAGAGGAGTTATTTTCCCACTTCCAACTGATGGGGAACTAATTTAAAATGATATCGTAGAAAATCTATCGGGTGTGCGAATCATCTCTCTCTTTCTCTCTTCGGGATTATCCCACCCATATCAATTATATTGAGAGACATGATACCTTTATTGATTTGCCCACTCTGAAGTTTATCCCTTTTCAAAATTTGATCCGAGCTATCAATGAACTTAGCTCTAATCATCTCCCTTTCAAATAAATGCTTAATACTCTTCCATTTAAAATCATAATTCACCAGAGATCTTTTCCACTAATAGGGGAAACTCTTTAATCACATTTTGGAATATTCCACTCTTCTCTCACCAAATTTCTGAACATTCGATGACATTAAAAATTCCTATGGAAATTTAGGAATTAAATTTGAGGCTTTTGGTGTAGCTTCAAAACCAAATTGTAGCCTGAATCGTATCTCAGAGAAAATGAGGATAGAAAATAAGCATCGAAATCGTTCGTGAAATACTCGGTGTTGTCTCCCACATACAGCCTGCTTTGTACATGACTCTTTGACTGGATTCAACTCGGGTTCCCTCAGCCAAACATTTGCATAAGTACAGATTCAATTTTAGTAAGTTGACTCGATCTTCTGTCGCAAGAGAAAAAAAATTACAATTTTTCAAAATTCATTACTGATATTCTAAGATTTGCAAAGTCTTATTTAAAATTCCCTTTACCCAACATTCAGTTTTAAGTCTAATCCTTATCGTAGGAAAATTACGCTTTACCCATTAAAGCCAACTTTAAAATCATTTAAAAAATTAACTTTTTATCTTATAACTTGTTTATTTAGATCAAGATTAAAGTAAACATTGAATTTTGCAGATTTTTTCAAAAATTGTTTTTATGATTTTTTAACTGGCAAGTTTTTGCGACCAATCGTCTTTAGTGTGCACAAAAATGTAAAACGTATTTTTTTTCTACTCATATATGGAAAGACACAAATAACTTAAAAAGAACAATGAAACATTTGTATAACACATTAAAACATACAATATGAAGGAATATTGACCAGGGTTCCACATAGGTGGCGCCACCTTCTACACACACCAATTGCAGTGCCTTATTGTATATTTTCATATTTTATTACTCGTAGTATTTTTTAGGAAGAAATTCAAATGAACAGTTTACCCAAGTATATAATCTGAAAAGATTTTTTTTTACTTTCAATTCTTTTATGTAATAACTATTACATAAAGCAATCCCATTTTTCTCAGAACGAGTATTACCTCTAAAGTTCAAACATTTGGTGCACTCTTGTTTTAGACAATGCTGCGAAATAAGTCTTGTCATTTCTGGCATCTATAGACTACCTTCCACCACAATTTTTGCATCGTCCAAACTGTTGGTCTGACTTGTAAAGACAATGATCCCATCTATCATATCTTTGTTGGTCGGATACCTGTGTTACTTGGGTAAACTTGGATTTGATTCAGCTTTTCAAGTTGGTAAAACAAGGGGACATAAATTTCAATAGGGATAACAGAACAAGGGGCCATGGGTATAAATTGAATAAGACACATTTTAATCGGGATTTAAGGAAAAACTACTACTTTAATAGGGTAACAGACAATTTGAACGCGTTGCCAGAAAATATAGTTAATTCAAAGGGAGTGTACGAATTTAAGATGCAATTGGATAGTCAGTGGGAATTGGGGAATTCATAAACAAAGGACCAGCCTTGTTGGGTTCGTCAATATTTGTATTTGTATTATTCTGCAGCACTAAAGTTCATCCTTGACCGATGAGAGGTGTTCCAATTCTACCCAATACTTCTTGCGATAGATTTTTTTGAGATGGGTAAAGTAGTGATTGTGTTAAAATGTGGTCTATCAGTTAGTTCATCGGTAAGGAAACGATTCAGCTTCTGCAATGGGAATTTTACACTTTCGTGACTCAAATCCATGGTAGTTGGTTTGTACATGGAAGGAAAATTCTAGATTTTTGTTCCAGCTTCGTTCTTTTTTTCTTTGATTTTTTAGATATTCTACTTTCAGATGTTATTTGCTTTGAAATCTTTCGAGTAACAGAAGTGCTACGTAACGATGTATCATCTGCATCGCTCTCTTCATGGTCTAATGGACGACTTATTTCACATGTGATGGAGAGTATTCTCCGCGGCAAGTGATCGAGATCTATTTGCACCTCGTCATCACTTCTGCCAGACTCTGCATCAGCATCTTCTCTCTCTCGCAACAGGGGGCTGGATAACCACATTAGTAAGTTTGGCAGTTTCATGGCCACTAACTGACTCAGAATCACTGTCGAGAGCAAATAACACATCTAAAGCTTCATTTAGCGTGAGACTGAAGAGAAGAGGGTGGGAAACTAAATATTTTGTTTTTAAAAAACTAAATATATTTACAAAAATATTTTATTTTTAAATCGTAATTAAATTTTAACCCTGCTTATGCTTCCAAATTAAAATAAATGATCAAATCGGTATTAGAACCTTTAAAGTAATAAGTATAACTACCGATAGTAACGAACTTCACACATCCGACGATTGGCAAATCAACAATACATCTTCCTAACGTCTATAAAAAATTTCTTTGGATTTTTTTAGTGCACTAAACCACTGTCCTGATTTCCCATTTAACCTGAAAGCATCATTTCTCCCAAGACCCTCACCATCAGTACCGGAGATTAAGGACCCTACGGGGCTATGCGCTCCATGAACATCAACTGCTGCTGCTGCTTTTAGTGCACTAATGTAAACAATAGATTCGTGTCATTACAATAAAATACAAAAAATAAATCAAAAACAGTTATAAAAGGAATTTTTTGCCTCTTCAGCGATGGCGGACGAGACATCATTCGCACTTGCAAGAAATTCTAGCTTTGAACCCCGTTTTCACCGACAAAGCTATCTAGGAAAAACACAATTAGCGCAAAATTTTGATTGGTTGATTATTAGAAAGAAAAAAACACTGAGTGGAACCACTCCCGCCATATATTAACAAAGAAAGCAATTAAAATGTCGAATGGCAAATTTTCTTACCAACTTGCGTTAATGGGTTAAGTCAATGGCACGTACTCCCACTCAAGACGGATGGAATGGCCACATTGAGTCCTTAAAGACCGGAAACAATTCACTTAGAGAAAATCTCCCAAATTAAAATGTACACCTCTATTCCACCCTTAGCTGGCGATTGCGGAAATAGTGCTATCACTGGCAAATATAAAGCTGAAGTTGTTTCAGACATTCTTCAATCCGAATTCCTTTCGAATCCAGTTCTGGCAATTTCACATTTCCAGGGCATAAACACCAGGTTGAAGAGTATTTAAGAACTCTTCGATTCTGGTATAGAATCTGCAACCAACCTATTAGCGAAGCCATCCATTTCCTCGTAAAACCCCAAGACTCCAGGATTAGATTCCATTTCGAAAAGCATGTTTAAAAATCTGCCTATTAAGTACTATATTGTTTTCATTACTTTGTCTCTATGTCTTTGTCTATTACTTTGTCTTTACTTTGTCTTTATAATCGTCTCTATGATTAACACATTCGCTGCCGGTCACGTTAGGATGTGTTGATAGTAACTAGGGGGCCCGCCACCGGCTCACTAACGCTCGCCAACCCCCTGAGGATCGATATGCAATCCTCATTGGTTTGCTGCAAGAACCTTGCTCGCTTCGCTCGCATCAATAAAGCCATTGTTTACAAACTATATTACAAAAAAATATTTTTCAAACATAAATTTGTTATGCTACAGAAAAGTTATACAGTATCTCTGGGATCAGAACTCGAACAATTCGGAATTCAAATGAAAATACCCAGAACTTTGAGCAAATTTTGACTCGAAATGTGAGCGCTGCTTTGGAAATCGAATACCCAAGATATTGTTTGTAAGCTGCAACAGCTCGACTAATATTCATTTTTTTCAATAAAACTTTATCCGATAACGCTATAAATTCAACTGAGGATGGTAAAGGTCTTCGTGGTAAACAAACAATCGTACGGTGTTGCCAAAACGCGATAACAAATAACGTCTTTTTTGCGTGCCACGTAAGAGAATTATATATATAGATTGCCCTCAGTAGAACTGGGTTCCCCCCCTCCCCAGAAGCCGACTTACTTTTTATAACAAATCTATATATATAATTCTCTTACGTGGCACGCAAAAAAGACGTTATTTGTTATCGCGTTTTGGCAACACTGTATGATTGTTTGTTTATCCCGAAGTCTCGCGCATCGATTGAATTTATAGCGTTATCGGATGAAATTTTATTGAAAAAAAAAAAGGAAATTTTAATGAGCTGTTGCAGTTAGTTTATAATAGAAATCAAAGAAAGCGGAGGATCTTTTCAGGGCCATTTAAAAAACGGTCCTTTTCAGGGCCAACAATTATAGTTCAACAAGACGCGTGCACTACAACTTTCGGCAACAAACTCAATGAAAAAGTGTGGGTCGTTTGAGTGCTGGGAAAATGTACACACAAACAACATGCTGGGTATTCAATTTCCAAAGCAACGCTCACATTTCGAGTCAAAATTTGCACAAAGTTTTCATTTGAATTCTGATTTTAGAGTTACTGTATATATATATTTTTGTAATACAGCAAATTTAGATTTAAAAAACATTTTTTTGGTAACATATTTTGTAAGCAATCCCTTCTGCTAGGACACATGTCTTGATTGAGGCGAGCGAAGCGAGCATAGGTTCGCGCAGCGACACAATGAGGATTGCGAAGCAATCCTCCGGGGGTTGGCGAGAGTTAGCGAGTAGGGGGCAGGCCCCCTAGTATGATTGAAAAATGCGTCAATACCAGAATAGATTGGCGAAAGCTCAGCCAACAAATTTGAAATTTCATCATCTGTTAGAGGCTTATTAGATTGCATTTTTCTTTTTTTGGGGGCGGGAAGGCCCCACAGAACTATCGTCTCTACAACTCCTATGACAATATTTTTTAATAACTAACAAAGCTATTAATTCAAAACCACATGCCTTTTTACAACTAGCTCCTATACCTTTACTCCAAGCCTATACCACGCTAGCACAGAAACAAACAGGGTGACAATTATTGAGCTGCACGAAAAAAAAAACCTTGATAACTTTTGAACCGTTGGCGAGATTCAGTTAAAACTTGGCGGTTGAATGCAGGGTATATTGGGATTTTTTTGAGCATGCGCATTACGTACTCTTATGGTTGTTCATTTTTTGGTGAAAATGTCGAAATACAGCGTTTCTGAGCGTATATCGATCGTCAAGGCCTACTATTCGAGCAATAACAGCCCGATCGCGGCTCAAAGGAAATTTCGGACCAAGTATAAGCTGAAGACAACCGGTCCAAGCGTTACAACAATCAAAAATTTGATTTAAAAATTCGAGAGAACTGGTAGTATTTGTGATGGCAGTGTTGGCAATGTTGGTCGTCGCCCAGATTTCGAAAAGATGTGGTTCATGCAGGGCGGAGCACGGCCCCATCGGACCGGTAGAGTGTTTGAAGTCCTGGAAGAGCACTTTGGAGAGCACATTCTGGCTATAGGGTACCCAAAGGCAACCCTATTCTCCTGAATTCAACTCTTGTGACTCATTTTTGTGGGGCAATATTAAAGACAAATTTACGCAAATGACCCCAAAACCATCGTTGAGCACAAAACTGCCATTCAGGAGGTCATCGAAAGCATCAATGTCTCGACACTTTAGCGAGTTTTGCAGAATTTTGCTATTCGTCTGTGCCACATCATAGCCATTGTTGGCAAGCGTAGTATCATAAACTAAATCCAAATATCTGTAGTTACTTTTAAAATTTTTATAAAATTTTGAACTCGGTAGTTTTTGAAAATTTTATTTTTTATTTCATATAGCTTAATAATTGTCACCCTGTATAATACCAATTGAAGCGAATAATAAATGTGCCGCAGCTCTTCCCGCGCGAACGCGTGACTTGTTACTTAGACAATACTCCACACCACGCTCTACCGCGTGATTGGCTCTTTAGCATTGAAGACATATCAGGCGCTGGCGCGAGATCGGTACTAAACGTGTTAACAATTACTTCTTTCCACATAGGTAGAAAAGAGAGGTCATTGTCCCTATTCCGAAACCTTACTTAAATCATAAATTAGCCCAAATTTTCGAGTTATTTCTTTGCTCAGCTCACTGAGCAAAGTTCATGAATATATATTACTTATACGCCTGTATCATAACGTTCAGGTATGTAGGTGATTAGGGTCTTATATCACAAGGTCCAAAAGCGGACAAGTTGTACCACAGTTCATTCAGAATAACATTCTTAACCCTAAACAATTTTGGTTTCAAGAAACAGCACCAACCTCTTGCAACTTACTGAACTAATTCACGAAGAGCAAAGTGTCGAATTCCGACTTACTGAGCTGAAATAGAGAGATTCGACAAAAGACTTTAGAAAATTATCAATCAAGACAATAATAATTAATGACTTATGAAATGTAGTAAGGCTTAAATATGACCGAGAAATTTCCTTGCATTAAGTTTCCTGTAGAACTTGTTTCCTTGTCAATATCTAGTTATTGCACGAAAACAAACTTTAGATTTTAAAATTAAGGTTTCGAGGGCACTTTTAGGACTATTTGTCTGAAATTTTCATGGTTGTGAGAGCTACAGATCGGTTTGAAGACAAGTAAGTAATAGCCAAAGTTTTCCGCAGTGTTCTAAAGAATATGCGTGGTTCAAAATTACGAGGTGCTGTCCTCGAATCTTTCCCTTATGGGACTGATTCCGGACCGTCGTCAATAGCCCGTTGTGTTGCTCTAGTACGACGTTAACTAAAATTACCATTACCATTACCTAAAGAATATGTGAACCAAATAGTGTGTGAATTGGTCTAACGATGTAGATTTGTATCGAAAATTTACACACATAAACACACAGATCCTTTTTATATATGGGCAATTCAACGAAAGATGGGACATAGAACATGGAGTAAAAATTTTTTTTTTTAGAAAATTAACTTCAATTTTCTATAGTTTTCTTCTTGATTGTTTAAAGTTTCTAAATTTGACTTTGGCACCACCTTACACATTTATCTTATCTGTATGTGGTCAGCTGTTCAAAAAAACTTAGATATGACAATTTTCTACAGTGAAATTGGCTGTCTTTGTAGGCAATTTTTTCTATTATTATTGCGTATTTTTGTTCAATTATCAAGCATAATAAAAAGACAGATTTTTGAAAACATATGCTTATTACTATATTTAGGGAATCAGAATCAAAAAGCACTTTCTACTGTGTAAAGTGAGTCACAAAAAATAATCTTTTAACAATTATATTTAAAAATACTATGTTTGAAATAAAATTTTTCGTCTAACTCAGTACGAAGAGACCCATTTCTCTTAAAGTTGATACCTATTATTTTTTTTTAATATAGAAATAATTGGTTTTATAAGTTTTCGAAGATTCAATTGCATTTATTCCAGAATTTAGGAGGATGACTTTTTGTGACTAGCATTCGATACCGTGTAATTGCAATCTTTCCGCAAATAACCATCCACTCCACTGCCCACATGTAAGTTTATATCGTTTAGAATTCCAACCTTTGTAGAGGAGTGTTTCGAAACGAGTCGTTTTTAAAGCACATGATTATCATAGAGCAAACGAAAACATGTATTTCAATTCTTCTTTTTTTTTTTCGAAAACAAAACACATTTAATAAAACACAGTTCCTTATAGATTTCCAAAGAATCAAAAGGTCCAGTGCGAAAGTAAAATTTTACTCATATATTTGTAAAACGATGAACACATAAAAATATCTAATTTAACAGCAAAAAACTATATGAAGTAGGAATTTGTATTTAGAACGAAATTCCTGAAAGAAAAAGGAAAGTATTTTGTTGAAACGAAAGGGAATTGTCAGGAAATTAAAGATAAGGGTTCTAAAGTACAGAATGAATTTTCTATAAAATGGTTTCATCAAATTTCCACAGAGACAAACACCAATTCCGAATCTGTCCTTTCCGAATATCCCGATCCTGAATGTTTTGCAGTGAGCCAACTATTTCGTATAGAAACTTTATTGCCACGCTCTGCAAAAGTTCATACCTATTATGTTTGGAATTTGATATTGGAATTTGTATTTTAACATATATTAAAAATACATTTGCCGTGACCAGGATTCGAACCTGGGTTATTGCGGCCACAACGCAATGTACTAACCACTATACGATCACGGCGATGTCGAAATAAGAAAGTATTTTGTTGAAACGAAAGGGAAGGTGTGAAGAGAAATTGAAGAAAACTGTTCTTAAGTAGAGCATGAATTTTCTATTGAATAGTTCCACCAGAATCGTACAGAGGGCAGCACCATTTCCGAACGAGTCCTTTGTTAGTTCGGTTGTCACGATTCTGAAGGTTTTGAAGTGATCCAGCGATTTTGTATAGAAACTTTATTGCCACGATCTGCAAAAGCTCATGCCTATTATGTTTGTCCTCACAAGCATGCCACCGAATTCCATTTCAGTACGATTCGATCTCAAAACCAACACAAGACTATGTAATCGGATTAATTTTTGTTTTCAGAACTGGTAAATTTTTGCAATTTGCGAGCAAAATCTCAGACTATCCAAAGGTTGTGTCAATTGTCATTAATTAACAAGGACTGCTAATAAGGACTAGTTGGATAGTTACATTCCACCACATAGAGAATTGAGCTAAAATTCGTTACTGATAAGAAATTTAGTAAAATTGACTCAATTTCACACGCTTTCAAATGAAGTTAAAAAAATTTTGATCACAGAACTGGAAAAAATTGATCTGAATTGAAGCAAACACTCTTTCGTAAGAAATTACAATGTATATACATATATAATGGGGTGACCAGATAACCTGTGAGTACTTTGAAAACTTTGAAAAATGTACATCTCCCCATTGCGAAAATAATTTTCTTTCTCTTATTGATTTTCATCTTTATTTTATGATTCAGACAACTTTTTGAGACCCCGTAGAAACGAATAAATAATGTATGCATGATGTATCGACTCCCTTGCTATGAGAAACATATTGTTTTCGGGAAATGTTCAACATGTCTTGAATGTGTCTTCGCTTGAAATTTGAAGTAAAGCGAAAACATTCTGATTTCTTAACCTTCTCCTTTGAATGACCGATATATTTAAATAGATCTTGATACATGCGTTTTTTATGACAGTTAAAAATGGATTTTGTAAAGCTTTGGTGCGCACTTAAACTTGACGCCGTGCTTATCTGACCACGTGGTCCCGCGTCAATGGGACGCCTACCTTCGAAACAGTACGGAAACTTGTGGAGTTTAAGAATAGGAAATTTTTAACTAAAGGACTGCAATTATATCCCAAAGCCTAACGCTCTGTCCTAATCGTTATGGCAATGCTTTCCACAAAACAAAAACAAACTCCGCTTTTCCATTTCTCTTAAAGTTGATACCTAGCATTTTTAAATATAGAAATAATTGGTTTTAGTTGTTTTCGAAGATTCCATTGGCATTTATTCCAGAACTTAGGAGGAGGACATTGCTGCGACTAGCATTCCATTCGGTGTAATTGCGATCTTTCCGCAAATGAACCACTTCTCTGCCACATCAAAGTTTATATCGTTTAGAATTCTTAACCTTTGTAGGGGTTGATTCGAAACGAGTCGTTTTTAAAACACATGGTTTTCAAAGATTTCCAAAGAACCATAAACTCGAGTGCGAAAGATTAATACAGTTCATCTTTATATCAAATTATGATAAGGTAAAAAGTACCTTTTTTCACTTCAAAAAATTATATGATATTGGAATTTGTATTTTAACGGCATTCCTGATTGGAATGTATATTAAAAATACATTTGCCGTGACCAGGATTCGAACCTGGGTTATTGCGGCCACAACGCAATGTACTAACCACTATACGTTCACGGCGATGTCGATATAGGAAAGTATTTTGTTGAAACGAAAGGGAAGGTGTGATGAGAAATTGAAGAAAAGGGTTCTTAAGTAGAGCATGAATTTTCTATTGAATGGTTCCACCAGAATCGCACAGAGGGCAGCACCATTTCCGAACGAGTCCTTTGTTAGTTCGGTTGTCACTATTCTGAAGGTTTTGAAGTGATCCAGCGATTTTGTATAGAAACTTTATTGCCACGCCCTGCAAAAGCTCATGCCTATTATGTTTGTCCTCACAAGCATGCGACCGAATTCCATTTTCAGTACAATTCGATCTCAAAACCAACACAAGACTATGTAATCGGATTAATTTTTTTTTTCAGAACTGGTAAATTTTTGCAATTTGCGAGCGAAATCTCAGACTATCCAAAGGTTGTGTCAATTGCCATTAAGTAACAAGGACTGCTAATAAGGACTAGTTGGATAGTTACATTCCACCACATAGAGAATTGAGCTAAAATTCGTTACTGATAAGAAATTTAGTAAAATTGACTCAATTTCACACGCTTTCAAATGAAGTTAAAAAAAATTTTGTTCACATTACTGGAAAAAATTGGTCTGAATTGAAGCAAACACTCTTTCGTAAGAAATTACAATGTATATACATATATAATGCGGAGACCAGATAACCTGTGAGTACTTTGAAAACTTTGAAAAATGTACATCTCCCCATTGCGAAAATAATTTTCTTTCTCTTATTGATTTTCACCTTTATGATGTAGACATCTTTTTGAGACCCCGTAGAAACGAATAAATAATGTATGCATGATGTATCGACTCCTTTGCTATGAGAAACATATTGTTTTCGGGAAATGTTCGACATGTCTTGAATGTGTCTTCGCTTGAAATTTGAAGTAAAGCGAAAACATTCTGATTTCTTAACCTTCTCCTTTGAATGACCGATATATTTAAATAGATCTTGATACATGCATTTTTTATGACAGTTAAATATTGATTTTGTAAAAGCTTTGGTGCGCACTTAAACTTGACGCAGTGCTTATCTAACCACGTGTTCCCGCGTCAATGGGACGCCTACCTTCGAAACAGTACGGAAACTTGTGGAGTTTAAGAATAGGAAATTTTTAACTAAAGGACTGCAATTATATCCCAAAGCCTAACGCTCTGTCCTAATCGTTATGGCAATGCTTTCCACAAAACAAAAACAAACTCCGCTTTTCCATTTCTCTTAAAGTTGATACCTAGCATTTTTAAATATAGAAATAATTGGTTTTAGTTGTTTTCGAAGATTCCATTGGCATTTATTCCAGAACTTAGGAGGAGGACATTGCTGCGACTAGCATTCCATTCGGTGTAATTGCGATCTTTCCGCAAATGAACCACTTCTCTGCCACATCAAAGTTTATATCGTTTAGAATTCTTAACCTTTGTAGGGGTTGATTCGAATCGAGTCGTTTTTAAAACACATGGTTTTCAAAGATTTCCAAAGAACCATAAACTCGAGTGCGAAAGATTAATACAGTTCATCTTTATATCAAATTATGATAAGGTAAAAAGTATCTTTTTTCACTTCAAAAAATTATATGATATTGGAATTTGTATTTTAACGGCATTCCTGATTGGAATGTATATTAAAAATACATTTGCCGTGACCAGGATTCGAACCTGGGTTATTGCGGCCACAACGCAATGTACTAACCACTATACGTTCACGGCGATGTCGATATAGGAAAGTATTTTGTTGAAACGAAAGGGAAGGTGTGATGAGAAATTGAAGAAAAGGGTTCTTAAGTAGAGCATGAATTTTCTATTGAATGGTTCCACCAGAATCGCACAGAGGGCAGCACCATTTCCGAACGAGTCCTTTGTTAGTTCGGTTGTCACTATTCTGAAGGTTTTGAAGTGATCCAGCGATTTTGTATAGAAACTTTATTGCCACGCCCTGCAAAAGCTCATGCCTATTATGTTTGTCCTCACAAGCATGCGACCGAATTCCATTTTCAGTACAATTCGATCTCAAAACCAACACAAGACTATGTAATCGGATTAATTTTTTTTTTCAGAACTGGTAAATTTTTGCAATTTGCGAGCAAAATCTCAGACTATCCAAAGGTTGTGTCAATTGCCATTAAGTAACAAGGACTGCTAATAAGGACTAGTTGGATAGTTACATTCCACCACATAGAGAATTGAGCTAAAATTCGTTACTGATAAGAAATTTAGTAAAATTGACTCAATTTCACACGCTTTCAAATGAAGTTAAAAAAAATTTTGTTCACATTACTGGAAAAAATTGGTCTGAATTGAAGCAAACACTCTTTCGTAAGAAATTACAATGTATATACATATATAATGCGGAGACCAGATAACCTGTGAGTACTTTGAAAACTTTGAAAAATGTACATCTCCCCATTGCGAAAATAATTTTCTTTCTCTTATTGATTTTCACCTTTATGATGTAGACATCTTTTTGAGACCCCGTAGAAACGAGTAAATAATGTATGCATGATGTATCGACTCCTTTGCTATGAGAAACATATTGTTTTCGGGAAATGTTCAACATGTCTTGAATGTGTCTTCGCTTGAAATTTGAAGTAAAGCGAAAACATTCTGATTTCTTAACCTTCTCCTTTGAATGACCGATATATTTAAATAGATCTTGATACATGCATTTTTTATGACAGTTAAAAATTGATTTTGTAAAGCTTTGGTGCGCACTTAAACTTGACGCCGTGCTTATCTAACCACGTGGTCCCGCGTCAATGGGACGCCTACCTTCGAAACAGTACGGAAACTTGTGGAGTTTAAGAATAGGAAATTTTTAACTAAAGGACTGCAATTATATCCCAAAGCCTAACGCTCTGTCCTAATCGTTATGGCAATGCTTTCCACAAAACAAAAACAAACTCCGCTTTTCCATTTCTCTTAAAGTTGATACCTAGCATTTTTAAATATAGAAATAATTGGTTTTAGTAGTTTTCGAAGATTCCATTGGCATTTATTCCAGAACTTAGGAGGAGGACATTGCTGCGACTAGCATTCCATTCGGTGTAATTGCGATCTTTCCGCAAATGAACCACTTCTCTGCCACATCAAAGTTTATATCGTTTAGAATTCTAAACCTTTGTAGGGGTTGATTCAAAACGAGTCGTTTTTAAAGCACATAGTTTTCAAAGATTTCCAAAGAACCATAAACTCGTGTGCGAAAGATTAATACAGTTCATCTTTATATCAAATTATGATAAGGTAAAAAGTATCTTTTTTCACTTCAAAAAATTATATGATATTGGAATTTGTATTTTAACGGCATACCTGATAGGAATGTAATTTAAAAATACATTTGCCGTGACCAGGATTCGAACCTGGGTTATTGCGGCCACAACGCAATGTACTAACCACTATACGATCACGGCGATGTTGAAATAGGAAAGTATTTTGTTGAAACGAAAGGGAAGGTGTGATGAGAAATTGAAGAAAAGGGTTCTTAAGTAGAGCATGAATTTTCTATTGAATGGTTCCACCAGAATTGCACAGAGGGCAGCACCATTTCCGAACGAGTCCTTTGTTAGTTCGGTTGTCACGATTCTGAAGGTTTTGAAGTGATCCAGCGATTTTGTATAGAAACTTTATTGCCACGCCCTGCAAAAGCTCATGCCTATTATGTTTGTCCTCACAAGCATGCGACCGAATTCCATTTTCAGTACAATTCGATCTCAAAACCAACACAAGACTATGTAATCGGATTAATTTTTTTTTTCAGAACTGGTAAATTTTTGCAATTTGCGAGCAAAATCTCAGACTATCCAAAGGTTGTGTCAATTGCCATTAAGTAACAAGGACTGCTAATAAGGACTAGTTGGATAGTTACATTCCACCACATAGAGAATTGAGCTAAAATTCGTTACTGATAAGAAATTTAGTAAAATTGACTCAATTTCACACGCTTTCAAATGAAGTTAAAAAAATTTTGTTCACATTACTGGAAAAAATTGGTCTGAATTGAAGCAAACACTCTTTCGTAAGAAATTACAATGTATATACATATATAATGCGGAGACCAGATAACCTGTGAGTACTTTGAAAACTTTGAAAAATGTACATCTCCCCATTGCGAAAATAATTTTCTTTCTCTTATTGATTTTCACCTTTATGATGTAGACATCTTTTTGAGACCCCGTAGAAACGAATAAATAATGTATGCATGATGTATCGACTCCTTTGCTATGAGAAACATATTGTTTTCGGGAAATGTTCAACATGTCTTGAATGTGTCTTCGCTTGAAATTTGAAGTAAAGCGAAAACATTCTGATTTCTTAACCTTCTCCTTTGAATGACCGATATATTTAAATAGATCTTGATACATGCATTTTTTATGACAGTTAAAAATTGATTTTGTAAAGCTTTGGTGCGCACTTAAACTTGACGCCGTGCTTATCTAACCACGTGGTCCCGCGTCAATGGGACGCCTACCTTCGAAACAGTACGGAAACTTGTGGAGTTTAAGAATAGGAAATTTTTAACTAAAGGACTGCAATTATATCCCAAAGCCTAACGCTCTGTCCTAATCGTTATGGCAATGCTTTCCACAAAACAAAAACAAACTCCGCTTTTCCATTTCTCTTAAAGTTGATACCTAGCATTTTTAAATATAGAAATAATTGGTTTTAGTAGTTTTCGAAGATTCCATTGGCATTTATTCCAGAACTTAGGAGGAGGACATTGCTGCGACTAGCATTCCATTCGGTGTAATTGCGATCTTTCCGCAAATGAACCACTTCTCTGCCACATCAAAGTTTATATCGTTTAGAATTCTAAACCTTTGTAGGGGTTGATTCAAAACGAGTCGTTTTTAAAGCACATAGTTTTCAAAGATTTCCAAAGAACCATAAACTCGAGTGCGAAAGATTAATACAGTTCATCTTTATATCAAATTATGATAAGGTAAAAAGTATCTTTTTTCACTTCAAAAAATTATATGATATTGGAATTTGTATTTTAACGGCATACCTGATAGGAATGTAATTTAAAAATACATTTGCCGTGACCAGGATTCGAACCTGGGTTATTGCGGCCACAACGCAATGTACTAACCACTATACGATCACGGCGATGTTGAAATAGGAAAGTATTTTGTTGAAACGAAAGGGAAGGTGTGATGAGAAATTGAAGAAAAGGGTTCTTAAGTAGAGCATGAATTTTCTATTGAATGGTTCCACCAGAATTGCACAGAGGGCAGCACCATTTCCGAACGAGTCCTTTGTTAGTTCGGTTGTCACGATTCTGAAGGTTTTGAAGTGATCCAGCGATTTTGTATAGAAACTTTATTGCCACGCCCTGCAAAAGCTCATGCCTATTATGTTTGTCCTCACAAGCATGCGACCGAATTCCATTTTCAGTACAATTCGATCTCAAAACCAACACAAGACTATGTAATCGGATTAATTTTTTTTTTCAGAACTGGTAAATTTTTGCAATTTGCGAGCAAAATCTCAGACTATCCAAAGGTTGTGTCAATTGCTATTAAGTAACAAGGACTGCTAATAAGGACTAGTTGGATAGTTACATTCCACCACATAGAGAATTGAGCTAAAATTCGTTACTGATAAGAAATTTAGTAAAATTGACTCAATTTCACACGCTTTCAAATGAAGTTAAAAAAATTTTGTTCACATTACTGGAAAAAATTGGTCTGAATTGAAGCAAACACTCTTTCGTAAGAAATTACAATGTATATACATATATAATGCGGAGACCAGATAACCTGTGAGTACTTTGAAAACTTTGAAAAATGTACATCTCCCCATTGCGAAAATAATTTTCTTTCTCTTATTGATTTTCACCTTTATGATGTAGACATCTTTTTGAGACCCCGTAGAAACGAATAAATAATGTATGCATGATGTATCGACTCCTTTGCTATGAGAAACATATTGTTTTCGGGAAATGTTCAACATGTCTTGAATGTGTCTTCGCTTGAAATTTGAAGTAAAGCGAAAACATTCTGATTTCTTAACCTTCTCCTTTGAATGACCGATATATTTAAATAGATCTTGATACATGCATTTTTTATGACAGTTAAAAATTGATTTTGTAAAGCTTTGGTGCGCACTTAAACTTGACGCCGTGCTTATCTAACCACGTGGTCCCGCGTCAATGGGACGCCTACCTTCGAAACAGTACGGAAACTTGTGGAGTTTAAGAATAGGAAATTTTTAACTAAAGGACTGCAATTATATCCCAAAGCCTAACGCTCTGTCCTAATCGTTATGGCAATGCTTTCCACAAAACAAAAACAAACTCCGCTTTTCCATTTCTCTTAAAGTTGATACCTAGCATTTTTAAATATAGAAATAATTGGTTTTAGTAGTTTTCGAAGATTCCATTGGCATTTATTCCAGAACTTAGGAGGAGGACATTGCTGCGACTAGCATTCTATTCGGTGTAATTGCGATCTTTCCGCAAATGAACCACTTCTCTGCCACATCAAAGTTTATATCGTTTAGAATTCTAAACCTTTGTAGGGGTTGATTCAAAACGAGTCGTTTTTAAAGCACATAGTTTTCAAAGATTTCCAAAGAACCATAAACTCGAGTGCGAAAGATTAATACAGTTCATCTTTATATCAAATTATGATAAGGTAAAAAGTATCTTTTTTCACTTCAAAAAATTATATGATATTGGAATTTGTATTTTAACGGCATACCTGATAGGAATGTAATTTAAAAATACATTTGCCGTGACCAGGATTCGAACCTGGGTTATTGCGGCCACAACGCAATGTACTAACCACTATACGATCACGGCGATGTTGAAATAGGAAAGTATTTTGTTGAAACGAAAGGGAAGGTGTGATGAGAAATTGAAGAAAAGGGTTCTTAAGTAGAGCATGAATTTTCTATTGAATGGTTCCACCAGAATTGCACAGAGGGCAGCACCATTTCCGAACGAGTCCTTTGTTAGTTCGGTTGTCACGATTCTGAAGGTTTTGAAGTGATCCAGCGATTTTGTATAGAAACTTTATTGCCACGCCCTGCAAAAGCTCATGCCTATTATGTTTGTCCTCACAAGCATGCGACCGAATTCCATTTTCAGTACAATTCGATCTCAAAACCAACACAAGACTATGTAATCGGATAAATTTTTTTTTTCAGAACTGGTAAATTTTTGCAATTTGCGAGCAAAATCTCAGACTATCCAAAGGTTGTGTCAATTGCCATTAAGTAACAAGGACTGCTAATAAGGACTAGTTGGATAGTTACATTCCACCACATAGAGAATTGAGCTAAAATTCGTTACTGATAAGAAATTTAGTAAAATTGACTCAATTTCACACGCTTTCAAATGAAGTTAAAAAAATTTTGTTCACATTACTGGAAAAAATTGGTCTGAATTGAAGCAAACACTCTTTCGTAAGAAATTACAATGTATATACATATATAATGCGGAGACCAGATAACCTGTGAGTACTTTGAAAACTTTGAAAAATGTACATCTCCCCATTGCGAAAATAATTTTCTTTCTCTTATTGATTTTCACCTTTATGATGTAGACATCTTTTTGAGACCCCGTAGAAACGAATAAATAATGTATGCATGATGTATCGACTCCTTTGCTATGAGAAACATATTGTTTTCGGGAAATGTTCAACATGTCTTGAATGTGTCTTCGCTTGAAATTTGAAGTAAAGCGAAAACATTCTGATTTCTTAACCTTCTCCTTTGAATGACCGATATATTTAAATAGATCTTGATACATGCATTTTTTATGACAGTTAAAAATTGATTTTGTAAAGCTTTGGTGCGCACTTAAACTTGACGCCGTGCTTATCTAACCACGTGGTCCCGCGTCAATGGGACGCCTACCTTCGAAACAGTACGGAAACTTGTGGAGTTTAAGAATAGGAAATTTTTAACTAAAGGACTGCAATTATATCCCAAAGCCTAACGCTCTGTCCTAATCGTTATGGCAATGCTTTCCACAAAACAAAAACAAACTCCGCTTTTCCATTTCTCTTAAAGTTGATACCTAGCATTTTTAAATATAGAAATAATTGGTTTTAGTAGTTTTCGAAGATTCCATTGGCATTTATTCCAGAACTTAGGAGGAGGACATTGCTGCGACTAGCATTCCATTCGGTGTAATAGCGATCATTCCGCAAATGAAGCACTCCTCTGCCACATCAAAGTTTATATCGTTTAGAATTCTAAACCTTTGTAGGGGTTGATTCGAAACGAGTCGTTTTTAAAGCACATGGTTTTCAAAGATTTCCAAAGAACCATAAACTCGAGTGCGAAAGATTAATACAGTTCATCTTTATATCAAATTATGATAAGGTAAAAAGTATCTTTTTTCACTTCCAAAAATTATATGATATTGGAATTTGTATTTTAACGGCATACCTGATAGGAATGTATATTAAAAATACATTTGCCGTGACCAAGATTCGAACCTGGGTTATTGCGGCCACAACGCAATGTACTAACCACTATACGATCACGGCGATGTTGAAATAGGAAAGTATTTTGTTGAAACGAAAGGGAAGGTGTGATGAGAAATTGAAGAAAAGGGTTCTTAAGTAGAGCATGAATTTTCTATTGAATGGTTCCACCAGAATTGCACAGAGGGCAGCACCATTTCCGAACGAGTCCTTTGTTAGTTCGGTTGTCACGATTCTGAAGGTTTTGAAGTGATCCAGCGATTTTGTATAGAAACTTTATTGCCACGCCCTGCAAAAGCTCATGCCTATTATGTTTGTCCTCACAAGCATGCGACCGAATTCCATTTTCAGTACAATTCGATCTCAAAACCAACACAAGACTATGTAATCGGATTAATTTTTTTTTTCAGAACTGGTAAATTTTTGCAATTTGCGAGCAAAATCTCAGACTATCCAAAGGTTGTGTCAATTGCCATTAAGTAACAAGGACTGCTAATAAGGACTAGTTGGATAGTTACATTCCACCACATAGAGAATTGAGCTAAAATTCGTTACTGATAAGAAATTTAGTAAAATTGACTCAATTTCACACGCTTTCAAATGAAGTTAAAAAAATTTTGTTCACATTACTGGAAAAAATTGGTCTGAATTGAAGCAAACACTCTTTCGTAAGAAATTACAATGTATATACACATATAATGCGGAGACCAGATAACCTGTGAGTACTTTGAAAACTTTGAAAAATGTACATCTCCCCATTGCGAAAATAATTTTCTTTCTCTTATTGATTTTCACCTTTATGATGTAGACATCTTTTTGAGACCCCGTAGAAACGAGTAAATAATGTATGCATGATGTATCGACTCCTTTGCTATGAGAAACATATTGTTTTCGGGAAATGCTCAACATGTCTTGAATGTGTCTTCGCTTGAAATTTGAAGTAAAGCGAAAACATTCTGATTTCTTAACCTTCTCCTTTGAATGACCGATATATTTAAATAGATCTTGATACATGCATTTTTTATGACAGTTAAAAATTGATTTTGTAAAGCTTTGGTGCGCACTTAAACTTGACGCCGTGCTTATCTAACCACATGGTCCCGCGTCAATGGGACGCCTACCTTCGAAACAGTACGGAAACTTGTGGAGTTTAAGAATAGAAAATTTTTAACTAAAGGACTGCAATTATATCCCAAAGCCTAACGCTCTGTCCTAATCGTTATGGCAATGCTTTCCACAAAACAAAAACAAACTACGCTTTTCCATTTCTCTTAAAGTTGATACCTAGCATTTTTAAATATAGAAATAATTGGTTTTAGTAGTTTTCGAAGATTCCATTGGCATTTATTCCAGAACTTAGGAGGAGGACATTGCTGCGACTAGCATTCCATTCGGTGTAATTGCGATCTTTCCGCAAATGAACCACTTCTCTGCCACATCAAAGTTTATATCGTTTAGAATTCTAAACCTTTGTAGGGGTTGATTCAAAACGAGTCGTTTTTAAAGCACATAGTTTTCAAAGATTTCCAAAGAACCATAAACTCGAGTGCGAAAGATTAATACAGTTCATCTTTATATCAAATTATGATAAGGTAAAAAGTATCTTTTTTCACTTCAAAAAATTATATGATATTGGAATTTGTATTTTAACGGCATACCTGATAGGAATGTAATTTAAAAATACATTTGCCGTGACCAGGATTCGAACCTGGGTTATTGCGGCCACAACGCAATGTACTAACCACTATACGATCACGGCGATGTTGAAATAGGAAAGTATTTTGTTGAAACGAAAGGGAAGGTGTGATGAGAAATTGAAGAAAAGGGTTCTTAAGTAGAGCATGAATTTTCTATTGAATGGTTCCACCAGAATTGCACAGAGGGCAGCACCATTTCCGAACGAGTCCTTTGTTAGTTCGGTTGTCACGATTCTGAAGGTTTTGAAGTGATCCAGCGATTTTGTATAGAAACTTTATTGCCACGCCCTGCAAAAGCTCATGCCTATTATGTTTGTCCTCACAAGCATGCGACCGAATTCCATTTTCAGTACAATTCGATCTCAAAACCAACACAAGACTATGTAATCGGATAAATTTTTTTTTTCAGAACTGGTAAATTTTTGCAATATGCGAGCAAAATCTCAGACTATCCAAAGGTTGTGTCAATTGCCATTAAGTAACAAGGACTGCTAATAAGGACTAGTTGGATAGTTACATTCCACCACATAGAGAATTGAGCTAAAATTCGTTACTGATAAGAAATTTAGTAAAATTGACTCAATTTCACACGCTTTCAAATGAAGTTAAGAAAATTTTGTTCACATTACTGGAAAAAATTGGTCTGAATTGAAGCAAACACTCTTTCGTAAGAAATTACAATGTATATACATATATAATGCGGAGACCAGATAACCTGTGAGTACTTTGAAAACTTGGAAAAATGTACATCTCCCCATTGCGAAAATAATTTTCTTTCTCTTATTGATTTTCACCTTTATGATGTAGACATCTTTTTGAGACCCCGTAGAAACGAATAAATAATGTATGCATGATGTATCGACTCCTTTGCTATGAGAAACATATTGTTTTCGGGAAATGTTCAACATGTCTTGAATGTGTCTTCGCTTGAAATTTGAAGTAAAGCGAAAACATTCTGATTTCTTAACCTTCTCCTTTGAATGACCGATATATTTAAATAGATCTTGATACATGCATTTTTTATGACAGTTAAAAATTGATTTTGTAAAGCTTTGGTGCGCACTTAAACTTGACGCCGTGCTTATCTAACCACGTGGTCCCGCGTCAATGGGACGCCTACCTTCGAAACAGTACGGAAACTTGTGGAGTTTAAGAATAGGAAATTTTTAACTAAAGGACTGCAATTATATCCCAAAGCCTAACGCTCTGTCCTAATCGTTATGGCAATGCTTTCCACAAAACAAAAACAAACTCCGCTTTTCCATTTCTCTTAAAGTTGATACCTAGCATTTTTAAATATAGAAATAATTGGTTTTAGTAGTTTTCGAAGATTCCATTGGCATTTATTCCAGAACTTAGGAGGAGGACATTGCTGCGACTAGCATTCCATTCGGTGTAATAGCGATCATTCCGCAAATGAAGCACTCCTCTGCCACATCAAAGTTTATATCGTTTAGAATTCTAAACCTTTGTAGGGGTTGATTCGAAACGAGTCGTTTTTAAAGCACATGGTTTTCAAAGATTTCCAAAGAACCATAAACTCGAGTGCGAAAGATTAATACAGTTCATCTTTATATCAAATTATGATAAGGTAAAAAGTATCTTTTTTCACTTCCAAAAATTATATGATATTGGAATTTGTATTTTAACGGCATACCTGATAGGAATGTATATTAAAAATACATTTGCCGTGACCAGGATTCGAACCTGGGTTATTGCGGCCACAACGCAATGTACTAACCACTATACGATCACGGCGATGTTGAAATAGGAAAGTATTTTGTTGAAACGAAAGGGAAGGTGTGATGAGAAATTGAAGAAAAGGGTTCTTAAGTAGAGCATGAATTTTCTATTGAATGGTTCCACCAGAATTGCACAGAGGGCAGCACCATTTCCGAACGAGTCCTTTGTTAGTTCGGTTGTCACGATTCTGAAGGTTTTGAAGTGATCCAGCGATTTTGTATAGAAACTTTATTGCCACGCCCTGCAAAAGCTCATGCCTATTATGTTTGTCCTCACAAGCATGCGACCGAATTCCATTTTCAGTACAATTCGATCTCAAAACCAACACAAGACTATGTAATCGGATTAATTTTTGTTTTCAGAACTGGTAAATTTTTGCAATTTGCGAGCAAAATCTCAGACTATCCAAAGGTTGTGTCAATTGTCATTAATTAACAAGGACTGCTAATAAGGACTAGTTGGATAGTTACATTCCACCACATAGAGAATTGAGCTAAAATTCGTTACTGATAAGAAATTTAGTAAAATTGACTCAATTTCACACCCTTTCAAATGAAGTTAAAAAATTTTGATCACAGAACTGGAAAAAATTTATCTGAATTGAAGCAAACACTCTTTCATAAGAAATTACAATGTATATACATATATAATGCGGAGACCAGATAACGTGTGAGTACTTTGAAAACCTTAAAAAATGTACATCTCCCCATTGCGAAAATAATTTTCTTTCTCTTATTGATTTTCACCTTTATGATGTAGACATCTTTTTGAGACCGCGTAGAAACGAATAAATAATGTATGCATGATGTATCGACTCCTTTGCTATGAGAAACATATTGTTTTCGGGAAATGTTCGACACGTCTTGAATGTGTCTTCGCTTGAAATTTGAAGTAAAGCGAAAACATTCTGATTTCTTAACCTTCTCCTTTGAATGACCGATATATTTAAATAGATCTTGATACATGCATTTTTTATGACAGTTAAAAATTGATTTTGTAAAAGTTTTGGTGCGCACTTAAACTTGACGCCGTGCTTATCTAACCACGTGGTCCCTTGTCAATGGGACGCCTACCTTCGAAACAGTACGGAAACTTGTGGAGTTTAAGATTAGGAAATTTTTAACTAAAGGACTGCAATTACATCCCAAAGCCTAACGCTCTGTCCTAATCGTTATGGCAATGCTTTCCACAAAACAAAAACAAACTACGCTTTTCCATTTCTCTTAAAGTTGATACCTAGTATTTTTTAAATATAGAAATAATTGGTTGTAGTAGTTTTCGAAGATTCCATTGGCATTTATTCCAGAACTTAGGATGAGGACATTGCTGCGACTAGCATTCCATTCGGTGAAATTGCGATCTTTCCGCAAATGAACCACTCCTCTGCCACATCAAAGTTTATATCGTTTAGAATTCTAAACCTTTGTAGGGGTTGATTCGAAACGAGTCGTTTTTAAAGCACATGGTTTTCAAAGATTTCCAAAGAAACATAAACTCGAGTGCGAAAGATTAAAACAGTTCATCTTTATATCAAATTATGATGAGGTAAAAAGTATCTTTTTTCACTTCAAAAAATTATATGATATTGGAATTTGTATTTTAACGGCATTCCTGATTGGAATGTATATTAAAAATACATTTGCCGTGACCAGGATTCGAACCTGGGTTATTGCGGCCACAACGCAATGTACTAACCACTATACGATCACGGCGATGTCGAAACAGGAAAGTATTTTGTTGAAACGAAAGGGAAGGTGTGAAGAGAAATTGAAGAAAAGGGTTCTTAAGTAGAGCATGAATTTTCTATTGAATGGTTCCACCAGAATCGCACAGAGGGCAGCACCATTTCCGAACGATTCCTTTGTTAGTTCGGTTGTCACGATTTTGAAGGTTTTGAAGTGATCCAGCGATTTTGTATAGAAACTTTATTGCCACGCCCTGCAAAAGCTCATGCCTATTATGTTTGTCCTCACTGGCATGCGAATGAATTCCATTTTCAGAACAATTCGATCTCAAAACCAACACAAGACTATGTAATCGGATTAATTTTTTGTTTCAGAACTTGTAAATTTTTGCAATTTGCGATTAAAATCTCAGACTATCCAAAGGTTGTTTCAATTGCCATTAAGTAACAAGGATTGCTAATAAGGACTAGTTGGATAGTTACATTCCACCACATAGAGAATTGAGCTAAAATTCGTTACTGATAAGAAATTTAGTAAAATTGACTCAATTTCACACGCTTTCAAATGAAGTTAAAAAAATTTTGATCACAGAACTGGAAAAAATTGATCTGAATTGAAGCAAACACTCTTTCGTAAGAAATTACAATGTATATACATATATAATGCGGAGACCAGATAACCTGTGAGTACTTTGAAAACTTTGAAAAATGTACATCTCCCCATTGCGAAAATAATTTTCTTTCTCTTATTGATTTTCACCTTTATGATGTAGACATCTTTTTGAGACCCCGTAGAAACGAATAAATAATGTATGCATGATGTATCGACTCCTTTGCTATTAGAAACATATTGTTTTCGGGAAATGTTCGACATGTCTTGAATGTGTCTTCGCTTGAAATTTGAAGTAAAGCGAAAACATTCTGATTTCGTAACCTTCTCCTTTGAATGACCGATATATTTAAATAGATCTTGATACATGCATTTTTTATGACAGTAAAATATTGATTTTGTAAAAGCTTTGGTGCGCACTTAAACTTCACGCCGTGCTTATCTAACCACGTGGTCCCTTGTCAATGGGACGCCTACCTTCGAAACAGTACGGAAACTTGTGGAGTTTAAGATTAGGAAATTTTTAACTAAGGGACTGCAATTACCTCCAAAAGCCTAACGCTCTGTCCTAATCGTTATGACAATGCTTTCTACAAAACAAAAACAAACTCCGCTTTTCCATTTCTCTTAAAGTTGATACCTAGCATTTTTTAAATATAGAAATAATTGGTTTTAGTAGTTTTCGAAGATTCCATTGGCATTTATTCCAGATCTTAGGAGGAGGACATTGCTGCAACTAGCATTCCATTCGGTGTAATTGCGATCTTTCCGCAAATGAACCACTCCTCTGCCACATCAAAGTTTATATCGTTTAGAATTCTAAACCTTTGTAGGGGTTGATTCGAAACGAGTCGTTTTTAAAGCACATGGTTTTCAAAGATTTCCAAAGAAACATAAACTCGAGTGCGAAAGATTAAAACAGTTCATCTTTATATCAAATTATGATGAGGTAAAAAGTATCTTTTTTCACTTCAAAAAATTATATGATATTGGAATTTGTATTTTAACGGCATTCCTGATTGGAATGTATATTAAAAATACATTTGCCGTGACCAGGATTCGAACCTGGGTTATTGCGGCCACAACGCAATGTACTAACCACTATACGATCACGGCGATGTCGAAACAGGAAAGTATTTTGTTGAAACGAAAGGGAAGGTGTGAAGAGAAATTGAAGAAAAGGGTTCTTAAGTAGAGCATGAATTTTCTATTGAATGGTTCCACCAGAATCGCACAGAGGGCAGCACCATTTCCGAACGATTCCTTTGTTAGTTCGGTTGTCACGATTTTGAAGGTTTTGAAGTGATCCAGCGATTTTGTATAGAAACTTTATTGCCACGCCCTGCAAAAGCTCATGCCTATTATGTTTGTCCTCACTGGCATGCGAATGAATTCCATTTTCAGAACAATTCGATCTCAAAACCAACACAAGACTATGTAATCGGATTAATTTTTTGTTTCAGAACTTGTAAATTTTTGCAATTTGCGATTAAAATCTCAGACTATCCAAAGGTTGTTTCAATTGCCATTAAGTAACAAGGATTGCTAATAAGGACTAGTTGGATAGTTACATTCCACCACATAGAGAATTGAGCTAAAATTCGTTACTGATAAGAAATTTAGTAAAATTGACTCAATTTCACACGCTTTCAAATGAAGTTAAAAAAATTTTGATCACAGAACTGGAAAAAATTGATCTGAATTGAAGCAAACACTCTTTCGTAAGAAATTACAATGTATATACATATATAATGCGGAGACCAGATAACCTGTGAGTACTTTGAAAACTTTGAAAAATGTACATCTCCCCATTGCGAAAATAATTTTCTTTCTCTTATTGATTTTCACCTTTATGATGTAGACATCTTTTTGAGACCCCGTAGAAACGAATAAATAATGTATGCATGATGTATCGACTCCTTTGCTATTAGAAACATATTGTTTTCGGGAAATGTTCGACATGTCTTGAATGTGTCTTCGCTTGAAATTTGAAGTAAAGCGAAAACATTCTGATTTCGTAACCTTCTCCTTTGAATGACCGATATATTTAAATAGATCTTGATACATGCATTTTTTATGACAGTAAAATATTGATTTTGTAAAAGCTTTGGTGCGCACTTAAACTTCACGCCGTGCTTATCTAACCACGTGGTCCCTTGTCAATGGGACGCCTACCTTCGAAACAGTACGGAAACTTGTGGAGTTTAAGATTAGGAAATTTTTAACTAAGGGACTGCAATTACCTCCAAAAGCCTAACGCTCTGTCCTAATCGTTATGACAATGCTTTCTACAAAACAAAAACAAACTCCGCTTTTCCATTTCTCTTAAAGTTGATACCTAGCATTTTTTAAATATAGAAATAATTGGTTTTAGTAGTTTTCGAAGATTCCATTGGCATTTATTCCAGATCTTAGGAGGAGGACATTGCTGCAACTAGCATTCCATTCGGTGTAATTGCGATCTTTCCGCAAATGAACCACTCCTCTGCCACATCAAAGTTTATATCGTTTAGAATTCTAAACCTTTGTAGGGGTTGATTCGAAACGAGTCGTTTTTAAAGCACATGGTTTTCAAAGATTTCCAAAGAAACATAAACTCGAGTGCGAAAGATTAAAACAGTTCATCTTTATATCAAATTATGATGAGGTAAAAAGTATCTTTTTTCACTTCAAAAAATTATATGATATTGGAATTTGTATTTTAACGGCATTCCTGATTGGAATGTATATTAAATATACATTTGCCGTGACCAGGATTCGAACCTGGGTTATTGCGGCCACAACGCAATGTACTAACCACTATACGATCACGGCGATGTCGAAATAGGAAAGTATTTTGTTGAAACGAAAGGGAAGGTGTGAAGAGAAATTGAAGAAAAGGGTTCTTAAGTAGAGCATGAATTTTCTATTGAATGGTTCCACCAGAATCGCACAGAGGGCAGCACCATTTCCGAACGATTCCTTTGTTAGTTCGGTTGTCACGATTCTGAAGGTTTTGAAGTGATCCAGCGATTTTGTATAGAAACTTTATTGCCACGCCCTGCAAAAGCTCATGCCTATTATGTTTGTCCTCACAAGCATGCGACTGAATTCCATTTTCAGAACAATTCGATCTCAAAACCAACACAAGACTATGTAATCGAATTAATTTTTTTTTTCAGAACTGGTAAATTTTTGCAATTTGCGAGCAAAATCTCAGACTATCCAAAGGTTGTTTCAATTGCCATTAAGTAACAAGGACTGCTAATAAGGACTAGTTGGATAGTAACATTGCACCACATAGAGAATTGAGCTAAAATTCGTTACTGATAAGAAATTTAGTAAAATTGACTCAATTTCACACGCTTTCAAATGAAGTTAATAAAATTTTGATCACAGAACTGGAAAAAATTGATCTGAATTGAAGCAAACACTCTTTCGTAAGAAATTACAATGTATATACATATATAATGCGGAGACCAGATGACCCGTGAGTACTTTGAAAACTTTGAAAAATGTACATCTACCCATTGCGAAAATAATTTTCTTTCTCTTATTGATTTTCACCTTTATGATGTAGACATCTTTTTGAGACCGCGTAGAAACGAATAAATAATGTATGCATGATGTATCGACTCATTTGCTATTAGAAACATATTGTTTTCGGGAAATGTTCGACATGTCTTGAATGTGTCTTCGCTTGAAATTTGAAGTAAAGCGAAAACATTCTGATTTCTTAACCTTCTCCTTTGAATGACCGATATATTTAAATAGATCTTGATACATGCATTTTTTATGACAGTAAAATATTGATTTTGTAAAAGCTTTGGTGCGCACTTAAACTTGACGCCGTGCTTATCTAACCACGTGGTCCCACGTCAATGGGACGCCTACCTTCGAAACAGTACGGAAACTTGTGGAGTTTAAGATTAGGAAATTTTTAACTAAGGGACTGCAATTACCTCCAAAAGCCTAACGCTCTGTCCTAATCGTTATGGCAATGTTTTCCACAAAACAAAAACAAACTACGCTTTTCCTTTTCTCTTTAAGTTGATACCTAGTATTTTTTAAATATAGAAATAATTGGTTGTAGTAGTTTCCGAAGATTCCATTGGCATTTATTCCAGAACTTAGGAGGAGGACATTGCTGCGACTAGCATTCCATTCGGTGTAATTGCGATCTTTTCGCAAATGAACCACTCCTCTGCCACATCAAAGTTTATATCGTTTAGAATTCTAAACCTTTGTAGGGGTTGATTCGAAACGAGTCGTTTTTAAAGCACATGGTTTTCAAAGATTTCCAAAGAAACATAAACTCGAGTGCGAAAGATTAAAACAGTTCATCTTTATATCAAATTATGATGAGGTAAAAAGTATCTTTTTTCACTTCAAAAAATTATATGATATTGGAATTTGTATTTTAACGGCATTCCTGATTGGAATGTATATTAAAAATACATTTGCCGTGACCAGGATTCGAACCTGGGTTATTGCGGCCACAACGCAATGTACTAACCATTATACCATCACGGCGATGTCGAAATAGGAAAGTATTTTGTTGAAACGAAAGGGAAGGTGTGAAGAGAAATTGAAGAAAAGGGTTCTTAAGTAGAGCATGAATTTTCTATTGAATGGTTCCACCAGAATCGCACAGAGGGCAGCACCATTTCCGAACGAGTCCTTTGTTAGTTCAGTTGTCACGATTCTGAAGGTTTTGAAGTGATCCAGCGATTTTGTATAGAAACTTTATTGCCACGCCCTGCAAAAGCTCATGCCTATTATGTTTGTCCTCACAAGCATGCGACCGAATTCCATTTTCAGAACAATTCGATCTCAAAACCAACACAAGACTATGTAATCGGATTAATTTTTTTTTTCAGAACTGGTAAATTTTTGCAATTTGCGAGCAAAATCTCAGACTATCCAAAGGTTGTTTCAATTGCCATTAAGTAACAAGGACTGCTAATAAGGACTAGTTGGATAGTAACATTCCACCACATAGAGAATTGAGCTAAAATTCGTTACTGATAAGAAATTTAGTAAAATTGACTCAATTTCACACGCCTTCAAATGAAGTTAATAAAATTTTGATCACAGAACTGGAAAAAATTGATCTGAATTGAAGCAAACACTCTTTCGTAAGAAATTACAATGTATATACATATATAATGCGGAGACCAGATAACCTGTGAGTACTTTGAAAACTTTGAAAAATGTACATCTCCCCATTAAGAAAATAATTTTCTTTCTCTTATTGATTTTCACCTTTATGATGTAGACATCTTTTTGAGACCCCGTAGAAACGAATAAATAATGTATGCATGATGTATCGACTCCTTTGCTATTAGAAACATATTGTTTTCGGGAAATGTTCGACATGTCTTGAATGTGTCTTCGCTTGAAATTAGGAGTAAAGCGAAAACATTCTGATTTCTTAACCTTCTCCTTTGAATGACCGATATATTTAAATAGATCTTGATACATGCATTTTTTATGACAGTGAAATATTGATTTTGTAAAAGCTTTGGTGCGCACTTAAACTTGACGCCGTGCTTATCTAACCACGTGGTCCCGCGTCAATGGGACGCCTACCTTCGAAACAGTACTGAAACTTGTGGAGTTTAAGATTAGGAAATTTTTAACTAAAGGACTGCAATTACATCCCAAAGCCTAACGCTCTGTCCTAATCGTTATGGCAATGCTTTCCACAAAACAAAAACAAACTCCGCTTTTCCATTTCTCTTAAAGTTGATACCTAGCATTTTTTAAATATAGAAATAATTGGTTTTAGTAGTTTTCGAAGATTCCATTGGCAATTATTCCAGAACTTAGGAGGAGGACATTGCTGCGACTAGCATTCCATTCGGTGTAATTGCGATCTTTCCGCAAATGAACCACTCCTCTGCCATATCAAAGTTTATATCGTTTAGAATTCTAAACCTTTGTAGGGGTTGATTCGAAAAGAGTCGATTTTAAAGCACATGGTTTTCAAAGATTTCCAAAGAACCATAAACTCGAGTGCGAAAGATTAATACAGTTCATCTTTTTATCAAATTATGATGAGGTAAAAAGTATATTTTTTCACTTCAAAAATTTATATGATATTGTAATTTGTAATTTAACGGCATTCCTGATTGGAATGTATATTAAAAATACATTTGCCGTGACCAGGATTCGAACCTGGGTTATTGCGGCCACAACGCAATGTACTAACCACTATACGATCACGGCGATGTTGAAATAGGAAAGTATTTTGTTGAAACGAAAGGGAAGGTGTGAAGAGAAATTGAAGAAAAGGGTTCTTAAGTAGAGCATGAATTTTCTATTGAATGGTTCCACCAGAATCGCACAGAGGGCAGCACCATTTCCGAACGAGTCCTTTGTTAGTTCGGTTGTCACGATTCTGAAGGTTTTGAAGTGATCCAGCGATTTTGTATAGAAACTTTATTGCCACGCCCTGCAAAAGCTCATGCCTATTATGTTTGTCCTCACAAGCATGCGACTGAATTCCATTTTCAGAACAATTCGATCTCAAAACCAACACAAGACTATGTAATCGGATTAATTTTTTGTTTCAGAACTTGTAAATTTTTGCAATTTGCGAGCAAAATCTCAGACTATCCAAAGGTTGTTTCAATTGCCATTAAGTAACAATGATTGCTAATAAGGACTAGTTGGATAGTTACATTCCACCACATAGAGAATTGAGCTAAAATTCGTTACTGATAAGAAATTTAGTGAAATTGACTCAATTTCACACGCTTTCAAATGAAGTTAAAAAAATTTTAATCACAGAACTGGAAAAAATTGATCTGAATTGAAGCAAACACTCTTTCGTAAGAAATTACAATGTATATACATATATAATGCGGAGACCAGATAACCCGTGAGTACTTTGAAAACTTTGAAAAATGTACATCTCCCCATTGCGAAAATAATTTTCTTTCTCTTATTGATTTTCACCTTTATCATGCAGACATCTTTTTGAGACCCCGTAGAAACGAATAAATAATGTATGCATGATGTATCGACTCCTTTGCTATGAGAAACATATTGTTTTCGGGAAATGTTCGACATGTCTTGAATGTGTCTTCGCTTGAAATTTGAAGTAAAGCGAAAACATTCTGATTTCTTAACCTTCTCCTTTGAATGACCGATATATTTAAATAGATCTTGATACATGCATTTTTTATGACAGTTAAAAATTGATTTTGTAAAAGCTTTGGTGCGCACTTAAACTTGACGCCGTGCTTATCTAACCACGTGGTCCCTTGTCAATGGGACGCCTACCTTCGAAACAGTACGGAAACTTGTGGAGTTTAAGATTAGGAAATTTTTAACTAAAGGACTGCAATTACATCCCAAAGCCTAACGCTCTGTCCTAATCGTTATGGCAATGCTTCCCACAAAACAAAAACAAACTCCGCTTTTCCATTTCTCTTAAAGTTGATACCTAGCATTTTTTAAATATAGAAATAATTGGTTTTAGTAGTTTTCGAAGATTCCATTGGCAATTATTCCAGAACTTAGGAGGAGGACATTGCTGCGACTAGCATTCCATTCGGTGTATTTGCGATCTTTCCGCAAATGAACCACTCCTCTGCCACATCAAAGTTTATATCGTTTAGAATTCTAAACCTTTGTAGGGTTTGATTCGAAACGAGTTGTTTTTAAAGCACATGGTTTCAAAGATTTCCAAAGAACCATAAACTCGAGTGCGAAAGATTAATACAGTTCATCTTTTTATCAAATTATGATGAGGTAAAAAGTATATTTTTTCACTTCAAAAATTTATATGATATTGGAATTTGTAATTTAACGGCATTCCTGATTGGAATGTATATTATAAATACATTTGCCGTGACCAGGATTCGAACCTGGGTTATTGCGGCCACAACGCAATGTACTAACCACTATACGATCACGGCGATGTCGAAATAGGAAAGTATTTTGTTGAAACGAAAGGGAAGGTGTGAAGAGAAATTGAAGAAAAGGGTTCTTAAGTAGAGCATGAATTTTCTATTGAATGGTTCCACCAGAATCGCACAGAGGGCAGCACCATTTCCGAACGAGTCCTTTGTTAGTTCGGTTGTCACGATTCTGAAGGTTTTGAAGTGATCCAGCGATTTTGTATAGAAACTTTATTGCCACGCCCTGCAAAAGCTCATGCCTATTATGTTTGTCCTCACAAGCATGCGACTGAATTCCATTTTCAGAACAATTCGATCTCAAAACCAACACAAGACTATGTAATCGGATTAATTTTTTGTTTCAGAACTTGTAAATTTTTGCAATTTGCGAGCAAAATCTCAGACTATCCAAAGGTTGTTTCAATTGCCATTAAGTAACAATGATTGCTAATAAGGACTAGTTGGATAGTTACATTCCACCACATAGAGAATTCAGCTAAAATTCGTTACTGATAAGAAATTTAGTAAAATTGACTCAATTTCACACGCTTTCAAATGAAGTTAAAAAAATTTTGATCACAGAACTGGAAAAAATTGATCTGAATTGAAGCAAACACTCTTTCGTAAGAAATTACAATGTATATACATATATAATGCGGAGACCAGATAACCCGTGAGTACTTTGAAAACTTTGAAAAATGTACATCTCCCCATTGCGAAAATAATTGTCTTTCTCTTATTGATTTTCACCTTTATGATGCAGACATCTTTTTGAGACCCCGTAGAAACGAATAAATAATGTATGCATGATGTATCGACTCCTTTGCTATGAGAAACATATTGTTTTCGGGAAATGTTCGACATGTCTTGAATGTGTCTTCGCTTGAAATTTGAAGTAAAGCGAAAACATTCTGATTTCTTAACCTTCTCCTTTGAATGACCGATATATTTAAATAGATCTTGATACATGCATTTTTTATGACAGTTAAAAATTGATTTTGTAAAAGCTTTGGTGCGCACTTAAACTTGACGCCGTGCTTATCTAACCACGTGGTCCCTTGTCAATGGGACGCCTACCTTCGAAACAGTACGGAAACTTGTGGAGTTTAAGATTAGGAAATTTTTAACTAAAGGACTGCAATTACATCCCAAAGCCTAACGCTCTGTCCTAATCGTTATGGCAATGCTTCCCACAAAACAAAAACAAACTCCGCTTTTCCATTTCTCTTAAAGTTGATACCTAGCATTTTTTAAATATAGAAATAATTGGTTTTAGTAGTTTTCGAAGATTCCATTGGCAATTATTCCAGAACTTAGGAGGAGGACATTGCTGCGACTAGCATTCCATTCGGTGTATTTGCGATCTTTCCGCAAATGAACCACTCCTCTGCCACATCAAAGTTTATATCGTTTAGAATTCTAAACCTTTGTAGGGTTTGATTCGAAACGAGTTGTTTTTAAAGCACATGGTTTCAAAGATTTCCAAAGAACCATAAACTCGAGTGCGAAAGATTAATACAGTTCATCTTTTTATCAAATTATGATGAGGTAAAAAGTATATTTTTTCACTTCAAAAATTTATATGATATTGGAATTTGTAATTTAACGGCATTCCTGATTGGAATGTATATTAAAAATACATTTGCCGTGACCAGGATTCGAACCTGGGTTATTGCGGCCACAACGCAATGTACTAACCACTATACGATCACGGCGATGTCGAAATAGGAAAGTATTTTGTTGAAACGAAAGGGAAGGTGTGAAGAGAAATTAAAGAAAAGGGTTCTTAAGTAGAGCATGAATTTTCTATTGAATGGTTCCACCAGAATCGCACAGAGGGCAGCACCATTTCCGAACGAGTCCTTTGTTAGTTCGGTTGTCACGATTCTGAAGGTTTTGAAGTGATCCAGCGATTTTGTATAGAAACTTTATTGCCACGCCCTGCAAAAGCTCATGCCTATTATGTTTGTCCTCACAAGCATGCGACTGAATTCCATTTTCAGAACAATTCGATCTCAAAACCAACACAAGACTATGTAATCGGATTAATTTTTTGTTTCAGAACTTGTAAATTTTTGCAATTTGCGAGCAAAATCTCAGACTATCCAAAGGTTGTTTCAATTGCCATTAAGTAACAATGATTGCTAATAAGGACTAGTTGGATAGTTACATTCCACCACATAGAGAATTCAGCTAAAATTCGTTACTGATAAGAAATTTAGTAAAATTGACTCAATTTCACACGCTTTCAAATGAAGTTAAAAAAATTTTGATCACAGAACTGGAAAAAATTGATCTGAATTGAAGCAAACACTCTTTCGTAAGAAATTACAATGTATATACATATATAATGCGGAGACCAGATAACCCGTGAGTACTTTGAAAACTTTGAAAAATGTACATCTCCCCATTGCGAAAATAATTTTCTTTCTCTTATTGATTTTCACCTTTATGATGCAGACATCTTTTTGAGACCCCGTAGAAACGAATAAATAATGTATGCATGATGTATCGACTCCTTTGCTATGAGAAACATATTTTTTTCGGGAAATGTTCGACATGTCTTGAATGTGTCTTCGCTTGAAATTTGAAGTAAAGCGAAAACATTCTGATTTCTTAACCTTCTCCTTTGAATGACCGATACATTTAAATAGATCTTGATACATGCATTTTTTATGACAGTTAAAAATTGATTTTGTAAAAGATTTGGTGCGCACTTAAACTTGACGCCGTGCTTATATAACCACGTGGTCCCTTGTCAATGGGACGCCTACCTTCGAAACAGTACGGAAACTTGTGGAGTTTAAGATTAGGAAATTTTTAACTAAAGGACTGCAATTACATCCCAAAGCCTAACGCTCTGTCCTAATCGTTATGGCAATGCTTCCCACAAAACAAAAACAAACTCCGCTTTTCCATTTCTCTTAAAGTTGATACCTAGCATTTTTTTAAAAATAGAAATAATTGGTTTTAGTAGTTTTCGAAGATTCCATTGGCAATTATTCCAGAACTTAGGAGGAGGACATTGCTGCGACTAGCATTCCATTCGGTGTAATTGCGATCTTTCCGCAAATGAACCACTCCTCTGCCACATCAAAGTTTATATCGTTTAGAATTCTAAACCTTTGTAGGGTTTGATTCGAAACGAGTTGTTTTTAAAGCACATGGTTTCAAAGATTTCCAAAGAACCATAAACTCGAGTGCGAAAGATTAATACAGTTCATCTTTTTATCAAATTATGATGAGGTAAAAAGTATATTTTTTCACTTCAAAAATTTATATGATATTGGAATTTGTAATTTAACGGCATTCCTGATTGGAATGTATATTAAAAATACATTTGCCGTGACCAGGATTCGAACCTGGGTTATTGCGGCCACAACGCAATGTACTAACCACTATACGATCACGGCGATGTCGAAATAGGAAAGTATTTTGTTGAAACGAAAGGGAAGGTGTGAAGAGAAATTGAAGAAAAGGGTTCTTAAGTAGAGCATGAATTTTCTATTGAATGGTTCCACCAGAATCGCACAGAGGGCAGCACCATTTCCGAACGAGTCCTTTGTTAGTTTGGTTGTCACGATTCTGAAGGTTTTGAAGTGATCCAGCGATTTTGTATAGAAACTTTATTGCCACGCCCTGCAAAAGCTCATGCCTATTATGTTTGTCCTCACAAGCATGCGACTGAATTCCATTTTCAGAATAATTCGATCTCAAAACCAACACAAGACTATGTAATCGGATTAATTTTTTGTTTCAGAACTTGTAAATTTTTGCAATTTGCGAGCAAAATCTCAGACTATCCAAAGGTTGTTTCAATTGCCATTAAGTAACAATGATTGCTAATAAGGACTAGTTGGATAGTTACATTCCACCACATAGAGAATTCAGCTAAAATTCGTTACTGATAAGAAATTTAGTAAAATTGACTCAATTTCACACGCTTTCAAATGAAGTTAAAAAAATTTTGATCACAGAACTGGAAAAAATTGATCTGAATTGAAGCAAACACTCTTTCGTAAGAAATTACAATGTATATACATATATAATGCGGAGACCAGATAACCCGTGAGTACTTTGAAAACTTTGAAAAATGTACATCTCCCCATTGCGAAAATAATTTTCTTTCTCTTATTGATTTTCACCTTTATGATGCAGACATCTTTTTGAGACCCCGTAGAAACGAATAAATAATGTATGCATGATGTATCGACTCCTTTGCTATGAGAAACATATTGTTTTCGGGAAATGTTCGACATGTCTTGAATGTGTCTTCGCTTGAAATTTGAAGTAAAGCGAAAACATTCTGATTTCTTAACCTTCTCCTTTGAATGACCGATACATTTAAATAGATCTTGATACATGCATTTTTTATGACAGTTAAAAATTGATTTTGTAAAAGATTTGGTGCGCACTTAAACTTGACGCCGTGCTTATCTAACCACGTGGTCCCTTGTCAATGGGACGCCTACCTTCGAAACAGTACGGAAACTTGTGGAGTTTAAGATTAGGAAATTTTTAACTAAAGGACTGCAATTACATCCCAAAGCCTAACGCTCTGTCCTAATCGTTATGGCAATGCTTCCCACAAAACAAAAACAAACTCCGCTTTTCCATTTCTCTTAAAGTTGATACCTAGCATTTTTTAAATATAGAAATAATTGGTTTTAGTAGTTTTCGAAGATTCCATTGGCAATTATTCCAGAACTTAGGAGGAGGACATTGCTGCGACTAGCATTCCATTCGGTGTATTTGCGATCTTTCCGCAAATGAACCACTCCTCTGCCACATCAAAGTTTATATCGTTTAGAATTCTAAACCTTTGTAGGGTTTGATTCGAAACGAGTAGTTTTTAAAGCACATGGTTTCAAAGATTTCCAAAGAATCATAAACTCGAGTGCGAAAGATTAATACAGTTCATCTTTTTATCAAATTATGATGAGGTAAAAAGTATATTTTTTCACTTCAAAAATTTATATGATATTGGAATTTGTAATTTAACGGCATTCCTGATTGGAATGTATATTAAAAATACATTTGCCGTGACCAGGATTCGAACCTGGGTTTTTGCGGCCACAACGCAATGTACTAACCACTATACGATCACGGCGATGTCGAAATAGGAAAGTATTTTGTTGAAACGAAAGGGAAGGTGTGAAGAGAAATTGAAGAAAAGGGTTCTTAAGTAGAGCATGAATTTTCTATTGAATGGTTCCACCAGAATCGCACAGAGGGCAGCACCATTTCCGAACGAGTCCTTTGTTAGTTCGGTTGTCACGATTCTGAAGGTTTTGAAGTGATCCAGCGATTTTGTATAGAAACTTTATTGCCACGCCCTGCAAAAGCTCATGCCTATTATGTTTGTCCTCACAAGCATGCGACTGAATTCCATTTTCAGAACAATTCGATCTCAAAACCAACACAAGACTATGTAATCGGATTAATTTTTTGTTTCAGAACTTGTAAATTTTTGCAATTTGCGAGCAAAATCTCAGACTATCCAAAGGTTGTTTCAATTGCCATTAAGTAACAATGATTGCTAATAAGGACTAGTTGGATAGTTACATTCCACCACATAGAGAATTCAGCTAAAATTCGTTACTGATAAGAAATTTAGTAAAATTGACTCAATTTCACACGCTTTCAAATGAAGTTAAAAAAATTTTGATCACAGAACTGGAAAAAATTGATCTGAATTGAAGCAAACACTCTTTCGTAAGAAATTACAATGTATATACATATATAATGCGGAGACCAGATAACCCGTGAGTACTTTGAAAACTTTGAAAAATGTACATCTCCCCATTGCGAAAATAATTTTCTTTCTCTTATTGATTTTCACCTTTATGATGCAGACATCTTTTTGAGACCCCGTAGAAACGAATAAATAATGTATGCATGATGTATCGACTCCTTTGCTATGAGAAACATATTTTTTTCGGGAAATGTTCGACATGTCTTGAATGTGTCTTCGCTTGAAATTTGAAGTAAAGCGAAAACATTCTGATTTCTTAACCTTCTCCTTTGAATGACCGATACATTTAAATAGATCTTGATACATGCATTTTTTATGACAGTTAAAAATTGATTTTGTAAAAGATTTGGTGCGCACTTAAACTTGACGCCGTGCTTATATAACCACGTGGTCCCTTGTCAATGGGACGCCTACCTTCGAAACAGTACGGAAACTTGTGGAGTTTAAGATTAGGAAATTTTTAACTAAAGGACTGCAATTACATCCCAAAGCCTAACGCTCTGTCCTAATCGTTATGGCAATGCTTCCCACAAAACAAAAACAAACTCCGCTTTTCCATTTCTCTTAAAGTTGATACCTAGCATTTTTTTAAAAATAGAAATAATTGGTTTTAGTAGTTTTCGAAGATTCCATTGGCAATTATTCCAGAACTTAGGAGGAGGACATTGCTGCGACTAGCATTCCATTCGGTGTAATTGCGATCTTTCCGCAAATGAACCACTCCTCTGCCACATCAAAGTTTATATCGTTTAGAATTCTAAACCTTTGTAGGGTTTGATTCGAAACGAGTTGTTTTTAAAGCACATGGTTTCAAAGATTTCCAAAGAACCATAAACTCGAGTGCGAAAGATTAATACAGTTCATCTTTTTATCAAATTATGATGAGGTAAAAAGTATATTTTTTCACTTCAAAAATTTATATGATATTGGAATTTGTAATTTAACGGCATTCCTGATTGGAATGTATATTAAAAATACATTTGCCGTGACCAGGATTCGAACCTGGGTTATTGCGGCCACAACGCAATGTACTAACCACTATACGATCACGGCGATGTCGAAATAGGAAAGTATTTTGTTGAAACGAAAGGGAAGGTGTGAAGAGAAATTGAAGAAAAGGGTTCTTAAGTAGAGCATGAATTTTCTATTGAATGGTTCCACCACAGAATCGCACAGAGGGCAGCACCATTTCCGAACGAGTCCTTTGTTAGTTTGGTTGTCACGATTCTGAAGGTTTTGAAGTGATCCAGCGATTTTGTATAGAAACTTTATTGCCACGCCCTGCAAAAGCTCATGCCTATTATGTTTGTCCTCACAAGCATGCGACTGAATTCCATTTTCAGAACAATTCGATCTCAAAACCAACACAAGACTATGTAATCGGATTAATTTTTTGTTTCAGAACTTGTAAATTTTTGCAATTTGCGAGCAAAATCTCAGACTATCCAAAGGTTGTTTCAATTGCCATTAAGTAACAATGATTGCTAATAAGGACTAGTTGGATAGTTACATTCCACCACATAGAGAATTCAGCTAAAATTCGTTACTGATAAGAAATTTAGTAAAATTGACTCAATTTCACACGCTTTCAAATGAAGTTAAAAAAATTTTGATCACAGAACTGGAAAAAATTGATCTGAATTGAAGCAAACACTCTTTCGTAAGAAATTACAATGTATATACATATATAATGCGGAGACCAGATAACCCGTGAGTACTTTGAAAACTTTGAAAAATGTACATCTCCCCATTGCGAAAATAATTTTCTTTCTCTTATTGATTTTCACCTTTATGATGCAGACATCTTTTTGAGACCCCGTAGAAACGAATAAATAATGTATGCATGATGTATCGACTCCTTTGCTATGAGAAACATATTGTTTTCGGGAAATGTTCGACATGTCTTGAATGTGTCTTCGCTTGAAATTTGAAGTAAAGCGAAAACATTCTGATTTCTTAACCTTCTCCTTTGAATGACCGATACATTTAAATAGATCTTGATACATGCATTTTTTATGACAGTTAAAAATTGATTTTGTAAAAGATTTGGTGCGCACTTAAACTTGACGCCGTGCTTATCTAACCACGTGGTCCCTTGTCAATGGGACGCCTACCTTCGAAACAGTACGGAAACTTGTGGAGTTTAAGATTAGGAAATTTTTAACTAAAGGACTGCAATTACATCCCAAAGCCTAACGCTCTGTCCTAATCGTTATGGCAATGCTTCCCACAAAACAAAAACAAACTCCGCTTTTCCATTTCTCTTAAAGTTGATACCTAGCATTTTTTTAAAATAGAAATAATTGGTTTTAGTAGTTTTCAAAGATTCCATTGGCAATTATTCCAGAACTTAGGAGGAGGACATTGCTGCGACTAGCATTCCATTCGGTGTAATTGCGATCTTTCCGCAAAAGAACCACTCCTCTGCCACATCAAAGTTTATATCGTTTAGAATTCTAAACCTTTGTAGGGTTTGATTCGAAACGAAATGTTTTTAAAGCACATGGTTTCAAAGATTTCCAAAGAACCATAATCTCGAGTGCGAAAGATTAATACAGTTCATCTTTTTATCAAATTATGATGAGGTAAAAAGTATATTTTTTCACTTCAAAAATTTATATGATATTGGAATTTGTAATTTAACGGCATTCCTAATTGGAATGTATATTAAAAATACATTTGCCGTGACCAGGATTCGAACCTGGGTTATTGTGGCCACAACGCAATGTACTAACCACTATACGATCACGGCGATGTCGAAATAGGAAAGTATTTTGTTGAAACGAAAGGGAAGGTGTGAAGAGAAATTGAAGAAAAGGGTTCTTAAGTAGAGCATGAATTTTCTATTGAATGGTTCCACCAGAATCGCACAGAGGGAAGCACCATTTCCGAACGAGTCCTTTGTTAGTTCGGTTGTCACGATTCTGAAGGTTTTGAAGTGATCCAGCGATTTTGTATAGAAACTTTATTGCCACGCCCTGCAAAAGCTCATGCCTATTATGTTTGTCCTCACAAGCATGCGACTGAATTCCATTTTCAGAACAATTCGATCTCAAAACCAACACAAGACTATGTAATCGGAATAATTTTTTGTTTCAGAACTTGTAAATTTTTGCAATTTGCGAGCAAAATCTCAGCCAATCCAAAGGTTGTTTCAATTGCCATTAAGTAACAAGGATTGCTAATAAGGACTAGTTGGATAGTTACATTCCACCACATAGAGAATTGAGCTAAAATTCGTTACTGATAAGAAATTTAGTAAAATTGACTCAATTTCACACGCTTTCAAATGAAGTTAAAAAAATTTTGATCACAGAACTGGAAAAAATTGATCTGAATTGAAGCAAACACTCTTTCGTAAGAAATTACAATGTATATACATATATAATGCGGAGACCAGATAACCTGTGAGTACTTTGAAAACTTTGAAAAATGTACATCTCCCCATTGCGAAAATAATTTTCTTTCTCTTATTGATTTTCACCTTTATGATGTAGACATCTTTTTGAGACCCCGTAGAAACGAATAAATAATGTATGCATGATGTATCGACTCCTTTGCTATGAGAAACATATTGTTTTCGGGAAATGTTCGACATGTCTTGAATGTGTCTTCGCTTGAAATTTGAAGTAAAGCGAAAACATTCTGATTTCTTAACCTTCTCCTTTGAATGACCGATATATTTAAATAGATCTTGATACATGTATTTTTTATGACCGTTAAAAAATTGATTTTGTAAAAGCTTTGGTGCGCACTTAAACTTGACGCCGTGCTTATCTAACCACGTGGTCCCTTGTCAATGGGACGCCTACCTTCGAAACAGTACGGAAACTTGTGGAATTTAAGATTAGGAAATTTTTAACTAAAGGACTGTAATTACCTTCCAAAGCCTAACGCTCTGTCTTAATCGTTACGGCAATGCTTTCCACAAAACAAAAACAAACTCCTCTTTTCCATTTATCTTAAAATTGATACTTAGTATTTTTTAAATATAGAAATAATTGGTTTTAGTAGTTTTCGAAGATTCCATTGGCATTTATTCCAGAACTTAGGAGGAGGACATTGCTGCAACTAGCATTCCATTCGGTGTAATTGCGATCTTTCCGCAAATGAACCACTGCTCTGCCACATCATAGTTTATATCGTTTAGAATTCTAAACCTTTGTAGGGGTTGATTCGAAAAGAGTCGTTTTTAAAGCACATGGTTTTCAAAGATTTCCAAAGAACCATAAACTCGAGTGCGAAAGAATAATACAGTTCATCTTTATATCAAATTATGATGAGGTAAAAAGTGCCTTTTTTCACTTCAAAAAATTATATGATATTGGAATTTGTATTTTAATGGCATTCCTGATTGGAATGTATATTAAAAATACATTTGCCGTGACCAGGATTCGAACCTGGGTTATTGCGGCCACAACGCAATGTACTAACCACTATACGATCACGGCGATGTCGAAATAGGAAAGTATTTTGTTGAAACGAAAGGGAAGGTGTGAAGAGAAATTGAAGAAAAGGGTTCTTAAGTAGAGCATGAATTTTCTATTGAATGGTTCCACCAGAATCGCACAGAGGGCAGCACCATTTCCGAACGAGTCCTTTGTTAGTTCGGTTGTCACGATTCTGAAGGTTTTGAAGTGATCCAGCGATTTTGTATAGAAACTTTATTGCCACGCCCTGCAAAAGCTCATGCCTATTATGTTTGTCCTCACAAGCATGCGACTGAATTCCATTTTCAGAACAATTCGATCTCAAAACCAACACAAGACTATGTAATCGGATTAATTTTTTGTTTCAGAACTTGTAAATTTTTGCAATTTGCGAGCAAAATCTCAGACTATCCAAAGGTTGTTTCAATTGCCATTAAGTAACAATGATTGCTAATAAGGACTAGTTGGATAGTTACATTCCACCACATAGAGAATTCAGCTAAAATTCGTTACTGATAAGAAATTTAGTAAAATTGACTCAATTTCACACGCTTTCAAATGAAGTTAAAAAAATTTTGATCACAGAACTGGAAAAAATTGATCTGAATTGAAGCAAACACTCTTTCGTAAGAAATTACAATGTATATACATATATAATGCGGAGACCAGATAACCTGTGAGTACTTTGAAAACTTTGAAAAATGTACATCTCCCCATTGCGAAAATAATTTTCTTTCTCTTATTGATTTTCACCTTTATGATGCAGACATCTTTTTGAGACCCCGTAGAAACGAATAAATAATGTATGCATGATGTATCGACTCCTTTGCTATGAGAAACATATTGTTTTCGGGAAATGTTCGACATGTCTTGAATGTGTCTTCGCTTGAAATTTGAAGTAAAGCGAAAACATTCTGATTTCTTAACCTTCTCCTTTGAATGACCGATACATTTAAATAGATCTTGATACATGCATTTTTTATGACAGTTAAAAATTGATTTTGTAAAAGATTTGGTGCGCACTTAAACTTGACGCCGTGCTTATCTAACCACGTGGTCCCTTGTCAATGGGACGCCTACCTTCGAAACAGTACGGAAACTTGTGGAGTTTAAGATTAGGAAATTTTTAACTAAAGGACTGCAATTACATCCCAAAGCCTAACGCTCTGTCCTAATCGTTATGGCAATGCTTCCCACAAAACAAAAACAAACTCCGCTTTTCCATTTCTCTTAAAGTTGATACCTAGCATTTTTTTAAAATAGAAATAATTGGTTTTAGTAGTTTTCAAAGATTCCATTGGCAATTATTCCAGAACTTAGGAGGAGGACATTGCTGCGACTAGCATTCCATTCGGTGTAATTGCGATCTTTCCGCAAAAGAACCACTCCTCTGCCACATCAAAGTTTATATCGTTTAGAATTCTAAACCTTTGTAGGGTTTGATTCGAAACGAAATGTTTTTAAAGCACATGGTTTCAAAGATTTCCAAAGAACCATAATCTCGAGTGCGAAAGATTAATACAGTTCATCTTTTTATCAAATTATGATGAGGTAAAAAGTATATTTTTTCACTTCAAAAATTTATATGATATTGGAATTTGTAATTTAACGGCATTCCTAATTGGAATGTATATTAAAAATACATTTGCCGTGACCAGGATTCGAACCTGGGTTATTGTGGCCACAACGCAATGTACTAACCACTATACGATCACGGCGATGTCGAAATAGGAAAGTATTTTGTTGAAACGAAAGGGAAGGTGTGAAGAGAAATTGAAGAAAAGGGTTCTTAAGTAGAGCATGAATTTTCTATTGAATGGTTCCACCAGAATCGCACAGAGGGAAGCACCATTTCCGAACGAGTCCTTTGTTAGTTCGGTTGTCACGATTCTGAAGGTTTTGAAGTGATCCAGCGATTTTGTATAGAAACTTTATTGCCACGCCCTGCAAAAGCTCATGCCTATTATGTTTGTCCTCACAAGCATGCGACTGAATTCCATTTTCAGAACAATTCGATCTCAAAACCAACACAAGACTATGTAATCGGAATAATTTTTTGTTTCAGAACTTGTAAATTTTTGCAATTTGCGAGCAAAATCTCAGCCAATCCAAAGGTTGTTTCAATTGCCATTAAGTAACAAGGATTGCTAATAAGGACTAGTTGGATAGTTACATTCCACCACATAGAGAATTGAGCTAAAATTCGTTACTGATAAGAAATTTAGTAAAATTGACTCAATTTCACACGCTTTCAAATGAAGTTAAAAAAATTTTGATCACAGAACTGGAAAAAATTGATCTGAATTGAAGCAAACACTCTTTCGTAAGAAATTACAATGTATATACATATATAATGCGGAGACCAGATAACCTGTGAGTACTTTGAAAACTTTGAAAAATGTACATCTCCCCATTGCGAAAATAATTTTCTTTCTCTTATTGATTTTCACCTTTATGATGTAGACATCTTTTTGAGACCCCGTAGAAACGAATAAATAATGTATGCATGATGTATCGACTCCTTTGCTATGAGAAACATATTGTTTTCGGGAAATGTTCGACATGTCTTGAATGTGTCTTCGCTTGAAATTTGAAGTAAAGCGAAAACATTCTGATTTCTTAACCTTCTCCTTTGAATGACCGATATATTTAAATAGATCTTGATACATGTATTTTTTATGACCGTTAAAAAATTGATTTTGTAAAAGCTTTGGTGCGCACTTAAACTTGACGCCGTGCTTATCTAACCACGTGGTCCCTTGTCAATGGGACGCCTACCTTCGAAACAGTACGGAAACTTGTGGAATTTAAGATTAGGAAATTTTTAACTAAAGGACTGTAATTACCTTCCAAAGCCTAACGCTCTGTCTTAATCGTTACGGCAATGCTTTCCACAAAACAAAAATAAACTCCTCTTTTCCATTTATCTTAAAATTGATACTTAGTATTTTTTAAATATAGAAATAATTGGTTTTAGTAGTTTTCGAAGATTCCATTGGCATTTATTCCAGAACTTAGGAGGAGGACATTGCTGCAACTAGCATTCCATTCGGTGTAATTGCGATCTTTCCGCAAATGAACCACTGCTCTGCCACATCATAGTTTATATCGTTTAGAATTCTAAACCTTTGTAGGGGTTGATTCGAAAAGAGTCGTTTTTAAAGCACATGGTTTTCAAAGATTTCCAAAGAACCATAAACTCGAGTGCGAAAGAATAATACAGTTCATCTTTATATCAAATTATGATGAGGTAAAAAGTGCCTTTTTTCACTTCAAAAAATTATATGATATTGGAATTTGTATTTTAATGGCATTCCTGATTGGAATGTATATTAAAAATACATTTGCCGTGACCAGGATTCGAACCTGGGTTATTGCGGCCACAACGCAATGTACTAACCACTATACGATCACGGCGATGTCGAAATAGGAAAGTATTTTGTTGAAACGAAAGGGAAGGTGTGAAGAGAAATTGAAGAAAAGGGTTCTTAAGTAGAGCATGAATTTTCTATTGAATGGTTCCACCAGAATCGCACAGAGGGCAGCACCATTTCCGAACGAGTCCTTTGTTAGTTCGGTTGTCACGATTCTGAAGGTTTTGAAGTGATCCAGCGATTTTGTATAGAAACTTTATTGCCACGCCCTGCAAAAGCTCATGCCTATTATGTTTGTCCTCACAAGCATGCGACTGAATTCCATTTTCAGAACAATTCGATCTCAAAACCAACACAAGACTATGTAATCGGATTAATTTTTTGTTTCAGAACTTGTAAATTTTTGCAATTTGCGAGCAAAATCTCAGACTATCCAAAGGTTGTTTCAATTGCCATTAAGTAACAATGATTGCTAATAAGGACTAGTTGGATAGTTACATTCCACCACATAGAGAATTCAGCTAAAATTCGTTACTGATAAGAAATTTAGTAAAATTGACTCAATTTCACACGCTTTCAAATGAAGTTAAAAAAATTTTGATCACAGAACTGGAAAAAATTGATCTGAATTGAAGCAAACACTCTTTCGTAAGAAATTACAATGTATATACATATATAATGCGGAGACCAGATAACCCGTGAGTACTTTGAAAACTTTGAAAAATGTACATCTCCCCATTGCGAAAATAATTTTCTTTCTCTTATTGATTTTCACCTTTATGATGCAGACATCTTTTTGAGACCCCGTAGAAACGAATAAATAATGTATGCATGATGTATCGACTCCTTTGCTATGAGAAACATATTGTTTTCGGGAAATGTTCGACATGTCTTGAATGTGTCTTCGCTTGAAATTTGAAGTAAAGCGAAAACATTCTGATTTCTTAACCTTCTCCTTTGAATGACCGATATATTTAAATAGATCTTGATACATGCATTTTTTATGACAGTTTAAAATTGATTTTGTAAAAGCTTTGGTGCGCACTTAAACTTGACGCCGTGCTTATCTAACCACGTGGTCCCTTGTCAATGGGACGCCTACCTTCGAAACAGTACGGAAACTTGTGGAGTTTAAGATTAGGAAATTTTTAACTAAAGGACTGCAATTACATCCCAAAGCCTAACGCTCTGTCCTAATCGTTATGGCAATGCTTCCCACAAAACAAAAACAAACTCCGCTTTTCCATTTCTCTTAAAGTTGATACCTAGCATTTTTTAAATATAGAAATAATTGGTTTTAGTAGTTTTCGAAGATTCCATTGGCAATTATTCCAGAACTTAGGAGGAGGACATTGCTGCGACTAGCATTCCATTCGGTGTATTTGCGATCTTTCCGCAAATGAACCACTCCTCTGCCACATCAAAGTTTATATCGTTTAGAATTCTAAACCTTTGTAGGGTTTGATTCGAAACGAGTTGTTTTTAAAGCACATGGTTTCAAAGATTTCCAAAGAACCATAAACTCGAGTGCGAAAGATTAATACAGTTCATCTTTTTATCAAATTATGATGAGGTAAAAAGTATATTTTTTCACTTCAAAAATTTATATGATATTGGAATTTGTAATTTAACGGCATTCCTGATTGGAATGTATATTAAAAATACATTTGCCGTGACCAGGATTCGAACCTGGGTTATTGCGGCCACAACGCAATGTACTAACCACTATACGATCACGGCGATGTCGAAATAGGAAAGTATTTTGTTGAAACGAAAGGGAAGGTGTGAAGAGAAATTGAAGAAAAGGGTTCTTAAGTAGAGCATGAATTTTCTATTGAATGGTTCCACCAGAATCGCACAGAGGGCAGCACCATTTCCGAACGAGTCCTTTGTTAGTTCGGTTGTCACGATTCTGAAGGTTTTGAAGTGATCCAGCGATTTTGTATAGAAACTTTATTGCCACGCCCTGCAAAAGCTCATGCCTATTATGTTTGTCCTCACAAGCATGCGACTGAATTCCATTTTCAGAACAATTCGATCTCAAAACCAACACAAGACTATGTAATCGGATTAATTTTTTGTTTCAGAACTTGTAAATTTTTGCAATTTGCGAGCAAAATCTCAGACTATCCAAAGGTTGTTTCAATTGCCATTAAGTAACAATGATTGCTAATAAGGACTAGTTGGATAGTTACATTCCACCACATAGAGAATTCAGCTAAAATTCGTTACTGATAAGAAATTTAGTAAAATTGACTCAATTTCACACGCTTTCAAATGAAGTTAAAAAAATTTTGATCACAGAACTGGAAAAAATTGATCTGAATTGAAGCAAACACTCTTTCGTAAGAAATTACAATGTATATACATATATAATGCGGAGACCAGATAACCCGTGAGTACTTTGAAAACTTTGAAAAATGTACATCTCCCCATTGCGAAAATAATTTTCTTTCTCTTATTGATTTTCACCTTTATGATGCAGACATCTTTTTGAGACCCCGTAGAAACGAATAAATAATGTATGCATGATGTATCGACTCCTTTGCTATGAGAAACATATTGTTTTCGGGAAATGTTCGACATGTCTTGAATGTGTCTTCGCTTGAAATTTGAAGTAAAGCGAAAACATTCTGATTTCTTAACCTTCTCCTTTGAATGACCGATATATTTAAATAGATCTTGATACATGCATTTTTTATGACAGTTTAAAATTGATTTTGTAAAAGCTTTGGTGCGCACTTAAACTTGACGCCGTGCTTATCTAACCACGTGGTCCCTTGTCAATGGGACGCCTACCTTCGAAACAGTACGGAAACTTGTGGAGTTTAAGATCAGGAAATTTTTAACTAAAGGACTGCAATTACATCCCAAAGCCTAACGCTCTGTCCTAATCGTTATGGCAATGCTTCCCACAAAACAAAAACAAACTCCGCTTTTCCATTTCTCTTAAAGTTGATACCTAGCATTTTTTAAATATAGAAATAATTGGTTTTAGTAGTTTTCGAAGATTCCATTGGCAATTATTCCAGAACTTAGGAGGAGGACATTGCTGCGACTAGCATTCCATTCGGTGTATTTGCGATCTTTCCGCAAATGAACCACTCCTCTGCCACATCAAAGTTTATATCGTTTAGAATTCTAAACCTTTGTAGGGTTTGATTCGAAACGAGTTGTTTTTAAAGCACATGGTTTCAAAGATTTCCAAAGAACCATAAACTCGAGTGCGAAAGATTAATACAGTTCATCTTTTTATCAAATTATGATGAGGTAAAAAGTATATTTTTTCACTTCAAAAATTTATATGATATTGGAATTTGTAATTTAACGGCATTCCTGATTGGAATGTATATTAAAAATACATTTGCCGTGACCAGGATTCGAACCTGGGTTATTGCGGCCACAACGCAATGTACTAACCACTATACGATCACGGCGATGTCGAAATAGGAAAGTATTTTGTTGAAACGAAAGGGAAGGTGTGAAGAGAAATTGAAGAAAAGGGTTCTTAAGTAGAGCATGAATTTTCTATTGAATGGTTCCACCAGAATCGCACAGAGGGCAGCACCATTTCCGAACGAGTCCTTTGTTAGTTCGGTTGTCACGATTCTGAAGGTTTTGAAGTGATCCAGCGATTTTGTATAGAAACTTTATTGCCACGCCCTGCAAAAGCTCATGCCTATTATGTTTGTCCTCACAAGCATGCGACTGAATTCCATTTTCAGAACAATTCGATCTCAAAACCAACACAAGACTATGTAATCGGATTAATTTTTTGTTTCAGAACTTGTAAGTTTTTGCAATTTGCGAGCAAAATCTCAGCCTATCCAAAGGTTGTTTCAATTGCCATTAAGTAACAAGGATTGCTAATAAGGACTAGTTGGATAGTTACATTCCACCACATAGAGAATTGAGCTAAAATTCGTTACTGATAAGAAATTTAGTAAAATTGACTCAATTTCACACGCTTTCAAATGAAGTTAATAGCATTTTGATCACAGAACTGGAAAAAATTGATCTGAATTGAAGCAAACACTCTTTCGTAAGAAATTACAATGTATATACATATATAATGCGGAGACCAGATAACCCGTGAGTACTTTGAAAACTTTGAAAAATGTACATCTCCCCATTGCGAAAATAATTTTCTTTCTCTTATTGATTTTCACCTTTATGATGCAGACATCTTTTTTAGACCCCGTAGAAACTAATAAATAATGTATGCATGATGTATCGACTCCTTTGCTATGAGAAACATATTGTTTTCGGGAAATGTTCGACATGTCTTGAATGTGTCTTCGCTTGAAATTTGAAGTAAAGCGAAAACATTCTGATTTCTTAACCTTCTCCTTTGAATGACCGATATATTTAAATAGATCTTGATACATGCATTTTTTATGACAGTTAAAAATTGATTTTGTAAAAGTTTTGGTGCGCACTTAAACTTGACGCCGTGCTTATCTAACCACGTGGTCCCTTGTCAATGGGACGCCTACCTTCGAAACAGTACGGAAACTTGTGGAGTTTAAGATTAGGAAATTTTTAACTAAAGGACTGCAATTACATCCCAAAGCCTAACGCTCTGTCCTAATCGTTATGGCAATGCTTTCCACAAAACAAAAACAAACTCCGCTTTTCCATTTCTCTTAAAGTTGATACCTAGCATTTTTTAAATATAGAAATAATTGGTTTTAGTAGTTTTCGAAGATTCCATTGGCAATTATTCCAGAACTTAGGAGGAGGACATTGCTGCGACTAGCATTCCATTCGGTGTAATTGCGATCTTTCCGCAAATGAACCACTCCTCTGCCACATCAAAGTTTATATCGTTTAGAATTCTAAACCTTTGTAGGGTTTGATTCGAAACGAGTTGTTTTTAAAGCACATGGTTTCAAAGATTTCCAAAGAACCATAAACTCGAGTGCGAAAGATTAATACAGTTCATCTTTTTATCAAATTATGATGAGGTAAAAAGTATATTTTTTCACTTCAAAAATTTATATGATATTGGAATTTGTAATTTAACGGCATTCCTGATTGGAATGTATATTAAAAATACATTTGCCGTGACCAGGATTCGAACCTGGGTTATTGCGGCCACAACGCAATGTACTAACCACTATACGATCACGGCGATGTCGAAATAGGAAAGTATTTTGTTGAAACGAAAGGGAAGGTGTGAAGAGAAATTGAAGAAAAGGGTTCTTAAGTAGAGCATGAATTTTCTATTGAATGGTTCCACCAGAATCGCACAGAGGGCAGCACCATTTCCGAACGAGTCCTTTGTTAGTTCGGTTGTCACGATTCTGAAGGTTTTGAAGTGATCCAGCGATTTTGTATAGAAACTTTATTGCCACGCCCTGCAAAAGCTCATGCCTATTATGTTTGTCCTCACAAGCATGCGACTGAATTCCATTTTCAGAACAATTCGATCTCAAAACCAACACAAGACTATGTAATCGGATTAATTTTTTGTTTCAGAACTTGTAAATTTTTGCAATTTGCGAGCAAAATCTCAGACTATCCAAAGGTTGTTTCAATTGCCATTAAGTAACAATGATTGCTAATAAGGACTAGTTGGATAGTTACATTCCACCACATAGAGAATTGAGCTAAAATTCGTTACTGATAAGAAATTTAGTAAAATTGACTCAATTTCACACGCTTTCAAATGAAGTTAAAAAAATTTTGATCACAGAACTGGAAAAAATTGATCTGAATTGAAGCAAACACTCTTTCGTAAGAAATTACAATGTATATACATATATAATGCGGAGACCAGATAACCCGTGAGTACTTTGAAAACTTTGAAAAATGTACATCTCCCAATTGCGAAAATAATTTTCTTTCTCTTATTGATTTTCACCTTTATGATGCAGACATCTTTTTGAGACCCCGTAGAAACGAATAAATAATGTATGCATGATGTATCGACTCCTTTGCTATGAGAAACATATTGTTTTCGGGGAATGTTCGACATGTCTTGAATGTGTCTTCGCTTGAAATTTGAAGTAAAGCGAAAACATTCTGATTTCTTAACCTTCTCCTTTGAATGACCGATATATTTAAATAGATCTTAATACATGTATTTTTTATGATCGTTAAAAAATTGATTTTGTAAAAGCTTTGGTGCGCACTTAAACTTGACGCCGTGCTTATCTAACCACGTGGTCCCTTGTCAATGGGACGCCTACCTTCGAAAACAGTACGGAAACTTGTGGAATTTAAGATTAGGAAATTTTTAACTAAAGGACTGCAATTACCTTCCAAAGCCTAACGCTCTGTCTTAATCGTTATGGCAATGCTTTCCACAAAACAAAAACAAACTACGCTTTTCCATTTCTCTTAAAATTGATACTTAGTATTTTTTAAATATAGAAATAATTGGTTTTAGTAGTTTTCGAAGATTCCATTGGCATTTATTCCAGAACTTAGGAGGAGGACATTGCTGCAACTAGCATTCCATTCGGTGTAATTGCGATCTTTCCGCAAATGAACCACTGCTCTGCCACATCAAAGTTTATATCGTTTAGAATTCTAAACCTTTGTAGGGGTTGATTCGAAAAGAGTCTAGCACATGGTTTTCAAAGATTTCCAAAGAACCATAAACTCGAGTGCGAAAGATTAATACAGTTCATCTTTATATCAAATTATGATGAGGTAAAAAGTACCTTTTTTCACTTCAAAAACTTATATGATATTGGAATTTGTATTTTAACGGCATTCCTGATTGGAATGTATATTAAAAATACATTTGCCGTGACCAGGATTCGAACCTGGGTTATTGCGGCCACAACGCAATGTACTAACCACTATACGATCACGGCGATGTCGAAATAGGAAAGTATTTTGTTGAAACGAAAGGGAAGGTGTGAAGAGAAATTGAAGAAAAGGGTTCTTAAGTAGAGCATGAATTTTCTATTGAATGGTTCCACCAGAATCGCACAGAGGGCAGCACCATTTCCGAACGAGTCCTTTGTTAGTTCGGTTGTCACGATTCTGAAGGTTTTGAAGTGATCCAGCGATTTTGTATAGAAACTTTATTGCCACGCCCTGCAAAAGCTCATGCCTATTATGTTTGTCCTCACAAGCATGCGACTGAATTCCATTTTCAGAACAATTCGATCTCAAAACCAACACAAGACTATGTAATCGGAATAATTTTTTGTTTCAGAACTTGTAAATTTTTGCAATTTGCGAGCAAAATCTCAGCCAATCCAAAGGTTGTTTCAATTGCCATTAAGTAACAAGGATTGCTAATAAGGACTAGTTGGATAGTTACATTCCACCACATAGAGAATTGAGCTAAAATTCGTTACTGATAAGAAATTTAGTAAAATTGACTCAATTTCACACGCTTTCAAATGAAGTTAAAAAAATTTTGATCACAGAACTGGAAAAAATTGATCTGAATTGAAGCAAACACTCTTTCGTAAGAAATTACAATGTATATACATATATAATGCGGAGACCAGATAACCCGTGAGTACTTCGAAAACTTTGAAAAATGTACATCTCCCCATTGCGAAAATAATTTTCTTTCTCTTATTGATTTTCACCTTTATGATGCAGACATCTTTTTGAGACCCCGTAGAAACGAATAAATAATGTATGCATGATGTATCGACTCCTTTGCTATGAGAAACATATTGTTTTCGGGAAATGTTCGACATGTCTTGAATGTGTCTTCGCTTGAAATTTGAAGTAAAGCGAAAACATTCTGATTTCTTAACCTTCTCCTTTGAATGACCGATATATTTAAATAGATCTTGATACATGCATTTTTTATGACAGTTAAAAATTGATTTTGTAAAAGCTTTGGTGCGCACTTAAACTTGACGCCGTGCTTATCTAACCACGTGGTCCCTTGTCAATGGGACGCCTACCTTCGAAACAGTACGGAAACTTGTGGAGTTTAAGATTAGGAAATTTTTAACTAAAGGACTGCAATTACATCCCAAAGCATAACGCTCTGTCCTAATCGTTATGGCAACGCTTCCCACAAAACAAAAACAAACTCCGCTTTTAAATTTCTCTTAAAGTTGATACCTAGCATTTTTTAAATATAGAAATAATTGGTTTTAGTAGTTTTCGAAGATTCCATTGGCAATTATTCCAGAACTTAGGAGGAGGACATTGCTGCGACTAGCATTCCATTCGGTGTATTTGCGATCTTTCCGCAAATGAACCACTCCTCTGCCACATCAAAGTTTATATCGTTTAGAATTCTAAACCTTTGTAGGGTTTGATTCGAAACGAGTTGTTTTTAAAGCACATGGTTTCAAAGATTTCCAAAGAACCATAAACTCGAGTGCGAAAGATTAATACAGTTCATCTTTTTATCAAATTATGATGAGGTAAAAAGTATATTTTTTCACTTCAAAAATTTATATGATATTGGAATTTGTAATTTAACGGCATTCCTGATTGGAATGTATATTAAAAATACATTTGCCGTGACCAGGATTCGAACCTGGGTTATTGCGGCCACAACGCAATGTACTAACCACTATACGATCACGGCGATGTCGAAATAGGAAAGTATTTTGTTGAAACGAAAGGGAAGGTGTGAAGAGAAATTGAAGAAAAGGGTTCTTAAGTAGAGCATGAATTTTCTATTGAATGGTTCCACCAGAATCGCACAGAGGGCAGCACCATTTCCGAACGAGTCCTTTGTTAGTTCGGTTGTCACGATTCTGAAGGTTTTGAAGTGATCCAGCGATTTTGTATAGAAACTTTATTGCCACGCCCTGCAAAAGCTCATGCCTATTATGTTTGTCCTCACAAGCATGCGACTGAATTCCATTTTCAGAACAATTCGATCTCAAAACCAACACAAGACTATGTAATCGGATTAATTTTTTGTTTCAGAACTTGTAAATTTTTGCAATTTGCGAGCAAAATCTCAGACTATCCAAAGGTTGTTTCAATTGCCATTAAGTAACAATGATTGCTAATAAGGACTAGTTGGATAGTTACATTCCACCACATAGAGAATTCAGCTAAAATTCGTTACTGATAAGAAATTTAGTAAAATTGACTCAATTTCACACGCTTTCAAATGAAGTTAAAAAAATTTTGATCACAGAACTGGAAAAAATTGATCTGAATTGAAGCAAACACTCTTTCGTAAGAAATTACAATGTATATACATATATAATGCGGAGACCAGATAACCCGTGAGTACTTCGAAAACTTTGAAAAATGTACATCTCCCCATTGCGAAAATAATTTTCTTTCTCTTATTGATTTTCACCTTTATGATGCAGACATCTTTTTGAGACCCCGTAGAAACGAATAAATAATGTATGCATGATGTATCGACTCCTTTGCTATGAGAAACATATTGATTTCGGGAAATGTTCGACATGTCTTGAATGTGTCTTCGCTTGAAATTTGAAGTAAAGCGAAAACATTCTGATTTCTTAACCTTCTCCTTTGAATGACCGATATATTTAAATAGATCTTGATACATGCATTTTTTATGACAGTTAAAAATTGATTTTGTAAAAGATTTGGTGCGCACTTAAACTTGACGCCGTGCTTATCTAACCACGTGGTCCCTTGTCAATGGGACGCCTACCTTCGAAACAGTACGGAAACTTGTGGAGTTTAAGATTAGGAAATTTTTAACTAAAGGACTGCAATTACATCCCAAAGCCTAACGCTCTGTCCTAATCGTTATGGCAATGCTTCCCACAAAACAAAAACAAACTCCGCTTTCCATTTCTCTTAAAGTTGATACCTAGCATTTTTTAAATATAGAAATAATTGGTTTTAGTAGTTTTCGAAGATTCCATTGGCAATTATTCCAGAACTTAGGAGGAGGACATTGCTGCGACTAGCATTCCATTCGGTGTATTTGCGATCTTTCCGCAAATGAACCACTCCTCTGCCACATCAAAGTTTATATCGTTTAGAATTCTAAACCTTTGTAGGGTTTGATTCGAAACGAAATGTTTTTAAAGCACATGGTTTCAAAGATTTCCAAAGAACCATAAACTCGAGTGCGAAAGATTAATACAGTTCATCTTTTTATCAAATTATGATGAGGTAAAAAGTATATTTTTTCACTTCAAAAATTTATATGATATTGGAATTTGTAATTTAACGGCATTCCTGATTGGAATGTATATTAAAAATACATTTGCCGTGACCAGGATTCGAACCTGGGTTATTGCGGCCACAACGCAATGTACTAACCACTATACGATCACGGCGATGTCGAAATAGGAAAGTATTTTGTTGAAACGAAAGGGAAGGTGTGAAGAGAAATTGAAGAAAAGGGTTCTTAAGTAGAGCATGAATTTTCTATTGAATGGTTCCACCAGAATCGCACAGAGGGCAGCACCATTTCCGAACGAGTCCTTTGTTAGTTCGGTTGTCACGATTCTGAAGGTTTTGAAGTGATCCAGCGATTTTGTATAGAAACTTTATTGCCACGCCCTGCAAAAGCTCATGCCTATTATGTTTGTCCTCACAAGCATGCGACTGAATTCCATTTTCAGAACAATTCGATCTCAAAACCAACACAAGACTATGTAATCGGATTAATTTTTTGTTTCAGAACTTGTAAATTTTTGCAATTTGCGAGCAAAATCTCAGACTATCCAAAGGTTGTTTCAATTGCCATTAAGTAACAATGATTGCTAATAAGGACTAGTTGGATAGTTACATTCCACCACATAGAGAATTCAGCTAAAATTCGTTACTGATAAGAAATTTAGTAAAATTGACTCAATTTCACACGCTTTCAAATGAAGTTAAAAAAATTTTGATCACAGAACTGGAAAAAATTGATCTGAATTGAAGCAAACACTCTTTCGTAAGAAATTACAATGTATATACATATATAATGCGGAGACCAGATAACCCGTGAGTACTTTGAAAACTTTGAAAAATGTACATCTCCCCATTGCGAAAATAATTTTCTTTCTCTTATTGATTTTCACCTTTATGATGCAGACATCTTTTTGAGACCCCGTAGAAACGAATAAATAATGTATGCATGATGTATCGACTCCTTTGCTATGAGAAACATATTGTTTTCGGGAAATGTTCGACATGTCTTGAATGTGTCTTCGCTTGAAATTTGAAGTAAAGCGAAAACATTCTGATTTCTTAACCTTCTCCTTTGAATGACCGATATATTTAAATAGATCTTGATACATGCATTTTTTATGACAGTTAAAAATTGATTTTGTAAAAGCTTTGGTGCGCACTTAAACTTGACGCCGTGCTTATCTAACCACGTGGTCCCTTGTCAATGGGACGCCTACCTTCGAAACAGTACGGAAACTTGTGGAGTTTAAGATTAGGAAATTTTTAACTAAAGGACTGCAATTACATCCCAAAGCCTAACGCTCTGTCCTAATCGTTATGGCAATGCTTCCCACAAAACAAAAACAAACTCCGCTTTTCCATTTCTCTTAAAGTTGATACCTAGCATTTTTTAAATATAGAAATAATTGGTTTTAGTAGTTTTCGAAGATTCCATTGGCAATTATTCCAGAACTTAGGAGGAGGACATTGCTGCGACTAGCATTCCATTCGGTGTATTTGCGATCTTTCCGCAAATGAACCACTCCTCTGCCACATCAAAGTTTATATCGTTTAGAATTCTAAACCTTTGTAGGGTTTGATTCGAAACGAGTTGTTTTTAAAGCACATGGTTTCAAAGATTTCCAAAGAACCATAAACTCGAGTGCGAAAGATTAATACAGTTCATCTTTTTATCAAATTATGATGAGGTAAAAAGTATATTTTTTCACTTCAAAAATTTATATGATATTGGAATTTGTAATTTAACGGCATTCCTGATTGGAATGTATATTAAAAATACATTTGCCGTGACCAGGATTCGAACCTGGGTTATTGCGGCCACAACGCAATGTACTAACCACTATACGATCACGGCGATGTCGAAATAGGAAAGTATTTTGTTGAAACGAAAGGGAAGGTGTGAAGAGAAATTGAAGAAAAGGGTTCTTAAGTAGAGCATGAATTTTCTATTGAATGGTTCCACCAGAATCGCACAGAGGGCAGCACCATTTCCGAACGAGTCCTTTGTTAGTTCGGTTGTCACGATTCTGAAGGTTTTGAAGTGATCCAGCGATTTTGTATAGAAACTTTATTGCCACGCCCTGCAAAAGCTCATGCCTATTATGTTTGTCCTCACAAGCATGCGACTGAATTCCATTTTCAGAACAATTCGATCTCAAAACCAACACAAGACTATGTAATCGGATTAATTTTTTGTTTCAGAACTTGTAAATTTTTGCAATTTGCGAGCAAAATCTCAGACTATCCAAAGGTTGTTTCAATTGCCATTAAGTAACAATGATTGCTAATAAGGACTAGTTGGATAGTTACATTCCACCACATAGAGAATTGAGCTAAAATTCGTTACTGATAAGAAATTTAGTAAAATTGACTCAATTTCACACGCTTTCAAATGAAGTTAAAAAAATTTTGATCACAGAACTGGAAAAAATTGATCTGAATTGAAGCAAACACTCTTTCTTAAGAAATTACAATGTATATACATATATAATGCGGAGACCAGATAACCCGTGAGTACTTTGAAAACTTTGAAAAATGTACATCTCCCCATTGCGAAAATAATTTTCTTTCTCTTATTGATTTTCACCTTTATGATGCAGACATCTTTTTGAGACCCCGTAGAAACGAATAAATAATGTATGCATGATGTATCGACTCCTTTGCTATGAGAAACATATTGTTTTCGGGTAATGTTCGACATGTCTTGAATGTGTCTTCGCTTGAAATTTGAAGTAAAGCGAAAACATTCTGATTTCTTAACCTTCTCCTTTGAATGACCGATACATTTAAATAGATCTTGATACATGCATTTTTTATGACAGTTAAAAATTGATTTTGTAAAAGATTTGGTGCGCACTTAAACTTGACGCCGTGCTTATCTAACCACGTGGTCCCTTGTCAATGGGACGCCTACCTTCGAAACAGTACGGAAACTTGTGGAGTTTAAGATTAGGAAATTTTTAACTAAAGGACTGCAATTACATCCCAAAGCCTAACGCTCTGTTCTAATCGTTATGGCAATGCTTCCCACAAAACAAAAACAAACTCCGCTTTTCCATTTCTCTTAAAGTTGATACCTAGCATTTTTTAAAAATAGAAATAATTGGTTTTAGTAGTTTTCGAAGATTCCATTGGCAATTATTCCAGAACTTAGGAGGAGGACATTGCTGCGACTAGCATTCCATTCTGTGTAATTGCGATCTTTCCGCAAATGAACCACTGCTCTGCCACATCAAAGTTTATATCGTTTAGAATTCTAAACCTTTGTAGGGGTTGATTCGAAAAGAGTCGTTTTTAAAGCACATGGTTTTCAAAGATTTCCAAAGAACCATAAACTCGAGTGCGAAAGAATAATACAGTTCATCTTTATATGAAATTATGATGAGGTAAAAAGTGCCTTTTTTCACTTCAAAAAATTATATGATATTGGAATTTGTATTTTAATGGCATTCCTGATTGGAATGTATATTAAAAATACATTTGCCGTGACCAGGATTCGAACCTGGGTTATTGCGGCCACAACGCAATGTACTAACCACTATACGATAACGGCGATGTCGAAATAGGAAAGTATTTTGTTGAAACGAAAGGGAAGGTGTGAAGAGAAATTGAAGAAAAGGGTTCTTAAGTAGAGCATGAATTTTCTATTGAATGGTTCCACCAGAATCCCACAGAGGGCAGCACCATTTGCCGAACGAGTCCTTTGTTAGTTCGGTTGTCACGATTCTGAAGGTTTTGAAGTGATCCAGCGATTTTGTATAGAAACTTTATTGCCACGCCCTGCAAAAGCTCATGCCTATTATGTTTGTCCTCACAAGCATGCGACTGAATTCCATTTTCAGAACAATTCGATCTCAAAACCAACACAAGACTATGTAATCGGATAATTTTTTTGTTTCAGAACTTGTAAGTTTTTGCAATTTGCGAGCAAAATCTCAGCCTATCCAAAGGTTGTTTCAATTGCCATTAAGTAACAAGGATTGCTAATAAGGACTAGTTGGATAGTTACATTCCACCACATAGAGAATTGAGCTAAAATTCGTTACTGATAAGAAATTTAGTAAAATTGACTCAATTTCACACGCTTTCAAATGAAGTTAATAGCATTTTGATCACAGAACTGGAAAAAATTGATCTGAATTGAAGCAAACACTCTTTCGTAAGAAATTACAATGTATATACATATATAATGCGGAGACCAGATAACCCGTGAGTACTTTGAAAACTTTGAAAAATGTACATCTCCCCATTGCGAAAATAATTTTCTTTCTCTTATTGATTTTCACCTTTATGATGCAGACATCTTTTTTAGACCCCGTAGAAACTAATAAATAATGTATGCATGATGTATCGACTCCTTTGCTATGAGAAACATATTGTTTTCGGGAAATGTTCGACATGTCTTGAGTGTGTCTTCGCTTGAAATTTGAAGTAAAGCGAAAACATTCTGATTTCTTAACCTTCTCCTTTGAATGACCGATATATTTAAATAGATCTTGATACATGCATTTTTTATGACAGTTAAAAATTGATTTTGTAAAAGTTTTGGTGCGCACTTAAACTTGACGCCGTGCTTATCTAACCACGTGGTCCCTTGTCAATGGGACGCCTACCTTCGAAACAGTACGGAAACTTGTGGAGTTTAAGATTAGGAAATTTTTAACTAAAGGACTGCAATTACATCCCAAAGCCTAACGCTCTGTCCTAATCGTTATGGCAATGCTTTCCACAAAACAAAAACAAACTCCGCTTTTCCATTTCTCTTAAAGTTGATACCTAGCATTTTTTAAATATAGAAATAATTGGTTTTAGTAGTTTTCGAAGATTCCATTGGCAATTATTCCAGAACTTAGGAGGAGGACATTGCTGCGACTAGCATTCCATTCGGTGTAATTGCGATCTTTCCGCAAATGAACCACTCCTCTGCCACATCAAAGTTTATATCGTTTAGAATTCTAAACCTTTGTAGGGTTTGATTCGAAACGAGTTGTTTTTAAAGCACATGGTTTCAAAGATTTCCAAAGAACCATAAACTCGAGTGCGAAAGATTAATACAGTTCATCTTTTTATCAAATTATGATGAGGTAAAAAGTATATTTTTTCACTTCAAAAATTTATATGATATTGGAATTTGTAATTTAACGGCATTCCTGATTGGAATGTATATTAAAAATACATTTGCCGTGACCAGGATTCGAACCTGGGTTATTGCGGCCACAACGCAATGTACTAACCACTATACGATCACGGCGATGTCGAAATAGGAAAGTATTTTGTTGAAACGAAAGGGAAGGTGTGAAGAGAAATTGAAGAAAAGGGTTCTTAAGTAGAGCATGAATTTTCTATTGAATGGTTCCACCAGAATCGCACAGAGGGCAGCACCATTTCCGAACGAGTCCTTTGTTAGTTCGGTTGTCACGATTCTGAAGGTTTTGAAGTGATCCAGCGATTTTGTATAGAAACTTTATTGCCACGCCCTGCAAAAGCTCATGCCTATTATGTTTGTCCTCACAAGCATGCGACTGAATTCCATTTTCAGAACAATTCGATCTCAAAACCAACACAAGACTATGTAATCGGATTAATTTTTTGTTTCAGAACTTGTAAATTTTTGCAATTTGCGAGCAAAATCTCAGACTATCCAAAGGTTGTTTCAATTGCCATTAAGTAACAATGATTGCTAATAAGGACTAGTTGGATAGTTACATTCCACCACATAGAGAATTGAGCTAAAATTCGTTACTGATAAGAAATTTAGTAAAATTGACTCAATTTCACACGCTTTCAAATGAAGTTAAAAAAATTTTGATCACAGAACTGGAAAAAATTGATCTGAATTGAAGCAAACACTCTTTCGTAAGAAATTACAATGTATATACATATATAATGCGGAGACCAGATAACCCGTGAGTACTTTGAAAACTTTGAAAAATGTACATCTCCCAATTGCGAAAATAATTTTCTTTCTCTTATTGATTTTCACCTTTATGATGCAGACATCTTTTTGAGACCCCGTAGAAACGAATAAATAATGTATGCATGATGTATCGACTCCTTTGCTATGAGAAACATATTGTTTTCGGGGAATGTTCGACATGTCTTGAATGTGTCTTCGCTTGAAATTTGAAGTAAAGCGAAAACATTCTGATTTCTTAACCTTCTCCTTTGAATGACCGATATATTTAAATAGATCTTAATACATGTATTTTTTATGACCGTTAAAAAATTGATTTTGTAAAAGCTTTGGTGCGCACTTAAACTTGACGCCGTGCTTATCTAACCACGTGGTCCCTTGTCAATGGGACGCCTACCTTCGAAAACAGTACGGAAACTTGTGGAATTTAAGATTAGGAAATTTTTAACTAAAGGACTGCAATTACCTTCCAAAGCCTAACGCTCTGTCTTAATCGTTATGGCAATGCTTTCCACAAAACAAAAACAAACTACGCTTTTCCATTTCTCTTAAAATTGATACTTAGTATTTTTTAAATATAGAAATAATTGGTTTTAGTAGTTTTCGAAGATTCCATTGGCATTTATTCCAGAACTTAGGAGGAGGACATTGCTGCAACTAGCATTCCATTCGGTGTAATTGCGATCTTTCCGCAAATGAACCACTGCTCTGCCACATCAAAGTTTATATCGTTTAGAATTCTAAACCTTTGTAGGGGTTGATTCGAAAAGAGTCTAGCACATGGTTTTCAAAGATTTCCAAAGAACCATAAACTCGAGTGCGAAAGATTAATACAGTTCATCTTTATATCAAATTATGATGAGGTAAAAAGTACCTTTTTTCACTTCAAAAACTTATATGATATTGGAATTTGTATTTTAACGGCATTCCTGATTGGAATGTATATTAAAAATACATTTGCCGTGACCAGGATTCGAACCTGGGTTATTGCGGCCACAACGCAATGTACTAACCACTATACGATCACGGCGATGTCGAAATAGGAAAGTATTTTGTTGAAACGAAAGGGAAGGTGTGAAGAGAAATTGAAGAAAAGGGTTCTTAAGTAGAGCATGAATTTTCTATTGAATGGTTCCACCAGAATCGCACAGAGGGCAGCACCATTTCCGAACGAGTCCTTTGTTAGTTCGGTTGTCACGATTCTGAAGGTTTTGAAGTGATCCAGCGATTTTGTATAGAAACTTTATTGCCACGCCCTGCAAAAGCTCATGCCTATTATGTTTGTCCTCACAAGCATGCGACTGAATTCCATTTTCAGAACAATTCGATCTCAAAACCAACACAAGACTATGTAATCGGAATAATTTTTTGTTTCAGAACTTGTAAATTTTTGCAATTTGCGAGCAAAATCTCAGACTATCCAAAGGTTGTTTCAATTGCCATTAAGTAACAAGGATTGCTAATAAGGACTAGTTGGATAGTTACATTCCACCACATAGAGAATTGAGCTAAAATTCGTTACTGATAAGAAATTTAGTAAAATTGACTCAATTTCACACGCTTTCAAATGAAGTTAAAAAAATTTTGATCACAGAACTGGAAAAAATTGATCTGAATTGAAGCAAACACTCTTTCGTAAGAAATTACAATGTATATACATATATAATGCGGAGACCAGATAACCCGTGAGTACTTTGAAAACTTTGAAAAATGTACATCTCCCCATTGCGAAAATAATTTTCTTTCTCTTATTGATTTTCACCTTTATGATGCAGACATCTTTTTGAGACCCCGTAGAAACGAATAAATAATGTATGCATGATGTATCGACTCCTTTGCTATGAGAAACATATTGTTTTCGGGAAATGTTCGACATGTCTTGAATGTGTCTTCGCTTGAAATTTGAAGTAAAGCGAAAACATTCTGATTTCTTAACCTTCTCCTTTGAATGACCGATATATTTAAATAGATCTTGATACATGCATTTTTTATGACAGTTAAAAATTGATTTTGTAAAAGCTTTGGTGCGCACTTAAACTTGACGCCGTGCTTATCTAACCACGTGGTCCCTTGTCAATGGGACGCCTACCTTCGAAACAGTACGGAAACTTGTGGAGTTTAAGATTAGGAAATTTTTAACTAAAGGACTGCAATTACATCCCAAAGCATAACGCTCTGTCCTAATCGTTATGGCAATGCTTCCCACAAAACAAAAACAAACTCCGCTTTTCCATTTCTCTTAAAGTTGATACCTAGCATTTTTTAAATATAGAAATAATTGGTTTTAGTAGTTTTCGAAGATTCCATTGGCAATTATTCCAGAACTTAGGAGGAGGACATTGCTGCGACTAGCATTCCATTCGGTGTATTTGCGATCTTTCCGCAAATGAACCACTCCTCTGCCACATCAAAGTTTATATCGTTTAGAATTCTAAACCTTTGTAGGGTTTGATTCGAAACGAGTTGTTTTTAAAGCACATGGTTTCAAAGATTTCCAAAGAACCATAAACTCGAGTGCGAAAGATTAATACAGTTCATCTTTTTATCAAATTATGATGAGGTAAAAAGTATATTTTTTCACTTCAAAAATTTATATGATATTGGAATTTGTAATTTAACGGCATTCCTGATTGGAATGTATATTAAAAATACATTTGCCGTGACCAGGATTCGAACCTGGGTTATTGCGGCCACAACGCAATGTACTAACCACTATACGATCACGGCGATGTCGAAATAGGAAAGTATTTTGTTGAAACGAAAGGGAAGGTGTGAAGAGAAATTGAAGAAAAGGGTTCTTAAGTAGAGCATGAATTTTCTATTGAATGGTTCCACCAGAATCGCACAGAGGGCAGCACCATTTCCGAACGAGTCCTTTGTTAGTTCGGTTGTCACGATTCTGAAGGTTTTGAAGTGATCCAGCGATTTTGTATAGAAACTTTATTGCCACGCCCTGCAAAAGCTCATGCCTATTATGTTTGTCCTCACAAGCATGCGACTGAATTCCATTTTCAGAACAATTCGATCTCAAAACCAACACAAGACTATGTAATCGGATTAATTTTTTGTTTCAGAACTTGTAAATTTTTGCAATTTGCGAGCAAAATCTCAGACTATCCAAAGGTTGTTTCAATTGCCATTAAGTAACAATGATTGCTAATAAGGACTAGTTGGATAGTTACATTCCACCACATAGAGAATTCAGCTAAAATTCGTTACTGATAAGAAATTTAGTAAAATTGACTCAATTTCACACGCTTTCAAATGAAGTTAAAAAAATTTTGATCACAGAACTGGAAAAAATTGATCTGAATTGAAGCAAACACTCTTTCGTAAGAAATTACAATGTATATACATATATAATGCGGAGACCAGATAACCCGTGAGTACTTTGAAAACTTTGAAAAATGTACATCTCCCCATTGCGAAAATAATTTTCTTTCTCTTATTGATTTTCACCTTTATGATGCAGACATCTTTTTGAGACCCCGTAGAAACGAATAAATAATGTATGCATGATGTATCGACTCCTTTGCTATGAGAAACATATTGTTTTCGGGAAATGTTCGACATGTCTTGAATGTGTCTTCGCTTGAAATTTGAAGTAAAGCGAAAACATTCTGATTTCTTAACCTTCTCCTTTGAATGACCGATATATTTAAATAGATCTTGATACATGCATTTTTTATGACAGTTAAAAATTGATTTTGTAAAAGCTTTGGTGCGCACTTAAACTTGACGCCGTGCTTATCTAACCACGTGGTCCCTTGTCAATGGGACGCCTACCTTCGAAACAGTACGGAAACTTGTGGAGTTTAAGATTAGGAAATTTTTAACTAAAGGACTGCAATTACATCCCAAAGCCTAACGCTCTGTCCTAATCGTTATGGCAATGCTTTCCACAAAACAAAAACAAACTCCGCTTTTCCATTTCTCTTAAAATTGATACTTAGTATTTTTTAAATATAGAAATAATTGGTTTTAGTAGTTTTCGAAGATTCCATTGGCATTTATTCCAGAACTTATGAGGAGGACATTGCTGCCACTAGCATTCCATTCGGTGTAATTGCGATCTTTCCGCAAATGAACCACTCCTCTGCCACATCAAAGTTTATATCGTTTAGAATTCTAAACCTTTGTAGTGGTTGATTCGAAAAGAGTCGTTTTTAAAGCACATGGTTTTCAAAGATTTCCAAAGAACCATAAACTCGAGTGCGAAAGATTAATACAATTCATCTTTATATCAAATTATGATGAGGTAAAAAGTATATTTTTTCACTTAAAAAATTTATATGATATTGGAATTTGTAATTTAACGGCATTCCTGATTGGAATGTATATTAAAAATACATTTGCCGTGACCAGGATTCGAACCTGGGTTATTGCGGCCACAACGCAATGTACTAACCACTATACGATCACGGCGATGTCGAAATAGGAAAGTATTTTGTTGAAACGAAAGGGAAGGTGTGAAGAGAAATTGAAGAAAAGGGTTCTTAAGTAGAGCATGAATTTTCTATTGAATGGTTCCACCAGAATCGCACAGAGGGCAGCACCATTTCCGAACGAGTCCTTTGTTAGTTCGGTTGTCACGATTCTGAAGGTTTTGAAGTGATCCAGCGATTTTGTATAGAAACTTTATTGCCACGCCCTGCAAAAGCTCATGCCTATTATGTTTGTCCTCACAAGCATGCGACTGAATTCCATTTTCAGAACAATTCGATCTCAAAACCAACACAAGACTATGTAATCGGATTAATTTTTTGTTTCAGAACTTGTAAATTTTTGCAATTTGCGAGCAAAATCTCAGACTATCCAAAGGTTGTTTCAATTGCCATTAAGTAACAATGATTGCTAATAAGGACTAGTTGGATAGTTACATTCCACCACATAGAGAATTCAGCTAAAATTCGTTACTGATAAGAAATTTAGTAAAATTGACTCAATTTCACACGCTTTCAAATGAAGTTAAAAAAATTTTGATCACAGAACTGGAAAAAATTGATCTGAATTGAAGCAAACACTCTTTCGTAAGAAATTACAATGTATATACATATATAATGCGGAGACCAGATAACCCGTGAGTACTTTGAAAACTTTGAAAAATGTACATCTCCCCATTGCGAAAATAATTTTCTTTCTCTTATTGATTTTCACCTTTATGATGCAGACATCTTTTTGAGACCCCGTAGAAACGAATAAATAATGTATGCATGATGTATCGACTCCTTTGCTATGAGAAACATATTGTTTTCGGGAAATGTTCGACATGTCTTGAATGTGTCTTCGCTTGAAATTTGAAGTAAAGCGAAAACATTCTGATTTCTTAACCTTCTCCTTTGAATGACCGATATATTTAAATAGATCTTGATACATGCATTTTTTATGACAGTTAAAAATTGATTTTGTAAAAGCTTTGGTGCGCACTTAAACTTGACGCCGTGCTTATCTAACCACGTGGTCCCTTGTCAATGGGACGCCTACCTTCGAAACAGTACGGAAACTTGTGGAGTTTAAGATTAGGAAATTTTTAACTAAAGGACTGCAATTACATCCCAAAGCCTAACGCTCTGTCCTAATCGTTATGGCAATGCTTTCCACAAAACAAAAACAAACTCCGCTTTTCCATTTCTCTTAAAATTGATACTTAGTATTTTTTAAATATAGAAATAATTGGTTTTAGTAGTTTTCGAAGATTCCATTGGCATTTATTCCAGAACTTATGAGGAGGACATTGCTGCCACTAGCATTCCATTCGGTGTAATTGCGATCTTTCCGCAAATGAACCACTCCTCTGCCACATCAAAGTTTATATCGTTTAGAATTCTAAACCTTTGTAGTGGTTGATTCGAAAAGAGTCGTTTTTAAAGCACATGGTTTTCAAAGATTTCCAAAGAACCATAAACTCGAGTGCGAAAGATTAATACAATTCATCTTTATATCAAATTATGATGAGGTAAAAAGTACCTTTTTTCACTTCAAAAACTTATATGATATTGGAATTTGTATTTTAACGGCATTCCTGATTGGAATGTATATTAAAAATACATTTGCCGTGACCAGGATTCGAACCTGGGTTATTGCGGCCACAACGCAATGTACTAACCACTATACGATCACGGCGATGTTGAAATAGGAAAGTATTTTGTTGAAACGAAAGGGAAGGTGTGAAGAGAAATTGAAGAAAAGGGTTCTTAAGTAGAGCATGAATTTTCTATTGAATGGTTCCACCAGAATCGCACAGAGGGCAGCACCATTTCCGAACGAGTCCTTTGTTAGTTCGGTTGTCACGTTTCTGAAGGTTTTGAAGTGATCCAGCGATTTTGTATAGAAACTTTATTGCCACGCCCTGCAAAAGCTCATGCCTATTATGTTTGTCCTCACAATCATGCGACTGAATTCCATTTTCAGAACAATTCGATCTCAAAACCAACACAAGACTATGTAATCGGATTAATTTTTTGTTTCAGAACTTGTAAATTTTGCAATTTGCGAGCAAAATCTCAGACTATCCAAAGGTTGTTTCAATTGCCATTAAGTAACAATGATTGCTAATAAGGACTAGTTGGATAGTTACATTCCACCACATAGAGAATTGAGCTAAAATTCGTTACTGATAAGAAATTTAGTAAAATTGACTCAATTTCACACGCTTTCAAATGAAGTTAAAAAAATTTTGATCACAGAACTGGAAAAAATTGATCTGAATTGAAGCAAACACTCTTTCGTAAGAAATTACAATGTATATACATATATAATGCGGAGACCAGATAACCCGTGAGTACTTTGAAAACTTTGAAAAATGTACATCTCCCAATTGCGAAAATAATTTTCTTTCTCTTATTGATTTTCACCTTTATGATGCAGACATCTTTTTGAGACCCCGTAGAAACGAATAAATAATGTATGCATGATGTATCGACTCCTTTGCTATGAGAAACATATTGTTTTCGGGAAATGTTCGACATGTCTTGAATGTGTCTTCGCTTGAAATTTGAAGTAAAGCGAAAACATTCTGATTTCTTAACCTTCTCCTTTGAATGACCGATATATTTAAATAGATCTTGATACATGCATTTTTTATGACAGTTAAAAATTGATTTTGTAAAAGCTTTGGTGCGCACTTAAACTTGACGCCGTGCTTATCTAACCACGTGGTCCCTTGTCAATGGGACGCCTACCTTCGAAACAGTACGGAAACTTGTGGAGTTTAAGATTAGGAAATTTTTAACTAAAGGACTGCAATTACATCCCAAAGCCTAACGCTCTGTCCTAATCGTTATGGCAATGCTTCCCACAAAACAAAAACAAACTCCGCTTTTCCATTTCTCTTAAAGTTGATACCTAGCATTTTTTAAATATAGAAATAATTGGTTTTAGTAGTTTTCGAAGATTCCATTGGCAATTATTCCAGAACTTAGGAGGAGGACATTGCTGCGACTAGCATTCCATTCGGTGTATTTGCGATCTTTCCGCAAATGAACCACTCCTCTGCCACATCAAAGTTTATATCGTTTAGAATTCTAAACCTTTGTAGGGTTTGATTCGAAACGAGTTGTTTTTAAAGCACATGGTTTCAAAGATTTCCAAAGAACCATAAACTCGAGTGCGAAAGATTAATACAGTTCATCTTTTTATCAAATTATGATGAGGTAAAAAGTATATTTTTTCACTTCAAAAATTTATATGATATTGGAATTTGTAATTTAACGGCATTCCTGATTGGAATGTATATTAAAAATACATTTGCCGTGACCAGGATTCGAACCTGGGTTATTGCGGCCACAACGCAATGTACTAACCACTATACGATCACGGCGATGTCGAAATAGGAAAGTATTTTGTTGAAACGAAAGGGAAGGTGTGAAGAGAAATTGAAGAAAAGGGTTCTTAAGTAGAGCATGAATTTTCTATTGAATGGTTCCACCAGAATCGCACAGAGGGCAGCACCATTTCCGAACGAGTCCTTTGTTAGTTCGGTTGTCACGATTCTGAAGGTTTTGAAGTGATCCAGCGATTTTGTATAGAAACTTTATTGCCACGCCCTGCAAAAGCTCATGCCTATTATGTTTGTCCTCACAAGCATGCGACTGAATTCCATTTTCAGAACAATTCGATCTCAAAACCAACACAAGACTATGTAATCGGATTAATTTTTTGTTTCAGAACTTGTAAATTTTTGCAATTTGCGAGCAAAATCTCAGACTATCCAAAGGTTGTTTCAATTGCCATTAAGTAACAATGATTGCTAATAAGGACTAGTTGGATAGTTACATTCCACCACATAGAGAATTCAGCTAAAATTCGTTACTGATAAGAAATTTAGTAAAATTGACTCAATTTCACACGCTTTCAAATGAAGTTAAAAAAATTTTGATCACAGAACTGGAAAAAATTGATCTGAATTGAAGCAAACACTCTTTCGTAAGAAATTACAATGTATATACATATATAATGCGGAGACCAGATAACCCGTGAGTACTTTGAAAACTTTGAAAAATGTACATCTCCCCATTGCGAAAATAATTTTCTTTCTCTTATTGATTTTCACCTTTATGATGCAGACATCTTTTTGAGACCCCGTAGAAACGAATAAATAATGTATGCATGATGTATCGACTCCTTTGCTATGAGAAACATATTGTTTTCGGGAAATGTTCGACATGTCTTGAATGTGTCTTCGCTTGAAATTTGAAGTAAAGCGAAAACATTCTGATTTCTTAACCTTCTCCTTTGAATGACCGATATATTTAAATAGATCTTGATACATGCATTTTTTATGACAGTTAAAAATTGATTTTGTAAAAGCTTTGGTGCGCACTTAAACTTGACGCCGTGCTTATCTAACCACGTGGTCCCTTGTCAATGGGACGCCTACCTTCGAAACAGTACGGAAACTTGTGGAGTTTAAGATTAGGAAATTTTTAACTAAAGGACTGCAATTATATCCCAAAGCCTAACGCTCTGTCCTAATCGTTATGGCAATGCTTCCCACAAAACAAAAACAAACTCCGCTTTTCCATTTCTCTTAAAGTTGATACCTAGCATTTTTTAAATATAGAAATAATTGGTTTTAGTAGTTTTCGAAGATTCCATTGGCAATTATTCCAGAACTTAGGAGGAGGACATTGCTGCGACTAGCATTCCATTCGGTGTATTTGCGATCTTTCCGCAAATGAACCACTCCTCTGCCACATCAAAGTTTATATCGTTTAGAATTCTAAACCTTTGTAGTGGTTGATTCGAAAAGAGTCGTTTTTAAAGCACATGGTTTTCAAAGATTTCCAAAGAACCATAAACTCGAGTGCGAAAGATTAATACAATTCATCTTTATATCAAATTATGATGAGGTAAAAAGTACCTTTTTTCACTTCAAAAACTTATATGATATTGGAATTTGTATTTTAACGGTATTCCTGATTGGAATGTATATTAAAAATACATTTGCCGTGACCAGGATTCGAACCTGGGTTATTGCGGCCACAACGCAATGTACTAACCACTATACGATCACGGCGATGTTGAAATAGGAAAGTATTTTGTTGAAACGAAAGGGAAGGTGTGAAGAGAAATTGAAGAAAAGGGTTCTTAAGTAGAGCATGAATTTTCTATTGAATGGTTCCACCAGAATCGCACAGAGGGCAGCACCATTTCCGAACGAGTCCTTTGTTAGTTCGGTTGTCACGTTTCTGAAGGTTTTGAAGTGATCCAGCGATTTTGTATAGAAACTTTATTGCCACGCCCTGCAAAAGCTCATGCCTATTATGTTTGTCCTCACAATCATGCGACTGAATTCCATTTTCAGAACAATTCGATCTCAAAACCAACACAAGACTATGTAATCGGATTAATTTTTTGTTTCAGAACTTGTAAATTTTGCAATTTGCGAGCAAAATCTCAGACTATCCAAAGGTTGTTTCAATTGCCATTAAGTAACAATGATTGCTAATAAGGACTAGTTGGATAGTTACATTCCACCACATAGAGAATTGAGCTAAAATTCGTTACTGATAAGAAATTTAGTAAAATTGACTCAATTTCACACGCTTTCAAATGAAGTTAAAAAAATTTTGATCACAGAACTGGAAAAAATTGATCTGAATTGAAGCAAACACTCTTTCGTAAGAAATTACAATGTATATACATATATAATGCGGAGACCAGATAACCCGTGAGTACTTTGAAAACTTTGAAAAATGTACATCTCCCAATTGCGAAAATAATTTTCTTTCTCTTATTGATTTTCACCTTTATGATGCAGACATCTTTTTGAGACCCCGTAGAAACGAATAAATAATGTATGCGTGATGTATCGACTCCTTTGCTATGAGAAACATATTGTTTTCGGGAAATGTTCGACATGTCTTGAATGTGTCTTCGCTTGAAATTTGAAGTAAAGCGAAAACATTCTGATTTCTTAACCTTCTCCTTTGAATGACCGATATATTTAAATAGATCTTGATACATGTATTTTTTATGACCGTTAAAAAATTGATTTTGTAAAAGCTTTGGTGCGCACTTAAACTTGACGCCGTGCTTATCTAACCACGTGGTCCCTTGTCAATGGGACGCCTACCTTCGAAACAGTACGGAAACTTGTGGAGTTTAAGATTAGGAAATTTTTAACTAAAGGACTGCAATTACATCCCAAAGCCTAACGCTCTGTCCTAATCGTTATGTCAATGCTTTCCACAAAACAAAAACAAACTCCGCTTTTCCATTTCTCTTAAAGTTGATACCTAGCATTTTTTAAATATAGAAATAATTGGTTTTAGTAGTTTTCGAAGATTCCATTGGCAATTATTCCAGAACTTAGGAGGAGGACATTGCTGCGACTAGCATTCCATTCGACGTAATTGCGATCTTTCCGCAAATGAACCACTCCTCTGCCACATCAAAGTTTATATCGTTTAGAATTCTAAACCTTTGTAGGGTTTGATTCGAAACGAGTTGTTTTTAAAGCACATGGTTTCAAAGATTTCCAAAGAACCATAAACTCGAGTGCGAAAGATTAATACAGTTCATCTTTTTATCAAAATATGATGAGGTAAAAAGTATATTTTTTCAATTCAAAAAATTATATGATATTGGAATTTGTAATTTAACGGCATTCCTGATTGGAATGTATATTAAAAATACATTTGCCGGGACCAGGATTCGAACCTGGGTTATTGCGGCCACAACGCAATGTACTAACCACTATACGATCACGGCGATGTCGAAATAGGAAAGTATTTTGTTGAAACGAAAGGGAAGGTGTGAAGAGAAATTGAAGAAAAGGGTTCTTAAGTAGAGCATGAATTTTCTATTGAATGGTTCCACCAGAATCGCACAGAGGGCAGCACCATTTCCGAACGAGTCCTTTGTTAGTTCGGTTGTCACGATTCTGAAGGTTTTGAAGTGATCCAGCGATTTTGTATAGAAACTTTATTGCCACGCCCTGCAAAAGCTCATGCCTATTATGTTTGTCCTCACAAGCATGCGACTGAATTCCATTTTCAGAACAATTCGATCTCAAAACCAACACAAGACTATGTAATCGGATTAATTTTTTGTTTCAGAACTTGTAAATTTTTGCAATTTGCGAGCAAAATCTCAGACTATCCAAAGGTTGTTTGAATTGCCATTAAGTAACAAGGATTGCTAATAAGGACTAGTTGGATAGTTACATTCCATCACATAGATAATTGAGCTAAAATTCGTTACTGATAAGAAATTTAGTAAAATTGACTCCATTTCACACGCTTTCAAATGAAGTTAATAAAATTTTGATCACAGAATTGGAAAAAATTGATCTGAATTGAAGCAAACACTCTTTCGTAAGAAATTACAATGTATATACATATATAATGCGGAGACCAGATAACCTGTGAGTACTTTGAAAACTTTGAAAAATGTACATCTCCCCATTGCGAAAATAATTTTCTTTCTCTTATTGATTTTCACCTTTATGATGTAGATATCTTTTTGAGACCCCGTAGAAACGAATAAATAATGTATGCATGATGTATCGACTCCTTTGCTATGAGAAACATATTGTTTTCGGGAAATGTTCGACATGTCTTGAATGTGTCTTCGCTTGAAATTTGAAGTAAAGCGAAAACATTCTGATTTCTTAACCTTCTCCTTTGAATGACCGATATATTTAAATAGATCTTGATACATGTAATTTTTATGACCGTTAAAAAATTGATTTTGTAAAAGCTTTGGTGCGCACTTAAACTTGACGCCGTGCTAAACTAACCACGTGGTCCCTTGTCAATGGGACGCCTACCTTCGAAACAGTACGGAAACTTGTGGAGTTTAAGATTAGGAAATTTTTAACTAAAGGACTGCAATTACATCCCAAAGCCTAACGCTCTGTCCTAATCGTTATGTCAATGCTTTCCACAAAACAAAAACAAACTCCGCTTTTCCATTTCTCTTAAAGTTGATACCTAGCATTTTTTAAATATAGAAATAATTGGTTTTAGTAGTTTTCGAAGATTCCATTGGCAATTATTCCAGAACTTAGGAGGAGGACATTGCTGCGACTAGCATTCCATTCGGTGTAATTGCGATCATTCCGCAAATGAACCACTCCTCTGCCACATCAAAGTTTATATCGTTTAGAATTCTAAACCTTTGTAGGGTTTGATTCGAAACGAGTTGTTTTTAAAGCACATGGTTTCAAAGATTTCCAAAGAACCATAAACTCGAGTGCGAAAGATTAATACAGTTCATCTTTATATCAAATTATGATGAGGTAAAAAGTACCTTTTTTCACTTCAAAAACTTATATGATATTGGAATTTGTATTTTAACGGCATTCCTGATTGGAATGTATATTAAAAATACATTTGCCGTGACCAGGATTCGAACCTGGGTTATTGCGGCCACAACGCAATGTACTAACCACTATACGATCACGGCGATGTCGAAATAGGAAAGTATTTTGTTGAAACGAAAGGGAAATGTGAAGAGAAATTGAAGAAAAGGGTTCTTAAGTAGAGCATGAATTTTCTATTGAATGGTTCCACCAGAATCGCACAGAGGGCAGCACCATTTCCGAACGAGTCCTTTGTTAGTTCGGTTGTCACGATTCTGAAGGTTTTGAAGTGATCCAGCGTATTTGTATAGAAACTTTATTGCCACGCCCTGCAAAAGGCTCATGCCTATTATGTTTGTCCTCACAAGCATGCGACTGAATTCCATTTTCAGAACAATTCGATCTCAAAACCAACACAAGACTATGTAATCGGATTAATTTTTTGTTTCAGAACTTGTAAATTTTGCAATTTGCGAGCAAAATCTCAGACTATCCAAAGGTTGTTTCAATTGCCATTAAGTAACAAGGATTGCTAATAAGGACTAGTTGGATAGTTACATTCCATCACATAGATAATTGAGCTAAAATTCGTTACTGATAAGAAATTTAGTAAAATTGACTCCATTTCACACGCTTTCAAATGAAGTTAAAAAAAATTTTGATCACAGAACTGGAAAAAATTGATTTGAATTGAAGCAAACACTCTTTCGTAAGAAATTACAATGTATATACATATATAATGCGGAGACCAGATAACCTGTGAGTACTTTGAAAACTTTGAAAAATGTACATCTCCCCATTGCGAAAATAATTTTCTTTCTCTTATTGATTTTCACCTTTATGATGTAGATATCTTTTTGAGACCCCGTAGAAACGAATAAATAATGTATGCATGATGTATCGACTCCTTTGCTATGAGAAACATATTGTTTTCGGGAAATGTTCGACATGTCTTGAATGTGTCTTCGCTTGAAATTTGAAGTAAAGCGAAAACATTCTGATTTCTTAACCTTCTCCTTTGAATGACCGATATATTTAAATAGATCTTGATACATGTAATTTTTATGACCGTTAAAAAATTGATTTTGTAAAAGCTTTGGTGGGCACTTAATCTTGACGCCGTGCTTATCTAACCACGTGGTCCCTTGTCAATGGGACGCCTACTTTCGAAACAGTACGGAAACTTGTGGAATTTAAGATTAGGAAATTTTTAAGTAAAGGACTGCAATTACATCCCAAAGCCTAACGCTCTGTCCTAATCGTTATGTCAATGCTTTCCACAAAACAAAAACAAACTCCGCTTTTCCATTTCTCTTAAAGTTGATACCTAGCATTTTTTAAATATAGAAATAATTGGTTTTAGTAGTTTTCGAAGATTCCATTGGCAATTATTCCAGAACTTAGGAGGAGGACATTGCTGCGACTAGCATTCCATTCGGTGTAATTGCGATCTTTCCGCAAATGAACCACTCCTCTGCCACATCAAAGTTTATATCGTTTAGAATTCTAAACCTTTGTAGGGTTTGATTCGAAACGAGTTGTTTTTAAAGCACATGGTTTCAAAGATTTCCAAAGAACCATAAACTCGAGTGCGAAAGATTAATACAGTTCATCTTTATATCAAATTATGATGAGGTGAAAAGTACCTTTTTTCACTTCAAAAACTTATATGATATTGGAATTTGTATTTTAACGGCATTCCTGATTGGAATGTATATTAAAAATACATTTGCCGTGACCAGGATTCGAACCTGGGTTATTGCGGCCACAACGCAATGTACTAACCACTATACGATCACGGCGATGTCGAAATAGGAAAGTATTTTGTTGAAACGAAAGGGAAATGTGAAGAGAAATTGAAGAAAAGGGTTCTTAAGTAGAGCATGAATTTTCTATTGAATGGTTCCACCAGAATCGCACAGAGGGCAGCACCATTTCCGAACGAGTCCTTTGTTAGTTCGGTTGTCACGATTCTGAAGGTTTTGAAGTGATCCAGCGTATTTGTATAGAAACTTTATTGCCACGCCCTGCAAAAGCTCATGCCTATTATGTTTGTCCTCACATGCATGCGACTGAATTCCATTTTCAGAACAATTCGATCTCAAAACCAACACAAGACTATGTAATCGGATTAATTTTTTGTTTCAGAACTTGTAAATTTTGCAATTTGCGAGCAAAATCTCAGACTATCCAAAGGTTGTTTCAATTGCCATTAAGTAACAAGGATTGCTAATAAGGACTAGTTGGATAGTTACATTCCATCACATAGATAATTGAGCTAAAATTCGTTACTGATAAGAAATTTAGTAAAATTGACTCAATTTCACACGCTTTCAAATGAAGTTAATAAAATTTTGATCACAGAATTGGAAAAAATTGATCCGAATTGAAGCAAACACTCTTTCGTAAGAAATTACAATGTATATACATATATAATGCGGAGACCAGATAACCTGTGAGTACTTTGAAAACTTTGAAAAATGTACATCTCCCCATTGCGAAAATAATTTTCTTTCTCTTATTGATTTTCACCTTTATGATGTAGATATCTTTTTGAGACCCCGTAGAAACGAATAAATAATGTATGCATGATGTATCGACTCCTTTGCTATGAGAAACATATTGTTTTCGGGAAATGTTCGACATGTCTTGAATGTGTCTTCGCTTGAAATTTGAAGTAAAGCGAAAACATTCTGATTTCTTAACCTTCTCCTTTCAATGACCGATATATTTAAATAGATCTTGATACATGTAATTTTTATGACCGTTAAAAAATTGATTTTGTAAAAGCTTTGGTGCGCACTTAAACTTGACGCCGTGCTTATCTAACCACGTGGTCCCTTGTCAATGGGACGCCTACCTTCGAAACAGTACGGAAACTTGTGGAGTTTAAGATTAGGAAATTTTTAACTAAAGGACTGCAATTACATCCCAAAGCCTAACGCTCTGTCCTAATCGTTATGTCAATGCTTTCCACAAAACAAAAACAAACTCCGCTTTTCCATTTCTCTTAAAGTTGATACCTAGCATTTTTTAAATATAGAAATAATTGGTTTTAGTAGTTTTCGAAGATTCCATTGGCAATTATTCCAGAACTTAGGAGGAGGACATTGCTGCGACTAGCATTCCATTCGGTGTAATTGCGATCTTTCCGCAAATGAACCACTCCTCTGCCACATCAAAGTTTATATCGTTTAGAATTCTAAACCTTTGTAGTGGTTGATTCGAAAAGAGTCGTTTTTAAAGCACATGGTTTTCAAAGATTTCCAAAGAACCATAAACTCGAGTGCGAAAGATTAATACAATTCATCTTTATATCAAATTATGATGAGGTAAAAAGTACCTTTTTTCACTTCAAAAACTTATATGATATTGGAATTTGTATTTTAACGGCATTCCTGATTGGAATGTATATTAAAAATACATTTGCCGTGACCAGGATTCGAACCTGGGTTATTGCGGCCACAACGCAATGTACTAACCACTATACGATCACGGCGATGTTGAAATAGGAAAGTATTTTGTTGAAACGAAAGGGAAGGTGTGAAGAGAAATTGAAGAAAAGGGTTCTTAAGTAGAGCATGAATTTTCTATTGAATGGTTCCACCAGAATCGCACAGAGGGCAGCACCATTTCCGAACGAGTCCTTTGTTAGTTCGGTTGTCACGTTTCTGAAGGTTTTGAAGTGATCCAGCGATTTTGTATAGAAACTTTATTGCCACGCCCTGCAAAAGCTCATGCCTATTATGTTTGTCCTCACAATCATGCGACTGAATTCCATTTTCAGAACAATTCGATCTCAAAACCAACACAAGACTATGTAATCGGATTAATTTTTTGTTTCAGAACTTGTAAATTTTGCAATTTGCGAGCAAAATCTCAGACTATCCAAAGGTTGTTTCAATTGCCATTAAGTAACAATGATTGCTAATAAGGACTAGTTGGATAGTTACATTCCACCACATAGAGAATTGAGCTAAAATTCGTTACTGATAAGAAATTTAGTAAAATTGACTCAATTTCACACGCTTTCAAATGAAGTTAAAAAAATTTTGATCACAGAACTGGAAAAAATTGATCTGAATTGAAGCAAACACTCTTTCGTAAGAAATTACAATGTATATACATATATAATGCGGAGACCAGATAACCCGTGAGTACTTTGAAAACTTTGAAAAATGTACATCTCCCAATTGCGAAAATAATTTTCTTTCTCTTATTGATTTTCACCTTTATGATGCAGACATCTTTTTGAGACCCCGTAGAAACGAATAAATAATGTATGCATGATGTATCGACTCCTTTGCTATGAGAAACATATTGTTTTCGGGAAATGTTCGACATGTCTTGAATGTGTCTTCGCTTGAAATTTGAAGTAAAGCGAAAACATTCTGATTTCTTAACCTTCTCCTTTGAATGACCGATATATTTAAATAGATCTTGATACATGTATTTTTTATGACCGTTAAAAAATTGATTTTGTAAAAGCTTTGGTGCGCACTTAAACTTGACGCCGTGCTTATCTAACCACGTGGTCCCTTGTCAATGGGACGCCTACCTTCGAAAACAGTACGGAAACTTGTGGAATTTAAGATTAGGAAATTTTTAACTAAAGGACTGCAATTACCTTCCAAAGCCTAACGCTCTGTCTTAATCGTTATGGCAATGCTTTCCACAAAACAAAAACAAACTACGCTTTTCCATTTCTCTTAAAGTTGATACCTAGCATTTTTTAAATATAGAAATAATTGGTTTTAGTAGTTTTCGAAGATTCCATTGGCAATTATTCCAGAACTTAGGAGGAGGACATTGCTGCGACTAGCATTCCATTCGACGTAATTGCGATCTTTCCGCAAATGAACCACTCCTCTGCCACATCAAAGTTTATATCGTTTAGAATTCTAAACCTTTGTAGGGTTTGATTCGAAACGAGTTGTTTTTAAAGCACATGGTTTCAAAGATTTCCAAAGAACCATAAACTCGAGTGCGAAAGATTAATACAGTTCATCTTTTTATCAAAATATGATGAGGTAAAAAGTATATTTTTTCAATTCAAAAAATTATATGATATTGGAATTTGTAATTTAACGGCATTCCTGATTGGAATGTATATTAAAAATACATTTGCCGGGACCAGGATTCGAACCTGGGTTATTGCGGCCACAACGCAATGTACTAACCACTATACGATCACGGCGATGTCGAAATAGGAAAGTATTTTGTTGAAACGAAAGGGAAGGTGTGAAGAGAAATTGAAGAAAAGGGTTCTTAAGTAGAGCATGAATTTTCTATTGAATGGTTCCACCAGAATCGCACAGAGGGCAGCACCATTTCCGAACGAGTCCTTTGTTAGTTCGGTTGTCACGATTCTGAAGGTTTTGAAGTGATCCAGCGATTTTGTATAGAAACTTTATTGCCACGCCCTGCAAAAGCTCATGCCTATTATGTTTGTCCTCACAAGCATGCGACTGAATTCCATTTTCAGAACAATTCGATCTCAAAACCAACACAAGACTATGTAATCGGATTAATTTTTTGTTTCAGAACTTGTAAATTTTTGCAATTTGCGAGCAAAATCTCAGACTATCCAAAGGTTGTTTGAATTGCCATTAAGTAACAAGGATTGCTAATAAGGACTAGTTGGATAGTTACATTCCATCACATAGATAATTGAGCTAAAATTCGTTACTGATAAGAAATTTAGTAAAATTGACTCCATTTCACACGCTTTCAAATGAAGTTAATAAAATTTTGATCACAGAATTGGAAAAAATTGATCTGAATTGAAGCAAACACTCTTTCGTAAGAAATTACAATGTATATACATATATAATGCGGAGACCAGATAACCTGTGAGTACTTTGAAAACTTTGAAAAATGTACATCTCCCCATTGCGAAAATAATTTTCTTTCTCTTATTGATTTTCACCTTTATGATGTAGATATCTTTTTGAGACCCCGTAGAAACGAATAAATAATGTATGCATGATGTATCGACTCCTTTGCTATGAGAAACATATTGTTTTCGGGAAATGTTCGACATGTCTTGAATGTGTCTTCGCTTGAAATTTGAAGTAAAGCGAAAACATTCTGATTTCTTAACCTTCTCCTTTGAATGACCGATATATTTAAATAGATCTTGATACATGTAATTTTTATGACCGTTAAAAAATTGATTTTGTAAAAGCTTTGGTGCGCACTTAAACTTGACGCCGTGCTTATCTAACCACGTGGTCCCTTGTCAATGGGACGCCTACCTTCGAAACAGTACGGAAACTTGTGGAGTTTAAGATTAGGAAATTTTTAACTAAAGGACTGCAATTACATCCCAAAGCCTAACGCTCTGTCCTAATCGTTATGTCAATGCTTTCCACAAAACAAAAACAAACTCCGCTTTTCCATTTCTCTTAAAGTTGATACCTAGCATTTTTTAAATATAGAAATAATTGGTTTTAGTAGTTTTCGAAGATTCCATTGGCAATTATTCCAGAACTTAGGAGGAGGACATTGCTGCGACTAGCATTCCATTCGGTGTAATTGCGATCATTCCGCAAATGAACCACTCCTCTGCCACATCAAAGTTTATATCGTTTAGAATTCTAAACCTTTGTAGGGTTTGATTCGAAACGAGTTGTTTTTAAAGCACATGGTTTCAAAGATTTCCAAAGAACCATAAACTCGAGTGCGAAAGATTAATACAGTTCATCTTTATATCAAATTATGATGAGGTAAAAAGTACCTTTTTTCACTTCAAAAACTTATATGATATTGGAATTTGTATTTTAACGGCATTCCTGATTGGAATGTATATTAAAAATACATTTGCCGTGACCAGGATTCGAACCTGGGTTATTGCGGCCACAACGCAATGTACTAACCACTATACGATCACGGCGATGTCGAAATAGGAAAGTATTTTGTTGAAACGAAAGGGAAATGTGAAGAGAAATTGAAGAAAAGGGTTCTTAAGTAGAGCATGAATTTTCTATTGAATGGTTCCACCAGAATCGCACAGAGGGCAGCACCATTTCCGAACGAGTCCTTTGTTAGTTCGGTTGTCACGATTCTGAAGGTTTTGAAGTGATCCAGCGTATTTGTATAGAAACTTTATTGCCACGCCCTGCAAAAGGCTCATGCCTATTATGTTTGTCCTCACAAGCATGCGACTGAATTCCATTTTCAGAACAATTCGATCTCAAAACCAACACAAGACTATGTAATCGGATTAATTTTTTGTTTCAGAACTTGTAAATTTTGCAATTTGCGAGCAAAATCTCAGACTATCCAAAGGTTGTTTCAATTGCCATTAAGTAACAAGGATTGCTAATAAGGACTAGTTGGATAGTTACATTCCATCACATAGATAATTGAGCTAAAATTCGTTACTGATAAGAAATTTAGTAAAATTGACTCCATTTCACACGCTTTCAAATGAAGTTAAAAAAAATTTTGATCACAGAACTGGAAAAAATTGATTTGAATTGAAGCAAACACTCTTTCGTAAGAAATTACAATGTATATACATATATAATGCGGAGACCAGATAACCTGTGAGTACTTTGAAAACTTTGAAAAATGTACATCTCCCCATTGCGAAAATAATTTTCTTTCTCTTATTGATTTTCACCTTTATGATGTAGATATCTTTTTGAGACCCCGTAGAAACGAATAAATAATGTATGCATGATGTATCGACTCCTTTGCTATGAGAAACATATTGTTTTCGGGAAATGTTCGACATGTCTTGAATGTGTCTTCGCTTGAAATTTGAAGTAAAGCGAAAACATTCTGATTTCTTAACCTTCTCCTTTGAATGACCGATATATTTAAATAGATCTTGATACATGTAATTTTTATGACCGTTAAAAAATTGATTTTGTAAAAGCTTTGGTGGGCACTTAATCTTGACGCCGTGCTTATCTAACCACGTGGTCCCTTGTCAATGGGACGCCTACTTTCGAAACAGTACGGAAACTTGTGGAATTTAAGATTAGGAAATTTTTAAGTAAAGGACTGCAATTACATCCCAAAGCCTAACGCTCTGTCCTAATCGTTATGTCAATGCTTTCCACAAAACAAAAACAAACTCCGCTTTTCCATTTCTCTTAAAGTTGATACCTAGCATTTTTTAAATATAGAAATAATTGGTTTTAGTAGTTTTCGAAGATTCCATTGGCAATTATTCCAGAACTTAGGAGGAGGACATTGCTGCGACTAGCATTCCATTCGGTGTAATTGCGATCTTTCCGCAAATGAACCACTCCTCTGCCACATCAAAGTTTATATCGTTTAGAATTCTAAACCTTTGTAGGGTTTGATTCGAAACGAGTTGTTTTTAAAGCACATGGTTTCAAAGATTTCCAAAGAACCATAAACTCGAGTGCGAAAGATTAATACAGTTCATCTTTATATCAAATTATGATGAGGTAAAAAGTACCTTTTTTCACTTCAAAAACTTATATGATATTGGAATTTGTATTTTAACGGCATTCCTGATTGGAATGTATATTAAAAATACATTTGCCGTGACCAGGATTCGAACCTGGGTTATTGCGGCCACAACGCAATGTACTAACCACTATACGATCACGGCGATGTCGAAATAGGAAAGTATTTTGTTGAAACGAAAGGGAAATGTGAAGAGAAATTGAAGAAAAGGGTTCTTAAGTAGAGCATGAATTTTCTATTGAATGGTTCCACCAGAATCGCACAGAGGGCAGCACCATTTCTGAACGAGTCCTTTGTTAGTTCGGTTGTCACGATTCTGAAGGTTTTGAAGTGATCCAGCGTATTTGTATAGAAACTTTATTGCCACGCCCTGCAAAAGCTCATGCCTATTATGTTTGTCCTCACATGCATGCGACTGAATTCCATTTTCAGAACAATTCGATCTCAAAACCAACACAAGACTATGTAATCGGATTAATTTTTTGTTTCAGAACTTGTAAATTTTGCAATTTGCGAGCAAAATCTCAGACTATCCAAAGGTTGTTTCAATTGCCATTAAGTAACAAGGATTGCTAATAAGGACTAGTTGGATAGTTACATTCCATCACATAGATAATTGAGCTAAAATTCGTTACTGATAAGAAATTTAGTAAAATTGACTCAATTTCACACGCTTTCAAATGAAGTTAATAAAATTTTGATCACAGAATTGGAAAAAATTGATCCGAATTGAAGCAAACACTCTTTCGTAAGAAATTACAATGTATATACATATATAATGCGGAGACCAGATAACCTGTGAGTACTTTGAAAACTTTGAAAAATGTACATCTCCCCATTGCGAAAATAATTTTCTTTCTCTTATTGATTTTCACCTTTATGATGTAGATATCTTTTTGAGACCCCGTAGAAACGAATAAATAATGTATGCATGATGTATCGACTCCTTTGCTATGAGAAACATATTGTTTTCGGGAAATGTTCGACATGTCTTGAATGTGTCTTCGCTTGAAATTTGAAGTAAAGCGAAAACATTCTGATTTCTTAACCTTCTCCTTTCAATGACCGATATATTTAAATAGATCTTGATACATGTAATTTTTATGACCGTTAAAAAATTGATTTTGTAAAAGCTTTGGTGCGCACTTAAACTTGACGCCGTGCTTATCTAACCACGTGGTCCCTTGTCAATGGGACGCCTACCTTCGAAACAGTACGGAAACTTGTGGAGTTTAAGATTAGGAAATTTTTAACTAAAGGACTGCAATTACATCCCAAAGCCTAACGCTCTGTCCTAATCGTTATGTCAATGCTTTCCACAAAACAAAAACAAACTCCGCTTTTCCATTTCTCTTAAAGTTGATACCTAGCATTTTTTAAATATAGAAATAATTGGTTTTAGTAGTTTTCGAAGATTCCATTGGCAATTATTCCAGAACTTAGGAGGAGGACATTGCTGCGACTAGCATTCCATTCGGTGTAATTGCGATCATTCCGCAAATGAACCACTCCTCTGCCACATCAAAGTTTATATCGTTTAGAATTCTAAACCTTTGTAGGGTTTGATTCGAAACGAGTTGTTTTTAAAGCACATGGTTTCAAAGATTTCCAAAGAACCATAAACTCGAGTGCGAAAGATTAATACAGTTCATCTTTTTATCAAATTATGATGAGGTAAAAAGTATATTTTTTCACTTCAAAAAATTATATGATATTGGAATTTGTAATTTAACGGCATTCCTGATTGGAATGTATATTAAAAATACATTTGCCGTGACCAGGATTCGAACCTGGGTTATTGCGGCCACAACGCAATGTACTAACCACTATACGATCACGGCGATGTCGAAATAGGAAAGTATTTTTTTGAAACGAAAGGGAAGGTGTGAAGAGAAATTGAAGAAAAGGGTTCTTAAGTAGAGCATGAATTTTCTATTGAATGGTTCCACCAGAATCGCACAGAGGGCAGCACCATTTCCGAACGAGTCCTTTGTTAGTTCGGTTGTCACGATTCTGAAGGTTTTGAAGTGATCCAGCGATTTTGTATAGAAACTTTATTGCCACGCCCTGCAAAAGCTCATGCCTATTATCTTTGTCCTCACAAGCATGCGACTGAATTCCATTTTCAGAACAATTCGATCTCAAAACCAACACAAGACTATGTAATCGGATTAATTTTTTGTTTCAGAACTTGTAAATTTTGCAATTTGCGAGCAAGATCTCAGACTATCCAAAGGTTGTTTCAATTGCCATTAAGTAACAAGGATTGCTAATAAGGACTAGTTGGATAGTTACATTCCATCACATAGATAATTGAGCTAAAATTCGTTACTGATAAGAAATTTAGTAAAATTGACTCAATTTCACACGCTTTCAAATGAAGTTAATAAAATTTTGATCACAGAATTGGAAAAAATTGATCTGAATTGAAGCAAACACTCTTTCGTAAGAAATTACAATGTATATACATATATAATGCGGAGACCAGATAACCTGTGAGTACTTTGAAAACTTTGAAAAATGTACATCTCCCCATTGCGAAAATAATTTTCTTTCTCTTATTGATTTTCACCTTTATGATGTAGATATCTTTTTGAGACCCCGTAGAAACGAATAAATAATGTATGCATGATGTATCGACTCCTTTGCTATGAGAAACATATTGTTTTCGGGAAATGTTCGACATGTCTTGAATGTGTCTTCGCTTGAAATTTGAAGTAAAGCGAAAACATTCTGATTTCTTAACCTTCTCCTTTGAATGACCGATATATTTAAATAGATCTTGATACATGTAATTTTTATGACCGTTAAAAAATTGATTTTGTAAAAGCTTTGGTGCGCACTTAAACTTGACGCCGTGCTTATCTAACCACGTGGTCCCTTGTCAATGGGACGCCTACCTTCGAAACAGTACGGAAACTTGTGGAGTTTAAGATTAGGAAATTTTTAACTAAAGGACTGCAATTACATCCCAAAGCCTAACGCTCTGTCCTAATCGTTATGTCAATGCTTTCCACAAAACAAAAACAAACTCCGCTTTTCCATTTCTCTTAAAGTTGATACCTAGCATTTTTTAAATATAGAAATAATTGGTTTTAGTAGTTTTCGAAGATTCCATTGGCAATTATTCCAGAACTTAGGAGGAGGACATTGCTGCGACTAGCATTCCATTCGGTGTAATTGCGATCATTCCGCAAATGAACCACTCCTCTGCCACATCAAAGTTTATATCGTTTAGAATTCTAAACCTTTGTAGGGTTTGATTCGAAACGAGTTGTTTTTAAAGCACATGGTTTCAAAGATTTCCAAAGAACCATAAACTCGAGTGCGAAAGATTAATACAGTTCATCTTTTTATCAAATTATGATGAGGTAAAAAGTATATTTTTTCACTTCAAAAAATTATATGATATTGGAATTTGTAATTTAACGGCATTCCTGATTGGAATGTATATTAAAAATACATTTGCCGTGACCAGGATTCGAACCTGGGTTATTGCGGCCACAACGCAATGTACTAACCACTATACGATCACGGCGATGTCGAAATAGGAAAGTATTTTGTTGAAACGAAAGGGAAGGTGTGAAGAGAAATTGAAGAAAAGGGTTCTTAAGTAGAGCATGAATTTTGTATTGAATGGTTCCACCAGAATCGCACAGAGGGCAGCACCATTTCCGAACGAGTCCTTTGTTAGTTCGGTTGTCACGATTCTGAAGGTTTTGAAGTGATCCAGCGATTTTGTATAGAAACTTTATTGCCACGCCCTGCAAAAGCTCATGCCTATTATGTTTGTCCTCACAAGCATGCGACTGAATTCCATTTTCAGAACAATTCGATCTCAAAACCAACACAAGACTATGTAATCGGATTAATTTTTTGTTTCAGAACTTGTAAATTTTGCAATTTGCGAGCAAGATCTCAGACTATCCAAAGGTTGTTTCAATTGCCATTAAGTAACAAGGATTGCTAATAAGGACTAGTTGGATAGTTACATTCCATCACATAGATAATTGAGCTAAAATTCGTTACTGATAAGAAATTTAGTAAAATTGACTCAATTTCACACGCTTTCAAATGAAGTTAATAAAATTTTGATCACAGAATTGGAAAAAATTGATCTGAATTGAAGCAAACACTCTTTCGTAAGAAATTACAATGTATATACATATATAATGCGGAGACCAGATAACCTGTGAGTACTTTGAAAACTTTGAAAAATGTACATCTCCCCATTGCGAAAATAATTTTCTTTCTCTTATTGATTTTCACCTTTATGATGTAGATATCTTTTTGAGACCCCGTAGAAACGAATAAATAATGTATGCATGATGTATCGACTCCTTTGCTATGAGAAACATATTGTTTTCGGGAAATGTTCGACATGTCTTGAATGTGTCTTCGCTTGAAATTTGAAGTAAAGCGAAAACATTCTGATTTCTTAACCTTCTCCTTTGAATGACCGATATATTTAAATAGATCTTGATACATGTAATTTTTATGACCGTTAAAAAATTGATTTTGTAAAAGCTTTGGTGCGCACTTAAACTTGACGCCGTGCTTATCTAACCACGTGGTCCCTTGTCAATGGGACGCCTACCTTCGAAACAGTACGGAAACTTGTGGAGTTTAAGATTAGGAAATTTTTAACTAAAGGACTGCAATTACATCCCAAAGCCTAACGCTCTGTCCTAATCGTTATGTCAATGCTTTCCACAAAACAAAAACAAACTCCGCTTTTCCATTTCTCTTAAAGTTGATACCTAGCATTTTTTAAATATAGAAATAATTGGTTTTAGTAGTTTTCGAAGATTCCATTGGCAATTATTCCAGAACTTAGGAGGAGGACATTGCTGCGACTAGCATTCCATTCGGTGTAATTGCGATCATTCCGCAAATGAACCACTCCTCTGCCACATCAAAGTTTATATCGTTTAGAATTCTAAACCTTTGTAGGGTTTGATTCGAAACGAGTTGTTTTTAAAGCACATGGTTTCAAAGATTTCCAAAGAACCATAAACTCGAGTGCGAAAGATTAATACAGTTCATCTTTTTATCAAATTATGATGAGGTAAAAAGTATATTTTTTCACTTCAAAAAATTATATGATATTGGAATTTGTAATTTAACGGCATTCCTGATTGGAATGTATATTAAAAATACATTTGCCGTGACCAGGATTCGAACCTGGGTTATTGCGGCCACAACGCAATGTACTAACCACTATACGATCACGGCGATGTCGAAATAGGAAAGTATTTTGTTGAAACGAAAGGGAAGGTGTGAAGAGAAATTGAAGAAAAGGGTTCTTAAGTAGAGCATGAATTTTGTATTGAATGGTTCCACCAGAATCGCACAGAGGGCAGCACCATTTCCGAACGAGTCCTTTGTTAGTTCGGTTGTCACGATTCTGAAGGTTTTGAAGTGATCCAGCGATTTTGTATAGAAACTTTATTGCCACGCCCTGCAAAAGCTCATGCCTATTATGTTTGTCCTCACAAGCATGCGACTGAATTCCATTTTCAGAACAATTCGATCTCAAAACCAACACAAGACTATGTAATCGGATTAATTTTTTGTTTCAGAACTTGTAAATTTTGCAATTTGCGAGCAAGATCTCAGACTATCCAAAGGTTGTTTCAATTGCCATTAAGTAACAAGGATTGCTAATAAGGACTAGTTGGATAGTTACATTCCATCACATAGATAATTGAGCTAAAATTCGTTACTGATAAGAAATTTAGTAAAATTGACTCAATTTCACACGCTTTCAAATGAAGTTAATAAAATTTTGATCACAGAATTGGAAAAAATTGATCTGAATTGAAGCAAACACTCTTTCGTAAGAAATTACAATGTATATACATATATAATGCGGAGACCAGATAACCTGTGAGTACTTTGAAAACTTTGAAAAATGTACATCTCCCCATTGCGAAAATAATTTTCTTTCTCTTATTGATTTTCACCTTTATGATGTAGATATCTTTTTGAGACCCCGTAGAAACGAATAAATAATGTATGCATGATGTATCGACTCCTTTGCTATGAGAAACATATTGTTTTCGGGAAATGTTCGACATGTCTTGAATGTGTCTTCGCTTGAAATTTGAAGTAAAGCGAAAACATTCTGATTTCTTAACCTTCTCCTTTGAATGACCGATATATTTAAATAGATCTTGATACATGTAATTTTTATGACAGTAAAATATTGATTTTGTAAAAGCTTTGGTGCGCACGTAAACTTGACGCCGTGCTTATCTAACCACGTGGTCCCGCGTCAATGGGACGCCTACCTTCGTAACAGTACGGAGACTTGTGGAGTTTAAGATTAGGAAATTTTTAACTAAAGGACTGCAATTACATCCCAAAGCCTAACGCTCTGTCCTTATTGTTATGTCAATGCTTTCCTCAAAACAAAAACAAACTCCGCTTTTCCATTTTTTTTGAAGTTGATACCTAGCATTTTTTAAATATAGAAATAATTGGTTTTAGTAGTTTTCGACGAATGCATTTCTGTAATTTAATTTTACCTAATACTTTGAGGGATGACAATACCGCTATCATTCAGATTTCTAACCTTTGTAAAGAAGCGTTTTGAAACGAGTCGTATTTGTATATGGTTGTTACAGATTTTCCAAAGGATCAAAAACTCTAGTTCGAAAGCTTAATAAGGTTTATCTTTATAGCAAAGTATGATAAGCAGGAAAATATCTAATCATCTAATCTATCTTATAATAAGCAGTAAAATATCTAATCTGTCTTAGCAAAAAAAAAACTATGAGTGAGGAATTTGTATTTGGAAAGGTATTCCTGATAGAATTGGTTATTAAAAATACGTCTGCCGTGAGAAGGCATAGAACTTGGGTTTTTGAGGCCACAACGCAATGTACTAACCACTATACGATTACGGCGATCACAAAATAGGAAAGTATTTTATCTTAACGAAAGGGAAGTGAAGATAAATGCAAGAAAAGGTTTCTTAAAAAGAGCATGAATTTTGTGTTAAATGGTTTCACCGAAATGGTACAGATGGTAGCACAATTTCCCAGTAAGTTCTTTGTTTGGTAATTGGTATTATTTAATTTATGTTGTACTAGAGCAACACAACGGGCTATTGACGACGGTCCGGGATCAATCCTTTACAAGAAAGATCCGAGGACATCACTTCGTAATTTGGAACCACGGTCAGATGACGAGGCAACACATATGAGCCAATACGATTATGGGCGCTTTAGACAACGTCGTTACGCCTAATAGTAGTTTTTTAATCGTCTTCGCGATTGTTTTTGGTAGGTTGTTTTTTATTTAACGGTTTCCTGGACCATCACAATAAGCTTTGACGATCGCTTTCGGAATTGCGTAGCAATCACCGGGGTTGGCGAGTTTTGTTGTTTTCTTTTTTATGATAATGGAATTTTGCATACTATTAGATGCCTATGTCATAATGTTTTGTTTTTCAGATCTTTCCTTTAAGGGATTGATCCCGGACCGTAGTCAATAGCCCGTTGTGTTGCTCCAGTACGACGTTAACTAAAAATTACCAATTACCATGATGTTTTACAATCACGTTGGGTTGGCGTGGAAGTTTGGAGAGTGGGGTGCCAGCTCTGGTGGTGCTTCGTCATCTGACCGTGGTTCAAAATTACGAGGTTGTTGTCCTCGGATCTTTCCCTTAAGGGAATAATCCCGGACCGTCGTCAATAGCCCGTTGTGTTGCTCCAGTACGACGTTAACTAAAAATTACCAATTACCATGATGTTTTACAAATTTAATGTGTCCATAAAGATTTTTTAAATTTTATTCTAAGATATTTTAAAATTAATTTATTGGCATTTATTTATTAATAGTCACATTGAGGCCACCACGGCGTTTCCTGTAGTGTTGGTTTGCGAAACAAACCAAATGGTAATTGGTAATTTTTTAGTTAACGTCGTACTAGAGCAACACAACGGGCTATTGACGACGGTCCGGGATCAGTCCCCCAAGGGAAAGATCCGAGGACAACACCTCGTAATTTTGAACCACGGTCAGATGACGAAGCAACACCTGAGCTGGCACCCCACTCTCCAAACTTCCACGCCAACCCAACGTGAGGACTTTCGGCCACGACAGATTTAAGGTGCACCAGCCGCCTCTACACCATACGTTTACAAACATCAATGCACGAACCCGGATTCGAACCAGGAACCTTCCGATCTAGAGGCTAACACCTTAACCACTATACCGGTTGGTCGGCACAAACGAAATGGGTTTGTATCGCAACCGGAGGTTGGCGCGTGTGAGCCAGCTATTGTTCACCCCTGACCACACGAAAAGAATGTCAAGGCAAAGCTGTGCTAGTCACACAGTGGCTACTATGCATAACATACACAGGAAATACTATAGAAGTATCGAGGGATTAAGGGGGTCCGGGACACATTGAAATTTTTTTTTTATTAATTAATTTTGAATTTTGAATTTTTTTGTACTGATTACCCATCTAACTAATAAGCAAAATCACAGCACAAAAGTTTTCCAAAAGTTCTTTAAAAATTTTAAATTAAAATTTTTTGAAAAAAAGAGGGGTCATTTTAAATTGCTAAGGCTCAAAACATTCTTAATCAATTTTCAAAATTCTTGCATTAAATTATTCACAAATTTATTAACTTTAATTTTGATTCAGGAATTTAAAAAATATTAATTTAATAAAAAATAAAAAATATTTTAATAAAAATTTTTGAAAATTTGAAGGTACTTTTTTTTAAAAAAGTCATATTTTTAAAAGTAAATATTTGTTTTAAATTTGCTGAATCAAAATTAAAGTATAATGTTTGAAAAAGATATATTCCAATTTTCAACCCTTAAACTTCATCGGTTTTCGACTTATAGCAATTTGAATATAGGAAATCTTGAAAAAAAGTATTATGGAGAAAAACGCGTTTAAAGTTTTAAAGACAGATGTTGTTGCCATGACAACAACTGTCAAGAGTGTTGGATTTTCAAAACAACGCACCACAACAATTATTATATCTCTAGTTCTAATTAAGATAGAAACATGATTTAGACGTCATTTTAAGCAGAAAAACACAGAGAATTTCTTAAAATAATAAAAAAAAATTCGAAAATTTTACGATTTTTGTGTCCCGGACCCCCTTAAGGATACAAGAAAAGATCCGGACATCTGGGGGGGGGGTTCTGAGCGTCAACGGGTAATAATTTCGTAATTTTTAAGTGAGGTCATACTAGAGGAACACAACGGTCTATTGACGTCGGTCCGATATTAATCCGTTAAAGGAAAAATTCAAGGACAACACCACATAATTTTTAACCAGTCTTTTTTCGCTTTTTAAATAAGATAATCGAAATATACTTAAATATTAAATACTTATTCAGATGTTGGACTTCGATATATTGATTGGTTATTAGTAATTTTAATTAACGTCCTACTAGAGCAACACAACGGGCTATTTACGACTTTCACATATAAATCCTTTTTGGGAAAGATTCGAGGACAACGCCACGTAATTTTGAACCAGTCTATTTTTGCGCTTTTTAAATAAGATAATAGAAATAACCTCTTAATATTATATACTTATTCAGTTATTGGCCGACCAACCGGTATAGCGGTTAAGGTGTTTGCCTTTAGAACGGAAGGTTCCTGGTTCGAATCCGGGTCCGGGCATGGATGTTTGTAAACGTATGGTGTAGAGGCGGCTGGTGCACCTTAAATCTGTCGTGGCCGAAAGTCCTCACGTTAGGTTGGCGTGGAAGTTTGGAGAGTGGGGTGCCAGCTCAGGTGTTGCTTCGTCATCTGACCGTGGTTCAAAATTACGAGGTGTTGTCCTCGAATCTTTCCCTTAAGGGACTGATTCCGGACCGTCGTCAATAGCCCGTTGTGTTGCTCTAGTACGACGTTAACTAAAATTACCATTACCATTACCATTACCTTAAGGGACTGATCCCGGACCGTCGTCAATAGCCCGTTGTGTTGCTCTAGTACGACGTTAACTAAAATTACCATTACCATTATTCAGTTATTGGACTTCGATATATTGATTGGTTATTGGTATTTTTAATCAACGTCCTACTAGAGCAACACAAAGGGATATTTACGACGGTCCGATATAAATCCCCTACAGGAAAGATTAGAGGACAACGCCAAGTAATTTTGAACCACAGTCAGATGACGAGGCAACACCTGAGCTGGCACACCACTCTCCAAACTTCCACACCAACCCAACGTGAGGACTTCTGGACACGACAGATTTAAGGTGCACCATCCCATTATAAACATCCATGCCCGGACCCGTATTCGAACCAGGAACCTTCCGATCTAGAGGCTAACCGGTTGGTCAGCTATTCAGATATTGGATTTCAGATATATTGAAATTACGCCAAAACTTTTATAATAAACTTCAGAATATTTATAGGTAATGGTAATTTTAGTTAACGTCGTACTAGAGCAACACAACGGGCTATTGACGACGGTCCGGGATCAGTCCCTTAAGGAAAAGATCCGAGGACAACACCTCGTAATTTTGAACCACGGTCAGATGACGAAGCAACACCTGAGCTGGCACCCCACTCTCCAAACTTCCACGCCAACCCAACGTGAGGACTTTCGGCCACGACAGATTTAAGGTGCACCAGCCGCCTCTACACCATACGTTTACAAACATCCATGCCCGAACCCGGATTCGAACCAGGAACCTTCCGATCTAGAGGCTAACACCTTAACCACTATACCGGTTGGTCGGCTCAGAATATATATAGAAAACGTCGATAGGAAGAAATATAGTGAATCCAAGATCGGTTGGTCAGCTATTCAGATATTGGATTTCCGATATATTGAAATTACGCCAAAACTTTTATAATAAACTTCAGAATATTTATAGAAAACGTCGATAGGAAGAAATATAGAGATATAGGGAATCCAAGATCCGGATATCGGATGCAGTGTCAACGGGTTTGGAATTAGTTCTTGAAAGTATAGGTATCGCACTTCAAGGTGAACACGTGCCTGATACGAGTGCGCCAACTACCTACACCTCTCAGTTCGACGCAAATAGCATATCTGATGACATAAACATTTTATAATCGAATGGTGGAGTTCAACCCCGGTTATAAGCCACAACCTTCAACATTAACAGCGAATGCACCAATTAGGATACATATGGGAGCTATTAACATTTGAAGTATGAAATAATAAGTGTAGTACTAATTTCTTTCACTCACCATTTACCATATGGCCTCACTGAGATATTCTACGCCTTAGACCTACTGGCCGTGTTCAGACACAACCCCGTCTTAGATCTATTGGTTTGTCGATTGATGGGAGATAGTTTAAAATCTATATATATAATTCTCTTACGTGGCACGCAAAAAAGACGTTATTTGTTATCGCGTTTTGGCAACATTGCACGATTGTTTGTTCACCATGAAACGTCGCGATTCAATTGAATTTATAGCGTTATCGGATGAAATTTTATTAAAAAAAAATTAACTTTAGTCGAGCTGTTGCAGTTTATCATAGAGATCAAAGAAAGCAGAGGGTCTTTTCAGAGCCATTTGTAATACAGCCCTTTTCAGGGCCAACAATTATAGCTCAACAAGACGCTTGAAATACAACTTTCGACAGCAAACTCATTGAAAAATTGTGTGTGGCTCGTGTGCTGGAGAAATATACAAACAAACAACATGCTGGATATTCAATATCTAAAACAGCGCTCACATTTCGAGTCAAAATTTGCTCAAAGTTTTCATTTGAATTCTGATTCCAGAGGTACTATATAATATATCTTTTTTTGTAATATAACAAATTTATGTTTGAAAAATATTTTTGTGGAATGTTATATTTTGTCAACAATCCCTTCTGCTAGGATACATGTCTTTATTGATGCGAGCGAAGCGAGTATAGGTTCGCGCAGCGAACCAATGACGATTGCAAAGCAATCCTCCGGGGGTTGGCGAGCTTTATTGAGCAGGGGGCGGCCCTCTAGTAGAGAAGAAATAAATTAAATTTGCCATCCAATGAATGCAATAAATATGGGATTATGTTTGAGTTGTACTCATGAATAATTTCACGTAGAAGCCGTTTATACACAAATACTCACATTTTTTATTTCACCAAAAACTACAAAATTTATTTAATGTCAGAATCATACTTTAAAAAACCTTGTTTTATTTTACAGTACCAGATATTCTTGGAAAAAGTATGTGTAAAAACATAATTTCAAACATTATAAAACTAAACTATGCGTTTTTAAGTCTCGTTACTTTAATCCGAGTTATTGAACTTTACAAAAATAGCTTAGTAAACAAACTTAATTCAGTCCCAGAAGCTCGAAACTAAGAAAATTATTCATTTGAGTACTATATAAAAACAGACCACACTGTAACATGAAAACCTATACATGTATATGCTGTTAGCAAACTGGTAGAAACAGGATTTAAGACTAAAAAAATGTGTAATAGGAAATCGCAAAAGTGCATTGTTTTAAAATTTCGTTTCAACATAAAAAGCTCTTACCGATCTCTTGAGTCCCGGACAAAAGATCTGAAAACTATTTATAATTTATATGAAACATGTTTTGGAGTCTCGGCGGGGGTTCACAATCGTAAATCAAACTTCTCTTACAGGATCTGATTATGTATGCAATAAAGCACGAATACTTTGATGGGTGATGATTGACTCTGTTACAGTCGCGTTCTGTCAAAATGATGATCGAAAGTATTTTCTACCAGTATTTTGAACAATGTTTGGGGATATACTGCTATAATACTCAAGGAAGCAGTATCTCCAAGTTTGAGCTTTCAACTGTGATACATAAATATCTAGGACTTTACTACGTTATCTTAACATGATCGCTCAACCAACTATTTTCAAGCCTTGTGAAAGGAATTAGTTAATTGGAAACGCTACATAAAAAAAAAATGAAAAGGAGCAGACTTTAAGATAAAGACATTGCTTCTTTCGACAGGGCATACTTATTGATATATTTTGGACAGTGGGATATTGATTTCCTGATCAGTCTACAGCTTTCTTTTTGAACTTGTATGGGCTATGAATAGCTTGTGCAATGTTTGACGACACAAGTTTGAAAAAGTTGGTCCCTCGTTTTTTGCGCCAGCAACAGTTTTTCTTTGCACAGATTTTTCCATTCCTCGGACACAACGACACGATCCCAGTATTGTTTCATGAAGTCTATTGCACAGTTCTTCAGATCCTGGTCAAAGAGTTCGTCGGCAAGCCTCAAGATGCTGCACACGTTTCTAAAATTCATGCGAGACTGCAAGACATACGAGCACTTACACTGGAGCGATTCCATCTGGTACTTGTATGCGGTGCTGTAAGCCAAGACTGCGTCGTCGTACTCCAGATCGTCCATCTCATCCGTGTACATGTACTTCAGCATGCGCTTCAGCGTGAACATGTCCACGTCGGGTACGTCTATAACGTCGTTGTCACTGTCTTCTCTGCCATCCAACATTTCGGCAAACTTTTTGGATCTCGAATGTAGCACGATCCTGTGGGCTGGTAAAGTTTCCCCAAGCACTCTAAGCTTAACGTCCGATGCAGGTTTTTTGACGTAGAGAACCTTCATGTCTTTTGTCATACTGTCAACGATCGGAGTATTGCTTGTAACCACGGACAACCATTGCATCTTTTCTAATATGGAGAAGATTATTCCCGGACTTACAGTGATCACGCTTTTCAAGGTGAGAACATCGTTCACTAGGTACTTAGTTTTCTGTCTCGCAATAGGGGCTTTGGATATGAAAGTCGGGAACCGCCAGACCTCTCCCGGTGTCCGCATACGGAATATGTGCTGGTCCTTCTTCCAGATCTCGGTCTCAATCCCCTTCGCGTCCAACACCGTTATTCGGGTGTTCAGACACAGGGGCTTGTCCAAAGGGTCACAGCGCCTGGTGAACTCGATTACAACCACCCTCTGACCTGGTCTCCCTTCGATGGACAGGCGCACGTCGAAAAGTAAACCTTCTTCCTCCTGCTGTCTCACGGCTACCTCCAGAACTTTGCCATACCTCACTTTGCTGAAGTTCGTCAAAGGCCACATCTTGCAGATTGTGCGCGGATCGCCGTAGCTACGAGCGAAGAATTTCACCATGAGAAACTTTTTGCTGGACTTCCTGAGAGCACAGTTGATTCTGAGAGTGTCCTTGTGGAGGTAGAATCTCGCAACCTCACTCCTGGTTTCGAATTTCTCGAAATAAAAACACCCATTTCTAGCGATGTCATTTGTCATGGTAATCTTTTTCCCGGGCGTTCCGTCGGGTGCGATCAATTGAATGGTTGCGCTCAGTTCGATTGAATGGGGACCTCCATCCTTACATCTTTCCAACTCGAAAGATACGAAGTCCGGGTAGTTAAAGTCTTTGGGATAGAGCCAGACCTTCCATGCCGTGTCGTTCAGAATCCTCGCAACGAAGCAACCGGTTGACTCTGCTTGTCCGTTATCGAGATTGCAGAGGCTGAAGTTCTTCACTTTCCATGAAAACGTAAAAGTTTGCTCCTCGTCCATCGCTTGATCTGGTTTGAGACAGAGGAAGAATCACGCACACTGTTTACCACTGTGATAAAGTTCGAGTGGTAAACAGGTATAAAATTCATCCGCTTCCACGCAGCAAACTATTATTAGGTTCTTGCACCAGCCAATCGTTTCCTGTCACGTTTAACCAACAAATCGGTTTTATTTGTTAACCTCTAGATAGGTAACGGCCGACCAACCGGTATAGTGGTTAAGGTGTTAGCCTCTAGATCGGAAGGTTCCTGGTTCGAATCCGGGTCCGGGCATGGATGTTTGTAAGCGTATGGTGTAGAGGCGGCTGGTGCACCTTAAATCTGTCGTGGCCGAAAGTCCTCACCTTGGGTTGGCGTGGAAATTTGGAGAGTGGGGTGCCAGCTCAGGTGTTACTTCGGCATCTGACCGTGGTTCAAAATTACGAGGTGTTGTCCTCGAATCTTTCCCTTATAGGACTGATCCCGGACCGTCGTCAATAGCCCGTTGTGTTGCTCTAGTACGACGTTAACTAAAATTACAATTACCATTACTAGATAGGTAACGTCATCTCACCGTGGTTCAAAATTACGAGGTGTTGTCCTCGGATCTTTCCCTTAAGGGACTGATCCCGGACCGTCGTCAATAGCCCATTGTGTTGCTCTAGTACGACTATAACTAAAGTTACCAAAAAAAAATCTAGATAGGTAATGGTAATTTTAGTTAACATCGTACTAGAGCAACGCAACGGGCTATTGACGACGGTCCGGGATCAGTCCCTTAAGGGAAAAATCCGAGGTCAACACCTCGTAATTTTGAACCACGGTCAGGTAACTTTGGCAATTTTTTAGTTAACGTTCTACTGGAGCCACACAACGGGCTATTGACGACGGTCAGGGATCAGTCCCTTAAGGGAAAGATTCGAGAACAACACCTCGTAATTTCAAACCACGGTCAGATGACGAAGCAACACCTGAGTTGGTACCCCACTCTACAAACTTCCACACATACTTGAGGAGTTTCGGCCACAACAGATTTAAGGTGCACCAACCGCCTCTACACCATACGCTGACAAACATCCATGCCCGGACCCGGATTCGAACCAGGAACCTTCCGATCTAGAGGCTAATACCTTGACCGCTATACCGGTTGGTCGGCGGTGTAGTCCTCGGATCATTCCCTTAAGGGACTGATCCCGGACCGTCGTCAATAGCCCGATGTGTTGCTCTAGTACGACGTTAACTAAAAAATTACCAATTACCAATTACCCTAAAAGGGACTGATCCCGGACCGTCGTCAATAGCCCGTTGTGTTGCTCTAGTACGACGTTAACTAAAAATTACCAATTATTATTACCTACCTAAAATGGTAGCCGACCAACCGGTATAGTGGTTAAGGTGTTAGCCTCTAGATCGGAAGGTTCCTGGTTCGAATCCGGGTACGGGCATGGATGTTTGTAAACGTATGGTGTAAAGGCGGCTGGTGCACCTTAAATCTGTCGTGGCCGAAAGTCCTCACGTTGGGTTGGCGTGGAAGTTTGGAGAGTGGGGTCCCAGCTCAGGTGTTGCTTCGTCATCTGACCGTGGTTCAAAATTACGAGGTGTTGTCCTCGAATCTTTCCCTTAAGGGACTGATTCCGGACCGTCGTCAATAGCCCATGGTGTTGCTCTAGTACGACGTTAACTAAAATTACCATTACCATTACCTAAAACGGTAATGGTAATTTTTAGTTAACGTCGTACTAGAGCAACACAACGGGCTATTGACGACGGTCCGGGATCAGTCCCTTAAGGGAAAGATCCGAGGAAAACGCCTCGTAATTTTGAACCACGGTCAGATGACGTAGCAACACCTGAGCTGGCATCCCACTCTCCAAACTTCCACGCCTACCCAACGTGAGGACTTTCGGCCACGACAGATTAAAGGTACACCAGCCGCCTCTACACCATACGTTTACAAACATCCATGCCCGGACCCGGATTCGAACCAGGAACCTTCCGATCTAGAGGCTAACACCTTAACCACTATACCGGTTGGTCGGCTGGTTTTCCTAGGAATACATTTTACTCATGGCAGTCTTGGATATGGAAAGCGATTATTTAGAATTTCAGCATTAATATGAAAGGATGGTAAATTAAATATTACAACGGAAAATGTGATTAATTCATTTTGAAGCTTCACACATTTTTTGATTGAAAATTCCATTCAGCGCTATTTGGGATAACGGATTTTGTTTAAAAACAAATGTCTTCAGTGTTGACAAAGCTCCTTGTTGCAACATTTTTAAGCTAGAAAAATCACTGCTTTCGAATGCTTCACGTGTATCAAAGTTATATAAGAAAATTTAAAATTGGTTTAGTGGGGGGGGGGACCTTGAACTTTTGCCACTTAAGATAATTCATTCCAATTTTTCAAAATTCTGTAATGGTATTTCAGGATCAGCAGTATTATTTAAATTCCCTTTTCTCCAACAGACATTAAATCGAAGTCCTATGGTAATTTTTAAATTCAGACATTCGGTTTCTAAATGGAAACCACGTACCTATTTAGCATGATAGATGCAGTTACTTGACTATGGAGTAGAGCTACCAATAACACCCATGAAGAAGAAACAAAATGCAAATAAAATTGATTTTAATTGTCTTGCGATGAAAATGTATTTCAAAATTATGAAATACATAATGTTCAAAATTAAAAGATTTTGCACAATATGTCGAATTTCTGAAAAACTAATCGACAGATTTTAAAGAAATTTGTTACGAATATACAGTTATAGTAGAGAAACACATGTACCACACAAAAGTCATGTAGTTACGTACGGACACATGATTTTCAGTAAAGCTGATCAGTGCAGGAATGTCTAAAATCCACGCTGCGAGATACAACCGAAAATGTGTCTAATATGAAGTACTAGGGGCCCCGCCCCCTGCTCGCAAACGCTCGCCAACCCCCGGAGGATTTCTTCGCAATCCTCATTGGTTCGCTGCACAAACCTATGCTCGCTTCGCTCGCATTAATGAAGACATGTGTCCTAGCAGAAGGGATTGTTTACAAAATATGATATTCCAAAAAAATATTTTTCAAACCTAAATTTTTTTTTCAGAAAAGATATATACAGTACCGATGGAATCTGAATTAAAATGAAAACTTTGAGAAAATTTTGACTCGAAATGTGACGGCTGATTTGGAAATTGAATACCCAGCATGTTGTTTGAGTGTATATTTACCCCTGCACTCGAACCACCCACGCATTTTCATTGAGTTAGTTGTCGAAAGTTGTAGTGTAAGTGTCTTGTTGAACTATAATTGTTAGCCCTGAAAAGGACCTTTTTTAAATGGCCCTGAAAAGATCCTCCGCTTTCTATTATTAACTGCAACAGCTCGATTAAAATTCATTTTTTTTTCTATAACATTTCATCCGATAACGCTATAAATTCAATTCAAGCGCGAGGCTTCGTGAAAAACAAATAATCGTACAATGTTGCCAAAACGCGATAACAAATAACGTCTTTTTTGCGTGTCACGTAAGAGAATTATATATATAGATAATCCCTCTCATAGTCAGACAGGTCTCACAGCGCTACGTCATACTGGTCATGAGGCAGTTGAGAAGTCCCTGTGGCAGTCGATCCCACTCAGCAGGTCAGAAATGGTTCTCGGAGGGGGATGGCGAGATGAAATCGCCTTCCCAAGAGCGTCACAGTTATATTCTATAGGCTTTAGGTCGAGGGATCTGGCTGGTCAATCCATATACCGAATATTCTCGCTTTCCAGATAAACGACGACCATGTGAGCCCAATGTGGACGAGCGTTGTCTTAGATGAACAGGAACCGAGGGCTAACTGTGCCCCTGAAAAGTCGAACATAGCTCTAAGATAGCCTCAATGTACCCCATAGCAGTCAGGGGCCCTATGTCAAACATATGGAGGGGTGTGCGGCCGTTCAATATGATGCCTGCCCAGACCATGACACATCCACCACCATAGTGATCAATTTCCCTGATGTGGGAGGGATGGTATCGGGTGCCATGTTCTCTCCAGATGAGGGTAGGTCGAGAATCGGTGTCCAGGCAGAATCTCGAATCATCTGTGAAGAGCACAGTGCTCCACTGAAGTTTGGTCGAAGACTGATGCTGTCTGCACCATGTTATACGCGTTCTCTTGTGTGCTGCAGTGAGCAGGATGCAAACAGCGGGTCTTCTGGTATAAAGCTCTCTCTCATGAAGCATTGGGACAACAGTAATCCGTGATATTCGGGTTCCAGTGGCGGCATGCAGCTCACGTGAGAGCTGTGAAGCTGTAACAGTCTTGTGGCGCCGCTCTGAAAGGGCCAAATAAACGATTCTCATTATTCGTCGTGGCTCTTCGATGACCTTGTCCCGGTATTCTCGATATGGATCTAGTGTCTTTAAACAGTTTCCACACATTGCAGACGAAACTGGTGGGGACATGGAGTTTTGTAGCCCCTTGTGATTGCCCTGCCTCCAATCTAAAGACGATTCTCCATCTCATTCCGTTATTCATACATTTGTGGATAATTATTTTACCCGATAGCTTATAAAATGTACACAACTCTTGCGAGAAACGCAGCGAATGTCACCGAGGAGTACGAGCACACAAATCGCGGGAAACGCCTCGTGCGCTTATCATCCCCTCCGCCGTCGCCGAGGAGTACGAGCACACGAATCGCGGGAAACGCCTCGTGCGCTTATCATCCCCTACTCGGTCGCCGAGGAGTACGAGCACACGAGCACCCACCGACGCCTCCGTTTGGAGTGGTGTCGCGCACGACGGGATTGGACTGCAACGGAATGGAACCAGGTCGTCTTCAGCGACAAATCTAGATTCAATTTCAGTAGTGATGACAATCGTGTTCGTGTGTGGAGGCCCCGTGGTGAACGCTTCAATCCTGACTTCGCTTTACAGGGACACACCGCTCCCACAGCTGGTGTGATGGTACGGGGTGCCATTGCTTACGATACACGGTCACCCTAATATTGATCCATGGCACAATGACAGCCCAGCGGCACGTCCACGACATCCTTCAGCCACATGTGATGCCACTCTTGGCAGGGCACCCAGGAGCCATTTTTGAACAAGACAACGCTCGGCCACACACAGCAAGGATGTCACAAGACTGCCTCCGCCACATTACCACCCTTCCCTGGTCTGCTCGATCCCTAGATTAGTCACCAATAAACCAAACTTTTTGCGTTCCCGAATCGACACAGGTATTCGACATTGTAGTCTCCATCCCAATCGCTTCCGCATGTACTAGCTATAGCGAGCACGTTGTTGTAGCTACAACTGAAAACACTTGTATCGTATCCAGTTTCGTGTGTCCTGTACTTAGAATCCATGCAGCAGGTGCCCAGTTGCATGCACGCGGGGCCGCAGTGGCAGTTCACGATTCGTAAATCGTCAGTGCTACTGTTCCTCATTCGGCAGCTGTGCAAATCGCCACACGTTACATTGAGTTCTTTTAGATCATCATACCTGACGTCACTGTCAAGTATTATCCAATGATATGGGAGAGATAATATTTCAGTGCTCATGGACAGGAAAATAATCACTGTGTGTCCGATGTAACACTCTGACACGTAAATCATTTTGAAATTCTAAATGAAACGAAAAATTTTGTGTTAATCTTACAAATATTTCAGGTATAAAAACAAACTGAATTCTAAGTAGGTTTTTTTTTTTTTGGCGCATTATAAAATAAGCCAAACACAAGACACAATAAACACATTAGAAATCAAAATTGATATGAAGAATACAAATGTACACTACCCAATAATAATGGACCGGGCAGCAAGATGTGATGGTATTTAATTTCCGCTTCGATTTTTTGCACGGGCGAATAAATTTCCAGAAAGACAATATATCTTTTAACTGATTACAGTTCTTTTTTCTATCTTCTAGACCGTTAAAGATAGAGTAAAAATTTCAACGGATTTGAAATCCTCAGAAAATTTCAATTTAGATTAATACCTAAAAATAAGATTTTTTAAAAAAGAAATAATTTTTTAATTGAATATATCTTCAACGGATTTGAATCTGAGGAAAATTTTACACCAGATTAATACCTTACACCATGGCTCGAAATACCCGGGTGCACAGGTGCACTGTGCACATGAAAATAAAATTGTGCACCTAATTTTTACGCTAGGTGCACGATGTGAACCTAACGTTAAAAAAAAGGGTGGGGAACGTGTTTTATGTTATTTTGATGTTTGAACAAAATATTAGTATCGACCTCTCTCGCTCTAAGGGAACGTAATTAAAATTCCTAAATACACACTATGCGAAACAAAGTCGCAACGGGTTTATACAGGAGGAAGGTTTACTTGTGCCACTGCCACCAGAACTTTCCGATGATCGAAACATTTTCCAGATGACTTTGTTGAAGCGACTGTCGTGACAGTCGTTCGCCGGAGAATTTAGGTGTTTAAATATTTTTATTTACCATTTACTACTAACCTATCTAAACATATCCAACTGATAATGTAGTTTAGTTTACATTAATGCTCTTATATTACGTTTTTTTTAAATGTGCTCCTTTAATATAACCTGTGCACCTAATTTAAAAACTTAGGTGCACAAGGTGCACCTGTTATAAAAATTCTATTTCGAGGCCTGCCTTACACCACGGGCACGGGCAACGCCGGGCTGGATACTGATATGGCCGAAAAATTCTTTTAGTTAACGAAATCCGAGTTCATCGCTTATTTTGGTATTTCTATAATATCATAGATTGTTTATAATTCTGAAGGTAGAAATGTGTGAAGAGATTCAAGTTCATTTAAGAGGGTTTAAGTTGCTATCCCCATACCTGGCAAGCGCAATTGGCCACTGGTCGCAGAATAGCTTTGCCTTTGAGAATTTTATTTTTAATCTACAGCAATTAAGGGTAAAACAATATTACTGTACGATGGGTTTCTACTGTCATTGATTAATGAGATAAATAGGTATTTTAATTAACGTCGCACTTGAGCAACACATGGGCTATTGATGTCGGTCTGGGATCAATCCTAATGGGAAAGATCCGAGGAAAATACTACTAATTTGATTTTCATTCTGTTCAGAGATGCCAAATACTACGGATTCTACGCAGTTTCTACGGAAGTGAATCGGGTAATAATGATTACGGAAGCGATGAAATGGGCTGGCAAGGCATCATGCTGAAACCACATGTGTTTACGAACGACAGTTGGATCATCTTGCAGCAATTCTGGTAAAACCTCTTCCAGAAAAATACGATAATGTGAGCCATTGACTCGCGTTGGTAGGAGATATGCCGAATTTGTATTACTGTTGGTGGTCGAAATTTTGAGCAGTTATTGTAAACAATGCTGCAACGAAGCACTTTGCAAGGATGTAAATAACCAATGTTTTTCTGTTCATGTCTCATTTTTTGTGTTCCGTGCCTTCGCGTGTCACTTTCGACAATACATTCCTGTACGAAAAAGGAATGTTTTAGTAAGCTGTACCACCCTTTCCAAGTTTGTCATATGACCGTAAAATCACCTTGTATATGTGTTTTCATGTATGATATACCTTACTGTATCTATAAATAATATAATGTGTTGCATTTATGTTTCAAATTGGTAGTTAAATATTTGAATTAAAGATATATGCGTGTTATTAAAGCCAATTTTTAAATCTTTACTTGACTACTGAAAAATTCTTAAAACTACTGATTTTTTCCTCTGGTACTACTGAAAACGTCCATCGCAGGTTGGCATCTCTGTGTATTCCGTATACTGGTATGGATTTGCATCAAATGATGAATTAGGATTAGAGTTCTTGGATTTACCGCAGGTTCAGTGACACGATTAATATTTAAAATATACGCTTGGTAGGTGAAACGGTTGTTGTAATTGCTTTGGTGAAAACGGGGTTCATATTGCTGGCGGTTTACTTGGGAATATTGTCCATTATTACGAGGAGAAAAATTTCTGTGGGCTGGACTTAGCATGTTCTGAGTATTTCTCAGAGAATCTCTTGAATAATTTTGTACATTTTGAGTCATCGTTTTTTGAAATGTTCTGCAGTCTTTCGTGATATGACCAGCAGGACCACAAAATAGACATGTGAGTCTTTCAACATACCTGTTTGGATTTCCTTTTTGGAAAGCCAAATGATTAATTTGTTCCGTAAGGCTTACAATTCGTCGTTTAAACGATTGTTCAGAATCTCTACTACCTGTTAAACTAAAAGTATTAGAACCATCACGTAGTATTTATCAAAATCATAAAAATTTTAATTTTAATTTGAAATTTTCAAATTTAAATAGCATTTAATCTAAATTTTCGATTTGCTGAGTGTAATTAAAATAAAAAAAATAACTAGATTGTAACCGTTATAATATTACAAAAGCTGTTTAGTTATTTTAATGTAGGAGCTGCACACCACATGTACGACGCTCGTTGCACCGACATTTTCCTCTTTGGCTAACCTGGTTGTGAAGTTCCCCTTAAGCTTCGGTTTCCTAAAGGCAGGTTTACGCACTACGATAAATCGTAACGATGTGATTGACAAATTTATTGTTCCAATAAATCGAAAGAGTGAGTATTGCTTACATGCTACGATAAATCGTAACGATTTCTTGTCAAATATTCGTTGTCGACCGCTAAATAAGCTTTTGCCATGGAGATATGTTGTTGTTATATATCGGTTGTTTAGCGAGAAAAGTGAAAAAGTCGCGAAGACCAAGAACAAAGTGGAGCCGCCGGTGGTTGCTAAAGAAAAGGGAATTCTCTCATGTAAAATTATTGAAAGAATTGGGAAATGGACCAAATGACTGGCGAATTTATTTGAGAATGGACGAAGAGACTAATTTTGAGTTGTTAAGGTTAGTTTCTCCGTTTATTGCGAAAACTGATACTGTTATGAGAAGAGCGATATCTGCGCACGAAAGACTAGAACGAACTATTCGACACAACCTTTCAGATGCAGATGCAAATGCAAACGGAGTCAAGTCGTAGCGAGAAATGGTTGCCACTTGTTTACAATTTCCAACATATCGTTACGATTCGCAGAAATTGATGCCGACCGGCATCAACCATCCAATCCAATTCCAATTAATCGCTACAATGTCCTGTTTACACCCAACGATAAATCGTAACAATTCGATCGTTACGATAAATTGCTACAATTTATCGTAGCGTGTAAACCGGCCTTAAGAAAGCGTAGCCGTGATCTAGTGGCCGTGATGTATCGGTGGGTGACGTCACTAAAACGTTGTTTATACTAACACATGGTGTTGGTTTCCTAGAGAGCGTTGTTTGTGAGCGTAACGAAAATTATCGGAGTCGCCATTTCCATGACTGTCGTCATAGCGGTCTCAAACAATTGGAGAACGTTTTTTCTCTTGTAGCGGCCAGATTTCATTTCCTGCTCCAAACAATTCGAGCCAAGAGGAGCAATATAAATAAACATTTTTGACTGCCATTGAATAATTCGTTTTTGTAAAATCGGGATCGTTAAACACAGAATAAATATTTCAACGGATTCGAAATCTGCGGAAAATTTGAGACCAGATCGATACCTTAAATGTGATTTTCTTTAAATAAATAATTAATTATTTAATACATAATTAAGTAATCAAATGGTAAAAAATTGAATAATAAAACTGTTTTTATATCGATCTGGCGTAGATATTTACGCTATTTTGAAATCTGTTGAAATTTTCACTCTACCTTCAACGATCCCGAATGTAGGAACTTTGAACTAGAGAATAAAAAAACCACTTTGTTTTGTTTCTCGAATAAAATAAACCACGACAGTCATCTGTGTTGCCCATTCTCCAACGTATTCTGTCCGCCTAAATTGACACCTCTGGATTCTTGTTTAGACGGCCGTCTAGTTATGCCCGCGGGCATCATGACGTATCACGGCTGTTAGATAACGGCTCCACTTTCTTAGGAAACCAAAGCTTTAGACTCACCAGGTATGAGTAGGGCCTATGGACGCGGGGGTCCCCTTCTTGTATGGGAAAAGGACCCCGTTTGGAGAAGGGTGATAAAAAAGGATTTTTCACAAAGGCCAGGAAGGAAGCGAGATGCGTTGGTTTGCGCTGGAGATCGAGGTGTATTATTCCCGACCGTGTATGGTAGACTTAATGTTCCTGTAAATAATATTTGTATCGCAAATAGTCAAGATGTGTTAATAAATTTTGAATTATGCACACGGAACAATTTTACTGCTTGGGGGACGACAAGGCAGAGGATTAGGAAATCCGCTTAAAGGCCGGTTTACACGCTACGATAAATGCTAGCAATTTATCGTAACGATCGAATTGTTTCGATTTATCGTAGGGTGTAAACAGGACATTGTAGCGATTAATTGGAAGTCATTGTAGCGTCTAAACAAGAATCCAGAGGTGTCAATTTAGGCGGACAGAATACGTTGGAGAATGGGCAACACAGATGACTGTCGTGGTTTATTTTATTCGAGAAACAAAACAAAGTGGTTTTTTATTCTCTAGTTGAAAGTTCCTACATTCGGGATCGTTGAAGGTAGAGTGAAAATTTCAACAGATTTCAAATCAGAGTAAATTTCTACGCCAGATCGATATCAAAAACAGTTTTATTATTCAATTTTTTACCATTTGATTACTTAATTATGTATTAAATAATTAATTATTTATTTAAAGAAAATCACATTTGAGGTATCGATCTGGTCTCAAATTTTCCGCAGATTTCGAATCCGTTGAAATATTTATTCTGTGTTTAACGATCCCGATTTTACAAAAACGAATTATTCAATGGCAGTCAAAAATGTTTATTTATATTGCTCCTCTTGGCTCGAATTGTTTGGAGCAGGAAATGAAATCTGGCCGCTACAAGAGAAAAAACGTTCTCCAACTGTTTGAGACCGCTATGGCGACAGTCATGGAAATGGCGGCTACGATAATTTTCGTTACGCTCACAAACAACGCTCTCTAGGAAAGCAACACCATGTGTTAGTATAAACAACGTTTTAGTGACGTCACCCACCGATAACATCACGGCCACTAGATCACGGCTACGCTTTCTTAAGGCCGGTTTACACGCTACGATAAATTGTAGCAATTTATCGTAACGATCGAATTGTTACGATTTATCGTTGGGTGTAACAGGACATTGTAGCGATTAATTGGAATTGGATTGGATGTATGATGCCGGTCGGCATCAATTTCTGCGAATCGTAACGATATGTTGGAAATTGTAAACAAGTGGCAGCCATTTCTCGCTACGACTTGACTCCGTTTGCATTTGCATCTGCATCAGAAAGGTTGTGTCGAATAGTTCGTTCTTTGGTTGACTGTTGTTTTTATTCGAATAGGTACTTATGGCAGCTAAACAAACTCCTCGAGAGTTATGTTTGTATAATTACTCGTTATAATGTTTGTAATGTATATATGGTTTAAAAGAAAATAAAAAACTGTTCTTAACATACATGCATGAATTGTTTTAATACTTTGTAGATAGCTTCACAGGTTTCCGGGATTATTTTGCTGAGCTGGTTTAGAAATAGCAGTTAGATATTCCATGTCCTTCAAGCTTCTTCCGGTGGCAAGGATTCGTAAGGTAGCTGAGAGTCTTTCGTACGCAGATATCGCTCTTCTCATAACAGTATCAGTTTTCGCAATAAACGGAGAAACTAACCTTAACAACTCAAAAATTAGTCACTTCGTCCATTCTCAAATAAATTCGTCAGTCATTTGGTCCATTTCTCATTTCTTTCAATAATTTTACATGAGAGAATTCCCTTTTTTTTAGCAACCACTGGCGGTTCCACTTTGTTCTTGGTCTTCGCGACTTTTTCACTTTTCTCGCTAAACAACCGATATATAACAACAACACATTTCTCCATGGCAAAAGCTTATTTAGCGGTCGACAGCGAATATTTGACAAGAAATCGTTACGATTTATCGTAGCGTGTAAACAATACTCACTCTTTCGATTTATTGGAATAATAAATTTGTCAATCACATCGTTACGATTTATCGTAGCGTGTAAACCTGCCTTAAGGAAAGAACCGTCACACTGGTAATATCTAATTTCTATCAGTTTGTTTATTCAGAAGGTATACAAGATAATTGTTAAAGAACAAAATCAATAAAAGTATTGGTCTTTTCCTCCCATTTTATGAACGGAGTAGATACGAGTCCTTTTTTGGTTGAAATTTATGCAGTATAATTTCTTGTATTTATATGGAATGGAAAGTAGCAACTTTGGAAACTATTACTAAGAGTTATCCCTCTGAATCTTGGTTCCAAGCGTTTACACAGACAGCTCTGCTATGGATGCCGTAAGGAATGTTAGTACAGGGGTCTGTTCGAAGTACTTAGCAATTAGTAGCGCTGTTAAAATATACTGTACAATTGTTGTCGTTAAAGTGGTTACTTGTAATGGCCATAGACACTATCATAGAACGAATCGAACCCAATACTATCATTTTTGTCGTCTCAAGCCACAATCAAGGCAGTCATATCTTTCGCAATTACTCAATATTTACTGAAGTGAATCCCCAGTCATTGTGGTGCTCGTGGTAAAGCATTGGTAAATGACTTGGATGAATATTTATACTAGATGAATTATCCCAATCATATCTTTCACTAACCATACAGTAAAAAGGATTAGAAATACAAAAATCGAAAGCACTCTCATCCTGATATTTACAAAAGCTAACTAAAGATAAAGGCTTAAACTCGCTGCGGAGGTCTCATTTGCCACTTAATCTGCCGAGAGCTTTAGGACTTGCTTTTGTTTTCGTTTCCTCACTATATACAATTACCTACCAAAACATCTGTACTGAATTGACATCAAACTAATTAACTTGCCCTCTGCGTGACCTTTCAAACATGACAGAAACCCGCTTCAATAGTTGCCCTGATCTTAATGACGTTGCAGTGAATATACACAGTCCAGTCACATTAATGTGACCACCTGTCAAAAGCCAGAATAACCAGAATAACCACCTTTGGCAGAGCGGACCGCTGCGAGACGTGCAGGAAGAGAGTCAATTATGTTTCTGAAGGGGTTCACTGGGATGTTGAGCCATGCCGACTCCAGCGCCGTGGCCAGCTGCGCTAGATTGAGGATCCATGGGGCGAACAACCCGATCGAGGTGGTCCCACATATTCTCGATTGGGTTTAAATCCGGTGAGTTTGCTGGCCAGGGGAGTACGGTAAACTCATCCTGGTGCTCTTCGAACCACGCACATACACTGCGAGCTGTATGACACCTCGCATTGTCCTGCTGGTAGATGCCATCATTCTGAGGAAAAATAATTCACATGTAGGGGTGGACATGGTTCGCAAGGACAGATGCGTACTTGTGCTGATCCATCGTGCCTTCCACAATGATGAGTGCACCCAGTGAATGCCAGGAAAACATTCCCCAAACCATAATGCTCCCTCCTCCAGCCTGGATACTTCCGGCAACTGTTGCAGGGTGTTTGCTTTCAGACGTTTCACGCCGTATACGCCAACGTCCATCTGTCCGATTGAGCATAAAACGTGATTCATCTGAAAAATCCCCCTGTCGCCACTCCGTGGACGTCCAGTTGGGGTACTGGCGTGTAAATTCCAGCCTTCGTCACCGATGAACAGCAGTCAGCATAGGTGCATTAACCAGGCGTCTGCTGTGGAGGCCCATGCGCAGCAACGTTCACTGAACCGTTGTTGAGGATACACTCTTGGTAGCCCCTTGGTTCATCTGGGCGGTCAGTTGTTCAACAGTTGTACGTCTATTCGCCCGAACGCATCTGTGGCAACTTAGCCACAGATCTCCAGATAATCCCTATGAAAGGGATTGTAACGCGCGTCTTCCCTACCCGATGGGGAATTCGTCAGATTATCTTGGAACGTGGTATCAGAAAGACCACGTCGGAACAACCTCTCTCTTCGCTTTGTGTTTCATCGTCTTTGTGTCAGTGTCCTGTCTTGTAATAAATATATGTTCAAATTGAAATGGACTCGATATAATAGTTATTATGTCACAGCATCTCTGTAGCCTTCGTTCGCGTATGTCATCTATAGCCCGTGTTGCACCACATGTGCCACGCCGCTGATTTTTGATAGTGCCATATTGCCATGCTCGGTATACTTTTACCACGGTGGCACGCGAACAGTTCACAAAATTAGCCGTTTCCGAAATGCTTCCACCCTTGGCCCGAAAGCAAATAACCATGCCCTTTTGGACGTCGGATAAATCGCTACGTTTCTGCATTACGCCAACGATTGAAATGCTTTCCGATGCCCTAGGATATCCTTTATATACACTCCACTGCAATGTGCTGCTGCCTGCCTTTTGTGGTTGGTTATTTTACGTTGACGTCGAAAGTAGGTGGTGGTCACATTAATATGAATGGACTGTATATATAGTACTGCCTAATAGACTTTCACATTTTATTTCTGTTTCTAGACTACATTAGGCTACCAGAGACTTGATGCAAAAAGTCTTAACTTTGGTGTAAGATTAAAAAGTTTGCTATTCTCTATTAAAAAAAGTTGGTATTATGCACTATTAAAACAGTGCGAGAATCCCGCTTATTATGCCGTGTTAGCTAAGAAGTCGAAAGTTCTCAAATTACTTGAAATTAGTATGTCTTTTTAGTTGTCTTCATTTTGAAATTTTTTTTTCTTCCCTTCTGATTACGATTTCTTGTTTTGTGTATTGTTTTTGTTTATGGTATATGGCTTTAATTTCATTGTGTTCTTTGTAAATTTTCAAATTATGTGATTCTTTTGTTTCGTCATTTGTGTTTTTGTGCTTACATGTTATACCCTTCACTTGCCTTTTATTTTTCTGTGCACTTAAATGTTTTATATGTGTCGTGGATTGCTCGGCTCTCTCTTATCTCCGCATCTACTTCGTAAGGCGGACTATACAGCTGAAAGCTGCACAGGTAAAACAGTGTCCTCCTACGACGTCCAGTCAAAGTGTCGGCTTACAAGAGAGTGGCTAACCCTTCATCTTTTGCTTCGCGAAGCCTACTTTACCCTCCTCGTGGTCGTTTCGACGAGGGACCTCGTCATTAGCAAACTGACCGAATATTGATATCGTCATTAAACAAAAATTGGTCGTATCGTCATACAAGATACCTTGTCGTCCCACAATTGGTCAGATCTTGAAAGACGAGAAAGCTCATCGAGACCACTTGGGTCATTAAGAATGAATAAGTCAAGATAAGAAGTTCACTTAGGTGATTAAGAATGAAAAGGTAAAGATAAGAATTTTCACTTAGGTGATTAAGAATGAAGAGAACATGAAAAGAAGTTAACTTGTATGATTAAGAAGATAAGGAGTGATGAAGAGGTCAAGATAAGGAGTTCACTTAGGTGATTAAGAATGTGTGAATATATAAAGATAATAAGTTCATTTAGGTGATTACTAATGAAAAGACCAAGATAAAAAGTTGACTTGGGTGATTAAGAATGAAGAGGTTAAGATAAGTTCACTTGGGTGATTAAGAATGAGAGAACATGAAAAGAAGTTAACTTAGATAATTAAGAAGATAAGGAGTGATGAAGAGGTCAAGATAAGGAGTTCACTTAGGTGTTTAAGAATGTGTGAAGAGATAAAGATAATAAGTTCATTTAGGTGATTACTAATGAAAAGACCAAGATAAAAAGTTGACTTGGGTGATTAAGAATGAAGAGGTTAAGATAAGTTCACTTGGGTGATTAAGAATGAGAGAACATGAAAAGAAGTTAACTTGGATGATTAAGAAGATAAGGAGTGATGAAGAGGTCAAGATAAGGAGTTCACTTAGGTGATAAAGAATGAAGAGGCAAAGATAAGAACTTCACTTAGGTGATTAAGAATGAAGAAGTCAAGGTAATAAGTTAACTTGTGTGATTAAAAATGAAGAGGTAAATATGAGAACTTTAATTGGGTGATTAAAAATGAAGAAGTCAAGATAAGAACTTCAATTGCGTGATTAAAAATAAAAAGGTCAAGATAGGAAGTTTACTTTGTTGGTAAAGAATGAAAAGGTCAAGATAGGAAGTTCACTTTGTTGGTAAAGAATGAAAAGGTCAAGATAAGTTCACTTGGCTAAAAAAATTCATATTTTACTCATTTCGGTATACACCATAACCTTCATTTACGTTCTCCCAGCGATAGTGCGAATTCTCCGAAATAACGAAAAGGGGCGGACCCTTAGGGAAATTCGAACTCGGAATTCAAGAAGTAAATCAAAAGAAAGCTACATGAAAAAAAAGTAACGAGCCTTAAAGCCGTTCGAGAGCCCAATTTGAAATCCATCCGGATGTCCGTATCTGAACGGCAGGCCTAGCAAACCTGTGTATGGGCATATCGGACCAGCGAGCCTTATTAAAACATTAGGGTGTCCATATATGGTCTACAGGACAGACAAAACATATCCGAAAGGTCGTATCTGGCATGTGAGCCGGGCAAACACGTCCAGAGAGCCGTATATGATCCTGTCTTGACTAAAAAATCTTTGAAGAACCATAAATGGTCCGCCAGTAAACCTATCCGGAAAGCCATATATGACCAGCAGACCTGATAATATATTCGTCGATATATCGCACCCTGGCAAGAAAAGTGACACAAGTCAAAAAATAAAATTCTGACGTTATGTCATTGAAAAATATGTATAATGTGCCCCAGCGTGCTAAATTACTATTCTATAGAATATAATAGAAGTTACCACCCTAAATACTTACCTAAAATTGAAAGAAACGTATACTATTTCAATATATAAGTTTTATAGAAGCCTTTAAGTTCCAGTTTCCTCAAATTCTGCAATTTTGAGTTGTGTCACTTTTCTCGCCGGGGTTCGGTATGGTCTGAGGTCAAATTAAACCTTATGTAGGACCGTTTCTGGTCTGCCGGCTTATTAAACGTATCCGTAAGGCCGTATCTGGCCCCATGTCTTGGTAAACTTGTCCGGAGGGCTGTATGTGTACTGCGTGGATTTAACGTATCCATATCTGGAATGCAAGCCTTATATAAATACTATCCACTGCGTGGCTAGCCCGGCATTGCCCGTGGTGTGTGATGTATGATATTAAACTGGGGTAAAATTTTCCACAGATTTCAAATCCGTTGAAATTTTCAATCTATCTTTAGCGATTCCGATTTCACGAAAAAGAATTAACAATCCCAGTCAAAATGTTTTGTTATTTTTTGCTCTCATTTCCTGAAATGGAATCGGACATAAAATGTAACATAAAATGACTCCGGACGAAGAACCACGTAGAGAATAAAACTATTAAATTCATTTAAAAGTCTTCTGGAGGAAATTTTAAAATTTCGCCGCGACCCAAAAATTTAAAACAAACACTTCCTTTTATAATAGTAGAGAAAAATTCAATTTAAAAATTATTTATTTAAAGAAATCATATTTTTAGGTATCGATCTAAAGTGAAATTTTCCGCAGATTTCAAATCCGTTGTAATTTTTACTCGATCTTTAACGGAAAAGAGCTAAGACTTTTTAAAGGAACTAAGTGACACCAGTTAAAGATTATTAGTTTTTATCGTCTTGTTGGAAAATCTATCCTCCGCTCAAAATCAAAACGGAAACGAAAGCAATAACTTTCTTCACGTTCCTTCGCGAATAAAGCCGACCAACCGGTATAGTGGTTAAGGTGTTAGCCTCTAGATCGGAAGGTTCCTGGTTCGAATCCGGGTCCGGACATGGATGTTTGTAAACGTATGGTGTAGAGGCGGCTGGTGCACCTTAACTCTGTCGTGGCCGAAAGTCCTCACGTTGGGTTGGCGTGGAAGTTTGGAGAGTGGGGTGCCAGCTCAGATGTTGCTTCGTCATCTGACCGTGGTTCAAAATTACGAGTTGTTGTCCTCGAATCTTTCCCTTGAGGGACTGATTCCGGACCGTCGTCGATAGCCCGTTGTGTTGCTCTAGTACGACGTTAACTAAAATTATCATTACCTTCGCGAATAAAAAAACTTCCCATAGTTCCAAAGGCTGACGTCAAGGTCACGTGAGTAGAAAAGTCTAGATTCCGATGGTTCTTCTTTCGCGGAAGAAAGGCGTTGAAAAACCGGAGAATAAAACTATTAAATTCATTTAAAAATCTTCTAGATTGAATTTTAAAATTCGCCGCGACCCGAAATTGCAAAAAATTTGGACTACCTGTGTGCCAAATCTTATTGCTGTAAGTGCCATAGAATCATTAGGATTTTGCCGCAAGAAACAGACAAACAAACACTTCCTTTTATAATAGTAGAGATTTGAAGGAATATCTGATCACTGAGTATGGGATCACTCTTTTCATCGAAATTTTTTTATCTCACGTGTACCTCTTTTTGTGGACAGACTGTTTAAACCTGCCCTGTCGAGGACAACTATTTCTCAAATAGCTGAAAACGGTGCTCCCCTTCCGAAACGTTTATTTGGAGTTCAAGTAGTGAGTCACAAAGCAGAATGAAAACAGCTACTAACCTTGAAGTCGATATTCCATCGAATTCAATACAATGCCTTCACTTAGAGTCCTTTACCTCATCATCTGATCTGCGAACACAGTACTAAGGTAGAGAAGAATGCATTTAGTATCTGAGAGTCGAGTTCTTTTTTGCAATTTCTCTGAACGCACTTGCTAGGAAAACTACTTTCGTCTTTTTAGAGTCCAAATTATTCTGCAGGAAAGAGTTAGAGAAACCTGATAGCTGTGACTGGTTAAGCAAGACAGCCTGTCGCTCTAACATCATATGCTAAATAAAGATCCCAAGGTCACAATTGAATGAAGGTCGAAGATAACTACGCTGTGTTCCACTGTTGTTTAACATTTCTTTGGGTAGAAACAGAAAACGAATAAAAGAAGGAAATAACGCTTTTTCAACCATCTCCAAGATTCGGAATGCTCTGCAAAAAATGAACAGTGTTAAATCGAGGATAATCAAGAACCGCATTTTCTTAAACGGCGCACAGTGTGTCCTTTCGCAATCTAGGTGGACAAAATTATTGCATCAAAAAATACACTTGTTGTGTGTGATTATAAGTGGCTTTGAGTGATAAAATACTGATTTGGTGATACTTAACATTTTTAGTTACTATTTGGATGCAGAAATATGCTAAATTAAAGAAATTTGTCAACTTTGCTCCATATATCAAATATACTAAGATGAATTATTAACCGTATATTTTACAATTTTATATTAATATACACCTGAATAACGGTCAGATATACCCATAACAGTTCCATTTAAAAATAAAGAATAATTCAAAAACTAAAGGGGAAAAATTTTGAAAAATATTACACAATTATATACTTGGAATCTCAACTTCGAAAGTTCTTAAAAAAACTCGACCTTTTCAGAAACATTTGGCTGCGTTTAATTTTAGATCTTGCTCGTAACCTTACTATTAGTGGATATGAGGTAATGACTAATCTATTCGTATCAGTTCTTGACATTTTTATCGAAAATATTTCTCTTATCGCCTACTGTGTTTATTCCTTGTCTTGCGCTTTAACGAAGCGGACCAATTACCAATTGGAAGAATGCAAGAAGTGAAATAATATTCCTATGGACCATTAACTTCCATTGAAGTTAAATCTAATAATTATTTTGACGACAAGGTCTAGTTGAGATTTTGACAAATAATATTTTTACCCTCATTGGTACAAGCAAATGTACCAAAGACAAACTAAACACACATTGTTTATAGTGATATTTTTCTGAAAAAAATTGCTGGTAAGTTTTATGTTCAGCGTCATCACAGCCCCATTATTATAATTGTATTTCTGATATATTATTTTTCGACAAAATCAGAATGAAGGATTGTTCATAAATTGTACGTACCAAATGTAACCGTTTAAAAGAGCAGTTGATATGTGATTAGTTGTGAGTTGTGGTACAGCCGAAGTTACCATGATAATCAGCCTAGAAGAGTAACAACCGTTTAGCTCAATTTTTGTGTTATACGGAGTATACAAATTAGAGTTAATGTTCTTTATGTTGTTTATGTAAGTTTATATTGGTGCATAGAAAGATTAATGTCAACTCTAAGCCCAAGCACATGATTTTCAGATAATTTTACTGACGTGTTACTAAGGCACGGATCATTTTCATAATTTTAACTCTTCCAGAAAAGCAGCAAAGAGCTCTATGACGATTTGAAGTAAAATATAGTACACCTGACTTTCAAATTTTATTTTAGTGGTCATTTACAATTCTTTTTGACTAGTTGCTCTACAAGGTTACGAGTTTCGTTTTCTATACCTTGAAACTACAGGCTTAAAAATCTTTTTGAGGCCTTCCATGCCTATTTTCAAACTTCCTTGTAAATTACTTGGTAGATCTTGAATCACAGTGTGAGGAAGGTAAGATTTCTTTGAAGTCGAGAATAATTATTTCTGGGGAATAGTTCTTTGTACCCGTTCATTTTACTCCTCTTTTGCTCAATTCTTTGGCGGATAATTCGAAAGTTTTCGCTTTAATCACGTTCTTGTACCGATTCATATAAGATGAGTTGAATGCGCGTTGTCGCAAGAATGCTATAATCTAGCACAGAATGAAGTATGCCGTCAATTTTCTTTTGTTTACAGTACTTCTAGCTTCTTTCGCAAAAAGATAGTACACACTGCGCATGCGCAACACTCAATCGAGAGTTAATCCGCCGATTTCGGAGGATCAAAATGTAACACCTAAAACGACGGTTTAAATCTCGGATCAGGCATTGTGAAAACGGTACTTTTGATAACCCGATTTCATCCTCGGTTTATAACTCGAACTTGTGACTGCGGCAGTAAGTAGTCATTAGCTATTCTCTTTAGAGGAGGAAATGAAAGAACAACTTCAAAATCAAAGTTGCCCTTCTCTCTTAAACCTCCATTGAAGCAAGGAAATATATTACAAAACAATAATTGCTTACGTTTGTGAGCCTTGTTACGTGCGAGACTCGTGCGACTTATGTTGTCAAACCAGCGCTCACAGTCTTCAAAGCGATGTTATATTTTTCACATATTTCTTGTGCTGAATCTTTTGCTTCGAGTTTACAAAGTTATCTCAGCCAAGAAAGCAACGCAGTTTAGTGTTTCAGCTATGAATCAGGCTGACCGAAGAGAGAGGAAACTGTGAGTAAAGTATCAAAATTGAACTAATTTTCAGAATTCATTGTTTCTTTTGCTATCAAAGATAAATACATGGCTATTACAAATCTTCGTTACTGAAGTGTGGCTTCCAAAGGCAGTGTAGATGGTCATCCCTGATTAAGGCTCGGTGCACACATCCTGTTTTTCAACGAGAGGCGCCGATGCGGCACCGAAGCCCAAGTATGCACACATAACCGTGAAATGACGCAAGTACTCATTTCGCGCCATTTGTGATAAATATTCTATCGAAGAAACGTGTTTATTTCACTTACTTGGTGTTAAAAAGTACATATTTGAAACAAAATAGACGTTACTGGATGCAACCATTTATTAATTATTATTTGTAATCCATTTGTTTATAAAAACAAGGTAGAGACTGGAGAAGCGTGTGTGGCGAGCTGCGACGTAGTGGGTAACTGCGGAACATATTGCATGCAAATTGGGCGTGCGTCTCCGGAGGCATGTGTGCACTACTCCATTGGATCTAATGTATCTCACACCGCACTTGAGTTGCGGCAGTGGCGCCGCACGTTGAAACACCAAGAAGGTAATGGTAATTTTAGTTAACGTCGTACTAGAGCAACACAACGGGCTATTGACGACGGTCCGGAATCAGTCCCTTAAGGGAAAGATTCGAGGACAACACCTCGTAATTTTGAACCACGGTCAGATGACGAAGCAACACCTGAGCTGGCACCCCACTCTCCAAACTTCCACGCCAACCCAACGTGAGGACTTTCGGCCACGACAGATTTAAGGTGCACCAGCCGCCTCTACACCATACGTTTACAAACACCCATGCCCGGACCCGGATTCGAACCAGGAACCTTCCGATCTAGAGGCTAACACCTTAACCACTATACCGGTTGGTCGGCAGACACCAAGAAGGAGTTGTCCGATTGCGATAAAAGTTGGTGGATGTGAAGAACATACAACAAAAAAAAAACGATTAAAATTTCAGAACAATTGAGTGATTTATTTCAGAGTTTCACTGTTACAAAGGGAGGGAGTCAAAAAGGCATTGGTCCACCTCTACCCTGGATGCAAGCTGTCACCCGGCGTGGCACAGACTGAAAATGTTCCCTGGTGGTGTCCTTCGGAATTTCTTGTCAAGTTGTCTTCAACTGTCGGGCTAAATGGTCAACATTCCGGGATGGTTGCAATCGCTTTCCCATAACGTCCCAAATGTGCTCGATGGGAGAGCGATTAGGAGACCTAGCTGGCCTAGGAAGTGTTGGGAAAGCTTGGAAACGATTCATAGCAACACTTGCCGTGTGTGGCCGGGCACTATCTTGTAGATAAAGTAAGTCCGGGGTGTCGCGAAAGGAACGGTAACACAACCGGTTGTAGGATGTCATCTACGTACCGCTGTGCTGTAAGTGTGCCAGAAATGACTACCAAAGGGGTCCGGCTATCAAAAGAGATGGAACCTCAAACCATAAGCCCTGTTGTGGGCATGTGGGGCATGCGATAGTAAGGGCAGAATGCCCTGGACGTCTCGAACACGTCTGAGGTTGTCGCTAGGACAGTTGGAAACGGGACTTGTCATTCAAGACTATACGTCTCCAGTCTAAGCAACTCAACGCGCGCGCAAAAATCAATTTTAACGAACAGAAAAAAATTTATTTAATTTTCTCTAGTTTAATATATAATGAACTAGCTACCGCGTGGCTAGCCCTGCGTTGCCCGTTTGCTTCGCAAACCAACACCACGGGCAAGGCCGTGATGTAAGTTATTAATCTGGTGTAAAATTTTCCGCAGATTTCAAATCCGTTGAAATTTTCAATCCATTTTTAGCGATTCCGATTTTACGAAAAAGAAATAACAATCCCAGTCAAAATGTTTTTATTTTTTGCTCTCATTCCCTGAAATGGAATAGGACAGGAAACGCGAAGGGCAGAAGATGCAATCTGTTTCACGTGACGTCACAATCTCTTGCGAAAATATAAAAGATATATTCAATTTAAAAATTATTTATTTAATCATATTTTTAGGTATCGATCTAAAATTCGTAAAATTTACCGCAGATTTCAAATTTGTTGAAATTTTTACTCTAGGAGATAGAAAAAGAACTATGTGAGTCCAGTAAAAAGATTTATCGTCTGACTGGAAAATCATTTCTCCGAGCAAAATCAAAGAGGAAAAAAAAATCTTTCACCGAGTTCCCGCGATGAAAAAAATATGACATGGTTCCATAGGCTGACGGAAAGGTCACGTGGATAGAAAAATTCGAGATTCGTGTGTTTCTTCTTTGTCCGGAGAAACGCGTTTGAAGATTCAGGTGGAGAATAAAACTATTAAATTGATTTTAAAATATTCTAGATTGAATTTTAAAATTCGCCGCAACTCAAAAATTGCAAAAAATTCGGACTACCTGTGTGCCAAATCTCATAGCTGTAAGTGCCATAGAATCGTCAGGATTTTGCGTCAAGAAACAGACAAACAAACAAACACTTCCTTTTATAATAGTAGAGATTTACTTACGCAGAAGAATTAGCAGATGATGTTCGATATTTAGGCGGTAACGCTGTAAATCGCTGAAGAGTGATATCGTTCAAAATCGTTCACTCGAGTTGGTAGTATCACATCTTTAAAAGCTAAATTGTTATCCGTGATGATTTTAAGTGTTTCCAAACATTTTTGCCAAACTTTCTTATGTTAATAAAAAATTAAAGGCTATAACATGAACGCATTCAGAAAACCGTCGCCATTATTACCGGCATGGGAAAAATAGTTATATTCACCAACCGGAATCCATGAGACGACGACTGACCTGAAAGTTAACTAAATAATAAAAGAAGCCGGGTTAGGCAAAACAATCTTTTATTCTGGGGTAAATGTGCGTAACATGTCAATGCAAAGCCAAGGTGTATTCCGAAGAATACGCCGGCCGAAGGTTACAAAAATATTTAAGAAAAATTAAGAGTCCGTCACTACACGTGACAATCGGTGAACTAACTATTCGCTTTTCAAAAACGACGCTCCACTCCTTTTTTGCTGCCACGTAAAACGTGGCCCCACCTATAAGATGGTAAATTATCGTCTGTCACAAGGCTGTTTTTTCCCCACAGAATACACAGTACGGTTTGACTGACGACATTTTCGATCAGACGGTTTTTACATGTTTCTCCGCCTCTCCGCCAACACCCACCGCGATCGTGCCAGCTGAATTTGATTTTCGACAATACCTATAATTGGTAATTTTTTAGTTAACGTCGTACTAGAGCAACACAACGGGCTATTGACGACGGTCCGGGATCAGTCCCTTAAGGGAAAGATCCGAGGACAACACCTCGTAATTTTGAACCACGGTCAGATGACGAAGCAACACCTGAACTGGCACCCCACTCTCCAAACTTCCACGCCAACCCAACGTGAGGACTTTCGGCCACGACAGATTTAAGGTGCACCAGCCGCCTCTACACCATACGTTTACAAACATCCATGCCCGAACCCGGATTCGAACCAGGAACCTTCCGATCTAGAGGCTAACACCTTAACCACTATACCGGTTGGTCGGCGACAATACCTATAAATTAGCTAACTATTGTTAGACAAGTCAGTTGGTGTAAAATGACTGACCTAAAAGTGTCACTGCCTCCCGGTCTATAAGATCAATCCATTCACTTCGTCTCCTATCTTAATTTTTATGTCTTACTCTTACCATTTTTTTTTTAGGATGTGTTGGTTAAACTTGACCCCGTAGAAAACAACTATTTCTCAACTAGCTGAAAATGGTGGTTCCTTACAGAAACGATAATTCGGAGTTCACATACTGAGTTAAAACAAAGCAGAATGAATAAAGTAACTAATCTTGAAAGTTAAGCCCCAAAATCTTCTGTTACATAGACTTTCTGGGAAGGGGTGGATTTAATTGTACCTTTTGAATAATTCGAGTTCCTTTTAACAGTCGCTATGACGCATATTTTAAATCTTTTTAGTGTCAAAATTATTCTGCACACGCGAGTTGGAGGAACCGGATTGCTACGGGTGGACAAGCAGATCAGCAGACGAAGTTGACATCATACGTGAGATAAAGATCCGAGGTCACAGTTCCACAAAGATAAAAGATAACTGCAGAGACCTGCCGTTATGTCTGTTTCAAGCCAAAAAATACACGCACAAAGCAAAAAGGATCTAATTCATGAGCATTTTTTCCGAGATCTAGACTTGGAATGATTAGCGAATGTGTCTCCTGTTAATTAAGTTCTCGAAGATGAATTTAAGCTAAAAGTAACACCAACACGGAGCAAATAAACCTAAAGCGTGTCTATCCTTGTTAGGATACAACGATGCAGTGGCAGTCTCCTAATGTAGCCTTCGGGTCGGTAGTCTCGCTTGGTTGATAATATGCTTTTAAGTCATACAATAAGAGTGACGGGTATTCTTTCACGGTCGTGGGAATAATGCCAACCTGAATCAATATCTTCAGATGAACTTGGATCACGCGGAAAGATTGACTCACTTTCACCTTTGAAGGGGTATTATTCATTTGAGGACAAATAAACGAATAAAACATAATTCAATGTTGTGTATGCCGACCAACCGGTATAGTGGTTAAGTTGTTAGCCTCTAGATATGAAGGTTCTTAGTTTGAATCCTGGTCCGGGTATGGATGTTTGTAAGTGTATGGTGTAGAGTCGGCTGGTGCACCTACAATCTGTTTTGGTCGAAATTGCTCACGTTGGGTTGGTGTGGAAGTTTGGAGAGTGGGGTGCCAGCTCAGGTGTTTATTCGTCATCTGACCGTGGTTCAAAATTACGAGGTGTTGTCCTCGGATTTCTCCCTTTAGGGACTCTTCCCGGACCGTCGTCAATAGCCCGTTGTGTTGCTCTAGTACGACATTAGCCGACCAACCGGTATGGTGGTTAAGGTGTTAGCCTCTAGATCGGAAGGTTCCTGGTTCGAATCCGGGTCCGGGCATGGATGTTTGTAAGCGTATGGTGTAGAGGCGGCTGGTGCACCTTAAATATGTCGTGGCCGAAAGTCCTCACGTTGGGTTGGCGTGGAAGTTTGGAGAGTGGGGTGCCAGCTCAGGTGTTGCTTCGTCATCTGACCGTGGTTCAAAATTACGAGGTGTTGTCCTCGGATCTTTCCCTTAAGGGACTGATTCCGGACCGTCGTCAAAAACCCATTGTGTAGCTCTAGTACGACGTTAACTGAAATTACCATTACCATTACCTAGTACGACATTAATTAAAATTACCATTACTTGTGTGCAAATTTGACAAAACACGCTAGAATGGGAAAACTTGGCACTTCCGTCTTCTTTCCGAGGAACGAGTGAATTCACATTTCGGTAAAGGTAATGGTATTGGTAATTTTAGTTAACGTCGTACTAGAGCAACACAACGGGCTATTGACGACGGTCCGGAATCAGTCCCTTAAGGGAAAGGTCCGAGGACAACACCTCGTAATTTTGAACCACGGTCAAATGACGAAGCAACACCTGAACTGGAACCCCACTCTCCAAACTTCCACGCCAACCCAACGTCACATTTCGGAGCAAAAGAAAATTGGAAGGTGAAATAAATGGTGCCAGCTTAGATGTTACCTCGTCATCTGACCATGGATCAAAATTACGAGTTGTCAGAGGTTTTCTTCGCTTAGAGGACTGAACCCGGAGCGTCGTCAATAGCCCGTTGTGTTGCTCTAGTATGATGTTAATTAAAATTGCCTTACCTTACCTCACCTCTTTCAAACATTATAATTTTTCTTCGTAAAATGCTAAAATAATGTTAGGGAATCAAACAATTTGAAGTGACTTACAAAATACGCACAGGTAAATGGTAATTTTAGTTAACGCCGTACTAGAGCAACACAACGGGCTATTGACGACAAATACGCACAGGAATCAAATCACTGTAGAAACACAGGCGCCTCAATCCCATGATAGTACTTTACGCAAGTCCAACTTGATTGGCTAATCGGATCACATGACCTAGATACGTATGTCATGAGAATTTTCTTTTGGCAATTTATCTCCCTTTCTGCTTTCTTCTTTTCTTTTCAGATCCATGGCTATGGGTGGGTAGAGGTGGGAGACGAAATTGTATCCTTTTATTATATAAGTTTATAATTATATAAGTTAGTGTTTTATGTATGCTTTTTGTTACATCAGAATGGTCATAAACCAGGGGTGGATACGACACCATCATCCTAAAGCAAAGGGGACGGCAAAGGGGCGGGAAAAAATATCAGCTGGTAGTAAGTTCAGGAGTGGTTCTTAGATTATTTATGCAAAATCAACGGAAGCTTGGAAAAATATGAAAAAGGTATTAAAAATTAGGAAAAGTAAATTAGAATGAAAAGGAATTAAATTGGAATTTTTTAAAAATAATTTGGAGGATCTAAAATTTTTTCCCCAAGCTGGGTTCGAACTAGGGATGCGACATCGATGTCGATGTTTTCAAACATCGATGTTTTTAAAAAAACATCGATGTATTTAACATCGATGTTTTTGTAACATCGATGTTTATACTTATCGATGTTTATACGTTGTCGATGTTTTATTTTTAAATGAAAAAGTACCGTTATAAAAATTAAAAAAATGACCAAGTTGCATAATTTTTACATTAAGCAAATTGAACATACTTTTAGACCAAAGTGGCCAAGTGTGAAGGGTCTGAAAAGTATTGATGCGACATCGATGTCGATGTTTTCAAAACATTGATGTTCTATACAAAAACATCGATGTATTGGAGCCGATGTCGCATCAATAGTTGCTAAACCAGTTTTAAGAAATGGGGGAAAAGGTTTAAATACACTGAATTTTAAAAACATCGATAGTTTTGGGGCGATGCATTATCAACTTCGATGTTTTAATTTTGAACATCGATGTTTTGCTGTCGATGTTGCATCACTAGGTACAAAACCAGTTTTAAGAAATGGGTAAAAAAGTTTAAATACTCTGAATTTTAAAAACATCGATGTTTTTAAACATCGATGTCTTAATTATGAACATCGATGTTTCAAAACATCGATGTTTTACTGTCGATGTCGCATCCCCAGTTCGAACTCGGGAAATCATCCTCCGCTGCCGAAGCTGATCTGAAGCTAGGTGACTTTAGCCATTCGGCCATCGTTGCTTCACGAAAAGAAGCTCTTTAAAGTATAAGTACCCTTAATATAAGTTGGCAAGAAATACTACTAACAACCACCATACAACATATATATGAGGAGCAAATCAGAGTCAACTTGTCGGACACTTACGCTGTACGCTGAGGCGCTTGTGTATGTATTGTATTTCTACGAAACAACGCGCATATTCAAAATCAAATGGTTACTGCAACAATCAGATTGGCGAGATATCCAAGTGAAGCCAAGCCCGTGAAACTAGCCAATCAAGTTGGACTTGCGTAAAGTACTATCATGGGATTGAGCCGCTTCTGTAGAAACACACTCCCTATCCAACATTGAGCATGGCATAAAATGCCTCTCATAACCAGCCGACCAACCGGTATAGTGGTTAAGGTGTTAGCCTCTAGATCGGAAGGTTCCTGGTTCGAATCCGGGTCCGGGCATGGATATTTGTAAACGTATGGTGTAGAGGCGGCTGGTGCACCTTAAATCTGTCGTGACCGAAAGTCCTCACGTTGGGTTGGCGTGGAAGTTTGGAGAGTGGGGTGCCAGCTCAGGTGTTGCTTCGTCATCTGACCGTGGTTCAAAATTACGAGGTGTTGTCCTCGAATCTTTCCCTTAAGGAACTGATTCCGGACCGTCGTCAATAGCCCGTTGTGTTGCTCTAGTACGACGTTAACTAAAATTACCAATTACCAATTACCTCAAGTTGGGTTGGCGTGGAAGTTTGGAGAGTGGGGTGCCAGCTCAGGTGTTGCTTCGTCATCTGACCGTGGTTCAAAATTACGGTGTTGTCCTCGAATCTTTCCCTTAAGGGACTGATTCCGGACCGTCGTCAATAGCCCGTTGTGTTGCTCTTGTACGACGTTAACTAAAATAACCATTACCATTACCAGCCTCTCATAACCAGCATGTCGAAAAGACATTAGCCGACCAACCGGTATAGTGGTTAAGGTGTTAGCCTCTAGATCGGAAGGTTCCTGGTTCGAATCCGGGTACGGGCATGGATGTTTGTAAGCGTATGGTGTAGAGGCGGCTGGTGCACCTTAAATCTGTCGTGGAAGAAAGTCCTCACGTTGGGTTGGCGTGGAAGTTAGGAGAGTGGGGTGCCAGCTCAGGTGTTGTTTCGTCATCTGACCGTGGTTCAAAATTACGAGATGTTGTCCTCGGATCTTTCCCTCAAGGGACTGATCCCGAACCGTCGTCAATAGCCCGTTGTGTTGCTCTAGTACGACGTTAACTAAAACTACCATTACATTACGAAAAGACATTAGATAAGGTAATTTTGTAATTTGAGTTAACGTCGTACTAGAGGAACACAACGGGCTATTGACGACGGTCCGGGATCAGTCCCTGAAAAGACATTAGAGTAACCTAGTTTTGGAATTGACACTCCCTCTCGGCAAACATCCACACCCCGCTAAAGTGAGATAGGCTGGTATGCTAATTAAAGTCGTACTGGAGAAACACAATGTGTTATGGGTGACGGTTCGGCAAAAGAGAGGACATTTCATGCCATGACAGATTTAACGTGCACAAACTCCCTATGCACATGGCGGTCTTTGGCTGGACCTAGTTTCGAACTCACAATCCTCCGGTAGCTTGTTTAGTTCTCGGATATTATGAAGCTATGCTGCGCAGCACACAGTATCATACAATAACAATAGACTCACACACAAAAAAGCCGACCAACCGGACGTCATCTGACCGTGGATCGTGTCCTCGGATCTTTCCCTTAAGGGACTGATCCCGGACCGTCGTCAATAGCCCGTTGTGATGCTGTAGTACGACGTTAAATAAAAAAAAATTACCATTACCGAACAACCTCTAGATCGGAAGATTCCTGGTTCGAGACTGGGCATGGATGGTAATGGTAATTGGTAAATTTTTAGTTAACGTCTTTCTTGAGCAACACAACGGGCTATTGACGACGGTCCGGGATCAGTACCCAAAGGGAAAGAATCGAGGACATCACCTCGTAATTTTGAACCACGGTCAGATGACGAACCGGGCATGGATGCTTGTAAGTGTATGGTGTAGAGGCGGCTGGTGCACCTTAACTCTGTCGTGGCAGAAAGTCCTCACGTTGGGTTGGCATCGAAAAAAAAAGTTTGGAAAGTGGGGTGCTAGCTCAGGTGTTGCTTCGTCATCTGACCGTGGTTCAAAATTACGAGGTCTTGTCCTCGGATCTTTCCCTCAAGGGACTGATCCCGGAGCTTCGTCAATAGCCCGTTGTGTTTCTCTAGTACGACGTTAACTAAAATTACCATTAATATTACCATTACCCGGACAGTCGTCAATAGCCCGCTGTGTTGCTCTAGTACGACGTTAATTAAAAATTAACAAATTACTAGTCTCGTTCGTTATAATTACTAGTCCGTTGTGTTGCTCTAGTTCGACGTTAACTAATAGTTATAATTATAATTATCGTTTTAATTACAGGAATTACGTATCAACCAAAGAACATTCCCGCCCATAAATCCGATTGAGTAAAAATTGGTATTGGTAATTTTAGTTAACGTCGTACTAGAGCAACACAACGGGCTATTGACGACGGTCCAGGATCAGTCCCTTAAGGGAAAGATCCGAGGACAACACTTCGTAATTTTGAACCACGGTCAGATGACGAAGCAACACCTGAGCTGGCACCCCACTCTCCAAACTTCCACGCCAACCTAACGTGAGGACTTTCGGCCACGACAGATTTAAGGTGCACCAGCCGCCTCTACACCATACGTTTACAAACATCCATGCCCGGACCCGTATTCGAACCAGGAACCTTCCGATCTAGAGGCTAACACCTTAACCACTATACCGGTTGGTCGGCAAATCCGATTGAGATAAACCGCTTTTCATTTGCCACTGAACTGTTTTGTTCGGGCATGCGCACTGCTGTTGCTTCCGACGTATAAAGCAGCAGGATTGCAGAAGCATTAATAACTCGAATGTTTTCTAGGTGGCAAGTTCCGTTTGCGTGAATCGGCGAGTGTCTTCAACCAGAGCTAGCGATGAATAAATATATATATATGTTTTCATGGGAAGTGAAGAACTTCAGTCTCTGCGCTAAACCGATTATTAGCGACAGATTCGTTACGGGGCATGGCCCGGAATGTATTGCTTTCATCTTTCCCAGAAACCGTTCAGACCCAGATTTCATTTCTTTATATCTGTCACGAGACGACAACTACCCAGACTCTATGGTTGTGCGCGTAACGTTTCAACTTGTCGCACCCGACGGGACACCCGGGAATCTGGCACACCTGACGGAAAAAGTAACGAAGAACGGAACATTCGGTGTCACCCAATTCGCCTTCCGGAGAGAGGTGGAGGACCGCTACCTCCACAACGACACTCTGTGGATCCAGTGTGTGTTCAGGAGGAACGAGGATAGGTACATTGATAGGATGTTCGCTCGAACTACGGACGATGTTAGTAAGATCTGCCAAGAGTGGCCTCTGGCTGACTTCAGTCAATGGACGAAGGGCAAAGTTCTTGGACACTTCGTACTGTCACATTGGGGATGTAAACCATGCGACGTCCTACTAGACGGAGAATTCATCTACGTTGAGCTGTCCCTCGAAGATAGACGGGGTCTAGAGGAGTTGATGATTGTGATCACCAGATTCAGCGAACAACCATGGAGACCCTTGCGTATGGACACTCTGATAACTGTCCTGGACGCTCAGAAGATAGAGTCCGAGATATGGAAGCGGGACCAACTCGTTTTCCGTAGATTAGTCGGAAGGGCAGTTTGGGAGTTCCCGACTTTCATATCCAAAACCCGTCTTCTGAGAGAGAAAAATATGTATCTATCGAACGATGTCCTCACCCTCAAATGCGAAATCACCTTTACTTCGGGAAAAATTACGCATAAAACACGAAAGATTAGCCATTTCTTGGAGACACAAAATACCAAGTCCTTACACCAGTTGACAGAAGACATGAAAGACTTCTACGACAGCAAGCGGTTTGCGGACGTCAAACTTCGTGTCTCAGGAGAAACGGTTCCCGCTCACAAGATCGTACTACAATCGAGGTCCAAAACATTTGCCCAAATGTTGGATGACGTCGAAGGAATGGACAACGACATCCTAGACTTACCTGACGTGGACATGATAACGCTGAAACGCATGCTGAAATACATATACACTGGTGAGATAGACGATTTGGAGTACGACGACGTGGTTGTGGCTTACGTCGCCGCTCACAAATACAGGATTGAGTCGCTCAAGGGTATGTACTCAAGTGTCTTGAAGTCCCATCTGAATGTGTACAACGCGTGCAGAATTTCTATGCTCGCCGCCGACAGCTATGATCAAGATCTAAAGAACAGTGCCATAAATTTCATGGAAAAATACCGAGGGTTTGGTCTTTCCGATTAATGGGTAGGTTTCTCTAAGGAAAGACACTAGCAAGGGAAAAAAACGTCAAACACACCACAAAATGCTCATAAACAACACATCTGATGTCCCCTTTAATAGCAATCATGAAATTAATGTCTAAAATTCTTTTCAGTTGATACATGCAGCGTAAATCAGTATTCGATCTCTTAGAAAACGTGAAACCAGTTTGTTGATAATTTATTCCATATTTGTTTGACTTATCAGTGTTAGATACGCGTAGAGTTACTAAATATTCACAACGTTCATCAAATAAACAAAACTTGGGTAATCTAATTTCTTGACTAGCATACCAGTATATCACCACTGATCAAAATGATCCTAGGCAATAGGTCTATTTATCGTCAATCCCCCATATAGAAATTCTTGCTTTTTCAAATAACTCAGGCTCGGCTAACGAACCCTATGAATTGTAAATTGTATTCATATTTTAACCCTGTATTCCAACTTGGCAGGAGCAATTATGTGGAAATTTCAAAATTAGTCTGTTTTTGTGATCCATGTTTTACATTTTGTCATCCAAAGTACGTTTTTATCAGTTTATTATATATCAACATACATGTCCATGAGTTATTTTTTACTTCAGATTCCATAGGGTAATCTAAACGAATGCTTAGCTGGATATTGTTTTCGAACTACTGGGACTGAATTGAAAAGTGTTTTTCACATAATGTTTCGCGTTACTTTTTATTACTCGGATACAAATTGCGAGACTTAACAAAGCTTATTTTGGTTTTAAAACAATGTGTGTACTCTAATTTCTACTTTTACCCAGCCTCTCTACTACTACACTAGCTTAATTATTCTAGACACCCAAGAAATGCGTTAAAATTTGATTTTTTACTATTAAATTTATTTTGAATTCTGTTTTACTTTTCTTTGTGTATTCTTGAAGTTTGAAATAATTTGGACAAAATCTCCCTTGTGCCATCAAAAACACCAACCAATAGTGTAGAACAAACAATATTTTGAACACTAATTTCAAAATAAATTGGTCAGGTGTGACTAAATCATCTGACTGTTTCAAAATGACTAGATCCGTCCTTGAACTCTATAAAGGATTTATTCCCGGCTTTCTATACTAACCGGATGTGTTGCTCAATTGTGAAGTTAACTTTTAGACTATGACCTTTAAAGCAGTTGTGCCACGATCGCGGCAAGAAAGAATTTAGGTAACGGCTGTTACAGCTGTTGTACCTTGAAATTTATACGAATCACGCTTGTTATATTTACATCCGTCGTCAAAAGGTTAGGTCAAATACCGTCCTATATGTTGAGATGACAAGAATTCACAGAAAGTTGACTAGACATCATTTACGGAGCACCCGCTGCAAAAAAGCTAATCTCATCAAATACTGAAAATCCAGGAAAACCTACTTAAATGGATATTATATTTCAGATAAAAGTAAATGTATAAGCGAGACAAAATTGTTAGGCACATTCTTGGCGTAAGCCAGCACTCAAGAAGTCACCCTCCCAAATCCTGGTCACTACGGTATGTGCAAAACTTTGTTGGTTGGATAGGGTTGTGAAAGAACCGAAACGTAGCACCTACACGAAGACATCGTTAAATGCGCTCGATCCAGATTAATTTTGGATCAAGGACAAGTTCCTAAGTATTTATAGCTTCAAACCCAGTAAACAGGCGTGCCCCAGAGTGAAATTTTGTAATATTTCAATATTATGGGTTTCCGAGATGAAGGGTAAAACCATATTTGAGTTGGGCATATCTCCTTTCACCCACCAGTGGGAGCTAGAGGCAAGTCTTGCATGTATGTTGTCATTCGTTCCAGATGGGGTACTTGTAATTTGATTGCGTAAGGAATTGGTGTCATCGACGTATAAAGCCAACTTCGCGTGCAGAGTTTTGGGCATATCTTTAAGGAAAATGTTGAAGAACTTCGGTCCCAAAAGGAATTCCCGTAGGGAGTCTTGTTAAATTTAAGCTTTTGGAAGAATAATTATTGAGACGGACTCATACGCTAAACGAAGGGTTAGTGAGATACAAGCGGAGAAGATTAATAAAGTGGGTCGAAGAAACTAAGTCTCATGGGATTGAGAATAAGTACTGTGGTCTGAAAACTTTGGACACATCTGAGAATAAAACAAAAGTGTATTTTTAGTGATGGTATTTGTAAAATAAGTTCAGTAACATGAAATAGCTGGTGGTTGGTGCTATATTTATTTCGAAACCCAAATTGTTCAGAGATAAGAATGTTATCCTGAAAGACCTGTTGATGGCGTATGAACAAAATGTACACATGGATCTTGCTCAGTGAGCTGAGCAAAGAAATAGGAAGATAATTTTTAGTTAATTTACGATTTAACCTTTAGACTGCGGCCGGTACAGCCAGTTGTACTGTTATCGCACCAAGAAAGAATTTAGACTATTGCCGTAACAGTAGTTGTACCTTGAAAGTTATACGAATCGCGCTTGTTATATCTAACCGTTGTCAAAAGGTTAAATTAGGTTCTGGAATAGGGAGTTTGACCTCTGTTGTTTTATCTATGGAGAAATTAGTACTATTTTTTAATCATGAAGTTTATTAAGAAAGTGATGAAAACATATTTACGAGGCAGATTTTTAAGCATGCGATGCAAAATGGAATTTAATCCGGTAGTGTCTTGGTGTTCACACACACACACACACACAAGGAAGGAATTGGAGGACGTCACTACGAGGGTGGTTGCAGGTTCGGTACCAGAATCGAAAGGTGCACCTATATATTCTTCAACCTGGTTATGTATGTCGTTAAAATGGTGGGTTTACCAGAGCTGGAAATAATAGAAATTGGATTTGAAGGCCGACTGCAAAAATTTCAGCTTTTTCTTTCCCAGTGAGAACAATATTTCCGCAATCGCCAGTTAAGGGGGGAATAGAAATGCAATTTTTTCAATTGGGAGGTTTTTCTCGAAACCGAATTGTTGATAATGATGTCGTGTCTACGACGAGTCTTGTTCAAATGGTGCCTTGAGCAGTTATCACAGCTCTAGCAATCTCCACTATATTGTCCTCGTACAGGTTCGGTTCCGAGAAAAGGACCCCGACTTTAAATAGATTCGCAATTATTGCTGGACAATCGAAAATGTGAGCTGGTGTTAACTCCATATCTGGACAGTTATTACACTTTCTGTAAGATCTATTACCCTCGCTGTCAATCTTCATTTCTCTGTAATGACCTGTTCTTAACCTGGCTATGGTTTTGGTAATTACTCTATCCTCATTGATGTTACAAAGCTGATGCTTAATTGGGATCGAAGGTTCTCTCAATTTGGCTAGGGCATTTGCGTCCAGCAGGGTGACATTTACATTGTACTCATTGTTTAGGTTTCTAGCCTCTTTTGCTAGTTGGTCTGCAGTCTCGTTGCCTGATATATTAACGTGTGAGGGCAACCACTGGAGTGTGCAGATCTTTCCCAAATGTTGAATTTCTCTTAGGTGGGAGCATATTCTGCTGATGATCGAGGAATCTCTTTTTAGACTTCGGTCGTTAAGGCCTCAATGTGGTCAGTCCATCTGTCTTAAGTATGCATCATTAACTTAATATCTGTCAGCGGCACGGAAATCTTGTTTACAATGGGGATCTCGAGAAAGTTGCCAAATTTTTCACAAACGTTTCGATGCTCAGTTCTAATCCTGATTTACTCTAAGAAACGGAATGATTCAGTCTTCCATTTGGGTTTGGAAGCTGCACCAAAAATTTCAATTTTAATTCCTAAATGTCCTGTAAGATTTTAAATGCCATCGAATGTTGAGAAATTAGGTGATTGAGTGATGGGTTGAGTATTAAAAAATGTGATTAAAGTTTCCCCAGTTGGTGGAGAAGAGCTCTGGTGAATTTAGGAAGCGTTAAGCAGTGATTCGACCGGGAGATGATCGGAGCTAAGTTCATTGATAGCTCTGATCAAATTTAGAAAAGGGATTAAATTCAGAACGGCAAAATTAATAAAGTTATGTGTCCCATGGATATATGTAGAATCATCTGGAGAGATGACTCAAAACTCCAGTAGATTTTCAACCATATTTTCAAATTTAATTCCCCGTAATATTAAAACATGATTGTTCCGAGAAATATGGTTATTTTGTATTTCTTTAATTAACGTCACACTGGATCTACACCCACGGTCAATTCCCAAACAACATGAGAATAATTTAGGCCTCCAGCAATGATGATTGCTCCAGTTGAAGAAATTTGGTGAAACCAGCATCCGGAAAATGACCCCCTCTTTTAAGGATGGAGGTTGGATGATGCAATTGTGATTGAGGATGAATCTCTCAAGTTCACCTCATCCAGGAATGCTTCGATTTTAAATCGTTCGAATCCGAGTCCGTGCATGGATGTCTGTAAGCGCATGCTGTAGAGGCGGCTGGTGCACCTTAACTCTGTGGAGGCCGAAAGTCCTCACGTTGGGTTGGTGTGAAAGTTAGGAGAGGGGTGCAAGATCAGGTGTTGCCTTGTCATCTAACCATAGTTCAAAGTTACGTGCTGTCCCAGGATCTTTCTTTTAGAGGATTGATGCCGAACCGTCGTCGTCGGGTTGGTGTAGAAGTTTGGAGAGTGGGGTGCCAGCTCAGGTGTTGCAACTATCTGACCGTAGTTCAAAATTACGAAGTGTTATCCTCTGATCTTTTCCTTAGGGGATTGATCCCGGACCATTGTTAATAGCCCGTTGTGTTGCTCTAGTACGACGTTAATAAAAATTACCAATTTCCGAACCGTCGTCAATACCCCGTTGTGATGCTCTAGTACTAATTGGTAATTGGTAATTACCATTACCGACTAACCGGTCTGGTGGTCACGGTGTTAACAACTATATCAGAAGGCTTCTGGTTTGAATCCGGGTCAGTGCATGGATGTTTCTAAGGTTATGGTGTAGAGGTGGCTAGTGCCTCTTAAACCTGTCGTGAACGAAAGTTCTCACAGATTTTTGCTGTAGACGGTTAGACATCGGGCCAGCTCAGGTGTTGCCTCGTCATCTGACCGTGATCCAAATTTTGTTTTGTCCTCGGATCTTTCCTTTTGGGGATTGATCTCAGACCGTCGTCAATAGCCCGCTGTGTTGATCTGTTACGACGGTATGTAGAATTACTAAAAATATTTAAAAGTCCGACAAATTCGTATGGTGGTTTAGGTGTTAGCCTCTAGATCGGAAGGTTCCTGGTTCGAATCCAGGTCCGGGCATGGATGTTTGTAAACGTATGGTGTAGAGGCGGCTGGTGCACCTTAAATCTCTCGTGGCCGAAAGTCCTCACGTTGGGTTGGTGTGGAAGTTTGGAGAGTGGGGTGCCAGCTCAGGTGTTGCTTCGTCATCTGACCGTGGTTCAAAATTACGAGGTGTTGTCCTCGGATCTTTCCCTTTAGGGACTTATCCCGGACCGTTGTCAATAGCCCGTTGTGTTGCTCTAGTACGACATTAAGAAAAAATTACCAATTACCGACAAATTCGTATGGTGGTTTAGGTAATGGTAATGGTAATTTTAGTTAACGTCGTACTATAGCTACACAACGGGCTATTGACGACGGTCCGGGATCAGTCCCTTAAGGGAAAGATCCGAGGACAACACCTCGTAATTTTGAACCACGGTCAGATGACGAAGCAACACCTGAGCGGGCACCCCACTCTCCAAACTTCCACACCAACCCAACGTGAGGACTTTCGGCCACGACAGATTTAAGGTGCACCAGCCGCCTCTACACCATACGCTTACAAACATCCATGCCCGGACCCGGATTCGAACCAGGAACCTTCCGATCTAGAGGCTAACGCCTTAACCACTATACGGGTTGGTCGGCCTGGTGGTTTAGGTGTTAGCCTCTAGATTGGAAGGTTCTTGGTTCAAACACGAGTTAGTGCACGTATGTCTGTAAGCTTATGCTGTAGAGGCGGTTGGTGTATCTTAAATATATCATAATATATATATGTCCTCACGTTATGTATGTGTGGAGGTTTGGAAAGTGGGGCAACAACTCAGGTGTTGGCTTGTCATTTGACCGTAGTTCAAAATTACGAGGTGTTGTCCTCGGATCTTTCCCTTAAGGGATTGATCCCAGATCGTCGTCCCACGTTGGGTTGGCGTGGAAATTTGGAGAGTGGGGTGCCAGTTCAGGTGTTTCTTCGTCATCTGACCGTGGTTTAAAATTACGAGGTGTTGTCCTCGGATCTTTCCCTTAAGGGACTGATCCCAGATCGTCGTCAATATTCCGTTGTGTTGCTCTAGTACGACGTTAATTAAAATTACCTTACCTTATAATTACAGACATTAAGTATAAGACCAGGAACACTTCAGCCCATAAAATCCGATTGAGATAAACCGCTTCTTATTAGTCACTGAACTGCTTCGTTCGGGCATGCGCCCTGCTGTTGCTTCCGACGGATAAAGTAGGAGGATTACAGAAGCATTTACAACTCGAATGCGTTCTATGTGGCAAGCTCCGTTTGCGTGAATCGGCAACTGTGTTCAGCCAGAGCTAGCGATGGATGAACAAACATTTACGTTCTCATGGCAAGTGAAGAACTTCCGTCTCTGCGCTAAAGAAATAGGAAAACCGATTATTAGCGACAGCTTCGTTACGGGGACACTGCATGACCCGGCATTTAAGGCTTTCATCTTTCCCAGAGACCTTTCAGACCCGGATTACATTACTTTACTTCTGTCAAGAGTCGACAACATCCCCGTCTCAATGGAAGTGCGCGCAACGTTTCAACTTTTCGCACCCGACGGAACACCCGGGAATCTGGTACACCTGACGGAAAAAGTAGGAAAGTGGGAAACATTCAGTGTCACCAAATTCGCATCCAGGAGAGAAGTGGTAGAATGATACCTTCACAACGACACTCTGAGGATGCAGTTTATTTTCAGAAAGAACAAAGGGGTTGACCACTAAAACGCTGTACACTCGAACTGCGGACGATTTTAGGAAGATCTGCAAAGAGTGGCCTCTGGCGAACTTCAGTCGAAGGAGGAAGGGCAAAGTTCTGGAAGAATCCGTAAGGTTCGAAGGGGGATGCAAATCAGGCTTCGACGTCTGTCGATTCTTCGACGGAGAATTCCTTTTCGACGTGCGCCTGTCCATCGAAGGGAGACCGGGTCTCGAGTAGGGATGCGACATCGATGTCGATGTTTTCAAAACATCGATGTTTTTTAAAAAACATCGATGTATTTAACATCGATGTATTGGGGTCGATGTTTTTGTAACATCGATGTTTATACTTGTCGATGTTTTTACGTTGTCGACGTTTTATTTTTAAATGAAAAAAGTACCGTTATAAAAATTTAAAAAATAACCAAATAGCATAATTTTCATAATCAGCAAATTGAACATACTTTTAGACCAAAGTGGCCAAGGGTGAAGGGTCTGAAAAGTAGGGATGCGACATCGATGTCGATTTTTTCTAAACATTGAGGTTTTAGAAAAAAAAACATCGATGTATTGGAGCCGATGTCGCATCACTAGTTGCTAAACCAGTTTTAGGAAATGGGGAAACAAGTTTAAATACACTGAATTTTAAAAACATCGATGTTTAGAAACATCGATGTTTTTGGTACGATGTGTTATCAACATCGATGTTTTAATTTTGAACATCGATGGTTTTGGGGCGATGTATTATCAACATCGATGTTTTAATTTTGAACATCAAAGTTTAAAAACATCGATGTTTTGCTGTCGATGTCGTATCAATAGTTTCTAAACCAGTTTTAAGAAATGAGGGAAAAGTTTAAAGACACTGAATTTTAAAAACATCGATGTTTAGAAACATCGATGTTTTTGGTACGATGTATTATCAACATCGATGTTTTAATTTTGAACATCGATGTTTCAAAACATCGATGTCGCATCTCTAGTCTAGAGGTGGTGTTGATTGTGTTCACCAGGCGCTGCGACAAACCAATAAAACTCTTGCGTCTGGACGCTCAGAGGATAGAGACCGAGATATGGAAGCAGGACCAGCACATTTTCCATATGCGGTCACCGAAGGAAGTTTTGCTGTTCCCGACTTTCATATCCAAAACCCGTCTTCTGAGAGAGAAAAATATGTATCTATCGAACGATGTCCTCACACTCAAATGCGAGATCGTCGTAACTTCGGTAAAAATGACATCCCAAATACGAGGCGTTCGCCATTTCGTGGAGATAGAAAATACCAAGTCCTTTGACCAGCTTACAGATGACATGAAAGACCTCTACGACAGCAAGCGGTTTGCGGACGTCAAACTTCGTGTCTCGGGAGAAACGGTGCCCGCTCACAAGATCGTACTACAATCGAGGTCCAAAACATTTGCCCAAATGTTGGATGACGTCGAAGGAATGGACAACGACATCCTAGACTTGCCTGACGTGGACATGATAACGCTGAAACGCATGCTGAAATACATGTACACGGGTGAGATAGACGATTTGGAGTACGACGACGTGGTTGTGGCTTACGTTGCCGCTCACAAGTACCGGATTGAGTAGCTCAAGTGTAAGTACTCATGTGTCTTGCAGTCTCATCTGAATAGGAGAAACGCGTGCAGAATTTCTATGCTCGCCGCCGACGGCTTTAATCAGGATCTGAAGAATAGTGCCACAGATTTCATCGAAAAATACCTGGGTTTTGGTCTTTCCGACTAATGGGGAGGTTTCTCTAAGGAAAGACACAGTCGCACTACAGATGAAGTGATAGTTAACTCCAATATAAGTCGTCAAGCACTCCAAAATATTCATAAACAATAGACTCATCAAAAGTCACTTTAAATAATGATCATGGAATTAAAGTCTAAAATTCTCATTTTCAGTTGATGCATGCTACGTAAATCCGTATTCGATCTCTGATAAAACTTGAAACCAGTTTGTTGAACATTTACTCTACATTTGTTTGACTGATCAGTGCTAGATACGCATTAGAGTTACTAAATATTCATAACGTTCATCTATCATCAAATAAACAAAACTTGGGAAACCTAATTTCTTGACTAGCATACCAGTATATCACCATTGGTCAAAATGATCCTAGGCAATACGTCTATTTATCGTCAATCACCCATATAGAAATTCCTGCTTTTTCAAATCCCTCAGGCTCGGCTAACGAATCTTATGAATTGTAAATCGTATTCATATTTTCACCCTGTATTCCAATTCGGCAGGAGCGTTTATGTGGAAATTTCAAAATTAAGCTATTTTGCGACTACCTATTTCACTTGTTATTTTATTTTATTTTTAAATCTAAAGCATGTTTTTATCAGTTTATTATGTATCAACATACATGTCCATGAGTTTTTATACTTCATATTCGATAGGGTGATCTGTTTAAACGAATGCTTAAGTGGTTATTGTTTCCGGACTACTGGGATTAATTGAAATTTTTTTTCACATAAAGTTTCGTTACTTTTTATAATTGGGATAAAAATTGCGAGACTTAACAAAGCTTATTTTGGTTTTAAAACAGTGTATGTACTCTTGTTTCTAAGTATACCCAGGCTATCAACTACTACTCTAGCGTATATATTCTAGACACTAAAGTAATATAATGTGTTAAAATTAAATTTCTTACTGTTAAATTTATTTTGAATTCTGTTCGATTTTTTTTTTGAGTATTCCTCTTCTCGATGTTGAAATATTTTGGACAAAATGGCCCTTGTACCATAAAAAAAAACACCAACCAATAGTGTAGAGTAAACAACAATTAATATTTTAAACAATACATTTTAATGCCGACCAACCGGTATTGTGGTTAAGGTGTTAGCCTCTAGATCGGAAGGTTCCTGGTTCGAATCCGGGTCCGGGCATGGATGTTTGTAAGCGTATGGTGTAGATGCGGCTGGTGCACCTTAAATCTGTCGTGGCCGAAAGTCCTCACGTTGGGTTGGCGTGGAAGTTTGGAGAGTGGGGTGCCAGCTCGGGTGTTGCTTCGGCATCTGACCGTGGTTCAAAATTACGAGGTGTTGTCCTCGGATCTTTCCCTTCAGGGACTTATCCCGGACCGTCGTCAATAGCCCGTTGTGTTGCTCTAGTACGACGTTAACTAAAATTACCATTTCCATTACCAATAAATTTTAAAATAAATTGTTGAGTTTGCGACTTCGTCATATGACCGTGGTTCAAAATGACGAGGTCTGTCCTTGGAACTCTTTACAGGAATCATTCCCGACCTTCGCTACTAGCCCTATGTGATGCTCGAGTGTGACGTTAACCTTTAGTCAATGGTAGGTAAAGCAGTGGTTCCACTATCGCGTGAAGAAAGAATTTAGACAACGGCCGTTACAGCAGTTGTATAGCCGTCAAAAATAAAACTACTGACCCGATCGCAATTACACAATTTACATCACAGAACAAAACGGAAGGTAGCAATCGATAGCAGTGAATGTTTTCTACCAATATCCATACTTAAAATTAGTCTAAGAGACAGTCTTCATATTAAATTGGGTGCTTGCTCCTATAATTTTAATACGAACCCCATCTTTTATCACAAATTTGGATTCTACACAAAATTTCAGGAGGATTTGATGAAAAAATAATGAAAAACGGCGTAAAATTGACGAAAATCCATAAAAACCACTGAAGGAGCGTATAAATGTTCAGAATTCAATCACATTATAAATATTAAAGACGTGTAGTGGCCGTCGCAGTCAATGACTTATTGCAGACGCCTTGGTTTAGAGTCCAATCTGACTGAATCCCTGTAACTGTTGGGAGAAATTTATGTTTTCACTTTGTGAACAATCCCAATAACGATAATAATAATCGAATTTTACAAAAACTCTCACTGGCGCTACAAATTGGATGAGCGTAATGAGCTGGAATTTGGAATTCCGATGTTTCAATAACAGTTCAATCACATGGTGTCAAAATTTGCCCATGTTTCTATTTATAATTGTTATGAATAATAATTTTATAATTGATAAAAAATAGCAAATTTAGTTTTATAATTAAAATGTCAAATCGTGTTTGGGTTTTTGAGTAGCAAAGGATGAAAAAACAATTTCCAAGAAAAATTAATACTTGTCTTCTCTACTATTATAAAAGAAAGTTTTTTGTGTGTGTGTGTGTATGTTCGTGTAAGGGTGCCCTGACGAATTTATGGCATTCACAATAATGAAATTTAGCACACATGTAGTCCCGAATTTTTTGCTGTTTTATAGACTAGCCCGATTTTTTCAATTAAATCTAGAAAATTTTACAAATTATTTAATAATTTAATGCGATATTTAATTATTATTTGTTTTCCTCTGAATGGCAACAGTCTTGAATCGGTCTTGCCTCTGATTCAAATTCTGACTGTTAAGTGTTTTAAGTATTCACACTGCTTACGCCACTAAAACGGTAATTCATTTTAATTTAATTTTTATTGTTTTTAATGCTTTTCTAAAAGCATAATTATCTTTTTTCTTTGTTTGTTATTGTTAATGTGTGTTTCATAACTTTTTTCAAAGAAAAATTAAGTGTGCGTCTATTCACACTGCTTACGCCACTAAAACGGCAATAAATTTTTATTTCATTTGTATTGTTTTTAATGATTTTCTAAAAGCATAATTCTCTTTTTTTCTTTGTTATTGTTTATGTGTTTTTTATAACTTTTTTCAAAGCATTATTTTCTTTTTCCTTTGTTTCTTATTGTAATTTGAAATTGTAAGTAATTATCTTTTTCCTTAACTATCGTTTTTAAAGTTATATATTAACGGTTTATTGTGAGATAAATATTATTTCTTTCAGCAATTTTTTTAAGTATTTTAAACTACGTTTTTTTTTTACTGTTAATTAAAAGCATAATATTATTTGTTTGTTTGTTATTGTCATTTTTTAATTGTAACTATCGTTTTTAAAGTTATATATTAACGGTTTTTAATTTTGGTTTGTTTCAGCGATTTTTTAAAAGCATTATAATATTTGTTTGTTTGTTATTGTCATTTTTTAATCCTAACTATCGTTTTTAAAGTTTTGTAATCATAAGCATAATTAACTTATTTTTTTGTAACAACTCTACTTTTCTGACAACCTTTTTTTTTTTTTTTTGTAATTGTAACAACTCTAACACGAACCATAAACTTCTAAGCACACAACAATACCTGAACAATTGAGGCAAAGGTGGTGAAAGCACCCAACAATCTTTACTTTTTTAAAGTATAGGAATAGCTTTCGATATGCCACAGCCTACCACAAAACGACAGAAGAAAGGTTTTGTAAGACAACAGCGAGAGTTGAGAGAAAGAGCACAAAGAATTAGAGAAGCTGAATCTACTACAGAAAGAGAAACTCGACTGCGAGAAAACAGAGAAAGAGATCGAAGAAGAATAAAAGCTGAATCCAGCCTAGAAAGACAAACACGACAGCGACAAAACAGAGAACGACAACGAAGAAGAATACAAGCTGAATCCAGCCTACAAAGAGAAACACGACAGCGAAAAAACAGAGAACAACAACGAAGAGAAGCTGAATCCAGCCTAGAAAGAGAAACACGACAGCGACAAAACAGAGAACGACAACGAAGAAGAAGAGAAGCTCAATCCAGCCAACAAAGAGAAACAGAACGAATAACACAAGCTCAATCCACCCCAAAAAGAGAAACACGACAGCAAGAAAACAGAGAAATAGAACAAAGAAGAGAAGCTCAATCCACCCCACAAAGAGAAACTCGAATGCGCGCGTTTTCAAATTTTTATAATGCAGCTTTTATTTACGACCCATCTGCAGATTATCACTCTCATCCTTTGTGCACCATTGGATCCATGTGTTTTACATGCCAACACTGTGGAGCAAAAAAGTGGAAGGGTGAAACTCCAGGTATGTGCTGCAGTGGAGGAAAGGTTAAACTGCCACTGTTAATGGATCCACCTGAGCCCCTACATTCTTTACTCATCGGAGATTCAGCAGAATCTAAACATTTCTTGGCACATATTAGGAGGTACAATTCAAGTTTCCAAATGACCTCTTTCGGCACAACAAAAGAAATCAGAGAGTCTGGGTACATGCCAACTTTTAAGGTTCAGGGTCAAGTTTATCACCGCATTGGAAGTGTACACCCTCTACCGAACGAAGAGCCGAGGTTTCTGCAAGTATATTTTGTTGGAGATGATACACAACAAGCAGAGCAGCGTTGCAAAAACGTTCCGCAGACAAGGCCAGATGTAGTGCTTCAGTTGCAACACATGCTGGCTCGCCACAACTCTTACATCCAGAGCTTCAAATCGGCCATGGATAAGATCGGCCCTGAATTGAAACTGGTAATATTAGCAGACAAAACCCCACATGGTGAACATGAGAGACGCTTTAATGCACCAACAACAGGAGAAGTGGCGTTGATAATGGTGGGAGAACAACATAGACCAAGGGACATACTTTTAGAAGAAAGAAGTGGTACCATCAAGAGAATTCCCGATACGCACAGGTCCTACGATGCGCTGCAATATCCACTCATGTTTTGGAAGGGGGAGGATGGATATAATTTTGAACTGCGACAAACAAACCCAACTACAGGATTGCCGCTAACTAAGAACATTTCTGCTATGCAGTTCTACGCTCACAGAATAATGATGCGCTCTTCAAATTTTAACATTTTACTAAGAAGCAAAGACCTGTTCCATCAATTTATTGTCGACATGTATGCCAAAATTGAATCGGAAAGGCTGTTGTACATACGACTCAATCAGAGAACGCTCAGAGTGGAACAGTATGCACATTTGAGGGATGCAGTGATGAACGATGGAAATGTTGCAGACATCGGTCAGTTAATTATCTTGCCTTCCAGCTTTACTGGTGGTCCCAGGTACATGCATGAGCGTACTCAAGATGCCATGACCTATGTTAGAAACTATGGTAGACCAGACCTCTTCATCACCTTCACATGCAATTCAAAGTGGACAGAGATAGAGCAAGAAGTATTTGTTGGCCAAAAACCACAGGATCGTCATGATTTGTTGGCAAGAGTCTTCCATCAAAAGCAAAAAGCTCTCATGAGTCTAATCACAAAAGGAAAGATTTTTGGACAGGTTAAATGTCACATGTAGACGATAGAGTGGCAAAAGCGCGGACTTCCGCATGCACACATCCTGATTTGGCTCAAACACTCAATACATGTTCACAGAGTGGATGAATTCATCAGTGCAGAAATCCCTAATCCACAAGAAGACCCACAACTGTTCGCAATAGTAACAAAACAAATGGTGCACGGCCCCTGCGGATGCATAAATCCACGCTCTCCATGCATGAAGGATAGAATTTGCACAAAGCGATTCCCACGTCATTTTTTAAAACAGACGCAAACAGGACAAGACGGATATCCACTTTATCGCCGTAGGTCACCGCAAGACGGGTGATTTACTGCAAAGGTATTTTTACGGGGATCAGAAGTGTTTGTGGACAATACATGGATTGTGCCATATTGCCCTCTACTAACAAAAATTTTCAATGCACATATCAACGTTGAGTATTGCAATTCTGTCAAATCTATAAAGTATGTCTGCAAGTATGTCAACAAAGGTTCTGACATGACAGTGTTTGAATTAACCAGTGGAGAGAACAACCGAAATGAAATCAGCCAATATGAAATGGAAAGATATATCAGCAGCAACGAAGCAGTATGGAGAATACTGAACTTTCCAATTCATGAACGCCATCCCACAGTCGTTCATTTAAGCATTCACCTTGAGAATGGCCAGAGAGTCTACTTCACAACCGAAAATGCTGCAGAACGTGCCCAATCACCTCAACAAACAACACTCACGGCTTTCTTCCGACTTTGCACCCAAGATGACTTTGCGCGCACCCTTTTGTACAACCAAGTACCAAATTACTACACTTGGAACACCAGAAATAAGACATGGAACCGTCGAAAGCAAGGACAAGTTGTGCCCGAACAAGCGGGAATAAGGTTCAGCGACGCACTAGGCCGTGTTTACACCGTCCATCCAACCAACTCGGAATGCTTTCACCTTCGACTCTTGCTGCATGAAGTACGAGGGCCGGTGTCATTTGCAGATTTGAAAACATTTGAAGGAAGAATCTGTACAACCTACAAAGAGGTTTGCCAGCTCAGAGGACCTCTGGAAAACGACGACCACTGGAACAAAGCATTGGAAGAAGCAGCTGCAGCTCGATCACCAAAGACTTTACGCAATCTTTTTGCCGTTATGCTACAAACATGCGCAATGTCTTCTCCCCATCACTTATGGATAAACCACAAGGAGAACCTTTCTGAAGACTTACTGCACCATGCACGCATACAGCAACACAATGTGGATTTGGACTACACTGATGACATATTCAACAAAGCTCTAATCTACATCGAGAATAAGGTCGCATTGTTGGGGGGATCTGACCTCAAAAGTTTTGGACTACCACAACCCAATCGAAACTGCGATTCAGTACTACCGAGTGAGGAACTCGCGGAAACAAACTATGATGCAAATGTAATAACAGCATACATAGAGGAAAATGAGCCAAAAATGGTACAAGATCAAAGGGAAACATTTGACAACATTACAAAAGCAGTTTTTGATAGGCAGAGTGGCATATTCTTTTTGGATGCTCCTGGCGGTACGGGTAAGACCTTTCTCATCAATCTGCTCTTGGCTAAAGTACGACAGAGAAACGACATTGCCCTGGCTGTTGCTTCATCGGGCATTGCTGCAACACTATTGACGGGAGGCAGGACTGCTCACTCGGCTTTCAAGTTACCGTTACATTTGGCAAGCTTAGAAAGTCCTACGTGTAACATTTCAAGAAATTCGGCAAAGGCAAAGGTTTTACAGCATTGCAAGCTCATTGTCTGGGATGAATGTACTATGTCCCACAAAGCCGCATTCGAAGCACTTGATGTCACGTTGAAAGACCTCAGACATAACAATGAGATAATGGGAGGCGTCACTATGGTGTTAGCTGGCGACTTTCGCCAGACACTTCCGGTTATTCCCCGCGGAACCAGGGCGGATGAAATGCAAGCCTGCTTGAAATCATCTCACATTTGGAATGGCATCCACATACTTCGACTGTCGACAAACATGCGAGCTCATGTAACAGGTGATCCCTCTGCCCACATTTTTGCAGATAATCTACTTAAAGTGGGAAATGGTGCCATTGTTTCTGATAAAACAGATGGAAGTATACCAATGCAAAGCATTGCAAATATTGTTAAAACACAACAAGAGCTCAAAGACGCAGTGTACCCAAATGTCTTACAACACTTTACTAATCACACATAGCTATGCCAAAGGGCAATTCTTGCCCCAAGAAACGAAGATGTAAATGTTATTAACAAGCAACTGTTGCAACAATTGCCCGGTAGTGTTCAAATTTACAAATCTAAACATTTTTATAATTCCAGGTTTTTTTTGGTTTGTACTATTCATTTCTCAATTTCAGCAATATTTATATTATATCCATTGTATCATTTGTTATTACATTTTTTTCTTATTTTTGTGTTCTATTAATATTTTTTTTAATTTCAGTTATTCTTTTGCTGTTTATAATGTGTTTTTTATACCACTATTATTTAGTTTTGTACTAATAATTTTTTTTTCAGTAATATTTCTTTTCTATCTATTTTATATGTACAATCCACATGTGTCATGTCTGGTGGTAAATTTTGGTTTGGTTAGATGTTCGATTTTTATTCTGTTCAAACACATCAACAATAATGTTTAACGCTTATTGCCACCACCAATCTGTTCATCCATAAAGCAAAAGTCAAATCTGTGCAAAGCCACCACTGTCATGTTTAAAGGTAAATATGCCATCATTAAAACAAAACAATACTAAATGCAGTATTTGTTTTAAGTCACCATCAACATTTTACATGCAATGTTATTGCCACTGTCAAATCTTTCCAAACCACCCGTCTTATGTCGGCTTCTAAATCCAATATCTGTTGCAAGCCACCATCAATATTTCCAGCAAACTTCAAATACGCCTTCAAGGCTTATTGCCACCAACAAACTACCCATCCATAAAGGCACCATCAAATCTCTCCAAGGCTACCCATGTCATGTCGGGTGCAGGTGGTAACATGCCCGTGTCATGTTGTGTCAAAACAGTAACTCATTTTTTACATTTTGGTTCTGTTCAAATACATAATCGATACTGTTTCAGGCTTATTCACACCACCAAACTTCAAATATTTACAAAGCCGCCAGTGTTATGTAGGGTGGTACATTTTGCTTCTCTTCAAACACATCAAAAATAATGTTCAAGGCTTATTAACACCACCAATCTGTGCATCCATAAAGTCAACGTCAAATCTGTGCAAAGCCACCAGTGTCTGTTGGGTGGTAAATTTTCCATCATCTAAACAAAAAGACATCAATAAATCCATTGCATTTCAACCCACTATCATCATTTTACATGTAATGTTATTGCCACTGTCAAATCTCTCCAAACCACCAGTCTCAAGTCGGGTTCTAAATCCAATATCTGTTGCAAGCCACCATCAATATTTCCAGCAAACTTCAAATACGCCTTCAAGGCTTATTGCCACCAACAAACTACCCATCCATAAAGGCACCATCAAATCTCTCCAAGGCTACCCATGTCATGTCGGGTGCAGGTGGTAACATGCCCGTGTCATGTTGTGTCAAAACAGTAACTCATTTTTTACATTTTGGTTCTGTTCAAATTCATAATCGATGCTGTTTAAGGCTTATTCACACCAACAAACTCCAAATTTGTACAAAGCCACCTGTTTCATCAAGGGTGGTAAATTTTGTTTCTGTTCAAACACATCAACAATACTGTTCAAGGTTTATTGCCACCACCAATCTCGACATCCATAAAGCCACTGTCAAATCTGTTAAAAGACATCGCTGTCTGTTGGGTGGTAAATTTGCCATCATCGAAACAAAAAAACAACACTACATTCAATGTGTTTCAAACCACTATCAGCATTTTACATGCAATGTTATTGCTACTGTCAAACTTTCTCCAAACTAGCAGTGTAAAGTCGGGATCTAAATACAATATCTGTTTCAGGCCACCATCAACATTTCCACCAAACTTCTAAAACAGTGCCTTAAAGGCTTATTGCCACCAGCAAACTGCCCATCCATAAAGACAAAGTGAAATCTCTGTAAAGCCACCAGTGTTATGTTGGGTGGTAAATTTGTCACCATCCAAAGTCAATCCAATATTTTTTTTTAATCTACTTAAATCATTCCAAACCCACCTGTGTCATGTGTGGTGGTCAGTTTTGGTTCTGTTCAAACACACCATCAATACTGTTCAAGTCTTATTGCTAACACCATACCTAAAATCTACAAAGCCAACATCTTTCAGGCTTATTCACACCAACATAAATATTTTTTGTGGTAAACTATTTTTATCTTTTCACAGTTTACTTTGCATTCTATTAATCCTTTTTTCATTTCAGCAATATTTCTATTTTTTCCCATTATCATTCTTTTTATTAATTGTGTTCTATTAATCGTAGCTAACCCACTAATCTACAGCCAACAACTTTGTTCACAATAATCTTTTCAAATCTTATTGCCAACACCAAACCTCAACAAAAAAAAATCGAAGCACCAAGAAGGAGTTGTCCGATGGAGACAAAAATTGTTGGATAGGAAAATTATGTACAGAATAGAAAATTGTTAAAATTTCAGAACAATTGAATGATTGATTTCAGAGTTACAGTAACGAGCTCAATAAGGTGTTGACCCGCCTCTAGCCTGGATGCAAGCTGCCACACGGCGTGGCGTGGCATAGACCGATAAAGCTCCCGGATGGTCTACTGCGGTATTTCTTGCCAAATTTGCTCCAATTGTCGGACTACGTCATCAACATTCCCTACCGGATGCAGTCGCCTTCCCATCATATCTCAGACATGCTCGATGGGAGAGATATCTGGTGATCTGGCTGGCCAAGGAAGTGTTTGACAAGCTTGAAGACACTTCATAGCAATACGTGCCGTATGTGGTCTGGCATTGTCTTGCTGAAAAATATGCCCAGGGTACTGCGAAAGGAACGGTAGCAAAACAGGTCTCAGAATGTCGTCAACGTACCGCTGTGCAGTAAGTGTACTTCTAAGGGGTCCAGCTATCAAGGGAAATGGCACCCCAGACCATAACTCCTTATTGAGGGCCCGTGTGGCGTGCAATAGTGAAAGCAGGATCGGCACGCTGCCCTGGGCGTCTCCAGACTCCTTTTCAATGATCGTCAGGACACAGTTGGAAGCGGGATTCGTCGCTCAAGACTATACGTCCCCAGTCAGAATAATTCAAGCCTGATCGAGCAAAGCAATCCTCCGGGGGTTGGCGAACGTTAGCGAGCAGGGGGTGGGCCCCCTAGTTTACTATAAAAGTAAGTTCAAATTTTTTTTTCTCCTACGTTAGGTTAAAAGTACTTTTTACCATTGGCATAAAATTAATTGTCTTAAAGTTTGATGTTTTTTGTATACTAAATTCACGAATCGTCAGTACGGGAACTTTTAGGACACCCTGTACATGATGATTTCTGCGCCGCTACAAATAACCCAGGATGGTCCTTTCTTATTTCCCATGCCAAAAATAAAGGATATTATTTTCAACTAACTGCTTTTCGTCATTCACTTAGAGTAGTGGTTCCCAAAGTGATCCCTACTGACCCCCAGGGGTCCTTGTGACCGCTGAGGGGGTCTGTGGCAAATTAAATTAATCTCGGTTTGCGTGGACAACGTTGGAGGGTCCGTGAATGTTTTAATACAATGTCAAATAATTGTGACCCATTTTCATTAATATGAAAGTTAAAATAAATAGCATTAAAAAAATTGGAAGCGATTTTTATGTCCTGAGTAAAATATAAGTATAGTTAGGTACAAAAAATACACAAGTAATGACAATCATTGCAAAAACGTTAGTCGATGGTTAAGTAAACAATCTGCCAATAGCGACAAGCATCGGGTACGCGCAAACTGCTTGTTGGCTCTTCTTGGTTGGGGCGGTCGATTCTAAATGAAATTACGACGTCGATGCTCGTTAAAGGCTAAATATTCAATCTTTCACGTGAATTAAGACAAAAAATCGTTATATATGTGTGGGGTTGACAAATGAATCATATTTCTAAATTGCTGTGCCTCAATACACTCGTATATCGGAACTAATTCTACTAGCTGTAAGTAAGGTAATACGCACCTGCATAATCCAGCTATCGATATTGTAATAATTCCACTGAGTAACAATAAAACAAATGACAAAATGGCTCAGTGCGTAGAAAATTCTTTATGCGAGTACTTAAAAACATCTGAATCAACTTTGCCAGGAAATATAGCTTTACTTTTAGCTTATGTGAGCTTTGTAAAAGGAAGTTTCCCAAGAATTGTTACTTGCCAAATGTTTCGGATTTTTTTTAAATTCAATATTTAATGAATTAAAAAGATTTTTCGATTTAAAAGCTATACCCTTGAGCAGGGCTCGAAATACCCGGGTGCACAGGTGCACTGTGCACATGAAAGTGAAATTGTGCACCTAATTTTTTCCCGCTAGGTGTACGGGGGGGGGACGTGTTTTATGTTACTTTGATGTTTGAACAAAATATTAGTATCAACATCTTTCGCTCTAAAGGAACATTAATTAAAATTCCTTAATACACACTAAGCTTAAACAAAATCGCTGTGCAGTAACGGATTTATACAGGAGGAAGGATTACTTGTGTCACTGCCACCAGAACTTTTCCGATGATCGAAATATTTTCCAGATGGTTCTGTTAAAGCGACTGTCGCGACAGCCGTGCGCCGTAGAATTTCGATACGTTAAAAAATATTTTTTATTTACTATCTACTACGATCCTATATAAACATACCCAACTAATACATTAGTTTCCATTACATTAATACTCTTATATTACGTTTTTTTTTAAATATACACCTAACATATAACCTGTGCACCTAATTTAAAAACTTATGTGCACAGTATGCACCTGTATTAAAAAATCTATTTCGAGGCCTGCCCTTGAGTAATATACTCTTCGTTGCTACTGACGGTGTTTCGGAAGTGGTACAGGGCCCGATTTAGAAAATTTGGTATAGTAGGCACAACACGCATGAAGGGGGCCCCCCATGTTATCCGTTCATCACAAAAACTAATTTTAAAACAATAATTGGTACTTACGTATTTGACTGTGGACCGTTTCAAAAATTGTTGAAAAAACATTCCAGAAAATATGAAAAGTTATTTTTGTTTAAAATTTTTAGGTACTTTTGAAACTTTGGGGCCCTTTAAATTATGGGTGCCCTAGGCCCGTGCCTCACGGGCCTAATGGTAAATCAGGGCTTGGGTAGGACCACTCCGAGGATTTCCGGCAAACTTAAAACAAGCTATACGGAATGTATTACCTGTACATTGTGTTATTCATTGACAAAATTTTGTCGACAAAAATCGTAGTGAACGCTTGCATGTCTCACTAGATTATGTCATTAGAGCAGTTAATAAAATCAAAAGGAATGCCTTAAATGAGAGTTTATTTGCTCAATTGTGTTTGGAAAATGATGAAGATTGTAATTGGTTACCACTTAACACGGAAGTTTGTTTGTTATCTAAAATAGCATGTTTGGATCGATTTTATGAACTATTGATTCAGTGTTGGAATTCCTGGAAAGTAAAGACAAAGATTTGCAGCTCAATTTAATTAATTCAAGAAATGACATAGCTTGTATGAAAAATGATATAGCTTTTTGCCAAACTTAACGAAACCAATTTGAAGCTACAAGGTGATCCAATTAAATTTAATAAAAATTAAAGTATAATATAAATAATAATAACTAAAAGTATACAATACTTTTTCTATACATACTAAACTTGGAGAGAAGAGAATGCTGTCAGTTTCCAAATATTTGAAAATTGCTAAAACGATATGAAGATATGCTTCACTTAACGGCTCTTTATTCTGACCTCAGCCAAAGATTTGAAGACATTCTTCACTTGGTTATACCCGATGGAGTGTTGGACCCTTTTGCAAGTACATCCACAAACTCAGATGAATCCATACCAATACAGGAGCAATGTATTGAATTATCAACAAATAAGGACCTGAAACCAATGTTTGACAAAGGATACCACAAATACTGGATACCAAAACAGATACCAATTTTATATCCTGCATTATAGGTAACTGTACAGAAGCTATTGATTGTCTTCCTGTCTTTCTATTTAGTAGAACATGGTTTTAATGCAGTTATGAGCCTCATCACGAAATAAAGAAACCGACTAAAAATTAGTGCTAGTGGAGACTTACGAATGTTACTCACAAACATAGAGCCGAACATAAATAAACTCGTATCATATCATCTCATCAGGTGCACCTATTTCATTGAAAAAAATGTCCGTTTTTGTATTTCTAAACAAAAGTTATAATTTCAATAAATACTATTTTAAATATTAAAATTCTTTGTTTATATTTTATTTTTACGTCACCATTTACCACATTCAAGACATCAAAGTTAAATTTGTAGTTTGTCTATTATGCAGTTATGTAGAGTTATTTCACTTGGGGGTTCATGGTCAGGTTTTTGCTCTAATAAGGGGTCCATGGGCATAGTAAATTTGGGAACCACTGTCTTAAGGTATGTTGATTTTTCTTTTCCTTCTCTAGGTGATCGCTAACAGAGAAACATTGTAAGGAAAACGACCGGGTTATATTTTCAATTAATTTTCTATCACTAATTCGATCACGCGTTTGCCAGACGATTAACGCTTTGTACTAATCCAAATTTGAATTAAATTAATACGTCACCCTATTACAATAACCCAGGTTCGAATCCTGGTCACAGCAAATATATTTAGAAATTTTTCTATGAGAAAGTACAATTTTAATACAAATACTTTTCAAACATAAATATTTGCCATGCTTCTAAACAACAGATGTTCGAGTTTGAACTCCTCAGAGAATTAAAAAAGTAATCCTTTACTTAAAAGTTTAGATAGTGATCATCCCAGGTGCAGAATTATATTCAGTGTTCTGCAACACAACAAGCAATTGCAATTGTTCTGCCACCATTTTGTCCGAATTTTGAAAACTGCAGTAAAATCAAAAACAGACGTAAGACACAATTATCAGCTAAATATGTATTACACATTTGTAATAAAACACATCAAAATTAAGTAACTTTACTTTATTCAAAACCGAGGCATACTTTCAGAATTTACAATTCTGTCGATAACTTTCGAAGTTAAATATTTTTTCATTGACACAGAAGATGTGTTATTTATAAAATGTTTGTGGTACTTTAGGCGGTGTAGGGAGGTTGTTCCGTAGCTAGAGAAGAAAAAAAAATGTGTGGTAAGGAGTGTGGTTTTTCACTGCAGAACATCGTTACTGATAATTGGAAAATTTGGCCAAAATTTTGATAAAATTAAGGAAAAATTGTTCTACAAAGACTTTGTTCTGCGACATAAAAGGTCTGTCCCAAAAGTAACGAGAAAAAAAATTACATAATTTTTTTTTCCCCAATGGCGGTCTTTGGATTTTTTTCCTTGGCCACTACAAGGTCGGAAACGATGGTCAGTACTTCCAATTTCGGGAACTAAGGACTTGTCCTTGGCCACTACAAGGCTGGAAGTGATGGCCACTTGCGAAGGGGCACCCAGTGGTAGGACCATCATTGCCCTTTACAAAGGACAGCACAATTTATATCCATGCCCTGACCCCGGATTCGAACCAAGAACCTTCCGATTCAGAGGACAACACCTTGACCAATAGACCGGTATGTCGGCTGTCGACTACTTCCAATGGCGGCCACTAAGGACCTGTCCTTTGCCACTACAAGACCGGAAGTGACGGTCACTTGTGAAGGGGCCCCCCAGTGGGAGGACCATCCTTGCCCCTAACCAAGGACAGCACAATTTGCATCCATTCCTTGACCCCGTATTCGAACCAGGAACCTTCCGATCCAGAGGCCAACACCTTAACTACTAGACCGGTTGGTCGGCTAATAAAGAATAATAATTATGATATAAAATAAATTAATATAAAATAAATAATAATTTCTTACAAAAAAAAACACTTAATAATCTTCGAAGTATGCTCCTTGTGCAGCAATACAACGAGTCCAGCGTTGCTGCCAGTGGTTGTAGCATTGTGTGAACTCTCAGTTTATGAGATGCCGAGAAGCCTTGTGGTTTTGCCTCATTGGACATCTTGAAGTGTGTCAAAATGGCGTCCTTTCATGTCCCTCTTAAGCCGTGAAAACAAAAAAAGTCACAGGGGGCTAGGTCGAGACTGTATGGTGGATGGGAAAGCACAGAGATGTGTTCTTGGGTTAAGTATTCAGTCACAACCATCGCCTAGATGGTACGAATTCTCTATGACCACTCCTTTAGAGTCGAAAAACACGATCAGTAGTGTTTTTGACACGTGATCTGCTCATCCGAGCCTTCTTTGGTCGAGGTGAGTTTGGAGTGTGCCATTCTGAGCTTTGCCGCTTGTGATTGTGACAAAACTTCGTTTTTGTAAACCTCCTTTAGCATTTGCAATGCTTCATTACCACTTTTACCTATTTACGCAAAACTTTATTGCGCAGCGTTGTTCAATAGATCGCTGCATCTTAAGCATAACGAGCCACGCTCACAACGACTCACTGTTAGGCCACAGGACATGCGCTGTGAATTAGGAGCAGCTGCGCGACCGTTCAAATACGTTACTGATATTCCAATCCACAGTTCTGAGCCACCGGTTTTCCTTGACGATGTGCCAGAAATGAGCAGAAATTTTTTCTCATTGCTTTTGGGACAGACCTTGTATGTCTCAGTTTAACCTTTAAATGTTGTCATGGGTCTCACAGACCACGAGTCATTTTTGCCAAGCCGTTTCCACCCCTTAAAGTGAATATTGGTCCCTGTCCTATTCAGTACCTTCATACTAAGTCCAACAGAAGCCACATTCCAAGACTGGTTTGGCTGCCCTAACTATTTCGTATTTCACACTATTTGCATATCCCGCGTGGTCTCTTAGATCCCTTCACAGCATTTGCGTTACCGTTCTTGTTGAATGAAATCGTCTAAGTTTGAGTAGAAAATTTCGGCAGAGAGCCTAAAATGGCAACAAACTTTACCAAGAAACGAACTGTGTATCTTGCACAAAAAGAAATTCAGGATATTGTTGATAATAGGTCGGAAATAGAGTACTGGGACAGTGAAATTTCGGATAATATTATTGAAAGCAAACACGAAATGGATTCGGTAATTTAGGCAGATGAAGACATTTCAAGTGCGTCTTCACAAAAATAATATTTTTACAGAAAAAATAACTTTAAATGGGATGCCCTGGGGGGAAACCTAATCGTACCGATAGAACACCAAAACACAACATAGTTTTACAGTTTCCAGGGTTGAAACGTCCTGCAAAATTAGGTCCGAAAGCTGAGCCTGAAAGGACATGGAATCTACTTAACTTATATAGTAATATAAAATATATTTCATGTTAAGAATTGAATTATCCAAATTTAAAATATATAAATAATAATTATTTAAAGAATCTTTAGTTAATATATTATATTAATCAACTTTATACGCACTTTAGCGAGCGAGGTATGAGAAACCCCTCCACACTAGTTACGAGACGGTTTGTGACACAGCAATTAAGGGTTAAGCACTTTCTGCTCCCGGGATGATCATATTTTTTAATACAAAATTGCTAATTATAACAGAGCAACTTATTATTAAATCAGTAATGCATCCATATCGCCTTTCGTCAAAAATAATATATTTAAGGGGGTCCGGGGCACATTGAATTTTTTTTTTATTAATTAATTTAGTATTTTGAATTTTTTTTGTACTGATTACCCATCTAACTAATAAACAAAATCACAACACAAAATTTTTCCAAAAGTTCTTTAAAAATTTTAAATTAAAATTTTTTGAAAAAAAGAGGGGTCATTTTAAATTGCTAAGGCTCAAAATATTCTTGATCAATTTTCAAAATTCTTGCAGTAAATTATTCACAAATTTATAAACTTTAATTTCGATTCAGCAATTTAAAAAATATTAATTTAATAAAAAATATTTGAATGAAAATTTTTGAAAATTTTAAGGTACTTTTAAAAAAAAAGTCATATTTTGAAAAGTAAATATTTGTTTCAAATTTGCTGAATCAAAATTAAAGTATAATGTTTGAAAAAGATATATTCCAAATTTCAACCCTTAAACTTTATCGGTTTTCGACTTATAGCAATTTGAATACAGGAAATCTTGAAAAAATGTATCATGGAGAAAAACACATTTAAAGTTTTAAAGACAGATGTTGTTGCCATGACAACAACTGCCAAGAGTGTTAGATTTTCAAAACAACGCACCACAAAAATTATTATATCTCTAGTTCTAATTAAGATAGAAACATGATTTAGACGTCATTTTAAGCAGAAACCTACAGAGAATTTCTTAAAATAATAACAAAAATTTCTAAAATTTGACGATTTTTGTGTCCCGGACCCCCTTAACCTTGGATCCTTGCAGAAATGAAATTCTCGGCTTAGCCACTGGTAAGGTAAGGTAATTTTAATTATCGTCGTACTAGAGCTGCGCAACGGACTATAGACGACGGTCCGCGATCAATCCCCTAAGGGTCCCAGGAAAACACCACGTAATGCTAAACCACCGGAGTGACTTGTTCTTTTTTTTTTAACGAGAGTTGTGATCACCATGCATACGTATCAATCAATCATCTGCTTTCGGATTAAATTTCATCTTTAATATTAATCCGAAAAACGGATGATTAAATTAGAAATGATTAGCCGAAATACTATAAAATTACGTAACGTATCCTCAATAACCTGACTAGCTAAGAATCCGCTTTTGATTTGATAACCTTGAAGTACATGTATTTCCGATTCCTAAAAAGGAAACAGTCACAACACAAAACTAAACAAAATGTCATCTATTTCCCGGAAAGAGTAACGTTTATCTGTTGATAGAACTTCTTGGCTAGGTGTTTTGTCTGCAAAAAAAAACCTAATATTTATCTTATAACCAGCCACTGCTTGGCTAGCCCGGCGTTGCCCCGTGCCCATGATGTAAGCTATTAATATGGTGTTAAATTTACCGCAGATTTCAAATCCGTTGAAATTTTTAATCTACCTTTAGCGATTCCGATTTTACGAAAAAGTATTAACAATCTCAGTCGAAATGGTTTTTATTTTTTGCTCTCATTCCATGAAATGGAATAGGACATGAAATGTAATTTGTTTCTTTTTTTAACGCAAAGGGGAGAATGTTTGCTAAAGGTTTTTTATGTTTTGCTCTCATTCCCTGAAATGGAATAGGAGAGGAAATGTAATCTGTTTCTTTTTTTAACGCGAAGGGCAGAAGATGCAATCTGTTTCACGTGACGTCACAATCTCTTGCGAAAATATAAAATATACATTCAATTTTAAAATTATTTATTTAAAGAAAATCATATTTTTAGGTAACGATCTAAAGTGAAATTTTCCGCACACGCACATTTCAAATCCGTAGAAATTTTCACTCTATCTTTAACGGTCTAGGAGATAGAAAAAAAATTAAGTGACTCCAGTTAAAAGATTTATCATCTGGCTGGAAAATCATTCCTCAGCGCAAAATCAAAGCGGAAACGAAAAAAAAATAATTTTATCCGAGTTCCCAGCGATTAAAAAAAATTGTTATTGTTCCAAAGGCTGACGGCAAGGTCACGTGGGTAGAAAAAGTCTAGATTCGGGTGTTTCTTTTTTTGTCCGGAGAAACGCGTTTGAAGAACCAGGTAGATAATAAAACTATTAAATTCATTTAAAAATATTCTAGATTGAATTTTAAAATTCGCCGCGATCAAAAATTGCATAAAATTCGGACTACCTGTGTGACAAATCTCATTGCTGTACGTGCTATAGAATCGTCAGAATTTTGCGGCAGTGAACAAAACAAACAGACAAACACTTCCTTTTATAATATTAGAGAAGATATGCATATTCAATCCGATCGATGCATAACAGAGAGTATAACTTATCTCTTGTCCGATAGATTTTACAAGTTATTTTAGAATGTTGTTTTGTGTCAGGTATTCTGGCATACAGCTATGTTAGGCCTTTTTCTTGCCTGGTAAGAATGAATCGTTGCTAAAACTCTGTGGCACACCATAAAATACGTTGTGTTTTGCCGATCTTACAGAAACAGATATAACTTTGATAGATTTAGAAAATAATTATATTAATTACTCTCTTTTTGTTCCATACTAGCTTTTCATTAAATGTTTTTCAAACAATTTATGTATCATCTATATAAATAAGAATGGAGTGTTTGTTTGTACATTCAATACTTTCGACCCATTTCAAGTTTTCTATCCGTTTTGGACCCTTCTGATGCCAAATCTGCCCTTTTCGCGTTTGGTGTCTGTCTGTCTGTATGTGCCCCATACACGTCCACACGGTTTAATATATTTTCATGGAAATTTGCATACAGTGAGTATTTATCTTCATTTAGTGAGTGGAATTGGTTGCGAAAGTCTGTCTGTCCGTCTTTCTGTTCTATGTTCGATGATTTTGTGTTTGTGTGTTTGTGCAGGTATCACATGAATTTTATTCCAGATATTTGATTTCAATGTGTTTTATTTTATACATTATTTATTAATGTAGCGAATACAATATTAAACATTTCTTTATTGTCATATTTAGATGAGTTTCAGGCTAAAACACCTGAGTAAGTATACTTAAATCGACCATAATTTGTTAGTTTTGGAAAAATTGGAATGAATATTGAGTATTACGATTACTTTGATTGCTTTACCAGTAGTGCTGAAAAAGCAATTATTTTTCAAGAAATCATTCTTTATGGAATTTCAGCTCTGATACTTCATTTATTTCGCGTCTTATTTTTGTTTTTTTGGGCAATGTAAACGATTTCGAATTATTTGGGACAGACGATATTTTTTAACGAACGGGAATGAAACGTAAACTCGTGTTTATTGATCACGTTCAATAATATTTTATGTTTCGTTTGCTCTGAATTAATTTCGCGATTGTAAATTTTATGCACTTTTTAGTTGTAAGTTGTGGCAACTGTGAGACCAAGAGATAATTAGGAATCACAGATTAATATCTTTAGAATAACTTTTTCCCTACATCTTTTATTTAGTTTTATTTCGCTGTTTTTTGTTTTCTGTTTTAAATATTTATTATTTTAATAAACTGTGTTTCTTTTTCATCACACGCAACACCACCACAAAGTATTTGACTTAAAGTTGCAGATAAGTCAGAATAAAGAAATTTTAAGTGTAATTATGCCATTATTGAAAGAATAATGCCGTTATTGAAAGAATAATCATGTTTAAAAACTTCGAACTAGAAATGTTCAAACATTAAAAAATTCTTTGTCATAATGACAAGAGAATATTGTGTAATTCCACAATGTCGAATGCCGGAAATGCAAGAGTGCTACAAGTAAAATATATTGTTTTGTTGACTGTGAGTGCGAGAGCACTGGCCGTAAATCGTCGTATTTATTATAAATTGAGTTGAACATGAATAGAACTTAAGTAAGGGATTTCCAACTCTCTCTCTCTCTCTTAAAATCGTCTTTTGCAGCAGTAATCTTAGTAACCTTTCGTAATTTTGTAGTTTTGCCACACAGTAAGTGTGCGATCTGTGTGAAATGTATTACATGAATGGATTACAATTATTTTTCAAGAAATCATTCTTTATGGAATTTCAGCTGTGATACTTCATTTATTTCGCGTCTTATTTTTGTTTTTTGCGCAATGTAAACGATTTCGAATTATTTGGGACAGACGATATTTTTTAACGAACGGGAATGAAACGTAAACTCGTGTTTATTGATCACGTTCAATAATATTTTATGTTTCGTGTATACATGTGTAGGATTTGTGTCCAAAATAAGTAGTAGAAATTATAAACATGGCGAAAGGTGTTAAAATATTATTTTATTCTACGAAAAATGTAAGTCATGTATATTTAGATCATTTCTTCAATCTAGAGTAAACCAATTCAAACCGAGTAAGGTCGGGTATTTTGCTAGTAATAAATATAATTTTATCGGCTGAAGATTTCTGCTGGGTAAAAGGTATTACTTTTTGCCGAGAATTCGTCATCTACTGTACATAGGTTGGTAGTACAGTGAGCAAACTCAATAAATCATGTCATCACAATGTTAAAGTTTTACCTTATTGTATACCAGAGACATTACATTTGCATCGATTTAAATTAGTCTTTTCAACGTTCATTCCTTTAACTAAAAGGTTTCTCTTTGCTTCGATGAAGGTCCGTCGTGGCTCAGAGGGCGTAGGTTCGATTCCTGGTAGGTACATTTTTCCCTGGTTGTATTTCTCCCTTCTGTATCAGTAAAACTCATTGTGTGTGTATTACTTGATATTGCACGTCTTGGGTCTGGCACTGCAATTTTCATAAAACACCTTACCTCAGTGAAATTCTTTTTTCCAGCTGTATAGTTTAATGTAACTAAAATGGTCCACATTCATGTTTTCAAGTTTCTAACCTTTACGCTGCCGCAGATAGACAATAGGTACCACTAAAATTTCGCTTACACCAGCGGCATGGTATAGATCTGTGTACTGCGAATGTTATCCCCCTTTTAAATGACCGCTGGCATCGATCACCATTCAAGAGCTGTCAACGACTGACCTTCTAGAGCAGGGATGTGCAAACTTTTTCGGTCGCGGACCAAAAATAAAAAATAAAAAGTTTGGCTGGCCAAGATAATTTTTTTTAAATTTCAAAAACAATATTGAAGTGTTACAATTTAAATATGTTAATGAGATGAATGAAATTGCGATTTCATTTTTAAAAGTTCCTTATATTAAGGTTCGAAGTGAGATGTACTGATTCTAAGGAACGAGGCTAAATGCTCATCTGTCAGTCTACTTCTGAAATAATTATTTCTAAGGTTCATAGTTGAAAACACTTGTTCACACATATAAGATGAAGCAAACATAGCACTGATTTTCTGGGCGTGAGATATTAAATTTGGGAACTTGCTTTCGATAATGATTTGTAAAACTCTAACTTTGGCATGCTTAGAAACAACTGCTTGAGATGATTATTAGATTGCAATTCAATTAATTCAAGCTGCAAATCTGACCTCACTGCTTCACAATTTACGTTGAAAGGCATAGTAAAAATATCCAATTCTATCAAAACCTTCTTGAAAAAATTTTGTCCGCCTGATAATTTTTTACAAAGACTTTCTACATTTTTTTTTTTCATATTCGGACATTGCTTCGTAATTGGAATTCTTATGCTTAGATGTGAAATGAGACGTGAAGTGTTTTATTCTTTGAAGACTGCTACAGCTTCATTGCAGATGAGACACACTGGTTTATCGTTAACAACCGTAAAAAAATATTTCCAGGTCCATTCATCATTAAAACCACGGCACTCTGAATCAACTTTACGTTTTTTAGTAGCCGTTTTGGGGTTGAAATATTTTACGAATAACCCAAACAAGCACTAGCTACTCTATACTTTTAATACTTTCAACACTATTCACAATGATGCTATATGTCCGCAATCTTTCCATACGCAATCAATAATATTAAAACTCGCGCCAAAAGAAAAAGCCGCTGGCTGGAGCTGAAAATGCGCAGTCTGCCACATGTGAGGTCTAATTCACCTATATTGGATTCCCATATGTCTGCTCCCCGAGAAAGAGATAACGCTTATTGGTGCACAGCTATAACTAACAAAGAACTTCCGCTTTTAACACTTTACCGATTGAAAGCTGTCTGTGCTTGCTATTTCCGTCGATTTATGTTTAGTAGAACAAATATAGAGAAAGTAAAAAGATCATCAGTCCTTTGAAAAAAAGGAAGAAGAAAAAATATTTAAACGAAGTAGAAAAGGAGATGCATATATAACATATAAATCATATTTTCTTTTAATTTCCGTCGGACTGGCAAATTCAAATTCTATCCGCGGGCCGGATAAAACCTTCCGGCGGGCCGTAGTTTGCCCATCCCTGTTCTAGAGGGTTCCTCCTTTTGTTCGGTGCCCTACCCTGTCGACCGTGAGGTGTGAACGCTATGGGGGGAGAGGCAGAAGGCCGCTCCGGTGATATCTATCTCACGCCAAACTATACGCCACACAATACTATGAAAGGAAAGCGTCAGTCGTAAATACCACTCAAGGCTCTGTCGCTCAAGTTAAGTAATTAGTTAGATGGGGGGGGGCATGGAAGCGAAAGAGCCGTTCTGTGAGACGATTGAAAAAATCTAAGCGCCGCAAGTTTAACAGCGTAAACCAACCTTTGGTTGCGAGTTCCAAAGCAACCAAAGACTGCTGTGTACGGGGAGCTGGTGCACGTTAAATTTACCGTGGCCTGAAATGTCCTCACGTTAAAGGGCTGTGGAAGGATTGAGAGTTGGGTGCCGGGACATCGTCAACTGACCGCGGTTCAAAATTACGTGGTATATTTCCCTTCGTGATTGATCCAGGACCGTCACGTGTTATTTCAGTGTGACGTTTATTAAATACCAACCTAATACTCTGAAGGTCAACACGAAAAAAGATTTTTATGCTTAAGTAAAAATTTCAATGGCATAATCATATTATAAGTTGGGCATTTTGTACTTATTCATCGACTTATATTTTTCAATGAATAAAGAAATAATGAAATTGTGATTTATTTACATTCTATGGTACATTATAGAACAGCATAGTATAGTTTCTGTAGCACGGTATAGTGTTTCTGTCGTTGGGAAATTAAGTCAGGCTGACGCCGTGATGACTAACATAAACAAGATTTAATAACAAAAGAATAAATGAAGACGCGCTAGCGTCCTGCTTGTTGACAATACAGGAGCAGGAACTATAATGCGCATGAAGCGCCGAGAGGAAGTAAACAAAATTATCGCCCTCTGGCGGATTTGCGCGTCACATACATGGAGGCTGAACATACTCCCACCCTCAGGACCTCAGTCCTGATACTTGGGTAAGGGTATCACCTTCACGATTGAGCGCTTGAAAGTTCCAAGCCGTGTCTGTATGGAGACTGTCCGTACTAGTCCGTCTTGTCCTGGATGGACTGCAACAACACGCCCCAGTGGCCACGTCAGAGGAGACGTTTGCAGGTCTTGTAGGAGAACCATGTCGTCCACGGCAAGATTAAGTTGCTTGGATTGCCACTTCTTACGGGGTTGAAAAGAAGTGACGTACTCTTTGCTCCACCTCTTCCAGAATCCTCGTCTTAGGTTTTGAAGGAGCTCCCATCGGGACTTCAAGGACCGAGAGGCAATAGGATCATCTGGAATTGAACTTAAAACATCTCCTGTAATGAAATGAGAAGGAGTGAGGGTGTTTATGGATTGAGTGTCAGACTCATTCACATAAGTGAGGGGTCTTGAATTTAAGATAGCCTCAATTTGTGCGAGAATTGTAGCAAGTTCTTCGAATGTTAAGAGGGTTCCGCACAAAATGCGTTTCAGATGAAATTTTCTGACTTAATTGCAGCTTCCCAAACACCACCAACGTGAGGAGAGGCTGGTGGAATCATATGCCATTCAATAGTCGACTTTGTCAGATGATGTGACACAGCTTCGTTATCTTGAATGGTAGACATGAATTGATATAGTTCATTTAACTTTCTACGGGCACCCACAAAATTAGTACCATTGTCACTATATTTGTGTCGGGGGTTACCTCGACGCGCCGTGAAACGTCTAAGTGCGGCTAAGAAAGCATCAGTTGTGAGATCGCTAACGGCCTCAATGTGTACAGCTTTTGTAGCCATGCAGACGAATAATGCAATGTAGCCCTCAGTTGTTTTAGAGCCACGACCCTTGTTAAATTTAACTTGAACTGGGCCAGCAGAATCAATTCCACAGCTGAAGAAAGGTCTCTCTAAAGTTACACGGTGTTCAGGCAAATTACTCATTTGCTGTGGCGCTGTTGAAGCCTTGAATCTGCAGCAAATCAAACACCTGTTAACACATTTATTAATGATTCGTTTAGCTCCGATTATCCAGTGAGACTGTCTGACACGCACATCTGTTATTTAGGAACTCTAAAAACCTTTCGAAAGACGGAAATTCGTCTTGGGTTGTGAGTTGTGCCCATGCTTGGCGTGTTTTAAAATCAACCTTTTGCAGTAATATAAAGATTAACCATGGATCTTTTGTAGTTGCCTTTTCATGCAGGGATTTTAAACCTCTGATTGTCTCGTCAGAGATGTCTGCTATTTTTCTTAATTCCCGAGAGTTTGGTTGACTGACTGCGGGTTGATCAAGAAATATTTTAATTAATGAGCCAGTGATTTGTTTTTTACAATCATACCTGCCCATTAATTTGTCCCATGCTTCTTGATAGCTGGTTTCCGAAACAGGAATGTGCTTTATAATAGAAGCTGGTTCATGCATTAAAAGACCTTTGAGGTACTGAAATGTTTGAATATCTGTGAGACATTCATTATTATGTACAAGAGATATATACAAATCCTTGAATGAAGGCCAATCAGTATACTTGCCAGTGAAGGACTGAATATTAATTCTAGGCAATTTAAAATTACTAATGTTATGCAATTGATTATGAGCATTTGATACATTTGGAATAGAAAATTCATCAATCATGTCCTGCAACTTGGCTTTGGTTTCGAAGTATTTTTCTTCGAAATCCTCCATTTCTGATTGTTGCGGAGGTAATATGGCGTCTGCATTCTTGAAATCAGTATAAGCTTGTTCCAGGCCTGTTGCTTAGATCTCTTTTTGAAAATTGTGAAGAACTGTCACTAATATAGTTCGCTATGCGCGTCAATGAACCACGGGCGTGGCCAAGTAGTTGTTTTGCCGTAGCTTCTTTTTCCGTCATTGTGACTGAATGACAATTGCTGATTGAATTCACAGTTTTGTAAAATTGATGCAGTGAAACCAAAGACAAGCTTCAGTACGAAATGAAAAACCACTTAGCTTTTTTGGTTTTGATGCGCTGTTGCTGCGTTGATCCGCGAATTCTTGTAATAATCTCGACGGTGCCTCCAAATTGTTTCTGTCGTTGGGAAATTAACTCAGGCTGACGCCGTGATGACTAACAAAACAAGATTTAATAACAAAAGAATAAATGAAGACGCGCTTGCGTCCTGCTTGTTGACAATACAGGAGCAGGAACTATAATGAGCATGAAGCGCCGAGAGGAAGTAAACAAAAGTATCGCCTTCTGGCGGATTTGCGCGTCACATACATGGAGGCTGAACAGTACAGTATAGGTCAAAAGTAAATTGGGTTGGGTTAGGATGTAAGGGCAATTTTCGGACAAATAATAAAATGTAAATTGATATGCACACAATGAAAGCGTTACTGACACAGAAGAGAGAAATCAACCAAGGGGCATCGAACCTGAGCCACCTATAACTTTGAGGCCGCTAACATAATGGCGACCCCATTGGACCTTGGAGGGTATTAGGAGGAAACGTAATGTTATTTCAAAACTTGAGAGTTTTTAAACAGTTTCGAATCCTGTTTTGTAATAGCAGCCGTGATATTTCAATGTGCTTCTAATATGAGTATTGAAATGGTGGCTTCATATGTTGGGATAAATTCAATATAACTTACATATAAATCTTTGCTGAAATCAAGAGCACCCATAAATGTACTAGTGTCCATGGAATTTGTTGAAAACCTAAGGCAATTTTAGTTTCATGCATATACTTGAGTTTGTTCAAATAAATTGCAATGCGTTAGACAGAAATAATTTTCAAATATCATTAAAAGGGAGCTAATATTTATTACTCATAGGTGGGTGAAATTTTAATTCTAAGCATTTTTAATTAGCAGAAGTGAGATGTTGTCCATTGACTTCGTTAAAGATGCGTTTAGAGAATTAAATCATTAAACAGATGTGTCCACATGGTTATGCCAACATAAATTATTTAGAACATATACAGGACTATGTACTATCTTAATTAAGTTGTAAAATATGGTTTCATTTATTAAAATATTATGATTTTATTATATATATTTACATAAATCAAAATTAAAATTTATATTTCATATCCAGTTTTAATTTAACAATAGTTCTGTGGTCAATTGTTTCTAAACAGTATACTATTCACTACATTCTTGTAAATTAATTACCAACAATGTAGAGTTTAAATTCGTTGTTTAATTTAAACAAAGTAACACACAAATACATTCTTGCAAACTCATTTTTGTGCAAAAACATCAGCTGAAACAATCACAACGTTATGAGCATCCAAAGTGTAAGCATCATCGAATTTTACGGAGATATCTATTGAGACGATTACAAAGCCCTTTCCAGATAAATCATCCAATAAAGAAAATACCAACATTTAAAAAAGCATCTTCTGAGTAATTTAAAAATCATCAATAGGTAAGTCATCATAACATCCAAGAATTTTAAAATTATTTCGAAGTGAACTCTGGAATTTAGACCGTAATTATCGCCTAAGGAAGGATTGAATATGTTATGCCCGCATTGTATTGATCCACTATTTAAGCTTCGGTACAGCTACAGTCTACGTTTATGAGCGGTGGCAACGGCATTGTCGTTTTTTTTTTTTTTTGGCAAACGTCTAAAGTCGCCAAGGAAATAATTATTTCAAAACTCTTTTTCTTTCACAAATATTTTTCATTTTACAACGGAAAATGAAAGCTGGAAAACACATTTAAGAATGTTTTAAAACGTATATTTAAAAAAAAATTTCGCAAAAAATAGTAAGCTTAAGCACATTTCAATACACATTTGTGAACCAGCAGAAAAACTAAGCTGCGAATGTTGGGTAAGAATACCCTGAAACGTATCAATTACACTAAATATATTAGGCTGTTTGAAAGGAAAAAGATATTTTAAAAGAAAAAAAGCAACAAATAATACAACCTTATACGTCAGAACTGTTCCAGGAAAAAAAAAACGAAAATTCCACAAATGGCAAAAAAACAAAACTCTAAAGCGTTTCGTGAAAAATATTGTATTAAAATAAAAATTCCACAACTGTAAATGTACAAATAAATGAACCAATGGTATTACAGAAAAAAAATTTCAAACGAACCAATCAAATCAAACGACTTTAACGGATTTTGGAAGAACTTTCAAGAATATTTACAATTAATTTTCACAAGAAATTAAAAGTTACCGTTTGCCGAGGCTGCGATGAAAACCACGATAACCATAAAGACAGATTTGGTTGCCTTAATCTACCGTAACTCGCTACTAGAAGTGCGCCAAAAAAAACGCCAATGCCGTTACCACCTCTCATAAACGTAGTGTAGCTGTACCCAAGCGTATTACAAATGAATATTAGGGTGACAGTTTTAATTGTCTGTTATGATCCTTCTTGTGTTTGTCTCGACGAGATATTTCATCATAAAAATAACTGAACAATATCTTTATAGACAAGAAATCTCGTATTTGGAAGAAAATTAACCAAATCTTGATGTCGACATCATTAAAAAACTGGCAATATCTTCAGGAGATATCTTGTCAAATGTCGTATGTACGTAGCAAAATTAGTCAATTCTTGATGGACGAAATATCTCGTCAAAAGCAGTTGGAGCGTTAAAAAAAACTTTTTCACGTCTAATCTATCAACAAAAATTACATGTTTTGGAATGAAACCCTTATTATCTTATTATTATTGAAATTTCATTATTAATGCATGACGATCTTCCCTAGGCGAAATAATTGCTTCTTTTAGGGTCAGCGTGATAAATGGCTTCCAAACCTTATCAAAGTGGTATCTCATTTTCTCATTTTGAAGATGCTTCCTAACACTTTGGAGGAAATGCTGAGCTTTTAAAATTTGAATCTTTTTTCACTAATATCCCTCAGGTTAAACTTAAGACTGTCATTGAGGATAAATGTCTTTCTCTCGTGGTGAAAAGTTCAATTTCTCCTGTTATTTCTGTATTCCTGTTATTCTCCTGTTATCTCCTGTAACGATTTTACTACCTAGATGTATTGTGTCACATTAGTGGGTCTCACGATTAACTATACCTTAATTTTCTTAATATTTTACTTGGTTGTATTAAAAGTGTAGTTTAAAAACCTTCTGGAGTCATCCAATTGGAAAAAGGAAATCATTTCATGGTATTTTTATCAATTCAATTTAAGACTTATGGCACATTAAATTTAAGTGCTCCCATACTTTTATACTCGTTAACCCTCACTGATTTCTAATTCTAGATTTTTTTTCCTTTTCTTTAGAACTTTTCTTGAAGCATGCCTGGATTTAAAGATATAATGTTCACCTTAATTTTAATAATTATCTTCCACAATTCAATAGACATTATATTCTATAATCATCTTCCTAGTCTTCTAAACCTTTCAGTAATTGCTTATTTAATCATAAATCAAATCAACTCTCAACCTGCTCAAGAACCAAGATCAACTAAAAAAGATAAAAAAATTTCAACTGAGCCTGTACTTACAATAGACTCACAAACCCAAACAAGCTGCATTGAAAACAATAGACAAACCCAAACGGAACCCATGACAGAAGTAATTAACGAAACAATAGAAGAGGTCATTAATGTTACCACGTCTGAAGATAGCACGACAACACCGGACTCATCATATTCTATCCTCGAATACAATAACCTTGAAGATTCCGATGTTGAACCACCACAGCAAATTTCATCTACAAACTCTTTGGCTTCTGAACATGTTTCTCCAGATTCAACATCACTACAAGAAACTACAGGAACAATAGATACCAATGATTTTGCCTTTTCTTCTAAAAATAGCTCTACAACACCTGCAACATCTTCATCCATCCTGGACTACAAAACTCTTGAAGATTCAGAAGAACAATATTCCAATCTAAATTCATCACCATCTTCTTTGGCTACCAGAATACCTATTTCTCCAGATTCACCTCCTCGAGAAGATCAGATAAAAACTGCAAAGAAAAAGGGAACTTGGAAAAAAATAAAAAATCAGTACAAAAAAATAAAAAACCGATTCCTTTAAAACGTAGAGAATCCATAAACCCCAACCAGCGCCAAAGTAACACTAATAGAGTTGCAAACTATTTTTATAAGCGATAGTAGGTCATAAAGCAATAGTTATTTTCTCTCTCTCTCTCTTATAGTATCAACTTTAACATAGACAACCTGTAAACAATAAAGTACGTACCGTTAAATTACCGTTAATTAAAAATATATCGTCAATTACAGTAGCAAAAAATTAATTATATTGAAATAGAAAAAATAAATAACATAGAATATTATCTATTTAAGTTCAATTTAATTTACATAAAAATTATTCCTACCAATTCAACCTAAAAGTAGCGGAGAATTTCCTTTTTCTCAATAATTTGTTTGTTCTTAGTTTAAGTAATTTACTTTATTCATTTAATGCAAGTAGCTATAGCTCCGTTTCATACAAATCGAATTATAAATATTCACTTCTTACAACCAACTATATCAATTAAATATTTTTTAAAGAAAAAAAGCTACTTTTAAAATATTTTATTTCTTTAATTACATTTCTATTATTTTCCATTTATTCCACTTGTACATAAACAAAGCACCTGAATCAATATTCCGAGTGTCATACTATTTAAAGCAGCTATTTTATACTTAAAACAACTCAATAGGAATTTACATTTCATGTACCGAATTTATTTTTACTTAATTTTTATTCTTATATACTTACATGTAAATAAAATATGTCAAACAGTAAACTGAAATGAACATAGGAGCAGCTCTGTAAACCCTATTATTCTAAATTTCTATATACTTCAAACACAAATTATGAATCTAAGTAGGAATCCAATAGTAAATTATTAACATTTCTTGCCTCAATAGTTATAAAATAATTACCTCAATATCCTTTATATATTTTTATTCCAGAACTAAAATTAAACACCTAAATTTTATTCCAAATTTTTGTTACAGCTGTTGAAAAGGTTGAAGATCAATTTCAAAACCATGTAGACCAAGGTAGAGCCTAGACATCAGCAAGATGGGTATAGCACAGATGTGATTGGAAACATGAAGTGCACTGATTGATGCTTGATAATGTTCGTACGTTTTTGAACGTACTAATTAACGTATTCGTACGTTGTTACGACTTTCATTGGAGCGTTTTCAAGCATTAATCAGCCCACCTCGTGTTTCTCACCACATCTATGCCATACCCATTTATTACTGATATCTAAGCTCCAACTTGGTCTGCATGTTTTGAAAATGAACTTCAACTTCTCATCTAAAAATTATTTTCAAATTTAAATTTTTCAAATACCGTATTCACCTTAACCTCTTCGACTTTATCACAGGTTGGAATGAAGTCGGGGCTCAGTTTCAGAGCCATGAAGAGCAAGTTTGAGATTTTGACATCAGCAGTTTACTTGTTTTTGTATTATTGCCTGTCTTAAGAAACATGAGGCGGATAGATATTTGATCATGTTCGTACGTTTTATAACGTATTAGTTAACGTATTCGTACGTTGCTCAGCCATTTTTTGAGCATTTTTAAATATCTATATCGCCACAAGTCAATTGTTGATGTCTTTAATCTCAAACCTGCTCTTTATGGCTTTGGAATTTTTCCTCCACTCCTCACTCCAACCTATGATAGGAAAAACGCGTGTAAGGTGGATTTTTTATAATTAAAAAGTAACTAATAATTATTAAATATTTTCTTTTAATTTAATGTAAAAAAAAAAATTTGCATTTCTTATATAACAACGCCTCCAGAGCTGCTTCATTTGAATATAACACCAATCATAATTTAAATTTAATTTAATCATAATTTCAATTTAATTTAATCATCATTTCAATTTAATTTAATCATAATTTCAATTTAATTTAATCATAATTTCAATTTAATTTAATTATAATTTCAATTTAATTTAATCATAATTTCAATTCATAATATAATTTTCTTATACTTTTTTATAACTTCAATCAATTATTTAACTTTCTAATAATTTAAATCTATCATATAATTTTAGTTTTAATAATTTCAATCTATCATATAATTTATTTTTAATAATTTCAATCTATAATGCAATTTGTTAATAGTTTCTAATATTTTCAATTAATAATATAATTTTTCAATAATTTCTAATTAAATTCCATAACATTGTGTGCTGCTTCACCACCTATACAATCTATAATGCAATTTGTTAATAGTTTCTAATTTTTTTCAATTCATAATATAATTTGCCAATAGTTTCTAATTAAATTCCATAACATTATATGCTGCTTCACCACCTATATATATATTTTTTTCCTTTTGCACCAGCTTCATCTTAATAGTGATTTTGCAATCTATTATCCTGTAAAATATGTGCTTCAATCAAAAAATATCCGTCTGGTTTCGCCTTAAACAATTCTCCACAATGACAGTTGCAAATTACAACTTAATAATTAATTTATCTCATAAACTTCTAAATTCAGTAAATGCATCTTACTATAGAAATCTTATATAATGCTCTCTTAATAATTAATGGTACAAAAATCTGTCTTTTAAAGTTTAATTTTTCAAGTAATGGTCTAACTTTTCAAATAAGATATTTTCAAATGTTTCCATAGACCATTAAATACACTGAGCTATAGCTGCTTGCAATCAATGAAATTCTGCGTTCAAATTTATATTTTAATAATTACTCCATAATAATGTTATAAAAACACTCAATATTTACTTCGTTTTATATTATATATCTTACTCTTTAATTTAATTGGCCTCAATATCTTTACCACAATAATATATTATCATGCCAATTTTTACTTTACTTAACTAAAAAGTTTTAAGATTTTAAATTTCCTTTTACACTTCTTAAAATGCTCTTCATATTTTATATCAATAGAAAAATCTCTAAACAGTGTTATAATTTGGAAAATCTTCACTCTTTTAGGTTGAATTGTTACACATGTTTTCTTCAAAATTCTTTAATTTCAAAATGTTAAACTTTTAGGCCTTTTTTCTCAATATAGCATCTCAATATTTTTTTAATCATTAAATTTCCTATTTTCTACTTTTCTATATTCAAATATTATAAATTTTATCAATTTATTCAATTATTTAAACTCAATATATTATAATATTTACCATGTCTTCATCACTGCTCTCTTAAATTATTTTATTTAAATTCAGACTTATCATGATTTCAGGCCTTTAAATAGCATCTGCATTTTATCTGAAACATTAAATTTCATATCTTCAGCTTAACTTCGTCATAATATTATGATTTTTCATCGATAAATTCATTGCATTATAATGTTTACTCTCTTCAACGCTCTAATCTCTTGAACTTTTTAATTTAACTTACAAATTCTCATGTTTCTAAACCTTTGTTCTCAATTGCATCTTAATTTTAAAAAGTATTGAATTTCATATCTCAACTTAACTTTGTTATAATGTCATAATTTTAATCAGTACATTTTAAGTCATCAAACTCAATGCATTACATAATATTTATTGGATCTCTTCAATAATTTTATTTCGTATCTTTAACTTAAATTTCATATAAACTTTATTAGAATATCATCATTTTCATCAATAAATTGAATTCAATAAACTAAATACCTTAAAATATTTACTATCTTTTCATCTCAGCTCTCTTTAATAAATTAATTTCGTATCTTTCATTTGAATTTCACATGTTCAACTTTATTAGAATATCACAATTTTCATCAATATATAAACTCCATGCATGATAATATTTACTACCTATGCATCACTACTACATATACTCTCCTTCCAATATTTAATTTCATAACTTTAGCTTAGGTATTGACTTTAATAGCTTATATTTCTCAATGGCGCTGTGTTGGGGGCAAGTTTCTCCCGTTAACTATATATTTATTTATATTACAATATATTTTTGGAAAAATATGTTAAAAATTTATTTAATATCAAAGGATTTATGTCAAAATTAACAGAATAAATCAATGTACATCCTTTCTATGCGTTTTATTTCCTCGCTTACTTTATAATTTTTCGAAGCAGATGTAATACTATAATACAATCGTACATAAGTTTCTGATTCAGAGAATAGAATTAAAAAACTTATTTTGAAGGTTACATAGGAAAATGGATAAGTAAATTAATACCAATATCACTTATGTAAATAATAAAACTCGACAAAACACTTTCTGAATGTAATTTCTACAGAACGTAATGTATTAACTTTATCTTAAGCCTGGAAAATTCACAAAACACCGCTAACAGAGAGTTTAATTTGTAAAGTAAATATTCTGAAATGTAAAAGGTAACGAACTGCTATATTTCACTAATTCTATCATAGTTTAACTGGCCACTCTATATATATAGTCGTTGTTTGCTACACAAATTTCTACAACCATGTTTTTGTATATTCTAAGCCATACGTTTTTGTTCAAATATTTGTATTTTCCTATGCAATGCAAAAGTACATTTCTGACCAAGAGTTCTAGTCAATCTTTCAACTATTGATTGAATATTCGGACATATATAACTAAAACTATTTTCTTCATACTTGAAACAATGGTTTCTAAATTATAGGCAACAACGAGCTTTTAGGTTCAAACTTCCATAATAACCAATTAATTCGTCTACTTTTGCAGACTGTAGAGATATTGGACGAATCAAATTCACTATGAACGACATGTACTGTGCTTTGTGTTAATATAATGCAATTAGTTTTAACCCTTACCTTGGGTGCCGATTTTATATTTTCCCTGTATTAATGAGAAAACTAAATTACGTAAGAAAAGTGAAGTGTTTGTACAAAACATTTTTCCTCTCTTCAACTTATGTAGGGTTATTTCATCATAGCTTTGAATCATAGAATTTTTTAAAAGTACGTTGATAACAAGAGTACGTATTTTTGTGTACGTAAATTAAATTTACAAAAATCTGACTGTACACACTTAACTCAAATCATCATTTACTTAGCACTTAGGCTCCACGCAAAAGCACAGATTTACTAATAGAGGAAAAACTCATTATTTACCAGTATTTAACTTAAACGTGAGGTTTTAGGGGCCAAGGTAGCTAAAGATAGAATCCCTCTCAAAGTGGATGGTAACCGATTACTACCAGTAAGTTATCTCACTTTTCTCACTCTAACCTCATTTTTTCTATTCATTAAGCCTTAAAACCAATTTATAGATTTTAAGGATTGATAAATGAATAAACAAGGCTTGGTAAATGAATGAATAAGGATTTAAAAATAAGGTTAAATAAAAATGAGTGAGTGGGTTTTAACGTAAAACTATTTTTACTGGAATTCAACTTACACGTCCAACGAGCAAATTGGGTAATTAATAACAATATCTGTGTGAATTTATAAATATGTTGTTGTTGTTTATTATGCCTACACTGGCAGACCGGAGGAGTGCCAGGCCCGTCAAAGACGGCAAGAGGCGAGGGGGGTGCGTCTTCCTTGTTATTGAGCCCCATTGGGAGGAAGTCCGACTTAGCTCGACACATCCGTTTTAACAGGAAGGTCCCTTTCATACATCCATTCACTCACACATATCGTAATTTAGAACCCAATCAGAGGCCGATAACCCCCTGATCAGGTACCCCCAGAGGTATTGATTTGGTATGGGAACATGGGGGACTTTGTGACCACGACCTATTTAACGTGCCCCAGTCACCATTAGTGAACACGACGGTCTTTAGCCATGTCGAAACGCCGATCTCGCAATCATCAGAATTGCAGGCTCCGCCGAGGACAGAACCCACAACCCTTCTGATGCGAGCCCGACGCTCTACTGACTGAGCTACCGCGGCTCTATTTATAAATATTTTATGTGCTATTGGATAATGCTTAATTTCTTTTGAAATTAAACATTAGCCACAAGTCAGAATATGAAACAAATATAGTCTAAGGTGGTGCTTATATCTAAAATTGATGGTAATCATTTATTATATTTATTTATGTACGGAACTCACATTGATGCATGCTCGTATTTATAACTCAGACTCATTTCTGAACATCTAAGTACGATTTAAACCATCTGGGGGGGTCACACGAATACTTTCCCTTTGCAACCTGCTTTTTCCCCTGCAAGACTTCGATTCAATTTGACCTTCTTAATCAATAGAATACTTCCAAAGGATTCTAGTCAGAGGATATGGTAACTAGAATAATTTCAAAGAATTCTAGTACTTTAATAAAACTAGCCACTGCGTGGCCAGCATGGCGTTGCCCGATACAGTTCTTTTCGTGGGGTCATTTGTGACCACTGCTCGCTAACCCCCGGAGAATGCTACGAATTACCATTTGGTTTACGAAGCCTAATGGATAACAGCCACCACAGGCAACGCTCATTGTCAAATGCAGCCAAATTCAAATTGCGAAGAGATCCAATCGGCGTGACGTCACGATCTCTTGCGAAAATATAAATATTTAATTGAAAAATTATTTATTAAAAGAAAATCCAACTGTAACTGGTGTAAAATTTTCCTCAGATTTCAAATCCGTTGAAATTTTTAATCTACCTTTAACTCCTGATTTTACAAAAAAGAACTAAGCTATGCCAGTCAAAATTTTTTTTTATTTGTTTTGCTTTCCTTCGCTAGAAGCGTTTGAGTGCAGGATATTGAATCCGTTTTTTCAATCGCGAAAGTCATATGGGAAAAAATATAAAAGTTACAGTTTAAAAATTATTTATTAAAAGAAAATTATATTTTTAGGTATCAATCTAATGTAAAATTTTTCAGATTTCAAATCCTTTGAAATTTTTACTCTATCTCTTTGACGATCTAGGAGATAGAAAAAAGAACTACATAACTCCAGTTAAAACTGTATTTGTTTTTCACGTCTGCTGTAAAATCGTTCCTCCGCAAAATGAAACAGAAACGGGAAAAATAAATTTAAAATCAGTCACCTTCTTATGGTGTTGCCATTCTAAAGAAAACAATAATAATTAAATTCCATTAAATTCATTTAAAAATGTTATTGATTAAATTTTAAAATTCAGGCTTCACACAAAAATTGCAAAAAATCCGGACTACCTGTGTGCTAAATCTCATTATTGTAAGTGCCACCATAGATTTGTCATGACAGTCCACACAAACACTTCCTTTTATAACAGTAGATGATCAGTACACCATGACTACTTGAATTTACTTTACGAAGTTATCAAACTTTTAGAACTACATAGCTGATATGAAATAAAATATTTTGCATTCAACTTATCTCTATCATGAGATACCAACCTTGTACAGGGTTTACGATAAAAAATTTCCCCCAACGTGGAGATGACTAAATGTGGTTGAAATTGAGGTGGACCTCAATATCCTTTTTCTCTTCAGCAAAATGTTTTTTAAATTAACACGTACTTTTTTTTTAGCATTCACTTTGCCTATTGAGGAAATGTATTACTTGTTTCAAATTCGTCCAGATCGGTTTCAAAATATACCTAATCCGAAGTTCTGAGTTGACTAACAGCTGAAGGAGACTAGATCCAGCATGATTACAACGATGATAGATCGTATTCTTTGTATCATTCTCTTTAATACAATCGCCTTCTATTGCATACATGCATCAAATGAGTATACTGAGAAACCAACAAATGCTTTCTGTATACCAGAAGCGGTAGAACTCGAAGACAATTCCACAGAAAAAGACGATTCTTTATCATACTGTGACGTTTTTGATATACAACCGGATGAGAATGTTTGGTTTCCCAATGGAACAGAGTACGTGAAAGAGTATAAGAGGATCTACATGAATCAGTTTTACTATCTGGATGGCGACATCCTCGTTGTGTGCAAACCTTGCGACGATACGGCAGAAACATCCGACCCAAAGTATTTCAAAGAATCAAACTTCCTCAGATTTTTTAGACTGATAGAATCCATCGGGATCCGAGTGTCCATGGTGTGCTTGGTGATACATCTTATCGTGTTTGCTTTGATTCCTGACCTGCAGAACCTCTCTCGTTGCAATCTGGCAACTATGTGCTTTTCCCTCTTCCTCAGCTTCCTGTTGATGATGGTCTCCAGGACCAAAGATTTGCACCATAACAGAGTGGCAGGCATTACTGTGGCTGGGATGATGCACTTCTTTTTCCTGGCCTCCTTCCAGTGGGTGTCCATCATGGCCTTCGATGTCTTCAGGTCCATCCACCAAGCTACAAGCAATCTAAGTGTCTTTACTAACTTATTGAAAGGCAAGAAGTACCTCTGCAACAGTCTGATAGCTTGGGACACTTCACTTGCGATTACCACGGCGGCAATGATTGTCGATAACATGGATAGTAAGCGCGAGGCGTTTAAACCCCAGTTCTGCAAGTTCTGCAGGTTCAGAAGTAAGGAGTCTCTATTGATCTTCTTTGCTGGATGAGTGTTCACATTGCTCATCGTCAACTTCATCCTTTCTGGGATCAGCGCCTACATCATCTTCGTCAACCAGATGAGGTCTAGCCAAGACAGCCATCAAACCAACCTGATTAAGAGTGAAATCATGTACTTCAGATTAGTCGTCATCAAGGGAGTGACTTGGATCCCTGATATATTTGCTGTCTTCGTGAATGTTTGCTGGTTGCGGTTTCTGATCACTGCATTGAACGCTTTTCAGGGATTTTTCATTTTTGTCACTAAAATTGTCAATAAATTCTTTTTTCATTTTTTACGAATAATTTATTCTAGATTTTAGTGTATCAAAAATAAATGCAACTTTATTCCCATAAATGCAACTTTAGGGAATGATAAATGAAACTTTTCCCATTTTTACTGCAACAAAAAAGTTACCCTAATTATGAGATATATCTACAGGGTGTCCATAAAAGAATGTCCCAGTTTCAATGCTATATTATAACAGTTTATTTTAGACTATTTACAAAAAATCATAAATCAAATTGAAGGTAAACTCACCTAGTTTTTCTTACAAATGTTCAATATGTGCATCATAAGTTATACGGCACACATCCAACCTAAAGTCCAATTCTTCCCACACTTTGGTTAACAAGTCCGGAGTAATAGTATCTTCAATTATGTGTCTCAACTCTGACAAATCATTAGGTAGCGGCGAAACGTACACACATAGATCTTTTATAAATCCCCAAAGGAAAAAAATCGCGTTATATTAGGTGAACGTGGAGGCCAGCGAAAAAGAGCTTTGTCGATTCGACCATTACGACCCATCCAACGGTCAGGGACTTCGACGTTCAACCACTCTCGTACAAAGAGATTCCAATGGGGAGGAGCTCCATCCTGTTGCCAAATAAAGTTTACAGCTTCACCCTCTACTAATTGGGGAAAGAGCCATTCTTTCAACATGTCCAGATAAGCCAACCCTGTTGCGGTAAGAATTGGACTTCAGTTTGGATGTGTGCCGTATAACTAAAGGTGCACATATTGAACATTTGTAAGAAATATTACGTGAGTTTACCTTCAATTTTATTTATGATTTGTTGTAAATAGTCTAAATTAAAATGTTATAATATACCTTTGAAACCGGGGCATTCTTTTAAGTGAACACCCTGCATTTCTACGTAACTTTGCTGCTTCGAGCATTCGTTGAAAACAATGATTTTCTTTCATTAAACGCTTAAAAATTGACCTCCCGTCTTTTTGAAAAAATTGTTATCGAAGAACTTTGTTTCACCTGAAATAAAGATGTTTAATTTTCAAAGCAGTTGTTTTTTATTTCACATGCAGAATGGAAACTGGTAAAAAATATATATATTGGCTTGGAAAGATACACTCAGGAACATTGAAAATAGCTCACCAAGAAGGAAGAAAGGTACAATCGCGAAACTGCAATTAAGTACAGTGAGGTCCGATATGCAGATGATCCAAGTTTGGCGCCAATGAGCACGACCAAACACATTGCATTGGCGCTGCAAGCAGGAAGTGGGTTTAGTGGAATATTCATAGTGGGCGCATAGTGGAATATTCATAAACGTGATGATCACATTCCGACTCTAGGAGGACTTAAGTAAGCGAAGAATGTCAGATAGACGTGTGAGTTATGCGAGTTTGAGAGGAGTCTCATCATCGGCATGAAAACCGCTGGCTGGTCGAAACGCTGTGTTGCTCGCGAGGTCGATCGTCCGGAGTGTGTCGTCAGAACATGTGACATCGACAGCAAAACATCGATGTTTTGAAACATCGATGTTCAAAATTAAAACATCGATGTTGATAAAATATCGTTCCAAAAACATCGATGTTTTTAAAATTCGGTGTATTTAAACTTTTTTCCCCATTTCTTTAAACTGGTTTAGCAACTAAGGATGCAACATCGACTGCAAAACATCGATGTTGGTAATGCATCGCCCCCAAACTATCGATGTTTTTAAAATTCATTGAATTCAAACTTTTTTCATCATTTCTTAAAACTGGTTTAGTACCTAGTGATGCTACACCGACAGCAAAACATCGATGTTCAAAATTGAAACATCGATGTTGATAATGCATCGCCCCCAAACTTTCGATGTTTTTAAAATTCAGTGCATTTAAACGTTTTTCCTCATTTCTTATAACTGGTTTAGCAACTAGTGATGTGACATCAGCTCCAATACATCGATGTTTTTAATAAACCATCAATGTTTTGAAAACATCGACATCGATGTCGTATCCCTACTTTTCAGACAATTCCCCTTTGGTCACTTTGGTCTAAAAGTATGTTCAATTTGCTGATTATGAAAATTATGCTACTTGGTTATTTTTTAAATTTTTATAACGGTACTCTTTTCATTTAAAAATAAAACATCGACAACGTAAAAACATCGACAAGTATAAACATCGATGTTACAAAAACATCGACCCCAATACATCGATGTTAAATAAATCGATGTTTTATAAAAAAAACATCGATGTTTTGAAAACATCAACATCGATGTCGCATCCCTAGTTGGGAGCAGTGGACACGAGATGGTACCCACGTACGGCGTACCGGGTCTGGAGCGACCAGGAAGACGACGATACGAGAGGATCGAAGGATCGTGCGACAAGCACTTGTGGATCCCACAGTGACTCGTTCCACGATATAATCAGATGTAGGGGTGCCAGTTGTTCCACTAACCATTTTCAGACGCCTTGCGGAAGCGAATCTGCAATCCAAATGCCCTTTTCGTGTACTGCCTTTAACACCGATACATAGACGACTCCGTCTACAGTGGTGCCAAGCTAGAGCGACGTGGAAAGCCATCGATTGGCAAAACGTGATGTTTAGTGATGAACCCCGGTTTGTTTTGGGGACATATGATACCCAGTGGAGGTGCCTTGGTGAACGGTACAATACAACACACACGCTGTCGCGTGACACACTGCACGCACAGCAGGCGTAATAGTCTGGGGGCCATAGCCTACGATAGCCGGTCCACTCTAATTGTGGTTCGTTGAACCTTAACGGGCCAGCGTTATGTTGATGACATTCTTCGATCCCAAGTGGTACCTTTCCTAAATGGTCTTGCAGGAGCAATTTTCCAGCAAGATAATGCTCATCCGCATACTGCTTTAGTTGCCCAAGACTTCCTGCGTCATGTTCAGACTCTTCCATGGCCGACCCGCTCCCCGAACTTGTCCCCTATAGAACATGTGTGGGACCAGCTGAAATGCCAGATGCCGCCGTGTCACTCTGTACATGATTTGGAGTTGGCTGTTCAAGATTTGTGGACTCACCATCTGCTTCAAGACAACATCAGACGTCTAATCAACTCAATGCCGGACCGTGTTGCGGCGTGTATTGCAGTAAGAGGCGGTCCGACGCGCTATTGAAGTGGCAATGTATTTGTCTAATTGTACCCACTCTATTTGTTTAGTTGTCTTGATTTTGGGATCACTCCAAGGAATTCTTCTTCAATTGCAATGTTAATATCAAGCTCATCTTACCCAGCAATAACTGGTTCTGAAAGACGAATGAAATTTTCTTACAATTCAATTTTGAATCACTCACTAAATTCCTCCAGTATCATCTAAATTAAAAAAACTATTTGATTTCCTACTCAATTCATAATACAACACTTTATATAGATATTACCATCGATTTATCGAAAATGCCCTCAAATTAAAATTACTGATTTCATTAGTACCTCGATTAATTATTTTTTCACATTACAGTAAATTTCTGGTGGGAAAAAAACCGCATAGGTCTGATTACACCCCCATAGGTGCATTCAGATTTTGACAAATTGCGAAATTTTTAAATGTCCTGAAACTAAGAATAAATCCACAAATATTTTATTGCCACAAACTGTTTTTGTTTCGACATCGAAATGTACTGAAAATGGAATTCGGTCGCAAGCTTTCGAGGAATACAATATTGAACATATTATCTTAAGGGCGTGTCGAAAACATTCCATTCGTGTTTTTTATTGTCATATATTTATTAAAAAAATGTTTTTAAGGACTGTAGAATCGGATTGTTAAATGAATAAGGTCCAGATCTTAGTTTGGTGAAAATTCCAGTTTTAAACTTTGATCCCAAAGAAATAAAGTTTTGGCTGGAGTCCCGTTTTTTTTTTTTAAACCGTGATTGTAATCATATATAGGTACTAGTCACTGCGTGGCCAGCACGGCGTTGCTCGTGACAGTTCTTTTCGTAGAGTGAGGTGTGACCACTGCTCGCTAACCCCTGGGAATTCATAGCGTATTAGATAACAGCCATCATGGCGTTGCCCATGGTGTTGGTTTGCTTCGCAAACAAAATGGAAATTCGTAGCTTATTGGAATGAATTCCCTGCTAATTCCAATTTGGTTTGCTTCGCAAACAAAATTATGAATATCATGAACCATGGTTTGCTTCGCATATTGGATAACAGTTGGCAGTGGTGTTGGTTTGCTTCACAAACCAAATAGTAATACGGCATGTCGTCACAATCTCTTGCAAAAATGTAAATATTTAATTGAAAAAATATTTATTAAAAGAAAATCAAACGCATAATGAAAGAAAATAAACGTATATTAAAAGAAAATCATAGGTAGCTATCTAATGTCAAATTTGCCACAAATTTCAAATTCGTTGAAATTTTATTTCTATCTTAAACGATACCGATTTTTCAAAAATGAACTGAACAATTCAAGTCAAAATGTTCTTTATTTGTTTTGCTGAGCGCAAGAAATGAAATCTGATTTCTCGAATCAAACGAAGGTTTTTCTGTGCAACAGCCGTTCGTACTGGAAAAAATATAAAATTTTCAATTAAAAATTTATTTATTCAAAGAAAATCATATTTTTAGCTATCGATCTAATATGAAATTTTTCGCAGATTTGAAATCCGTTGAAGTTTTTACTCCATCTTTAACGATCTAGAAAAAAGAGCTCAGTTAAAACTTTTTATTTTATAGTCTGCTGACAAATCGTTCCTCTGCAAAATCAAACGGAAGCGGAAAAAATAAATTTAGAATCTGCGATTTTTTATGCTGTTGCCATTCCAAAGAAAACAATAATAATTAAATTAATTTTAAAATGTTCTAGATTTAATTTTAAAATTCTCCACGACCCCAAAATTGCAAACAATTTGGACTACCTCTGTGCCAAATCCCATTACTGTAAAGCTTCGGTTTCCTAAGAAAGCGTAGCCGTGATTTAGCGGCCGTGATGTATCGGTGGCTGACGTCACTAAAACGTTGTTTATACTAACACATGGTGTTGGTTTCCTAGAGAGCGGTGTTTGTGAGCGTAAGGGTACGTCCATAGTGCACCGCTTCCAGCTTCCTGCTTTACCGCTAAAACCGCGGCAGTTCCAAACAGCGTTGTAAAACCGCGCGATTCTAGCAGGGGGTGGTTATAGTGCAACGCGCGTTGAACCGCCTGTCAGTTTGCAACATGGAGCTATCACATGAGGATCTATTGCAGGGATGGCGAACCTATGACCCGCGGGTCACACTGGCCCACGCAGGCTTTTTAAATGACACACGCGTTGATTTTTATAAACTTATCATTTCATCATATACATAAATTTTTGATATTTTTCGAACCCTTCTTTCAAAAAACATGAAGAAAATATCAGTGTTAATAAAAACTTAAAATTGAAAAAAAATTGCACAAAGGATTTTTGTAAAATGTTTTAGACAGGGTGTAAGAAAATCATGATTAAAAAATAAATCAATTGGAATTTTTTATTTAAATCAGATTTTTTTTATTTAAATCAGATTTTTTTAATTTAAATTTTTGTAGTTTCTCAACTGTTTTTACAAAAAAATGTATGAATTTTTTAAATAAAAAATTGAGTTTGTGACTTGGTAAATCAATATTTACTTCATTTGTTTAACTTTAAAACACAAGTTGATATCCCACATAGTTTTTCTTGAGTAAATTACATCATCATGTTAACAAATTTATCAGTAAGAGTAAGTGACAGACCTGAACTACAGTGTGAAAAGTAGAATAGAGGACAGAGAAATAATCAGACAATAGTAATTGTTGATTTAAATATAGTGATTTAGATCTTGACACCCTGGTTTTAGATTTATTGATTATACATACATAATGCTGTTTTAAAATTTATGTGAATGCCTATTGAGTAGAATATGTAAATTTATAAAACACCGCTTGTGAGAATGAACACATATGGTAAATACTACTAATAAAGACATTTATTAAGACCGTTCATATGAGGCGCGTAAAACGCGCGTTTGGCGACAACATTTTGACATACAACAATGTTCGATGGCTCAGTTCGGGTCAAGTTCTTAATCGGTTTGTCATTTAATAAGAAGAAATTACGCTCTTTTTGAATGAAAAAAACAATAATTTTGACGAATTTTCAAGTATAGATTAGTTAAATGATTTTATGTTTTTATGCGACATCACACTCAGCATTTTAATGAAGTAAATAAAAAAACTTCAAGGAAATGGACAAATTGTTTTAATGACGTTTGAAAATATTAGAAAATATTTATGACGACACTTGACATTTTTACTTGGGATTTGGAAATGAAAATCATGAAATATTTTCCTCAGTTACAAAAACATTTTCAAAACACAATAACAATGGAAAATACGTTTGACATTTAAGAAAATACAATAAAAAATATTTAATGATTACATACAGTAAATAAAACAAGGCCTTTCAAGATATATTTAATCAATTTAAAGATATGGAAAACGCATTTCACTTTATTTTATATCCATACAAAACGAAATTCGAAACAATGGAGTAAAACAAATTTAAGTGGCTGGGTATCCATGATTTAGAAATGGAATTAGTTGAATTTCAGAGCAGTATAGTTTGGAAAAATATATTTGATAACTTGATTTCCGAAGTAGAAGGGAAAATATCTGAAATTAGTGCAAATTAGAATGAACCCGCACAAATATATTAAACGTATGGGATTCTTTAGAAAATAATTTATATCAATGAAGAAAGTTGCAAATGCTCTTTTAACGATGTTTGGATCCACATAATCACGTAAAAAATATTTTGTCCCAAATTACACTTTTTAGAAACACTTGGAAATTAAAACATCTTTGTCTGCTTCCGTTTTGTTCCAACAACCAAAGAGCGTAGAAGTGCAGAACGGAATAACACAACAAACTAAACGAGCGAGTCAAGCGGGTAAGCGGTTCAAGCGGGAAAAAGAATTAATAATTCATTCCGGAAAAAGCGGGTGGAAGCGGGTAAAGCAGGCGGAAGCAGGGAAGCAGATGCACTATAACCGCACCAATACAGTTTACGCTACTTTTCCTCCCCGCTCAACTGCCGTGATAAAGCCGGAAGCTGGAAGCGGTGCACTATGGACGTAGCCTAACGAAATTTATCGGAGCCGTCATTTCCATGACTGTCGTTATAGCGGTCTCAAACAGTTGGAGAACGTTTTTTCTCTTGTAGCGGCCACATTTCATTTCCTGCTCTAAACGATTCGAACGAAGAGGAGCGAAATAAATAAACATTTTTGACTGCCATTGATTAATTCGTTTTTGTAAAATCGGGATCGTTAAACACAAAATAAAAATTTCAACGGATTTGAAATCTGCGGAAAATTTAACACCAGATCGATACCTTAAATGTGATTTTCTTTAAATAAATAATTAATTAGTTAATAAATAATTAAATAATCAAATGGTAAATAATTGAACAATAAAACTGTTTTTGATATCGATCTGGCGTAGAAATTTACGCTAATTAGAAATCTGTTGAAATTTTCACTCTACCTTCAACGATCCCGAAGTTAGAAACTTTAAACTAGAGAATAAAAAACCACTTTGTTTTGTTTCTTGAATAAAATAAACCACGACAGCCGTCTGTGTTGCCCTTTCTCCAACGTATTCTGTCCGTCTAAGTTGACACATCTGGATTTTTGTTTAGACGGCCGTCTAGTTATGCCCGCGGCATCATGACGTATCACGGCTGTTAGATAACGGCTCCACTTTCTTAGGAAACCAAAGCTTAAGTGCCATAGATTCGTCAGTACTTTGATATCGAAAAAGAGACAGAAAAGCACTGCCTTTTATTCTTGTAGAGATGAAACAACTATCCAGTTTCTCTATCCGGTTGTATGTAAAAAATGTTTCAACTATCCAGATAACAAAACGCAAGGTATTTTCACTAAAATGCGCAATTATGTATCCGCTGATTTGATAAACGTGAAGGACGTGCATTTCCGGTTCCTTGACAGGAAATAGTCGCTGAACAAAACACATTTTTATTTTTAACTCTTAGCAGAGTTGCTATCAGTTTTTAAAACTTCTTTTCGAGATGGTCTGTCTATGATCCCTTCGATTACATATTCAATCGGATATATTCATAACAGGTCGGAAAAATTTCTTCTTGAATAGATTCGACAAGGTATTGTAATTTTTTTATACATAATAATTAATTATATATGCAGCAGTATGTTTGACTTCTTCATGTATGATATACATAAATGAATTGCTAAAATTCTACAGCTCACCAAGCCATTCATTTTGTTTTGCCGATCAGACAAAATCACAGGAGTAATTGTGATTGAGATATATAAAAATAATAATCGTATTGGCTGTTTTTCATTCTAGGGACCTTTGAAAAAACGTTTTAAAAACAATTTTATATATGGTACTTTGTTATGAAAAACAGTGCTTACAATTTCAGAAAAGCCATTCTGAATACAAATATTACACATATAGTTTACATACACTCCTTCAACATATAGTTTTTTGACGTTAAATTGGAAATTCTTCTTCTTATCAAATTTTTGAAAATAGATTTACATAATTAAGTTATCCCACTCGGGTGAATAGTTAATTGGAAATCTTTGTGCAACCACGCGACAAATATCAATATTTTCAAAGCACAAAATAAGCACAGATGTTTTTAAATTGGAATTTTCGGCAGATTGTATTTTAAGAGTTGTAAAAGAAAATACTGGCAGTTTTTTTTTTATTTACACAATATTTTAGTAATCAAAAACGCTAAGCTCAATGAAAATGTCAAATACTATTTGCGGTCGCATTTACTCAGGTTAACAAGAAATATTTTTGGAATATTTTCCTGGCCAATATGAAAAATCATCTTGAATTCAAAACCCTTTTGAAAGGTCTTATGATTCCTCTCAATTTATCAGTAAATAATAGAGAATAACACATTGGTATTCTCTATTCGGTATTCTCTAGTCGGTATATCAACCGACTGCTACCTTAGAGCATTGTTTTACAGTTCGGGTGATCAAATATTTTACATTTCGTTTAAACGCATATCAAACTGACCGAATCTTATCGATTATTTTATAAATAACGTACAATTGCGGAATTCTCTATGTACTAGAATGTTAGTAAACAACTCGTCCTTATTAGAAACACCTTGTACTTAATTTTGATTGAAACCCCACATGTATGTACTGAGATTTTTCACAAATTGCGAATAATTTAAATTTTAGGAGAAAAAATAAATCCCAACACATTTTTAATCCAAATGCTTTTTGTTGGTTTCGAGATCGAAATGTGGTGAAAATGCAATCCGGGCACATGCTTATGAGGACTAACATAACAGGCATAATCTTTTTTAGGGCGTGTCGATAAAGTTTCTACACAAAATCGCTGGCTTCTTTCAAAACCTTCAGAATCGTGACAATCAAACGAACAAAGGACGGATTCGGAAATGGTGCTGCCCTCTGTGAGATTTTGGTGAAACCATTAAATAGAAAATTCATGCTCTACTTAAGAATCCATTTCTTCAATTTCTCTTCACCTTCCCTTTCGTTTCAACAAAATACTTTCCTGTTTCGACATCGCCGTGATCGTATAGTGGTTAGTACATTGCGTTGTGGCCGCAATAACCCAGGTTCGAATCCTGGTCACGGCAAATGTATTTTTAATATTCATTTCAATCAGGAATGCCGTTAAAATACAAATTCCAATCTCAAATAATTTTGTGATGTGAAAAAAGATACTTTTTACCTTATAATACTTTGATATAAAGATGAACCATACTAATCTTTCGCACTCGAGTTTTAAGTTCTTTGGAAATCTTTGAAAACCATGTCCTTTAAAAACGACTCGTTTCGAAACACTCCACTACAAAGGTTAGAATTCTAAACGATATAAACTTAGATGCGAGAGTGGAGTGCTTGGTCTTTTGCGGAAGAAGACACAGAATCGAATGCTGGTCACAGCAATGTTATCCTTCTAAGTTATGGAATACATGTAATAGAATCTTCGAAAACTACTAAAACCATTTATTTCTATATTAAAAAAATGCTCGGTATCAACTTTAAGAGAAATGGAAAAGTGGAGTTTGTTTTCGGACTGTGGAAAGCATTGTCATAACAATTAGGACAGAGTGTTACACTTTGGGAAGTTATTTCCAGCCACTTTACTTAAAAATTTCCTACTCTTAAACTTTACAAGTTTCCGTACTGTTTCAAAGGTAGGTCTGTGTCCCATTGATGCGGGACCACGTGGTTAGATAAGCAAGGTGTCAAGTTTAAGTGTGCACAAAAGATTTTACAAAATTAATGGTTCACTGTTATAAAAACTGCATGTATCCTCATCTAGTGAAATGTATTTGGTCATTCAAAGGGGAAGGCTAAAAAATCCGAATATTTTCGCTTTACTTCAAATTTCAAACGAACACACAGGAAAGAGACGTGGAACATTTCCGGAAAACATTATCTTTCTCATAGCAATGGACTCGATACCTCATGCATACATTATTTGTTCGTGTCTACTAGATCTCAATAAGATGTATACATCATAAAGGTGCAAATCAATAAGAGAAATAAAATTATTATTTTTGCAACGGGGTGAAGTACATATTCAAAGTTTTTAAGGAACTCACCGGTTATCTGGTCTCCGCATTATATATGTATATACATAGTAATATCACACGTAAAAGTATTTCCTTCAATTCGTATCAATTTTTTCCAGTTCTCAAATCAAAATTTTTATACTTCGTTTGAAATTGAACGGAGAGAGAGAATTCTATTTAATTTCTTATCAGTTACAAATTTCAGCTCAATTCTCTATTCTGTGGAATGTTGGTAACCAACTAATCCTTATAACCAATCCTTTTTCTGCCATTAGGCAATTGAAATAACCTTTGGTTAATCTGAGATTTTGCTCGCAAACTGCGAAAAAATTAAAAATTCTGGAAGAAAGAATAAATCCGATTACATAGTCTTGTGTTGGTTTTGAGATCGAATAGTGCTGAAAATTGAATTCGGCCGTATGCTTCTGGGGACAAACATAATAGGCACGAGCTTTTGCAGGGCGTGGCAATAAAGTTTCTATACAAAATCGCTGGATCACTTCAAAACCTTCAGAATCGTGACAACCGAACTAACAAAGGACTCGTTCGGAAATGGTGCTGCCCTCTGTGCGATTCTGTGGTGGAACCATTCAATAGAAAATTCATGCTCTACTTAAGAACCCTTTTCTTCAATTTCTCTTCACACCTTCCCTTTCGTTTCAACAAAATACTTTCCTCTTTAGACATCGCCGTGATCGTATAGTGGTTAGTACATTGCGTTGTGGCCGCAATAACCCAGGTTCGAATCCTGGTCACGGCAAATGTATTTTTAATATACATTCCAATCAATAATGCTGTTAAAATACAAATTCCAATATCATATAATTTTTTGAAGTGAAAAAAGGTACTTTTTACCTCATCATAATTTGATATAAAGATGAACTGTATTAATCTTTCGCACTCGAGTTTATGGTTCTTTGGAAATCTTTGAAAACCATGTGCTTTAAAAACGACTCGTTTCGAATCAACCCCTACAAAGGTTTAGAATAAACAAAACCATACAGATGGCGGAAGGGTTTAAACAGGTTCTACCATACAGATGGCGGAAGCAAACCACCGATCAAAAACATGCAAGGCTTATGATTCAAGAACCTTCCATGAAAATATCATCTCAGATCCTTCGTCTTCGTTCGGGATAAGATGAGGGTGATAGTTGGATTTCTCACAGGCCACTATCACCTAAGAAAACACCTTCATAGGATGGGAATCTTTAAAGAAGAACCTCTTTGCAGGAAATGCAATATGGTGGAGGAAACTGCCCACCACATACTTTTTGAATGCAAAGCTCTGCTTCACATAAGGCACTCAAGTCTAGGTCTTGGAACAGAACTTGATACAATTCACGAAGAACCTGTCAAAAGCCTTTTGGCCTTTCTTAAGGAATCTGGCTTTCTCTGACAGGAGTATCGAAAAACAATGGGGTATGGTGCAATATTCCCAAGTGGAATCAGCACCTAGGGCTTTCCTGACCTCCCCACTCTATATGAATATGAATATGACTACTGCCATACAGAAAGCCGTTTACAGAGGATGGTCGTCCAGAGCGAGCATAATCTTCGAGGCTGAAATTTCCACGCTTAAATTTATCAAACCACCTACGAACTGTGGCCTCAGAAACAGCACTATGTCCATATACAACACACATTTTACGTACAGTCTGACTAGCTTTTTTTCCTTTCTTAAAATAAAAGAGCATAATATGACGAAAATGAACTTTCTGGTTCTCCACTCTTAGCACTGCAGTAAAACAAAAATTATGCCACAACACATGCTATAATTATGCACTGTAAGCAGAAAAAAAACGAATTTAAACATCTGCCTCAATCCTTTTCAGCGGTTACGAAATTATAATAATAGCAAAGCTAGTTTCGATTTGAAAACGTGCAGAATTTTCCGTATGACCAAATAATTTCTTTGATGAAAAAATGTATTTAAAAATAACGAGAATTTATATCTTGAAAAATAACGATAGTTTATGTCTTGTAATTCACACAATAAATTTGCTTATAGTTCGGTGTATGAAGCTAAGTTATAAGGTTAAGAGTTAACTACACTCCAAATTCTTTATGTCTGCAGCATGCTATTTACAAAATTAAAATTTGTCTTTATTTTCAGAATTCTATTTGCTTAAGGAGATAATATGTGACGTGTTCGTAATTTGTCCAGACCATTTCGAAAGAAGTTGTACACCGAAGTTTCGAGTTGAGTAACGGTTGAAGGAGACTCGATCCAGCATGTTTACATCTATGATAGATTTAATACTTTGCATCCTTCTCTTTCAAGGAGTTGTCTTGGATTGCATACAAGCATCAAATGAGCATACTGAGAAACCTACAAATACCATCATTATACGAGAAGAGACAGAACCCAAAGACAATTCCGTAGACAAAGACGAGTTTTTCTCATACTGTGACATTTTTGACATACAACCGGATGAGTATGTTTTGTTTCCCAATGGAACAGCGTACGTGAAAGACTACAATAAGATCTACATGAAAGAGTTTTACTATTTGGATGGCGAGATCCTATTAGTGTGCAAACCATGCGACGATACGGCAGAAACATCCGACCCAAAGTATTTCAAAGAATCAAACTTCCTCAGGTTTTTGAGACTGATGGAATCCATTGGGATCCGAGTGTCCATGGTGTGCTTGGTGATACATCTAATCGTGTTTGCTCTGATCCCCGACCTGCGGAACCTTCCTGGTTGTAATCTGGCAACTATGTGCTTCTCCCTCTTCCTCAGCTACCTGTTGATGATGGTCTCCAGGACAAAAGATTTATACCATAACAGAGTGGCATGCATTACTGTGGCTGGAATGATGCACTTCTTTTTTCTGGCCTCCTTCCTGTGGATGTCCATCATGGCCTTCGATGTCTTCAGGTCCATCCACCAAGCTACAAGCAATCTGAGTGTCTTTCCTCACTTATTGAAAGGCAAGAAGTACCTATGCAACAGTCTGATAGGTTGGGGCACTTCACTGGCGTTTACCACGGCGGCAATGATTGTCGATAATATCGAAGGTGTGCGCGAGATTTTTAAACCCCAGTTCGGTAAGTTCTGCAGGTTCAGAAGTAAGGAGTCTCTATTGATCTTCTTCGCTGGACCAGTGTTAACATTGATCAGCGTCAACTTCATCCTTTTTGGGATCAGCGCCTACATCATCTTCGTCAGTACGTTGAAGTCTAACCATGACAGACAACAAACCAACCTGATGAAAAATGAAATTATGTACTTCAGATTAGTCGTCATCATGGGAGTGACGTGGATCACTGATATCTTTGCACCTTTCGTGAATATTTGTTGGTTGCGGTTTTTGATTGCTGTGTTTAACACGTTTCAAGGATTTTTCATTTTTGTCGCGTTCACCTGCACAGGTAAAGTGAGAAGTCAACTCATGAACAAGTTGTTTGGTAAAAGGAAGGTTTCGAAGTAGAACATTACTCAAGTTTGTTTCAATTGAATGGCGTTATTCCACCTTTTTGAATTTCATGAAATCATAAATGTTAAAGAGCTCATCTAAAAATTTTGATTTAACCTTTTTAGTTTCGGTTTTGTTTAACCTATAGACCAGGGATTCCCAACCGGTGGTACGCGATAACGTTTCAGGTGGTACGCAAGGATGATATGAGCGACCCAAATATTCTACGAAGTTTGTTCGATTTTTTAGTATGTACAACCACGTTATGCTATTTCTTATGCCATTTGTTACTAGTTACTTCTGTGTGAGTGGTTTTTCTGAACTTTTGTATACCAAAAATGCATATAGAAACATAGTAAACATAAGAGTGAAGTTAAGCTCCATTGCTCCTGACATTAATATTTTAATAAAAGACAAACGAAAGTTTCGCACTAAAAATAGATTTTTGATTATGTTAATCTTTTTGTTTGCTTCGTTTGTACTAATTATTTAAAAATAGTTATTTTTAGACACGTGAGTAAAAAATAAAACTCATTTTCAATAATCGTTTAATTTTTTCTTTATTAAAATATCTTTAATACGAAATACAGGTGCATTAATCATAAAATATGAAGCTTTCTTAGTATTTTACTTAAATTAAACCAAGCCACTGGGCACTTTTCTGACATTAGATATATGTTTCTAAAAAAATATAGGACTGGTGGTACGCCAAAAATTTCTAAAAATTTCAAGTGGTACGCAGTAACTAAAAGGTTTGGAACCCCTGTTTTATACTACGGCCGGGTACAACAGTTGTACCATGATAGTGCATAGAAAAAATTTAAACATAGGCCAATACATCAGTTGTACCTTGAAAGTTATAAGAATCGTGCCAAGAAAGAATCGCGCTTCTAATATCTATAACCGTAGTCAAAAGGTTAATGTTAGGATAATTAATGTTAATTTCATATTTATTTAATTCCATAATGTCATAAACTGATGCTCTTTTCCAAATGTAGAAAATTTCATGTGAACATATGTTTATTGTTTCTATTTTTAAATTATACATGCTTATAGCATAATAAAGCCCACTTGATTTATATGAGTACAAATACCAAATTATTTGTGACAAATTTTGTTTAACTGTTTATATTTTGCTTTATGTAATCATCAATAATAATATTTCCTATGATTCATATTTCACATGATTTATTCACATCCTCTTAAAATGTATTACAATTATTATATTTTGTATACTTTGGGTTATTTTGTTCCAATTGTGGCAAAGATACCTAACAATTCAAGAAAAGCTTCAATTTATTAAGTTTAAAAACAAATATGAATAATAATTTTCTTCAAACATATCTTGCAGTGAATTCCCTCTGCCTTCAACTGGTAATCCAATATTTAGGATTTTTTTCTATGAAAGTGGAAAACAAACGTAAGGATGAGGTAACGTAAGGACATTTTGTTGATTCGTTGGATTCTAACGTCGTTTAGGTGAAGCGAAGTCAAGCTGCTCCAAACCCAGGGCAAACCAAAATATTTAAAATACAATGAAGGGAGACGAAAATGAGCGTGTAAAACTACGAGAACAGATGGTACCTCGGGCTAGTGATATACATGCTTACTTGAAGATAGTGGACAAGATACAGTGAGGGAAGAAACAGCACTTGAAAACGAGCGAGTAAAACACAGAGATATTTAACAGGTAATCTCGGGTTTGTGTTTCTTTTTTCTTTTGTATGATTGAATACAAAAACTTATTTTTAAAGTGAAATCTAAATCTTCACAGCATCTATTAGAATAACAACCAAATACTTTCCCTACATGCACAAATTTGGATAGATTTCAAAACAAGGGTTGACAGGAATTCAATTCAGCTAAAAAAAAAAGTAGTTTGAAAGTATAATAAGAGTTTTTTCTCATAAGGTGTTGAGTCAATTGAATATCACCCTTAAACAGAGCATTATTTCATTAATTAATAAATTTTAACAAACTGATTAAATAATAAAATTTTAAGCACGAGAAAGAAGTACTTTTCTTCTTCCTTAACCTAATGTAAAAAAAAATTACACTAAGTCATTGAGTTTGTGCAAGAAAACTTTTTGGGCAATGAGATATAAGACCTTAAAAATTTGTTCAAAAATGTCTCCATTGCAATTCAGGAATTGTGAGAGGGAGGCTGGAAATAAGGTAAAGTTTCTATACAAAGGTGGGAAAGGATTTCTGGCCATCAACGAATGTCATCTTTTTCAGATGGCCAGATCGGAGCATCTTTTGTATCATCGAAGTATATTTTGAAACCAAAAATATTGACGTTACTGGATACAACCATTTATTAATTATTATTGATATTCCATTTATTTATGAAAACAAGGTACTTCAGACTGGAGAAGCGTGTGCGGTGAGCTGCGGCGCCGTGGGGAACTGCGGTACAAATTGTACGGAAATTGGACGTGCGTCGCCGCAGCGGCGCCGGAGGCATGTGTGTACTACTCCATTGGATCTAATGTATCTCAGACCGCACTTGCGTTGCGCAGCGGAGTCGAACGTTGAAAAACCGGATATGTGCACCGGGCCTTACTGAGGTAGCTGCGATGAAGAGGTACTGGAGATGTGTGCAATTGCTTTTTAACTAAGGACAGGTGGACGTCCTCTGCGATTAGGACGGTACCCCAGGTGAAGAATTGCAATTCTGTCGATAACTTTTGAAGTTTCCTTTTGAATATTTTGTCAATGCAATCTATTTTTCTAGGTTAGAAAAATAAATTACCATTTTTTCAGAATACTTTTGAACATATTTAATAAATTGCTGAAACATTGCTTACATGAAAAAAATAGGCCGCCTTGCCTATGAATATGGAATTGAAATAACCTAGTAAATAAATAATTTTTAATGGCTCAAAAGTCTTAATCCAGATTTTTTTAACATTAGCATTTTTCAATAACAGCGAACTTCCACTTGAAATTTGCTTTATTCTAACTTAAATTTTGGTTTTAAATCAAACACATTATGTGATCGTAGCGTGTGATGTCTCGTGTCTCGCGATTTCGCATAATTTCCACAATTTACAACTCAAGATTAGACAAAATTTGAAAATATATAAATAATTGCGATGCAAAAACAAACTAAAATATCACTCCACGTGTTCAACGAGCAAGCGTTTCAATTTCATTTCCATTTGTTACAAAATACCGTCTGTTCCAAATATTAAGAATTTGCTTATATTTGCAAAGAAAAAATAAAACTCGAAATCAGAGTTCAAATTCTGTAAAAATAAATTTTAGAAAATTATTTATTTTTCATCAGCACTGGTAAAAAAATGCAATGCTCAATATTCATTCCAGCATCTCCCAAACTGCCAACTTTTGATTGGTAGTTAGAAACTTATCTAAATATGTGACCAAAGAAAATTGAAATAATGTATTTACTAAATTAAATTATAGTAAATTCTAAATGAAGAACATTGTATTAAAAAATATGGAAAAAGTGCATGTGATACTTGTAAAAACACACAATCACAAAATTAGAGAACACGGGAACTCAGACAGACTTATGAACGAAATCAAGTTCAGTCACTAAAACCGAATCTAAGTTCTCCAAATTTCATAAAAATATATGCAACCGTTTGGATTTAATATGGACACACACATACAGACAGACGGGCAGATAGATAAAGCTCGCAAGACACGCTTTCAGCATTAGAAGGATCAAAAACGGACAAATTTTGTGTTCAGATGGGCAAAATGTCATAAGTCACTTTTCCCAAAAAATTGAGTAAGTACCATTCTGGAGTCTTGTTTATTAATGTTTTGAAGGTGGCAAAATTTCTTAAGTCTTTTTCTTTCATTTTATGAGAAAACAAAGGTGGAAAAAAATGTCATAAGTCAAAAACCACGCAACCACATATTGAATCTTGAATCTTAAAATTGCTGTCACGAAAAATTAAAAAAATGACTTATAACATTTTGCCATCTGAGCACAGAATTGTTGTATAATATGTTTTTTTCGTTTATTGTAAATGAGATACAACTAAATTATGTTAATTTTTGTTATGTTGCTCGAGCTCTGTTTTGTTGATTTTAAAATTATTTTTAAGTCGTATTCTTAATACTAGCCGGGCTGCGCCGTCTAGCTCTCGGCGGTGTGTAATAGTACTTTTTTTTAAACTTTTTTACACACCGTATTTAAACATGTTTTGATTTGTATATTTTATTTATTTTTATGAAACAATTCTTCAAATCATTGCGTATTCAATCAAATATTTAACGAAAGTTGGTCGAAATATACATATACCGCTACAAAATTACCCATGTCTAGTGATATTTTGCAGGAAATAGACATATCATTAAAATCTAACTCCTAAATAATATTTCTGCAATAGGTAATATAAACGATATTGACAAAGACAATAATGATTTATTAACAAAAAGAAGACATATTTATAATACTTGGGATCCTCAAATATGTCCGCAACATCTCGCAGTCAACTCAAATACCCAAACACGGAATTTTAAATCAAATTAAAAAAGTAAACAATAATTCTGACGTGGCCAGATACCGGGTAGCAAAAGTACGTTTACATTACTTTTACATCAAAGGAAGAAATTAAAAGTCACTTCAAACATAAATATTACAATTTAATTCCGTATTTTGCATAGAAATTGACTTCGGCTATTTGAAAACAGCAAGAATTCAAAATATCTGGGTTATTGATTGTTGCCAATCGACGATACACAAATAACGTCGATTTCGGGTCCACGTACGTTAGTGTTTTATGTATATAGAAGATACTTTTAAGCAAGTGTTTTTGTTTCATTTCTCCAATTTTGATTTTTTCTTACGTATAAATGAAATAATTATTTAAAGTAATAAATGGTGATTAAAAGTGACTAGAGAGATAATTTCTGCAGTTAGATTAAAAATTTATTGTCATGGGTTACGGGCACAAAATACGTTTCCTAACCTTAACGCCATTTTTTCTTGAGAGAAAAGATTTAAGAAAATGGAACAATTCATGCAGAAAATTAAACCTCTTCAAGAAAGGGAAAAATGGAAAGATTGGAAATATTCGATTCGGATCAAATTAAAAGGATTTCCAAATGCAATGGAATTAATTTCAAGTAAATTATGAATTCCTAAAGAACCTAGTAGCAGTGTAACAGTAGAAGAAAGAAATATCTACAAGAAAGACTTGGAAAACTTTAACCAGGCCCAATGAGAAATAAGATTTCTATTAGTTTCAACCTTGAGTCCAAGTCTACAACTAGGCAACTTTTGAACAACCTTCAAGAGAAAATAGAAAAATGTCAAAACAGCAATAATGGAAAACTCCCACTAATTTTTTTTACATGCAAGATATTTGAAATTCTACCCAGAGATTATTCAAATTTTCTAACAACATGGCTTATGATTCATAAAGATAAAGAAAGGAACGTGGACAATCTCATGAACCTCTAAATCAGTTGTCGATACTCTTGGAGAACGTCACGTCAGTTATTTTGTTCATCGAATATGATTTCATCCCTTCACGAATAAAAATTTCAAAAAATATATTGCGAATTCATAAAAGAAGGAATAAAAGGTTCACACCAAATAAAACATGCACCAACTGTGACCACCAAAACTACACCAATGAATTAAATTTTAATTCAGTCCCGATACGAATAATATGTACAGCTACACTCTACGTTTATGAGTGAGGGCAACGGCTTGGCGATTTTTTTGGCGCACTTCTAGTAGCGAGTAACGATAAATTAAGGCAACCTATCTTTCGTTACGTTTGTTGTGGTTTACATGGCAACCTCGGCAAACGGAAACTTGAAATTTTTATTTTGAATATTCTAGAAGGTTCTTCCAAAATCCGTTAAAATCGTTTGATTTCATTGATTCGTTTGAAATTTTTTCTTTCCTCCCATTGGTTATTTTGTTTTTAAAATATCCTTTGATTGCATTGGTACTGTTAAATCGTTTTCTGTGATACCATTGGTCCATTTATTTGTGTTTTGACAGTTGTGGAATTTTTATTTTACTATCATAGTTTTCACGAAAAGATTAAGAGTTTTGTTTTTTTGACCATTTTCGTTTTCAGTATTTTTATACGAAAGAATTCTGACGTTATCAGGTTGTATTATTTCTTGCTTTTTTTCTTTTGTAAATCTTTTTCTTTTTCAACATGCCCACTGTATTTAGTGTAATTGATAAGTTTCAGAGTATTTCTCAACCAACATTCGTAGCTTAGTTTCTCTGCTGGTTCACAAATGTGTTCTGATATGTGATTAAACTTACTACTTTTTGTGAAAGCTTTTAAAAAATGTACCTTTCAAAACGTTCTGAAATTTTTTTAAAAAGTGTGTTGTAAAAAGAAAAAAATTGTGACAGAAAAAGAGTTAGGAAATAATTATTTCCTTGGCGACTTTAGCCAAGGCCGTTGCTATCGCTCATAAACGTAGAGTGAAGCTGTTCGGAAAACATAGGAAGAAATTGATGCTATAACGTTTTCTGAGACGTTTTGACGTTTCCCGGCACAACGTCACGCTGTAAAGATCTCTGAGAAGCAACTGGATGGTTAAGATCTAACCACAGACTTTAATACGCGTAGAGGAATGTTAAACATCAACACGTTGGTTGCGAAAGCTAATATGTTGCGTCTGTTCAGACGTGCCAAGATCTCATCTGCATTTTTTGTTCACCTCTAGATTGGTAGGTACCTGGTTCGAATCCGGGTCAGTGCATGGATATTTCTAAGCGTAAGGCGAAGAGGCGGCTGGCGCACCTTCAATCTGTCATGTCCGAAAGTCCTCACGTTGGGTTGGTGATGAAGTTTGGAGAGTGTATCTCCATCTCAGGTGTTGCCTCGTCATCTGACCATGGTTCAAAATTATGTGGTATTCTCCTCGGATCTTAGGGGATTGATCTCGGATAGTCATCAATAGCCCATTGTGTTGCTCTTGTACGACGTTAATAAAAAAAATTACCAATTACCACCTTTCTTCATCGTGACAGGTTTTATTTCTATTGATATTTAAAAAGCGCAAATAGACAACAAATGACACCTCATCAGTCGTGTTCGCACGAAGGAGGTGGCGTGATGTGGAAGTTTGGAGAGTGGTGTGCCAGCTCAGGTGTTGCCTCGTCATCTGACCGTGGTTCAAAGTTACGTTGTGTCCTCGGTTCCTTCCCCTTGGGACTGATCCAAGGACCGTCGTGTCAATAGCCCGTTGTGTTGCTCTAGTACGACGTTAGTAAAAAATACCAATACCACACAAAGGAGGCCCGAGATAGACTACGTTATGCGAGCGGTGCGGTACGAAACCTCAACTTTGAAGTGATCTCGTTGACGCTCAGCATCAGATGTCCGGATCTTTTCTTGGATTCACGATATCTCGATCCTTCTTCCTGTTGACGCTTCTATAATTTTCCCTGTGTATATAATGCATAGTAGCCACTGCGTGGCCAGAACAGCTTTGACTTGACAGTTCCTTTCGTGGAGTCAGGTATGACCTATAGCTCGCTTACTTTCTCCAACCCTCGGTGATTTCTACGCATTCCCATTTGGTTTATTTCGCAAACCAACACCACAGAAAACGCCCTGGTGGCCTCAAAGTGACTATTAATAAATAAATGCCAATAAATAAATTTAAAAATATATTAGATAAAAATTAAAAAATCGGACTGGACACATTAAATTTGCAAAACATTATGACATGGGCATCTAATAGTCTGCAAAATTTCATTATCATAAAAATAAAAAATAAAAAAAAACAATAACGGTCGCCAACCCCGGTGATTGCTAGTCAATTCCAAAACTGATCGCGCCGACCAACCGGTATAGTGGTTAAGGTGTTAGACTCTAGATCGGAAGTTTCCTGATTCGAATCCGGGTCCGGGCATGGATGTTTGTAATCGTATGGTGTAGAGGCGGCTGGTACACCTTAAGTCTGTCATTTCCGAAAGTCCTCACGTTGGATTGGTATGGAAGTTTGGAGAGTGGGGTGCCAGGTCAGGTGTTGTTTCGTCATCTGACCGTGGTTCAAAATTACGAGGTGTTGTCCTCGGATCTTTCCCTTACGGGACTGATCCTGGACCGTCGTTAATAGCCCGTTGTGTTGCTCTAGTACGACGTTAACTAAAATTACCATTACCATTCCAAAAACGGATCGCAAAAGCTTATTGTGATGGTCCAGTGCAACGTAAATTAAATACTTACCTACCAAAAGACCAATCCAAGCTACAAAAAAGGCATACCGACATTGTCTAATGCGCCCATAATCGTAGTGATTAGTAATAAAGGAATGCCAATAAATTTATTTTAAAATATCATAGTTTATAATTTAAAAATCCGCTGGATGCATTAAAAAATTACGATATGGGCATCTACATGTGTGCCGAATTTTATTTATAAAAAAGAAAAAACCATAACGCTCGCCAACCCCCGGGGATTGCTACGAGCTACGCAATTCCAAATCCGATCGCAATAGTCCATTATGCTGGTCCAGTGCAACGTTAATAAATTACCTACCTACGAAAAACAATCGCTAAGACGATTCCAAACAATAAAAAAAGAGTGACGTCATTGTCTCATGCGCAAATATTCGTATCGCAAAAGTAAAAAAAAATACAGCTGAAAAATTATTTATTGAAAAAAAAAAAAATCAAATGTAAGGTATCGATTTGGTGTAAAATATTCCGCATATTTCAAATCCGTTAAAATTTTCAATCGATCTTTAGAAATAAACAATACCAGTCTAAAATTATTATTTGTTTTGATTCCCTTCTCACGAATTATTTGTGCGCAGGAAATGAATCTGTGACCTCTAACGATGACGCAGTCCAAATTCATATTGGAAAAATATAAAAGTTACAGTTGAAAAAATATTTATTTAAAGAAAATCATTTGGTTCTTTTTAGGTATCGATCTCATGTAAAATTTTCCGCAGTTTTCAAGTCCATTGAAATGATTACGCTACCTCTATAACGCGATCCAGGAGAAGAAAAAGAACTCCAAAACTCCACTAAAAACTGTTTAGTTGCTATTTTAGTCCGCTGAAATCATTGCTTGGAAAATGAAGGTAAAGTAAAGTAATTTTATTTGACGTCGAGCGGGCTATAAACTACAGCCAGGGATCAATCCCCAAAGGAAAAGATTACAAAACAACACGTAATTTTGAACCATGGTCAGATGACGCTTACAAAAATTCATGTATTGACCCGGATTCGTTCCAGGAAACTTCCGATCTGGAGGCTAAAACATTAACCAACATACTGGTTGGTCGAAGTTCTAAAATAAGTAATTGGTAATATTAAATTAACAGCGAACTAGAGCAACACAAAGGTCTACAGTCAAAGCTCGGAAAAAGAAAGGGAAAAAATAAGGAACAGCTGACCCCAAACTGATAAGATAAATGTGTAAGGTGTTGCCAAAGACAAGTTTAGAAACTTTAAACAATCTAGAAGAGAACTATATAAAATTTAACTTAATTTTATAAATAAATTTAGAATCTGTGGTTTCTTTATAAAGTTGCCATTCTAAGGAAAAAATAATTAAATGTCAATAAAGTATTTAAAATATGTTCTAGATTAAATTTCAAAATTTGGAGTGGACACGGAAATTGCACAATATTAGGACTACCTGTGTGCCAAATTTCAATATTCTAGGTAGCATAGATTCTTCAGGATACTGAATATATACAGACTGATAGGGCAACACTTCATTTTATAATAGTAGAAATATTCATTGTAATATCTCACAGGAAGGGTATTTCCATCATGTTAGATCTTTTTTTTTTTTCTTGTACGGGTAATCAAAAATTTTTAATTTCGATTAGAAGCATATGAAATTGAAGGAATGTTTCTATTTTTCTTATAAATAACGAAATTTAGCTCAATTCTCTATGTGGTGGAATGTTAGTAACCAACTCGTCCTTATTAGCAATACTTGCTTCAAATGTCGATTAAAACCACCTTTGGAGGTACTGAGATTTTGCACATAAATTGTGCGTAAAATTTAAAATTTCTGAAAACAAGAATGAATACGCTTACGTTGTTCAAATGCTTGTGTTGGTTTCGAGATGAAAATTTGCTGACAGTGGAATTTGGCCGCAGCTTATGAGGACTAACATAATAAGCATGACTCTTTTTAGGGCGTGTCAATAAAATTTCGATTCGAAATCGCTGGCTCACTGCGAAACCTTTAGGATCGTAACAATCAAACGAACAAAGGACTGATTCATAATGGTGCTGCCCTCTGTGCGATTTTGGTAAAACCATTTAATAGAAAATTCATGCTCTACTTAAGAACCTTTTTCTGCAGTTTCTCTTCACCTTCCCTTTCGTTTCAACAAAATACTTTCCTTTTTCGACGTCGCCGTGATCGTATAGTGGTTAGTACATTGCGTTGTGGCCGCTATAACCCAGGTTCGAATCCTGGTCACGGCAAATTTATTTTTAATATGCGTTACTAACAGAAATGACGTTCCAAATACAAATTCTTTACTCATATAGTTTTTTTCCTGTTAAATTAGATATTTCTCTACTTTTCATACTTTGGAATAAAGATGAACATAGTTAAGACTTCGCACTCGAGTGTTTTGATCCTTGGAAATCTTTGAGGAAACATGTGTTTTAAAAACGACTCGTTTCGGTATAACGATATAAATTTAGACGTGGTAGTATAGTGGTGATCCTTTGCGGTATGATCTAAATTAAACAGAATCAAATTGTGGTCGCGGCAATATCATCCTCTTACGTTCTAGCTTGGAAAATTGGATTACAGTAATAGAATCGGCGAAAACTGCTAAGACCTATATATTTCTTTATAAGAAAAAATTCTTGGTATCAACTTTACGAGAAATGGAAAAGGGGAAATCGTTTTCGGGTTGTTGTAGCATGTTGGGAGGGGGGGGGAGGGGTTCCCGAACTATTAGGACAGAGAGTTAGGTTTTGAGAAATTATTGCAGCCACTTGAGTGAAAAATTTCCTACTCGAAAACTTCACAAGTTTCCGTACTATTTCAAAGTCTTGTCTGTATCAAATTAATCCGGGACTCCATGTTTAGAAAGTCACGTTGTCGTTTAAATATGCACCAATACTTTTAAAAATGTAATGGTTAACTGTTATAAAAGTCCTGATCTAGTCGAACGAATCAGTCATTCCAAAGGAGAAGTCTTACAAATCGGAAAATTTTCGCTTTGCTTCAAGTATCAAACGAAATCCCAGACAAGAGAGGTGTAACATTTCCGAAAACATTATCTTTCTCATGCAATTTGTTAATTTTTAACTAACGTCGTACTAGAGCAACACAACGGGCTATTGACTGCGGTCCTTGATAAATTCCCTAATGGAAAAATCCGAGGACGACACCACGCAATTTAGAACCACGATCAGATGACGAGGACACCTGTGCTAGCCCCCACCCTGCAAACTTCCGCACAAACCTAACGTAAGGATTTTCGGCCACGACGGATTTAAGGTGCACCAGCCGTATCTACACCATATACTTACAAACATCAATGCACTAACCCGGATTCGAACCACGAAACTTCCTATCTAGAGGTTAGCTCATGGCAAAGGAGGCGATATGTCATGCATACAATATTTCTTGATGTCTACGCAGTCTGAAAAAGATGTATACATCATAAAGGTGGGAATCAATAAGAGAAAGAAACTGCAACAACTATTGTGTAGAACGACATTTTCAAAGTTTTGAAGGTACTGACCGGTTATCTGGTCTCGGCATTTTATATGTATTGTAATACCTCCCGAAAAAGTATTTCCTTCGAATTAGATTATTTTTTCCAGTTCGATTGTCAAAATTTTTAAATTTCGCTTATAAGCATATGAAATTGAGTGAATTGTACTGAATTTCTTATCATTACCAAAATTTAGCTCAATTCTCTATGTGGTGGAATGTTAGTAACCAACTCGTCCACACTAGCAATTCTTGTTACTTAATGGCTAAAGAAACCAAAATTAGATGTGCAGAATTTTTGCACAAAAATTGCAAAATTTAAAAAATTCTGAAACAAGGAATAAATCAAATTACATAAGTCAAAATGCCTCTTGTGTTGGTTTTGAGATTATATTACTGTAATCCAATTCTTCCAAGCTAGAACTTAGGACGATGATATTGCCAAGACCAGCTTTTGATTCTGAGTAATTTCGATCATACTGCAAAGGACCAACCACTCAACTACCATGCATCAGTTTATATCGCTCAGAAATCTAACGATTATCGCGAGGAGTGTTTCGAAACGAGTCGTTTTTAAAACACATGGTTGCTTAAAGATTTCCAAGGAACCAAAAACTTGCATAAAATAATTATATGAGAGTTGTGTTTGGAACGACATTCCTGATTGGAATGTATATTAAAAATACATTTGCCGTGACCAGGATTCGAACCTGGGTTATTGCGGCCACAACGCAATGTACTAACCACTATAGGATCACTGCGATGTCGAAATAGGTAAGTATTTTGTTGAAACGAAAGGGAAGGTGAAGATAAATTGAAGAAAAGGGTCCTTAAGTAGAGCATGAATTTTCTATTGAATGGTTCCACCAGAATCGAACAGAGGGCAGCACCATTTCCGAATCCGTCCTTTGTTAGTTTGATTGTTACGATCCAAAAGGTTTTGAAAAGAGCTAGGGATTTCGAATTGAAATTTTAATGACATGTCCTAAAAAAGCTGATGCCTATTTTGTTTGTCCTCCTAAGCATGCAGCCAAATTCAAATGAATTCCATTCCCAGTAAATGGTGAGGGCTCTATTCCCAGTAAATGGATTACAATAATGGAATTGTCAAAAACTACTAAAACCACTTATTTCTGTAGAAAACATGCTTGGTATCAACTTTAAGCGAAATGGAAGAGTGGATTTTGTTTTCGGGTTGTGGAAATCATGTTCACCATGATTAGGACAGAGCGTTAGGCTTTGTGAAGTTATTGCAGCATATGAAATTGAATGAATTTTACTAAATTTCTTGTCAGTAACTAAATTTACTTCAATTCTCTATGTTGTTTAATGTTTGTAACCAACTAGTTTAAATTTATAGACAATCCTTGTTACGTAATGGCAATTGAAATTAACTTTGGATAATCTGAGATTTTTCTCGCAAATTGCGAAAAAAAATAAAAATTCTGAAAGAAAGAATAAATTTGATTACATAGTCTTGTGTTGGTTTTGAAATCGAATATATCTGAAAATGGAATCCTCCCGAAGGCTTCTGAGGACAAACATAATAGGCATGAACTGTTTCAGTTCGTGTCAATAAAGTTTCTATACGAAATCGTTGGCTTACTTCATAACCTTCAGAACCGTGACAATCAAACGAACAAAGGAAGGTTTCGGAAATGGTGCTGCCCTCTGTGCAATTTTGGTTATACCATTTAATAGAAAATTCATGCTCTACTTAGTAACCCTTTTCTTCAATTTCTCTTCACCTTCCCTTTCGTTTCAACAAAATACTTTCCTTTTTCGACATCGCCGTGATCGTATAGTGGTTAGTACATTGCGTTGTGGCCGCAATAAACCAGGTTCGAATCCTGGTCACGGCAAATGCATTTTTAATATGCTTTTCTAACAGAAATGCCGTTCCGAATACAAATTCTTTACACACATAGTTTTTTTGCTGTTAAGTAAGCTATTTTTCTGTTCATCATACTTTGGCATAAAGATGAACATAATTAAGATTTCTCACTCGAGTTTTTTGATCCTTGGAAATCTTTGAGCAAACATGTGTTTTAAAAACGATTCGTTTCGAAACACACCTCCATAATGGTTAGATTTCTAAACGATATAAACTTAGTGGAATGGTTGATCCTTTGCGGTATGATCGGAATTACACAGAATCAAATTCTGGATTACAGTGATAGAATCATCGAAAACTGCTAAGACCACCTATATATTTCTCAAGAAGAAAAAATTCTTGGTATCAACTTTAAGCGAAATGGAAAAGGGCAAATTGTTATCTGATTGTGGAAAGCATGTTCCGAACGATTAGGACTGAGCGTTAGGTTTTGTGAAATTATTGCTTCCACTTGAGTGAAAAATTTCCTACTCCAAAACTTCACAAGTTTCCGTACTATTTCAAAATCTGGTCTGTGTCAAATTAATCCGGGACCCCATGTTTAGAAAGGCATGGTGTCGTTTAAATATGTACCAATACTTTTAAAAATGTAATGGTCAACTGTGTTATAAAAGTTACATATGTCCTGATCTAGTCGAATGAATCAGTCATTCCAAAGGAGAAGTCTTAGAAATCGGAAAATTTTCGCTTTCCTTCCAGTTTCACACAAACGCCCAGACAAGAGAGGTGTAACATCTCCGAAAACGTTATCTTTCTCATGCAATATATGGTAATTTCTAATTAACTACGTTCTTGAGCAACACAACTGGCTGTTGACGGCGGTCCTTGATAAATCCCCTAATGGAAAGATACGAGGACGACACCACGCAATTTCGAACCACCGTCAGATGACGAGGACATCTGTGCTGGCCCCCAGTCTGCAAACTTCCACACAAACCCAACGTAAGGACTTTTTGCCACGACAGAGTTAAGGTACACCACCCGCATCTACACTAAATGCATACAAACATCAATGCACTAACTCGGATTCGAACCACGCACCTTCCTATCTAGAGGTTAGCTCATGGCAAAGGTGTCGATAAGTCACGCATATAATATTTCTTCATGTCTACGCAGTCTGAATAAGATGTATACATCATAAAGGTGGGAATCAATAAGAGAAAGAAACTTAAACAAGTACTGTGGAGAACGACATTTTCAAAGTTTTGAAGGTACTGACCGGTTATCTGGTCTCTGCATTTCATATGTATTGTAATATATCCCGAAAGAGTATTTACTTCGAATTAGATTATTTTTTCTAATTCGGTTGTCAAAATTTTTAAATTTCGCTTATAAGCATATGAAATTGAGTGAATTGTACTGAATATCTTATCGATACCAAAATTTAGCTCAATTCTCCATGTGGTGGAATGATAGTAACAAACTCGTCCTTACTAGAAATACTTGTTACTTAATGGCGAAAGAAACCACCATTGTATGTACAGAAATTTTGCACAAAAATTTAAAAATTCTGGAAGAAGGAATAAATTTAATTGCATAAGTCAAAATGCCTCTGGTGTTGGTTTTGAGATTATATTACTGTAATCCAATTCTTCCAAGCTAGAACTTGGGACGATGATATTGCCAAGACCAGCTTTTGATTCTGAGTAATTTCGATCATACTGCAAAGGACCAACCACTCAACTACCATGTATCAGTTTATATCGCTCAGAAATCTAACCATTATCGAGGAGTGTTTCGAAACGAGTCGTTTTTAAAACACATTGTTGCTTAAAAATTTCCAAGGAACCAAACACTTGCATAAGAAAATTATATGAGAGTTGTGTTTGCAACGACATTCCTGATGTAAATGTATAGTAAAAATACATTTACCGTAACCAGGATTCGAACCTGGGTTATGGCGGCCACAACGCAATGTACTAACCACTATACGATCACGGCGATGTCGGAATAAGTAAGTATTTTGTTGAAACGAAAGGGAAGGTGAAGATAAATTGAAGAAAAGGGTCCTTAAGTAGAGCATGAATTTTCTATTGAATGGTTCCACCACAGAATCGAACAGAGGGCAGCAGCATTTCCGAATCCGTTCTTTGTTCGTTTGATTGTCACGATCCAAAAGGTTTTGAAAAGAGCTAGGGATTTCGAATTGAAACTATAATGACACGCCCTAAAAAAGATGATGCCAATTTTGTTTGTCCTCCTAAGCATGCAGCCAAATGCAAATGAACTCCATTCCCAGTAAATGGTGAGAGCTCTATTCCCAGTAAATCGATTACAATGATGGAATGGTCAAAAACTACTAAAACCACCTATTTCTGTAGAAAACATGCTTGGTATCAACTTTAAGCGAAATGGAAGAGTAGACTTTGTTTTCGGTTTGTGGAAATCATGTTCACAATGATTAGGATAGAGCGTTAGGCTTTGTGAAGTTATTGCAGCATATGAAATTGAATGAATTTTACTAAATTTCTTATCAGTAACGAAATTTACCTCAATTCTCTATGTTGTGGAATGTTTTTAACCAACTAGTCCTTATTTGTAATCCTAGTTACTTAATGGCAATTGAAACCACCTTTGATAGTCTGAGTATTTGCTCGCAAATTGCAAAAATTTAAAAGGTGTGAATCAAAGAATTAATCCGATTACATAGTCTTGTGATGGTTTTGAGATCGAAATGTGCTGAAAAAGGAATTCAGCCTCATGCTTGTAAGGACAAACATTATAGGCATGAGCTTTTTCAGGGCGTGGCAATAAAGTTTCTATACGAAATCGCTGGATCACTTCAAAACCTTCAGAATCCTGACAATCAAACGAACAAAGGACGGTATCGGAAATGGTGCTGCCGTCTGTGCGATTCTGGTGGAACCATTGAATAGAAAATTCATGCTCTACTTAAGAACACTTTTCTTCAATTTCTCTTCACCTTCCCTTTCATTTCAACAAAATACATTCCTATTTTGACATCGTCATGATCGTATAGTGGTTAGTACATTGCGTTGTGGCCGCAATAACCCAAGTTCGAATCCTGGTCACGGCAAATGTATTTTTAATATGCGCTTCTCAATAGGGAGAATGCCCGTTTAAAATACATATTCCTATCTCATATATTTTTTTTCATGTGAGAATAGATAATTTTTCCTTATCATACTTTGGTATAAAGATGAACCTTACCAATCACTCGCAATCGAGTTTTTGGTCCTTTGGAAATCTTTGAAAACCATGTCCTTTAAAAACAACTCGTTTCGAAACACTCCTCTACAATGGTTAGAGTTCCAAACGATATAAACTTAGATCTGGCAGTGGAGTGGCTGGTCTTTTGAGGAAAGATCGGAATTACACAGAATCGAATGCTGGTCACAGTATTGTCATCCTTCTAAGTTCTGGAATAAATGTAATCGAATCTTCAAAAAGTACTAAAACCAATTATATCTTTATTAAAAAAATGCTAGGTATAAACTTTAAGAGAAATGGAAAAGTGGAGTTTGTTATCGGATTGTGGAAAGCATTGTCATAACGATTAAGACAGAGTGTTAGACTTTGGGAAGTTATTGCAGACCCTTTAGTTAAAAATGTCCTACTCTTAATCTCCACAAGTTTCTGTACTCTTTCAAAGGCAGGTCTGTGTCCCATTAATCCGGGACCCTGTGTTTAGAAAGCACGGTGTAGTTTAAATGTGCACGAATGCTTTTACAAATTTAATGGTTCGCTCTTATAAAAGTTACATACAGTGACTCCCAAAAGTGTTCGTACACTTACGAATGTCATTGAAATACGGCTACACCCATTAATGCAAAATTAATATGTCCGAATGGGAACTGTTTAATACTATTTATAACTTTTTCTTTACAAAACTACATTAAATATTTTACAAATATAGTAGCATTTTTTTTTGGAAATCAATAAGTAAAAAAAATTACCTTACAAAAGTCTTCGTACACTTTAAGAAAATCTCTACATAATGGTAAAATTGTAATATTTTTGTAAATTAGCACTTAGTAGGGTATCCTACATTTTACACAACATCTTTTAAAGATCTGGGAATAGAGTTCACTAGTTTTTTTTGTAAATTGCACATCAATATTCCTATATTTCTTCAATCATTACAGTTTTGAGTTAGCTTTTCTTTTTAACGTCGTAACATCGTACTTTTTCAGCTTATTTATCATTGATTTTGCGAAGGAATGTCTAAGCTTTCAATTTTTCAATCTAACTAAAAATTTTCTTGTGGCAGAATACCATTTAATACCATTTACTAATTTAGATATATTTCGAACTTATTAACCACTACAATGCTGAAAAATAAGCAATTATCGAATGATTTTACTGTTTCCTTACGATTAGGAGCCATTTTCAATAATAAATGCAATATTACGGTGTAAAGAAGCAAGGAATAAAGACAAACGATTTTTTTTAATGTCATCACAATGCAAAAATAAAAAAAAATGCGATAGACAATAATTTTATTGAAGAATTTATATAAAAAGGTTTTAGATTACTATCACTTTTGGGACGTGTTCTTTCTCTGCCTCGTTGCATTTTCATTTTTATCACAAGAAAATGAGTCAATATTTTTTCTTAATGTAGGGGTTTATTCCGAGTTACATGGAAAAGATATAAAAACAAATTTTGGATTTTATATTCGAATTCGAATCCCAGCTATATCGTTTTGTATACAAATTTTTAAAGTGTACGAACACTTTTGGAGATCCACTGTATATTCTCATCTTGTCAAATGTATCAGTCATTCAAAAGGAAAAGGCCTAAAAATTAGAATATATTCGCTTTGCTACAAATTTCAAATGAACACCCAGGCAATAGAGGTGTAACATTTTCCGAAAACACTCTCTTTCTCATTGCAAAAGAGTAGGTACGTCATGAGTACATTATCTCGTTTTGTCTACGCAGCAGTCTGAATCACATGTATACATCATAAAGGTGCAAATCAATAAGAGAAAGATACATATAAGTAATGGGGAGAACGACATATTCAAAGTGTTTAAGGTACTGACCGGTTATCTGGACTTGGCATTATTTATGAGTATATAAATTGTAATATCTCACGGAAGACTGATTCTATTTAGATTATATTTTCACAGTTCGGTAGTCAAAATTTTTAAAGTTATTTTGGAAGCATATGAAAATTGAAGGAATTTACTAATTTTTTATCGATAACGAAACTTAGCTCATTTCTCTATGTGGTGGAATGTTAACCAACTTGTCCTTATTAGCAATACTTGTTCCAAAATGGCGACGGAAAGCACCTTTGGATTTACTGAGATTTTGCACACAAATTTTGCGGTAAATTTAAAAATCCTGAAAGAAAGAACAAATAGGCTTACATTGTTCACATGCCTCTTGTATTGGTTTCGAGATCGAAATGTGCTGAAAATGGAATTTGGCCGCCTGCTTATATAACATAATAGGCATAATAATAGGAGGACTAACATAATAGGCATAATCTTTTTCAGGGCGTATCAATAAAGTTTCGATTCGAAAATCTATCTTTTTATTACGCTTGACAATTAAACAAAAGTACGCAATAATATTAGAAAAAATTGCTTGCAGACAGCCAAGTTCAATGTAGAAAATCTTCATATCTAAGGAACAGCTGACCCCAAACTGATAAGATAAATGTGTAAGGTGTTGCCAAAGACAAGTTTAGAAACTTTAAACAATCTAGAAGAAAACTATATAAAATTTAACTTAATTTTATAAATAAATTTAGAATCTGTGGTCTCTTTATAAAGTTGCCATTCTAAAGAAAAAATAATTAAATGTCAATAAAGTAATTAAAATATGTTCTAGAATAAATTTAAAAATTTGGACTGGACACGAAAATTGCAAAACAGTAGGACTACCTGTGTGCCAAATTTCAATATTCTAAGTACCATAGATTCTTCAAGATACTGAATACATACAGACTGATAGGGAAACACTTCATTTTATAATAGTAGAGATATCTACTGTAATATCTCACAAAAAGGGTATTTCCATCCTGTTAGATCTTTTTTTTTTCTTATTCGGGAAATCAAAATTTTTAAATTTTGATTAGAAGCATATGAAACTGAAGGAATGTTTATAATTTTCTTACCAATAACAAAATTTAGGTCAATTCTCTATGTGGTGGTAAATAATAATTAATAAAATTAATATAGGTACATTTTGTTACTGATCACAAATTTAGTAAAATTCATTCAATTTCATATGCTGCAATAACTTCACAAAGCCTAACGCTCTATCCTAATCATTGTGAACATGATTTCCACAACCCGAAACCAAAGTCTACTCTTCCATTTCGCTTAAAGTTGATACCAAGCATGTTTTCTACAGAAATAGGTGGTTTTAGTAGTTTTTGACCATTTCATCATTGAAATCGATTTACTGGGAATAGAGCTCTCACCATTTACTGGGAATGGAGTTCATTTGAATTTGGCTGAAAGCTTAGGAGGACAAACAAAATAGGCATCAGCTTTCTTAGGGCGTGTCATTATAGTTTCAATTCGAAATCCCTAGCTCTTTTCAAAACCTTTTGGATCGTGACAATCAAACGAACAATGGACGGATTCATAATGGTGCTGCCCTCTGCTCGATTCTGGTGGAACCATTCAATAGAAAATTCATGCTCTACTTAAGGACCCTTTTCTTCAATCTCTCTTCACCTTCCCTTTCGTTTCAACAAAATACTTTCCTGTTTCGACATCGCCGTGATCGTATAGTGGTTAGTACATTGCGTTGTGGCCGCAATAACCCAGGTTCGAATCCTGGTCACGGCAAATGTATTTTTACTATACATTTATATCAGGAATGTCGTTCCAAACACAACTCTCATATAATTTTTTTATGCAAGTTTTTGGTTCCTTGTAAATCTTTAAGCAACCATGTGTTTTCAAAACGACTCGTTTCGAAACACTCCTCGATAATGGTTAGATTTCTGAGCGATATAAACTGAGATGTGGTAGTTGAGTGGTTGGTCCTTTGCAGTATGATCGAAATTACTTAGAATCAAAAGCTGGTCTAGGCAATATCATCGTCCTAAGTTCTAGCTTGGAAGAATTGGATTACAGTAATATAATCTCAAAACTAACACAAGAGGCATTTTGACTTATGTAATTAAATTTATTCCTTCTTTCAGAATTTTTAAAATTTTGCAATTTTTATGCACAATTTCGGTACATGTAATTTTGGTTTCTTTTGCCATTAAGTAACAAGAATTGCTAGTATGGACGAGTTGGTTACTAACATTCCACCACATAGAGAATTGAGCTAAATTTTGGTAATGATAAGAAATTCAATACAATTCACTCAATTTCTTATGCTTATAAGCGAAATTTAAAAATTTTGACAATCGAACTGGAAAAAATAATCTAATTCGAAGGAAATACTCTTTAGGGAGGTATTACAATACATATAAAATGCCGAGACCAGATAACCGGTCAGTACCTTCAAAACTTTGAAAATGTCGTTCTACACAATAGTTGTTTAAGTTTCTTTCTCTTATTGATTTGCACCTTTATGATGTATACATCTTATTCAGACTGCGTAGATATCAAGAAACATTGTATGCATGACTTATCGACTCCTTTGAAATGAGCTAACCTCTACACAGGAATGTTCGTGGTTCCAATCCGGGTTAGGGCATTGATGTTTGTAAGCATATGGTGTAGATACGGCTGGTGCACCTTAAATCTGTCGTGGCCGAAAGTCCTTACGTTGGGTTTGTGTGGAAGTTTGCAGATTGGAGGCCAGCACAGGTGTCCTCGTCATCTGATCGTGGTTCGAAATTGCGTGGTGTCGTCCTCTTTCCATTAGGGGATTTATCAAGGACCGCCGTCAATAGCCCGTTAGTATGTTGCTCTAGTACGACATTATTTAAAAATTACCATATATTGCATGAGAAAGATAATGTTTTCGGAAATGTTACACCTCTTTTGTTTGGGATTGCGTTTGATACTTGAAGCAAAGCGAAAAAATTTTCGGAAAATGTTTCACACCTCTTGAATGTGTCTTCGCTTGAAATTTGAAGTAAAGCGAAAATATTCTGATTTCTTAACCTTCTAATTTTAATGAACAATACATTTAAATAGATCTTGATTCATGCATTTTTCATAAGAGTTAACCATTGATTTTGTAAAAGCTTCGGTGCGCACTTAAACTTGACACTTTGCTTATCGAACCACGTGGTCCCGCGACAATGGGACACCTACCTTTGAAAGAGTACTGAAACTTGTGGAGTTTAAGATTAGGAAATTTTTAACTAAAAGGGCTGCAATTACTTCCCAAAGCCTAACTCTCTGTCCTAATCGTTTCGACAATGCTTTCCACAAAACGAAAACAAACTCCGCTTTTCCATTTCTTTTAAAGTTGATACCCAACATTTTTTAAATATAGAAATAATTGGTTTTCGAAGATTCCATTGGCATTTATTCCAGAACTTAGGAGGATGACATTGCTGTGAGCAGCATTCGATTCCGAGTAATTGCGATCTTTCCGCAAATGAACCACTCCACTGCCACATCTAAGTTTATATCGTTTATTAAACCTTTGTAGGGGTTGAATCGAAACGAGTCGTTTTTAAAGCACATGGTTTTCAAATATTTCCAAAGAACCAAAAACTCGATTGCGAAAGATTAATATGGTTCATCTTCCTATCAAAGTATAATAAGGTAAAAAGTATCTTTTTTCACATCAAAAAATTATATGAGATTGGAATTTGTATTTTAACTGCATTGATTGAAATGCATATTAAAAATACATCTGCCTTGACCAGGATTCGAACCTGAGTTATTGCGGCCACAACGCAATGTACTAACCACTATACGATCACGGCGATTGCGATATCGGAAAGTATTTTGTTGAAACGAAACGGAAGGTGAAGAGAAATTGAAGAAAAGGGTTCTTAAGTAGAGCATGAATTTTCTATTCAATGGTTCCACGAGAATCGCACAGAGGGCAGCACCATTGTGAATCAGTCCTTTGTTCGTTTGATTGTTACGATCCTAAAGGTTTCGCAGTGAGCCAGCGATTTCGAATCGAAATTTTATTGACATGCACTAAAAAGACACATGCCTATTATGTTAGTCCTCATAAGCTGCGGCCAAATTCCACTGTCAGCTAATTTTGATCTCGAAACCAACACAAAAGGCATTTGAGCAATATGAGCGTATTTATTCTTGTTTTCAGAAATTTTAATTTTTACGCACAATTTATATGCAAAATCTCAGTACCTCCAAAGGTGGTTTTCATCGACATTTAAAGCAACAAGTATTGCTAATAAGGACGAGTTGGTTACTAACATTTCACCACATAGAGAATTGAGACAAATTTCGTTATTGGTAAGAAAATTAGAAACATTCCTTCAAATTATATGTTTCTAATCGAAATTTAAAAATTTTGATTTCCCGAACAAGAAAAAAAATGTTTTACAAATACAAATATAAATATTGACGACCAGCTACAGGCTCAAGCCCAACAAGGCTGGTCCTTTGTTTATGAATTCTCCAATTCCCACTGACTATCCAATTGTGTCTTAAATTCGTACACTCCCTTTGAATTAACTATATTTTCTGGCAACGCGTTCCAACTGTCTATTACCCTATTAAAGTAGTAGTTTTTCCTTAAATCCCGATTAAAATGTGTCTTATTCAATTTATACCCATGGCCCCTTGTTCTGTTATCCCTATTGAAATTTAAGCCCTCTGTGTCCCCTTGTTTTACAAACTTGAAAAGCTGAATCAAATCCCCCCTCCTTCTTCTTCTTTCCAGTGTATACATGTTTAGCTTACTTAAACGTTCATTATAGTCGAAATTTGCTAGCCCCTTTATTATTTTTGTAGCTCTGTGCTGAACCCTTTCAATTGATTCTATGTCCTTTCTCATATATGGAGCCCAGAATTGTACAGCATATTCTAGATGTGGTCTTACTAAACCCTTATATAACGGCAAGATTATATTCTTATCCCTTGAAGTTACAGTCTTTTTAATATACCCCAGTAACCTATTAGCCTTTTTACCCGCAGCTGAACATTGATGACCCATTTTAAAATCCCTGTGAATTATCACCCCAAGATCCTTGACTGTTTCTCCCTCCTTTACCTTTACTCCCTGCAGACAGTACTCGGCTCCACTATTCCTGTAACCCATATGCAGAACTTGACATTTCCCTACATTAAATGACATACCCCATTTTACAGCCCATTCGGATATCTTATCAAAATCCCCTTGTAAATTTTCTATCTGTAACTTGGTATCCACTGTCCCCCATATTTTTAAGTCATCTGCAAATATACTGATTCTATTCTTGATCCCCTGACCTATATCATCTATGAAAATTATAAATAAAATTGGTCCCAAAACTGATCCCTGAGGCACCCCACTTATAACTTCTGTCCACTGTGAATAATTTCCTTTTACCTGCACTCTCTGCTTTCTACCCAATAACCAATTCTTTATCCATATTAATGTTTTTCCCTGAATCCCCAGCCTTTCCAATTTAAACAGTAATGCCTCATGAGGTACTTTATCAAAAGCCTTTTGAAAATCTATGTACATGATATCCACACTGCTCTTATTATCCAGCTCCTCAGTAATTTTTTCGTAGAACTTCAAAAGGTTTGTAGAGCAGGATCTGCCCTTCCTAAACCCATACTGATTCTCTGATAACAGTCCCCCCTCCTCCAAGTATAACATTATATGCTTTTTTAACAGAGATTCAAATATTTTGCAAATTACTGATGTTAGACTTACTGGTCTATAGTTGCCCGGATCACTTTGTATTCCCTTTTTGAAAATTGGAGTTATGTTGGCCAACTTCCAATCCATTGGCACCCAACCTGTGCTATATGTTGAATTAAATATCGTGTGAATTACTTCCCCCAGTTCTTCCGCGCATTCCACTAGTACTCTCGGATAAATATCGTCTGGCCCTGGTGCTTTAGATGGCTTAATTCTTTTCAACTGATGTACTATTTCTTCCCTGTTGAATTTGCATTCTTTAATTATACCCCCTGCAAAGGCTCCATCCTTGGGGTCCTTTTTTAAACTATAGTTACCATTGAAAACCCCCAGAAAAAAGTCATTTAACACGTTTGCCATTCCCTCCTCGTCTTGAATTAATTCACCTCCCTTCCCCTCTAACGGTCCCAGTGTAGTGCTAAATTTATTTTTACCACTTGCATATGCAAAAAATTCTTTCGGTTTTATATTTATTTCCCTTGCTAATTTTTCCTCCAAGGACACCTTTTGCTTCCGACTAATAGTTTTAAACTCCTTTCTGGCTTTCTGATATGCCTCCATGTCCCTGTCGTTACCAGTGCTTTTATATACCCTGTATGTTCTTTGTTTTAATTTTAAAGCTTTGTGTGTTTCCCCTGAAAACCACATAGGGAGCAATTTTCTAGATTTTCCTTTTTTCCTGAACGTTACATGTTTTTTTAACACCATGTCTAACTTATTCTTGAATTCCTCCCATTGTTCAGAATGATGCAGTGCTAATAATCCCCCTTTGAATGTTTCCTTTAACTCTTCCCTTATCTTATGAAAATTTACCTTTCTGAAATTTGGAATTATTCTACTATTGATTGTGTATGCTGACTGAAAATTTATACTTAATCTGATACTTCTATGATCACTTTCTCCCAGTGGCTCACCTATAACCAAATCCTGCACCCTATCCTCATCATTGCTTAAAATCAAATCCAATATTGCATTGTCCCTAGTATCCTCATACACCATCTGGTACAAAAAACAATCCTGTATCACTTCCAAAAATTCTGCCCCTTTCCCATTTGTAGCTAGATTGTTTGTCCAGTCAATATTTGGATAGTTATAGTCCCCCATTAAAATTAATTCTCCTTTTTGACATGCTTCGTTTATCAGATTGCACATGCCCTTTTCCTGCTCTTCACTACAAACAGGAGGTCTATATATATTACCCAGAATTAGTCCTTTGCCTTTGTCTATATTCAGTTTCACCCAGACTGATTCTATACCCTCAGTTTTACTATTTAACTTTATTTCTGTACAGTTTAAGAATTCTCTCACATAAATCAAAACCCCACCCCCTTTCCTATTCTCTCTGTCCTCCCTAAACATTGTGAATCCACTTAATTCTAAAATTTGTGCATCTTCACTGCTTGCCCAACTTTCAGTAATCCCAATGATATCTATATCCTCTGCTTGTGCAATTCCCTTGAGCTCATCCATTTTATTTCTCACACTGCGAGCATTACAATAAAATACTTTTAGCTTATTTTTCACCCTTAGATTGCACTTTCCCCTTGTATTATTTGTTTTGGTATTGTTTTTCTCCCTTACATTGCACTTTCCCTTTGTATTGTTTGTCTCCTGCAATTTAGACCCTGTTAGTTTTCCTAAGCAATTACTGTGTACTGTCAACCCTCTATGTCCTTCCCATCCCTGCTTATATACTAGTTTTTTGACTCCAGAATATTCAAAACCCGCTTGCCAACCTCCCTATTACCTATCAAGCTTAAATGCAAATTGTCCCTGCTTATCCAATCCCTCCTACACTCCTTCCAAACATCTAAAAATCTAACCTCCTCCCTCTCACACAAATCCCTTAACAACCCGTTCATCTTATTGGCCCTTTGATTTAACCACCCATCGCCTAACCCATACCTAGGTAGTAATCCTAATACTGTTACTTCTGCCCCATGAGACTTAATGCCTCTTAAAAGTGTTTCTGCTTCCCTCTTAAACTCGACATTTGTAGTCCTCTCTACGTCATTTGTTCCCACCCACACTACTGCCTTTTCCTCCCCTTTAACCACACCTGCCTTAACTGCCTCAACTACATGTTTTACCCTGGCACCTGGCAAACAACACCTTGCAAAATTGCGCTTTTTACGCCCTACCATTTCTCCCAAAACCCTGACCATTGAATCACCAACCACTACTCCTCTAGTTACCTTATCCCCCTGATCAACATGCCCCAAGTTTACACATTGGACACCCTTTTCCACTCCCTCTACAGCCCTCACCTTCAAAGCCTCCAGCTCCTTCCTCAAATCACCCACCTCTAAACAACTCTTGCATGTAAATTCAACCTTCTCTGACATTTTAACCCCGCTCACACACCCCTTTCCTGCCTCAACCATATTCCCACACAAGTCACATTCCACATAGAACTCCCCACTGGCTCCCTCTGTCCTCATATCCTTGAACATTCTAACTATACCCATGCTTATGCAAAGTAACACTCAATGCACAGAAAAAGCACTACACAAAATCAAACACACAGAAAAAGCACTAAGTCAATTACACAGAAAAAGCACTGCACTTGAATGAAATGAATGAAAACAAACAAGACAAAATATTTAGGCCCAACGAGACATACGTGAATTAGGCCTAACGAGACATACGTGAATTAGGCCTAACGAGACTTGACTTAGGACTATTTGACAAGTCAAAAACTAAGTACAAGTACTTTAAAAACAATTAGAAATGTTTGAACTGATAGAAAAAGAAGTAATACACTGCTTATAGTACTAAATAAATGAAGAATAACTAAAAAAAACTTGAATTTCGCGGGAGCTCCGAAAACGCGACGCACACTGCTCGACACCTAGCGGCGGAAGGCTGCTAATATAACATGATGGAAATACCCTTTCTGTGAGATATCACAGTATATATATCTACTATTATAAAATGAAGTGTTTCCCTATCAGTCTGTATGTATTCAGTATCCCGAAACACCCCCTACAAAGGTTAGAATTCTAAACGATATAAATTCAGATGTGGCAGTGGAGTGGTTCATTTGCGGAAAGATCGCAATTAATCGGAATCGAATGCTACTCACAGCAATGTCATACTCCAAAGTTCTGGAATAAATGCCAATGGAATCTTCGAAAACCAATTATTTCTATATTAAAAAAATGCCACGTATCAACTTTAAAAGAAATGGAAAAGCGGAGTTTGTTTTCGTTTTGTGGAAAGCATTGTCAAAACGATTAAGAGTACTTTTTCAAAGGTAGGTGTCCCATTGTCGTGGGACCACGTGGTTCGATAAGCACGGTGTCAAGTTTAAGTGCGCACCAAAGCTTTTACAAAATCAATGGTTAACTGTTATGAAAAATGCATGAATCCTGATCTATTCAAATGTATTGGTCATTAAAATTAGAAGGTTAAGAAATCAGAATATTTTCACTTTACTTCAAATTTCAAGCGAAGAAACATTCAAGAGGTGTGTAACATTTCCCGAAACCAATATCTTTATTATAGCAAAGGAGTCGATATATCATGCATCCATTATTTATTCGTGTCTACGGGGTCTCAAAAAGATGTATACATCATAAAGGTGAAAATAGATAAGAGAAAGAAAATTATTTTAACAATGCGGAGAAGTACATATTCAAAGTTTTTAAAGTACTCACAGGTTATCTGGTCTCCGTATTATATATGTATATACATTGTAATTTCTAACGAAAGAGTGTTTCCTTCAATTCAGTTCAATTTTTGCAGTTCTGTTGTCAAAATGTTTTTAACTTCATTTGGAAGCGTATGAAATTGAATGAATTTTACTAAATTTCTTATCAGTAACGAATTTTAGCTCAATACTCTATTTGGTGGAATGTTAATAACCAACTTGTCCTTATTAGCAATTCTTGTTACTTAATGGCAATTGAAACTACCTTTGGATAATCTGAGATTTTGCTCGCAAATTGCAAAAATTTAAAAGTTCTGAAACAAAAAATTAATTAAGTGGAGTAAATGCGATTACATAGTCTTGTGTTGGTTTTTACATCGAAATGTGCTGAAAATGGAATTCAGCAGCATGCTTATGAAGACAAATTTAATAGGCATGAGCTTTTTCAGGGCGTGGCAATAAAGTTTCTATACGAAATCGCTGGATCACTTCAAAACCTTCAGAATCCTGACAATCAAACGAACAAAGGACGGTATCGGAAATGGTGCTGCCCTCTGTGCGATTCTGGTGGAACCATTGAATAGAAAATTCATGCTCTACTTAAGAACACTTTTCTTCAATTTCTCTTCACCTTCCCTTTCATTTCAACAAAATACTTTCTTGTTTCGACATCGCCGTGATCGTATAGTTGTTAGTACATTGCGTTGTGGCCGCAATAACCCAGGTTCGAATCCTGGTCACGGCAAATGTATTTTTAATATGCATTTCTCAATAAGAAATGCTCGTTTAAAATACAAATTCCTATCTCATATATTTTTTTTCATGTGAGAATAGATAATTTTTCCTTATCATACTTTGGTATAAAGATGAACCTTACCAATCACTCGCAATCGAGTTTTTGGTCCTTTGGAAATCTTTGAAAACCATGTCCTTTAAAAACAACTCGTTTCGAAACACTCCTCTACAATGGTTAGAGTTCCAAACGATATAAACTTAGATCTGGCAGTGGAGTGGCTGGTCTTTTGAGGAAAGATCGGAATTACACAGAATCGAATGCTGGTCACAGTATTGTCATCCTTCTAAGTTCTGGAATAAATGTAATCGAATCTTCAAAAAGTACTAAAACCAATTATATCTTTATTAAAAAAATGCTAGGTATAAACTTTAAGAGAAATGGAAAAGTGGAGTTTGTTATCGGATTGTGGAAAGCATTGTCATAACGATTAAGACAGAGTGTTAGACTTTGGGAAGTTATTGCAGACCCTTTAGTTAAAAATGTCCTACTCTTAATCTCCACAAGTTTCTGTACTCTTTCAAAGGCAGGTCTGTGTCCCATTAATCCGGGACCCTGTGTTTAGAAAGCACGGTGTAGTTTAAATGTGCACGAATGCTTTTACAAATTTAATGGTTCGCTCTTATAAAAGTTACATACAGTGACTCCCAAAAGTGTTCGTACACTTACGAATGTCATTGAAATACGGCTACACCCATTAATACAAAATTAATATGTCCGAATGGGAACTGTTTAATACTATTTATAACTTTTTCTTTACAAAACTACATGAAATATTTTACAAATATAGTAGCATTTTTTTTTTGGAAATCAATAAGTAAAAAAATTTACCTTACAAAAGTCTTCGTACACTTTAAGAAAATCTCTACATAATGGTAAAATTGTAATATTTTTGTAAATTAGCACTTAGTAGGGTATCCTACATTTTACACAACATCTTTTAAAGATCTGGGAATAGAGTTCACTAGTTTTTTTTGTAAATTACACATCAATATTCCTTTATTTCTTCAATCATTACAGTTTTGAGTTAGCTTTTCTTTTTAACGTCGTAACATCGTACTTTTTCAGCTTATTTATCATTGATTTTGGGAAGGAATGTCTAAGCTTTCAATTTTTCAATCTAACTAAAAATTTTCTTGAAGGCAGAATACCATTTAATCCAGTTGATCTGAATACTGGTCGAACACTTTCAGATGAAATTGAAATAGAATGTGTTTCAGTATATTTGATCCTGTTGAGTTAACTTTGCCGTACGACTTTTTCTGACCTTATTTTCGATACGATTTTCTTCTTGAAAGTGTTTTTATCAAAAACTGCCCCGTAGAATGAGATAAATTTACTAATTTAGATATATTCCGAACTTATTAACCACTACAATGCTGAAAAATAAGCAATTATCGAATGCTTTTACTGTTTCCTTACGATTAGGAGCCATTTTCAATAATAAATGCTATATTACGGTGTAAAAAAGCAAGGAATAAAGACAAACGATTTTTTTTAATGTCATCACAATGCAAAAATAAAAAAAATGCGATAGACAATAATTGTATTGAAGAATTTATATAAAAAGGTTTTAGATTACTATCACTTTTGGGACGTGTTCTTTCTCTGCCTCGTTGCATTTTCATTTTTATCAGAAGAAAATGAGTCAATATTTTTTCTTAATGTAGGGGTTTATTCCGAGTTACATGGAAAAGATATAAAAACAAATTTTGGATTTTATATTCGAATTCGAATCCAAGCTATATCGTTTTGTATACAAATTTTTAAAGTGTACGAACACTTTTGGAGATCCACTGTATATCCTCATCTTGTCAAATGTATCAGTCATTCAAAAGGAAAAGGCCTAAAAATTAGAATATATTCGCTTTGCTACAAATTTCAAATGAACACCCAGGCAATAGAGGTGTAACATTTTCCGAAAACACTCTCTTTCTCATTGCAAAAGAGTAGGTACGTCATGAGTACATTATCTCGTTTTGTCTACGCAGCAGTCTGAATCACATGTATACATCATAAAGGTGCAAATCAATAAGAGAAAGATACATATAAGTAATGGGGAGAACGACATTTTCAAAGTGTTTAAGGTACTGACCGGTTATCTGGACTTGGCATTATTTATGAGTATATAAATTGTAATATCTCACGGAAGACTGATTCTATTTAGATTATATTTTCACAGTTCGGTAGTCAAAATTTTTAAAGTTATTTTGGAAGCATATGAAAATTGAAGGAATTTACTAATTTCTTATCGATAACGAAATTTAGCTCATTTCTCTATGTGGTGGAATGTTAACCAACTTGTCCTTATTAGGAATACTTGTTCCAAAATGGCGACGGAAAGCACCTTTGGATTTACTGAGATTTTGCACACAAATTTTGCGGTAAATTTAAAAATCCTAAAAGAAACAACAAATAGGCTTACATTGTTCACATGCCTCTTGTGTTGGTTTCGAGATCGAAATGTGCTGAAAATGGAATTTGGCCGCTTGCTTATATAACATAATAGGCATAATAATAGGAGGACTAACATAATAGGCATAATCTTTTTCAGGGCGTATCAATAAAGTTTCGATTCGAAAATCAATCTTTTTATTACGCTTGACAATTAAACAAAAGTACGCAATAATATTAGAAAAAATTGCTTGCAGACAGCCAAGTTCAATGTAGAAAATCTTCTTATCTAAGGAACAGCTGACCCCAAACTGATAAGATAAATGTGTAAGGTGTTGCCAAAGACAAGTTTAGAAACTTTAAGCAATCTAGAAGAGAACTATATAAAATTTAACTTAATTTTATAAATAAATTTAGAATCTGTGGTCTCTTTATAAAGTTGCCATTCTAAGGAAAAAATAATTAAATGTCAATAAAGTAATTAAAATATGTTCTAGAATAAATTTAAAAATTTGGACTGGACACGAATATTACAAAACAGTAGGACTACCTGTGTGCCAAATTTCAATATTCTAAGTACCATAGATTCGTCAGATCACTGAATACATACAGACTGATAGAGAAACACTTCCATTTATAATAGTAGAGACATCCATTGTAATGTCTCACAGGAATTTATTTCCATCATGTTAGATAATTTTTTTTCTTGTTCGGGTTATAAAAATTTTTAAATTTCGATTAGAAGCATATGAAATTGAAGGAATGTTTCTAATTTTCTTACCAATAACGAAATTTAGGTCAATTCTCTATGCGGTGGTAAATAATAATTAATAAAATTAATATAAGTAAATTTTGTTACTGATCAGAAATTTAGTAAAATTCATTCAATTTCATATGCTGCAATAGCTTTACAAAGCCTAACGCTGTATCCTAATCATTGTGAACATGATTTCCACAACCCGAAATCAAAGTCTACTCTTCCATTTCGCTTAAAGTTGATACCAAGAATGTTTTCTACAGAAATAGGTGGTTTTAGTAGTTTTTGACAATTCCATTACTGTAATCCATATACTGGGAATAGAGCTCTCACCATTTACTGGGAATGGAGTTCATATGAATTTGGCTGCATGCTTAGGAGGACAAACAAAATAGGCATGAGCTTTTTTTAGGGCGTGTCATTATAGTTTCAATTCGAAATCCCTAGATCTTTTCAAAACCTTTTGGATCGTGACAATCAAACGAACAAAGAACGGATTCGGAAATGCCCTTTGTTCGATTCTGGTGGAACCATCAAATTGAAAACTCATGCTCTACTTAAGAACCCTTTTCTTCAATCTCTCTTCACCTTCTCTTTCGTTTCAACAAAATACTTTCCTATTTCGACATCGCCGTGATCGTATAGTGGTTAGTACATTGCGTTGTGGCCGCAATAACCCAGGTTCGAATCCTGGTCACGGCAAATGTATTTTTACTATACATTTCTATCAGGAATGTCGTTCCAAACACAACTCTAATATAGTTTTTTAATGCAAGTTTTTGGATCTTTGGAAATCTTTAAGCAACCATGTGTTTTAAAAACGACTCGTTTCGAAACACTTCTCGATAATGGTTAGATTTCTGAGCGATATAAACTGAGATGTAGTAGTTGAGTGGTTGGTCCTTTACAGTATGATCGAAATTACTCAGAATCAAAAGCTGGTCTTGGCAATATCATCGTCCTAAGTTCTAGATTGGAAGAATTGGATCACAGTAATATAATCTCAAAACCAATTTTTGCAATTTTTGTGCAAAATTTCTGTACATCTAATTTTGGTTTCTTTCGCCATTAAGTAACAAGTATTGCTAGTAAGGACGAGTTGGTTACTAACATTCCACCACATGGAGAATTGAGCTAAATTTTGGTATAATGATAAGAAATTCAGTACAATTCACTCAATTTCATATGGTTACAAGCGAATTTTAAAAATTTTGACAACCGAACTGGAAAAAATAATTTAATTCGAAGGAAATACTCTTTCGGGAGGTATTACAATACATATAAAATGCCGAGACCAGATACTTTGAAAATGTCGTTCTACACAATAGTTGTTTAAATTTCTTTCTCTTATTGATTTGCACCTTTATGATGTATACATCTTATTCAGACTGCGTAGACATCAATTAACATTGTATGCATGACTTATCGACTCCTTTGCCATGAGCTAACCTCTACACAGGAATGTTCGTGGTTCGAATCCGGGTTAGTGCATTGATGTTTGTAAGCATATGGTGTAGATACGGCTGGTGCACCTTAAATCTGTCGAGGCCGAAAGTCCTTACGTTGGGTTTGTGTGGAAGTTTGCAGATTGGAGGCCAGCACAGGTGTCCTCGTCATCTGATCGTGGTTCGAAATTGCGTGGTGTCGTCCTCTTTCCATTAGGGGATTTATCAAGGACAGCCGTCAATAGCCCGTTAGTATGTTGCTCTAGTACGACATTATTTAAAAATTACCATATATTGCATGAGAAAGATAATGTTTTCGGAAATGTTACACCTCTTTTGGCTGGGATTGCGTTTGATACTTGAAGCAAAGCGAAAATTTTCCGATTTCTAAGACTTCTCCTTTGGAATGACTGATTCATTCGACTAGATCAGGACTTTTATAATAGTTGGCCCTTACATTTTTTAAAGTATTGGTGCACATTTAAACGGCACCGTGCCTTTTTAAACTTGGGGTCCTGGATTAATTTGACACAGACAAAACTTTAAAATAGTACACAAGCTTGTGAAGTTTTAGAGTAGGAAATTTTTCACTCAAGTGGCTGCAATATTTTCACAAAACCTAACGCTATGTCCTAATTGTTCGGCTTATAAGGACTAGTTGGTTATTAACATTCCACTACTTAGAGTATTGAGCTAAAATTCGTTACTGATAAGAAATTTAGTAAAATTCATTCAATTTCATACGCTTCCAAATGAAGTTAAAAACATTTTGATCACAGAACTGCAAAAATTGAACTGAATTGAAGGAAACACTCTTTCGTTAGAAATTATAATGTATATACATATATAATGCGGAGACCAGATAACCTTTGAGTACTTTGAAAACTTTGAAAAATGTACATCTCCCGATTACGAAAATAATTTTCATTCTCTTATCTATTTTCACCTTTATGATGTATACATCTTTTTGAGACCCCGTAGACACGAATAAATAATGTATGCATGATATATCGACTCCTTTGCTATGAGAAAGATATTGTTTTCGGGAAATGTTTCACACCTCTTGAATGTGTCTTCGCTTGAAATTTGAAGTAAAGCGAAAATATTCTGATTTCTTAACCTTCTAATTTTAATGACCAATACATTTAAATAGATCAGGATTCGTGCATTTTTCATAACAGTCAACCATTGATTTTGTAAAAGCTTTGGTGCGCACTTAAACTTGCCACCGTGCTTAACGAATCACGTGGTCCCGCGACAATGGGACACCTACCTTTGAAAAAGTACTGAAACTTGTGGAGTTTAAGATTAGGAAATTTTTAACTAAAGGAGCTGCAATTACTTCCCAAAGCCTAACTCTGTGTCCTAATCGTTATGACGATGCTTTCCACAAAACGAAAACTAACTCCGCTTTTCCATTTCTTTTAAAGTTGATACCTGGCATTTATTTAATATAGAAATAATTGGTTTTCGAAGATTCCATTGGCATTTATTCCAGAACTTAGTAGGATGACATTGCTGTGAGCAGCATTCGATTCCGAGTAATTGCGATCTTTCCGCAAATGAACCACTCCACTGCCACATCTAAGTTTATATCGTTTAGAATTCTAACCTTTGTAGGGGGTGTTTCGAAACGAGTCGTTTTTAAAGGACATGGTTTTCAAAGATTTCTAAAGAACCAAAAACTCGAGTGCGAAAGATTAATAAGGTTCATCTTCATATCAAAGTATAATCAGGTAAAAAGTATCTTTTTTCACATCAAAAAATTATATGAGATTGGAATTTGTATTTTAACTGCATTGATTGAAATGCAGATTAAAAATACATTTGCCGTGACCAGGATTCGAACCTGGGTTATTGCGGCCACAACGCAATGTACTAACCACTATACGATCACGGCGATGCCGAAACCGGAAAGTATTTTGTTGAAACCAAAGGGAAGGTGAAGAGAAATTGAAGAAAAGGGTATTTAATTAGAGCATGAATTTTCTATTTAATGTTTCCACCAAAATCGCACAGAGGGCAGCACCATTGTGAATCAGTCCTTTGTTCGTTTGATTGTTACGATCCTAAAGGTTTCGCAGTGAGCCAGCGATTTCGAATCGAAATTTTATTGACATGCACTAAAAAGACTCATGCCTATTTTGTTCGTCCTCATAAGCTGCGGCCAAATTCCACTGTCAGCTAATTTTGATCACGAAACCAACACAAGAGGCATTTGAGCAATATGAGCGTATTTATTCTTGTTTTCAGAAATTTTAATTTTTACGCACAATTTATGTGCAAAATCTCAGTACCTCCAAAGGTGGTTTTCATCGACATTTGAAGCAACAAGTATTGTTAATAAGGACGAGTTGGTTACTAACATTTCACCACATAGAGAATTGAGCCAAATTTCGTTATTGGTAAGAAAATTAGAAACATTCCTTCAGTTTCATATGCTTGTAATCAAAATTTAAAAATTTTGATTTCCCGAACAAGAAAAAAAAATGGTCTAACATGATGGAAATACCCTTCCTGTGAGATATTACAGTAGATATCTCTACTATTATAAAATGAAGTGTTTCCCTATCAGTCTGTATGTATTCAGTATCCTGAAGAATCTATGGTACCTAGAATATTGAAATTTGGCATACAGGTAGTCCTAATGTTTTGCGATTTTCGTGTCCACTCCAAATTTTGAAATTTAATCTAGAACATATTTTAATTACTTTATTGGCATTTAATTTTTTCCCCCTCAAAATGTCAACTTTATAAAGAGATCCCAGATTCTAAATTTATATTTTCCCTTTATTTTCCGAGCTTTGACTGTAGACCTTTGTGTTGCTCTAGTTCGATGTTAATTTAATATTACCAATTACTTATTTTAGAACTTCGACCAACCAGTATGTTGGTTAATGTTTTAGCCTCCAGATCGGAAGTTTCCTGGAACGAATCCGGATCAATGCATGAATTTTTGTAAGCGTCAAGTGACCATGGTTCAAAATTACGTGTTGTTTTGTAATCTTTTCCTTTGGGGATTGATCCCTGGTTGTAGTTTATAGCCCGCTCGACGTTATATAAAATTACTTTACTTTAGCTTCATTTTCTGCCGACCAACCAGTATAGTGGTTAAGGTGTTAGCCTCTAGACCGGAAGGTCTCCTGTTCGAATCCGGGTTCGGGCATGGATGTTTGTAAGCGTATACCAGCTCAGGTGTTGCTTCGTCATCTGAACATGGTTCAAAATTACGAAGTATAAATGGTTAGGGGCAATGATGGTCCTCACACTGGGTGTTCCTTCACAAGTGACGGCACAATTTTTTGTTTTGAAAAAATATACCTTTTACCTTATTATACTTTGATATGAAGATGAACCATATTAATCTTTCGCACTCGAGTTTTTGGTTCTTTGGAAATCTTTGAAAACCATGTGGTTTAAAAACGACTCGTTTCGAAACACCCCCTACAAAAGTTAGAATTCTAAACGATATAAACTGAGATGTGGCAGTGGAGTGATTCATTTGCGAAAAGATCGCAATTACATGGTATCGAATGCTGGTCACAGCAATGTCATCCTCCTAAGTTCTGGTATAAATGCAATGGAAACTTCGGGAACTATTAAAACCTATTATTTATATATTAAAAAAATGCTAGGTATCAACCTAAAGAGAAATGGAAAAGTGTAGTTTGTTTTCGTTTTGTGGAAAGCATTGTCATAACGATCAGGACAGAGCGTTAGGCTTTAGGAAGTTATTGCAACCCCTTTAGTTAAAAATTTGCTAATCCTTAAACTCCACAAGTTTCCGTACTGTTTCAAAGGTAGGTGTCCCATTGTCGTGGGACCACGTGGTTAGATAAGTACGGTGTCTAGTTTAAATGCGTACCAAAGCTTTTAAAAAATCAATGGTTAACTGTTATAAAAAATGCATGAATCCTGACCTATTTAAATGTATCGGTCATTCAAAGGAGAAGTTTAAGAAATCAGAATATTTTCGCTTCACTTTAAATATCAAGCGAAGACACATTCAAAAGATGTGGAACATTTCCCGAAAAATGAATCTTTCTCATAGCAAAAGAGTCGATACACCATGCATGCATTATATATTCGTGTCTACGGTGTCTCAAAAAGATGTATGATGAAAGATATATATACATTGTAATTTCTTACGAAAGAGTGTTTCCCACAATTCCGATAAATTTTTTCCAGTTCTGTGATCAAAAGTTTTTAAACTTCATGTGAAAGCGTATGAAATTGAATTAATTTTATTAAATTTCTTATCAGTAACAAATCTATATATATAATTCTCTTACGCGGCACGCAAAAAAGACGTTATTTGTTATCGCGTTTTTGGCAACATTGTACGATTGTTTGTTTATCACAAAGCCTCGCGCTTCAATTGAATTTATAGCGTCATCGGATGAAATTTTATTCAAAGAAAATGAATTTTAGTCGAGCTGTTGCAGTTAATAATAGAAATCAAAGAAAGCGGAGGATCTTTTCAGGGCCATTTAGAAAAAGGTCCTTTTCAGGGCCAACAATTATAGTTCAACAAGACGCTTGCACTACAACTTTTGACGACAAACTCAATGAAAATGCGTGGGTGGCTCGAGTGCAGGAGTAAATGTATATACAAACAACATGTTGTGTATTCAATTTCCATATCAACGCTCACATTTCGAGTCAAAATTTGCTCAAAGTTTTCATTTGAATTCGTATTTCAGAGGTACTGTAAATATCTTTTCTGTAAAACGTAAAAAAAATTAGATTTGAAAAATATTTTTTTGGAATATATTTTGTAAACAATCCCTTCTGCTAGGACACATGTCTTCATGGATGCGAGCGAAGCGAGCATATGTTCGCACAGCGAATCAATGAGGATTGCGGAGTAATCCTCCGAGGGTTGGCGAGCGTTAGCGAGCAGGGGGCAGGCCCCCTAGTTTTAGCTAAATTCTCTATGTGGTGGAATGTTAGTAACCAACTAGTCCTTATTAGAAATCCTTGGTACTTAATGGCAATTGAAACCACCTGAGATCACCTTTGGATAGTCTGAGATTTTGCTCGCAAATTGCAAAAATTTAAAAGTTCTGAAACAAAGAATTATCCGATTACATAGTCTTGTGTTGGTTTTGAGATCGAAATGTACTGAAAATGGAATTCAGCCGCATGTTTGTGAGGACAAACATAATAGGTATGAGCTTTTTCAGGGCGTGTCAATAACGTTTCTATACGAAATCGTTGGGTCACTTCAAAACCTTCAGAATCGTGACAATCAAACGAACAAAGGACGGATTCGTAAATGGTGCTGCCCTCTGTGCGTTTCTATTGGAACCATTGAATAGAAAATCCATGCTCTACTTAACAACCCTTTTCTTCAATTTCTCTTCACCTTCCCTTTCGTTTCAACAAAATACTTTCCTATTTCGACATCGCCGTGATCGTATAGTGGTTAGTACATTGCGTTGTGGCCGCAATAACCCAGGTTCGAATCCTGGTCACGGCAAATTTTTTTTAATATGCTTTTTATTATAAATGTCGTTTCAAATGCAAATTCCTTACTCAAATAGTGTTTTTCTATTAAATTATATATTTTTATGATTATATTTTTACAAAAAGATTAACATAATTAAATTTGGTACAGCTACACTCTACGTTTATGACTGATGGCGACGGCTTGGCGATTTTTTTTGGCGCACTTCTAAACTCGCCAAGGAAAAAATTATTTCTTAACTCTTTTCCTGTCACAATTTTTTTTCTTTTTACAACACACTTTTTAAGCACATTTCAGAACGTTTTAAAAAGTATATTTAAAAAAAAATTCATAAAAAGTAGTAAGCTTAATCACATATCAAAACACATTTGTGAACCAGCAGAGAAACTAAGCTACGAATGGTAAGAATACCCTGAAACTTATCAATGACACTAAATCAGTGAGCATGTTGAAAAAGAAAAAGATTTACAAAAGAAAAAAAGCTTGAAATAACACCTGATAACGTCAGAATTCTCTCGTAAAAAAATAATGAAAACGAAAATGGTCAAAAAAACAAAACTCTTAATCCTGTCGTGAAAAAATTATTATAACAAAATAAAAATTCCACAACTGTCAAAATACAAATAAATGGACCAATGGTATCACAGAAAACGATTTAAAAGGACCAATGCAATCAAAGGATATTTAAAAAACAAAATAACCAATGGGAGGAAAGAAAAAATTTCAAACGAATCAATGAAATCAAACGATTTTAACGGATTTTGGAAGAACTTTCTAGAATATTCAAAATGAAAATTGAAAGTTTCCGTTTGCCGAGGTTGCCGTGAAAACCACAACAACAGCAACAAAAGATGGGTTGCCTTAATTTATCGTAACTCGCTACTAGAAGTGCGCCAAAAAAAAATCGCCAAGCCGTTGCCATCACTCAAAAACGTAGTGTAGCTGTACCTTAAATTTTTGCACTCGAGTTTTTGGTTCGATGAAAATTTTTGAAGAATCATGTTTCTTAAATGTATTCTTTCTTGTAAGCAAAAGGAAGAATTAAAATAAATTTTTTCATTTGCGTTGACGTGATTTTTTTTTTTTGTGACTCACTTTACATTGTAGTTAGTATTTTTTTTATACTTATTACCTAATTTTGTAATGAACATCTGTTACCAAAAATCTATATTTTTATTATGCTTGATAATTAAAAAAAGTACGCAATAATATCAAAAAAAATTGCTTGCAGACAGCCTAGTTCAATGTAGAAAATCTTCATATCTAAGGAACAGCTGATCACAAACTGATACTATAAATGTGTAAGGTGTTGCCAAAGACAAGTTTAGAAACTTTAAGCAATCTAGAAGAGAACTATATAAAATTTAACTTAATTTTATAAATAAATTTAGAATCTGTGGTCTCTTTATAAAGTTGCCATTCTAAGGAAAATATAATTAAATGTCAATAAAGTAATTAAAATATGTTCTAGAATAAATTTAAAAATTTGGACTGGACACGAATATTACAAAACAGTTGGACTACCTGTGTGCCAAATTTCAATATTCTAAGTACCATAGATTCGTCAGATCACTGAATACATACAGACTGATAGAGAAACACTTCCATTTATAATAGTAGAGACATCCATTGTAATGTCTCACAGGAATTGATTTTCATCATGTTAGATAATTTTTTTTCTTGTTCGGGTTATAAAAATTTTTAAATTTCGATTAGAAGCATATGAAATTGAAGGAATGTTTCTAATTTTCTTACCAATAACGAAATTTAGGTCAATTCTCTATGCGGTGGTAAATAATAATTAATAAAATTAATATAAGTAAATTTTGTTACTGATCAGAAATTTAGTAAAATTCATTCAATTTCATATGCTGCAATAGCTTTACAAAGCCTAACGCTGTATCCTAATCATTGTGAACATGATTTCCACAACCCGAAATCAAAGTCTACTCTTCCATTTCGCTTAAAGTTGATACCAAGAATGTTTTCTACAGAAATAGGTGGTTTTAGTAGTTTTAGACAATTCCATTACTGTAATCCATATACTGGGAATAGAGCTCTCACCATTTACTGGGAATGGAGTTCATATGAATTTGGCTGCATGCTTAGGAGGACAAACAAAATAGGCATCAGCTTTTTTTAGGGCGTGTCATTATAGTTTCAATTCGAAATCCCTAGATCTTTTCAAAACCTTTTGGATCGTGACAATCAAACGAACAAAGAACGGATTCGGAAATGCCCTTTGTTCGATTCTGGTGGAACCATTAAATTGAAAACTCATGCTCTACTTAAGAACCCTTTTCTTCAATCTCTCTTCACCTTCTCTTTCGTTTCAAAAAAATACTTTCCTATTTCGACATCGCCGTGATCGTATAGTGGTTAGTACATTGCGTTGTGGCCGCAATAACCCAGGTTCGAATCCTGGTCACGGCAAATGTATTTTTACTATACATTTATATCAGGAATGTCGTTCCAAACACAACTCTAATATAGTTTTTTAATGCAAGTTTTTGGATCCTAGGAAATCTTTAAGCAACCATGTGTTTTAAAAACGACTCGTTTCGAAACACTTCTCGATAATGGTTAGATTTCTGAGCGATATAAACTGAGATGTAGTAGTTGAGTGGTTGGTCCTTTACAGTATGCCGACATACCGGTATAGTGGTTAAGGAGTTAGCCTCTGGATCGTTAGGTTCCTGGTTCGAATCCGGGTCCGGGCATGGATGTTTGTAAACGTATGGTGTAGAGGCGGCTGGTGCACCTTAAATCTGTCGTGGCCGAAAGTCCTCACGTTGGGTTGGCGTGGAAGTTTGGAGAGTGGGGTGCCAGCTCAGGTGTTGCTTCGTCATCTGACCGTGGTTCAAAATTACGAAGTGTTGTCCTCGGTTCTTTCCCTTAAGGGACTGATCCCGGACCGTCGTCAATAGCCCGTTGTGTTGCTCTAGTACGACGTTAACTAAAATTACCAATTACCTTTACAGTATGATCGAAATTACTCAGAATCAAAAGCTGGTCTTGGCAATATCATCGTCCTAAGTTCTAGATTGGAAGAATTGGATCACAGTAATATAATCTCAAAACCAATTTTTGCAATTTTTGTGCAAAATTTCTGTACATCTAATTTTGGTTTCTTTCGCCTTTAAATAACAAGTATTGCTAGTAAGGACGAGTTGGTTACTAACATTCCACCACATGGAGAATTGAGCTAAATTTTGGTAATGATAAGAAATTCAGTACAATTCACTCAATTTCATATGCTTACAAGCGAAATTTAAAAATTTTGACAACCGAACTGGAAACATATTGATTTGCACCTTTATGATGTATACATCTTATTCAGACTGCGTAGACATCAATTAACATTGTATGCATGACTTATCAACTCCTCTGCCATGAGCTAACCTCTACACAGGAATGTTCGTGGTTCGAATCCGGGTTAGTGCATTGATGTTTGTAAGCATATGGTGTAGATACGGCTGGTGCACCTTAAATCTGTCGAGGCCGAAAGTCCTTACGTTGGGTTTGTGTGGAAGTTTGCAGATTGGAGGCCTGCACAGGTGTCCTCGTCATCTGATCATGGTTCGAAATTGCGTGGTGTCGTTCTCTTTCCATTAGGGGATTTATCAAGGACCGCCGTCAATAGCCCGTTAGTATGTTGCTCTAGTACGACATTATTTAAAAATTACCATATATTGCATGAGAAAGATAATGTTTTCGGAAATGTTACACCTCTTTTGGCTGGGATTGCGTTTGATACTTGAAGCAAAGCGAAAATTTTCCGATTTCTAAGACTTCTCCTTTGGAATGACTGATTCATTCGACTAGATCAGGACTTTTATAATAGTTGGCCCTTACATTTTTTAAAGTATTGGTGCACATTTAAACGGCACCGTGCCTTTTTAAACTTGGGGTCCTGGATTAATTTGACACAGACAAAACTTTAAAATAGTACACAAGCTTGTGAAGTTTTAGAGTAGGAAATTTTTCACTCAAGTGGCTGCAATATTTTCACAAAACCTAACGCTATGTCCTAATTGTTCGGTAAATAAGGACTAGTTGGTTATTAACATTCCACCACTTAGAGTATTGAGCTAAAATTCGTTACTGATAAGAAATTTAGTAAAATTCATTCAATTTCATACCCTTCCAAATGAAGTTAAAAACATTTTGATCACAGAACTGCAAAAATTGAACTGAATTGAAGGAAACACTCTTTCGTTAGAAATTATAATGTATATACATATATAATGCGGAGACCAGATAACCTTTGAGTACTTTGAAAAATGTACATCTCCCGATTGCGAAAATAATTTTCTTTCTCTTATCTATTTTCACCTTTATGATGTATACATCTTTTTGAGACCCCGTAGACACGAATAAATAATGTATGCATGATATATCGACTCCTTTGCTATGAGAAAGATATTGTTTTCGGGAAATGTTTCACACCTCTTGAATGTGTCTTCGCTTGAAATTTGAAGTAAAGCGAAAATATTCTGATTTCTTAACCTTCTAATTTTAATGACCAATACATTTAAATAGATCAGGATTCGTGCATTTTTCATAACAGTCAACCATTGATTTTGTAAAAGCTTTGGTGCGCACTTAAACTTGCCACCGTGCTTAACGAATCACGTGGTCCCGCGACAATGGGACACCTACCTTTGAAAAAGTACTGAAACTTGTGGAGTTTAAGATTAGGAAATTTTTAACTAAAGGAGCTGCAATTACTTCCCAAAGCCTAACTCTGTGTCCTAATCGTTATGACGATGCTTTCCACAAAACGAAAACTAACTCCGCTTTTCCATTTCTTTTAAAGTTGATACCTGGCATTTATTTAATATAGAAATAATTGGTTTTCGAAGATTCCATTGGCATTTATTCCAGAACTTAGTAGGATGACATTGCTGTGAGCAGCATTCGATTCCGAGTAATTGCGATCTTTCCGCAAATGAACCACTCCACTGCCACATCTAAGTTTATATCGTTTAGAATTCTAACCTTTGTAGGGGGTGTTTCGAAACGAGTCGTTTTTAAAGGACATGGTTTTCAAAGATTTCTAAAGAACCAAAAACTCGAGTGCGAAAGATTAATAAGGTTCATCTTCATATCAAAGTATAATCAGGTAAAAAGTATCTTTTTTCACATCAAAAAATTATATGAGATTGGAATTTGTATTTTAACTGCATTGATTGAAATGCAGATTAAAAATACATTTGCCGTGACCAGGATTCGAACCTGGGTTATTGCGGCCACAACGCAATGTACTAACCACTATACGATCACGGCGATGTCGAAACCGGAAAGTATTTTGTTGAAACCAAAGGGAAGGTGAAGAGAAATTGAAGAAAAGGGTATTTAATTAGAGCATGAATTTTCTATTTAATGTTTCCACCAAAATCGCACAGAGGGCAGCACCATTGTGAATCAGTCCTTTGTTCGTTTGATTGTTACGATCCTAAAGGTTTCGCAGTGAGCCAGCGATTTCGAATCGAAATTTTATTGACATGCACTAAAAAGACTCATGCCTATTTTGTTCGTCCTCATAAGCTGCGGCCAAATTCCACTGTCAGCTAATTTTGATCACGAAACCAACACAAGAGGCATTTGAGCAATATGAGCGTATTTATTCTTGTTTTCAGAAATTTTAATTTTTACGCACAATTTATGTGCAAAATCTCAGTACCTCCAAAGGTGGTTTTCATCGACATTTGAAGCAACAAGTATTTGTTAATAAGGACGAGTTGGTTACTAACATTTCACCACATAGAGAATTGAGCCAAATTTCGTTATTGGTAAGAAAATTAGAAACATTCCTTCAGTTTCATATGCTTGTAATCAAAATTTAAAAATTTTGATTTCCCGAACAAGAAAAAAAAATGGTCTAACATGATGGAAATACCCTTCCTGTGAGATATTACAGTAGATATCTCTACTATTATAAAATGAAGTGTTTCCCTATCAGTCTGTATGTATTCAGTATCCTGAAGAATCTATGGTACCTAGAATATTGAAATTTGGCATACAGGTAGTCCTAATGTTTTGCGATTTTCGTGTCCACTCCAAATTTTGAAATTTAATCTAGAACATATTTTAATTACTTTATTGGCATTTAATTTTTTCCCCCTCAAAATGTCAACTTTATAAAGAGATCCCAGATTCTAAATTTATATTTTCCCTTTATTTTCCGAGCTTTGACTGTAGACCTTTGTGTTGCTCTAGTTCGATGTTAATTTAATATTACCAATTACTTATTTTAGAACTTCGACCAACCAGTATGTTGGTTAATGTTTTAGCCTCCAGATCGGAAGTTTCCTGGAACGAATCCGGATCAATGCATGAATTTTTGTAAGCGTCAAGTGACCATGGTTCAAAATTACGTGTTGTTTTGTAATCTTTTCCTTTGGGGATTGATCCCTGGTTGTAGTTTATAGCCCGCTCGACGTTATATAAAATTACTTTACTTTAGCTTCATTTTCTGCCGACCAACCAGTATAGTGGTTAAGGTGTTAGCCTCTAGACCGGAAGGTCTCCTGTTCGAATCCGGGTTCGGGCATGGATGTTTGTAAGCGTATACCAGCTCAGGTGTTGCTTCGTCATCTGAACATGGTTCAAAATTACGAAGTATAAATGGTTAGGGGCAATGATGGTCCTCACACTGGGTGTTCCTTCACAAGTGACGGCACAATTTTTTGTTGTGAAAAAATATACCTTTTACCTTATTATACTTTGATATGAAGATGAACCTTATTAATCTTTCGCACTCGAGTTTTTGGTTCTTTGGAAATCTTTGAAAACCATGTGGTTTAAAAACGACTCGTTTCGAAACACCCCCTACAAAGGTTAGAATTCTAAACGATATAAACTGAGATGTGGCAGTGGAGTGATTCATTTGCGAAAAGATCGCAATTACATGGTATCGAATGCTGGTCACAGCAATGTCATCCTCCTAAGTTCTGGTATAAATGCAATGGAAACTTCGGGAACTATTAAAACCTATTATTTATATATTAAAAATATGCTAGGTATCAACCTAAAGAGAAATGGAAAAGTGTAGTTTGTTTTCGTTTTGTGGAAAGCATTGTCATAACGATCAGGACAGAGCGTTAGGCTTTAGGAAGTTATTGCAACCCCTTTAGTTAAAAATTTCCTAATCCTTAAACTCCACAAGTTTCCGTACTGTTTCAAAGGTAGGTGTCCCATTGTCGCGGGACCACATGGTTAGATAAGCACGGTGTCTAGTTTAAATGCGTACCAAAGCTTTTAAAAAATCAATGGTTAACTGTTATAAAAAATGCATGAATCCTGATCTATTTAAATGTATCGGTCATTCAAAGAAGAAGGTTAAGAAATCAGAATATTTTCGCCTCACTTTAAATATCAAGCGAAGACACATTCAAAAGATGTGGAACATTTCCCGAAAAAAGTATCTTTCTCATAGCAAAAGAGTCGATACACCATGCATGCATTATATATTCGTGTCTACGGTGTCTCAAAAAGATGTATGATGAAAGATATATATACATTGTATTTTCTTACGAAAGAGTGTTTCCCACAATTCGGATAAATTTTTTCCAGTTCTGTGATCAAAAGTTTTTAAACTTCATGAGAAAGCGTATGAAATTGAATTAATTTTACTAAATTTCTTATCAGTAACAAATTTTAGCTAAATTCTCTATGTGGTGGAATGTTAGTAACCAACTAGTCCTTATTAGAAATCCTTGGTACTTAATGGCAATTGAAACCACCTGAGATCACCTTGGGATAATCTGAGATTTTGCTCGCAAATTGCAAAAATTTAAAAGTTCTGAAACAAAGAATTATCCGATTACATAGTCTTGTGTTGGTTTTGAGATCGAAATGTGCTGAAAATGGAATTCAGCCGCATGCTTGTGAGGACAAACATAATAGGCATGAGCTTTTTCAGGGCGTGTCAATAACGTTTCTATACGAAATCGTTGGATCACTTCAAAACCTTCAGAATCGTGACAATCAAACGAACAAAGGACGGATTCGTAAATGGTGCTGCCCTCTGTGCGATTCTATTGGAACCATTCAATAGAAAATTCATGCTCTACTTAAGGACCCTTTTCTTCAATTTCTCTTCACCTTCCCTTTCGTTTCAACAAAATACTTTCCAATTTCGACATCGCCGTGATCGTATAGTGGTTAGTACATTGCGTTGTGGCCGCAATAACCCAGGTTCGAATCCTGGTCTCGGCAAATTTATTTTTAATATGCTTTTTATTATAAATGTCGTTTCAAATGCAAATTCCTTACTCAAATAGTGTTTTTCTATTAAATTATATATTTTTATGATTATATTTTTACAAAAAGATTAACATAATTAAACTTTTGCACTCGAGTTTTTGGTTCGTTGAAAATCTTTGAAGAATCATGTTTCTTAAATGTATTCTTTCTTGCAAGCAAAAGGAAGAATTAAAATAAATTTTTTCATTTACGTTTACGTGATTTTTTTTGTGACTCACTTTACATTGTAGTTAGTATTTTTTTTAATACTTATTACCTAATTTTGTAATGAACATCTGTTACCAAAAATCTATATTTTTACTATGCTTGATAATTAAAAAAAGTACGCAATAATAACAGAAAAAATTGCTTGCAGACAGCCTAGTTCAATGTAGAAAATCTTCATATCTAAGGAACATCTGATCACAAACTGATACTATAAATGTGTAAGGTGGTTCCAAAGACAAGTTTAGAAACTTTAAGCAATCTAGAATAGAACTATACAAAATTTAAGTTAATTTTCTATAAACAAATTTTTTACTCTCATGTCCCACGCTTCGAGGAATAGACCATACATAAAAAAGGATGTGTGTTCATGTGTATATTTTCTGAATAAATCTACACCGTTTCTCTAATCCACACCAAATTTGGTACACTTAGGCCCGGTGCACACATCCGGTTTTTCAACGTGCGGTGCCGCTGCCGCAACGCAAGTGCGTTCTGAGATACATTAGATCCAATGGAGCAGTGCACACATGCCTCCAGCGCCGCTGGGGCGACGCACGTCCAACTTGCGTGTAATTTGTACCACAGTTCCCCACGGCGCCGCACATGAATCTCCGTTCTGAAGTACCTTGTTTTCATAAACAAATGGAATATAAATAATAATTAATAAATGGTTGTATCCAGTAACGTCTATTTTGTGTTACAAAATATACTTTTTTTACACCAAGTAAGCGAAGTAAACATGTTTTGTTCGATAGAATATGTTTCGAAAATGGCGCGAAATGAGTTCGTGCATCATTTAACGGTTATGTGTGCATAATTGGGCTTCTGTGCCGTAGTGGCGCCGCACGTCGAAAAATCGGATGTGTGCACCGAGCCTTATACTTTAGAATACTTCGCGGAAAACATAGGCTTTTACTTTTCTGTCTAATCTAGTACTTACACCCATGAAAATTGGCACACGGATAGTCCTAAAAGTGCCCTTAGAAGCCTCAATTTTAAAATCTGAAGTTAGTTTTCCTGCAATAAATGGATATTGACAAGGAAACATGTTCTAGAGGAAACTTAACGCAATGAAATTTCGCGATTACATTTGATTATCACTAAATTTCATAAATCATTATCGTCTTTATCAATATTTTTCCGTCTTTTGACGTATCGCTCTATTTTAGTTCAGGAAGTCAAGCTTCGACACTTTGCACAACTTTCATTTTTCAGAATTCTGCATTTTATCATTGAAATTCCATTTCTTGTTGCATTTCTTAGTCGTTTGCATATCTATATAAATAAGAATGGAGTGTTTGTTTGTACATTCAATATTTTCGACCCATTTCAAGTTTTCTATCCGTTTTGGACCCTTCTGATGGCAAATCCGCCTTTTTCTCGTTTGGTGTCTGTCTGTATGTTGTGCCCTATACACGTCCACGCGGTTTAAGATATTTTCATGGAAATTTGCATACAGTGAGTACTTATCTTCATTTAGTGAGTGGCATTGGTTGCGAAAGTCTGTCTGTCCGTCTTTCTGTTCTATGCTCGATTTTGTGTTTGTGTGTTTGTGTAGACATCACATGAATTGTATTCCATATATTTGATTACAATGTGTTTTATTTGATACATTATTTATTAGTTTAGTGAATGCAATATTAAGCATTTTTTTATTGTTATACTTAGAAGATTTTCATGCTAAAACACCTGAGTAAGTATACTTAAATCAGCTACAATTTGATAGTTTTCGAAAAATTGGAATGTAGTTTGAGTATTACGATTACTTTCATTTGCTTTACCAGTAATGCTAAAAACCAATTATTTTTCAAAAAAAAAAAATTTATGGTGAAATTTTAGCTCTGATACTTCATTTATTTCCGAGTCTTATTTTTATTCTTTGCGCAATGAAAACGATTTCCGAATATTTGGGACAGACGATATATTTCAACGAAACGAGAATGAACAAGATCGCGCGAGCAGTGATATTTTTTCTGGTTCTTTCGCTCTGAATTAATTTCACATTTCTAAATTTTGTACACTTTTAGTTGTGGCAACTGTGTGAAATCAAGAGATAAAATTGAATTGCAAATTAATATATTTAGAACAATTTTTTGCGACATCTTTTATTTTGTTTTATTTCGCTGTTTCCTGTTTTAAATATTTATTATTTTAATAAATGTATTTTCCTTCTCCTCACACGCAACAGCAACACAAAGTATTAGACTTAAAAATGTTAGGTAAGTCAGTATCAATTTTCAGTAAATTTTAAGTGTAGTTATGCCATTATTGAAAGAATAATGCCGTTATTTAAAAAATAATGCCGTTATTTAAAAAATAATAATGTTTAAAAATCCAAACTAGAACTTTTTCCAACATTAAAAAATTCGTTGTAATAATGACAGGAGAAGATTGCAAAATTTCACAATGTCGCATACCGGAGGCAAGAGTGCCTAAAGTAAAAAAGAATATTGTTTTGTTGACTATGAGTGCGAGAGCACTCGCCGTAAATGGTAATTTTAATTAATTGAGTTGAACATGAAAAGAACTTAAGAAAGGGAATTCCAAATCTTCCTATAAATCGTCTTTGATAGTAGTAACCTTAGTATCACCTTTCGTCATTTTGTAGCTTTGTCATACAGCAATTGTGCGATGTATGTGAAATGTATTACATGAATGGATATGCATGTGTAGGATTTGTGTCCAAAGAAAGTTGTAGAAAATATAAAGATTGCGAAAGATGTTAAAATAAATTTTTATTCTACAAAAAACGTAAGTCATTATATATTTTGATTATCTCTTCAATCTAGAGTAAACCAATTCAAACCGAGTAAGGTCGGGTATTTTGCTAGTTGGCAATATATTGATTCAGGAATTAAGTGTATATATTTGCATCCGAAGTAAATTATAGGAGCTGAGAAAAATTTTAAACGAAGTTAAAAAGTATTTTTCGTACAGCTTAAATGATTGCATTTTTTATGTAAGACAAGTGGTTATTTTAATTCACTTTTCAATCAACATTTAACTATTTCAACCCGTGCAACGCCAGGTTATACAGCTAATCTTTGGTAAGAGAAAACGGTTAACACCCGTTATCAGAAATTTTAACTGCCAACAAATGTAACCCCTGAAGCATCTTTTTCATGATGACCATTTTTTCATTTTTGTCAAATTGTTCTTTGAATTGTATCAATTATTCATCAATTAGCAATGTTGTTAATATGACCGTGAAACTTGAGAGCCGATTCTTTTGAATGAGCTTTATTCGACCTGATGAAGATGCTTTTTCTACAAATAATTACAAGTTATCGAATGTGTTCAGTAAAACTGTTCTGGCACTGTTAAAAACTTATAACACTTTCGTACACGTATCAGCTTTCAAATTTGTAACACTTCAATGATTTTATTCAGAAGTACTCATAAATTAAACACAGGATATTCATGGAGATTTTTTAGGATTCGTGTTTCGAAATAATCCTCTTATCAGAGTTTGAGTTTCTCGCTATCGCCCACAAGATACAGCCGTCGAAATAGGTTTTACCAACCCGACGAAAAATATATTCTTTGCAAAGCATTCCGTGTCCTGAAGATAGGAGGAAAAGTGTTATTGTTTTCTTTGATCAAAGTCCTGACAAATCTACGGCACTTACAATGAGATTTGGCACATAGGTAGTCCACATTTTTGGCCATTTTTGGGTAACGCCGAATTTTAAAATTCTACCTAGAACATATTGAAATGAATTTAATGGAATTTAACTGCTATTGTTTTCCTTAGAATGGCAACACCATAAAGAGACGACAGTTTCTAAATTTATTTTTTTCCGTTTGATTTAGCGGAAGGCCGATATTTCAGCAGACGAAAAATCAAAGCTTTAACTGGAGTTTTGTAGTTTTTTTTCTCTATCTCCTAGATCGAATTATATATATAAATTTCAACGGATTTGAAATCGGCGGAAAATTTTCCATACCTCAAATATCAGCTTGAAAAAAAGCTAATTTTAGATATTACATAGTTTTGTTCTATTTTCCTGTTCTGATTGTTTTTAAAATTTGCACTGTACTTCCAATTTAAGGAAATATTATGCCTTGAAGACTAAACTTTCTCATAAATGAACCTCTGAGGAAAGCAAGATTCTTCCTTTAAAGTGTTGAGTGTTTTCAACTTCTAATTATTTATTTACACTGAACCCACACTGCTATTGTTTTCCTTAGAATGGCAACACCATAAAGAGACGACAGTTTCTAAATTTATTTTTTTCCGTTTGATTTAACGGAAGGCCGATATTTCAGCAGACGAAAAATCAAAGCTTTAACTGGAGTTTTGTAGTTTTTTTTCTCTATCTCCTAGATCGCGCGCGCGCGCGCGCGAATTAAATTTCAACGGATTTGAAATCGGCGGAAAATTTTCCATACCTCAAATATCAGCTTGAAAAAAAGCTAATTTTAGATATTACATAGTTTTGTTCTATTTTCCTGTTCTGATTGTTTTTAAAATTTGCACTGTACTTCCAATTTAAGGAAATATTATGCCTTGAAGACTAAACTTTCTCATAAATGAACCTCTGAGGAAAGCAAGATTCTTCCTTTAAAGTGTTGAGTGTTTTCAACTTCTAATTATTTATTTACACTGAACCCACATTGTATTATAGCTGTAAATGTGATAAAATTTGTGCATCTTTAAGAAAAATATCACTTAAAAACTGTCTAGTCTGTCAGTTTATGGATCAAAGTTTTTGAATAATGCTGAGTACTTTGAGACAGTTGTTTCTAAAAACTCTTTAAATTGAAGCAATAAGGCCATTACACTCTTCTCGTAAGTAGTTTTATCGCCGATCGGGCGCTAAAAAATATCAGAAATATTGTGAAAAAATATCATTAGAAAACTTATACATAATTTTGTTTTCACAGGAAAATAAACACTGTTGACAACAACTAAGTACTTCTAAAGACTTTTAGAAATGGAAGGTCAAAATAAGTACTTTCTAAGACCCGTGGGAACCCTTGTTATAGCTACCCGAATTTTAAATTTTAACACTATTTCAAACGTATTTTTCAGCTATCTGATAATTATTACAGGGCTCCTAACAGGTTTCAAGGTCTAAAAAAGTGACAAAAGAGACTAATTGAACCAAAATAATGACTAACCGAGCAGAAAAAAGTGACTAATCGAGCAAAAAAAGTGACAAATAACAATAATGCTAAATACAAAGGGCATACCATAAAAACTGAGAGTGAATTTTTTACGAAGTGGCAACACCGCGAAACTGCTGGCGAGTTTTTTCAAACTGTTAACTGTACAATTATAAATATTCTAAACGAGGCAGACGATTTTATTTTCCTAGTTTCGTGCTTGTTTAAAGAACTGTTTTTATTTGCCCTACAGAAATGGAGGTGCGTGATTCAAAGTTAAAAAACGAAATGCGTGCTGCCATAACATTTTACTATCATTTGGGCAAAACAGCTCCAGAAACAGTTAAGTTAATGAAAGAAGCTTACAAAGACAAATGTTTTGGTGAGTCTACGATTTTTAGATGGCATGGTTATTTCAAAAAAGGACGTTTGTCAGCAGAAATGGCTCCTAAGCCTGGCCGACCAGAAAGTGTTGTGAATGATCAAAATGTTAACACTGTGTGGGCAATCTTGCAAGAAAATCGGCGAATGACATGTGAGGAGATAGCGGCATCAACTAACATTTCGAAAACGTCGATATTTCACATTCTACGCAACAATTTACAGCTTCGCCATGTATGTTCCAGATGGTCCCTCATCACCTTACTAAAGAACAAATGCAAATAAGAATTCATCAATGTTGTGAGTAGAAACAGATGCTTCAAAATTATCCGAATTTCCTAAAGACTAATAACAGGTGATGGAACTTGGGTCCATCCATCATTTTGATCCCCTTACCAAGTCCGCAACAAGTGTATGGAAACACACCGATTCTCCGCCTCCGAAAAAAAATCCGATAAACTAAATATGCTGGAAAGGTCATGATGATTATTTTCTTTGATCATAAAGGTGTAATCTATCAGCATGCTGTGCTTCCAAAAGCTACTGTGAAAGGTGAATATTATAGTTCAGTTTTGAAAATTTTGCGACAACACATATAGAGAAAGCGACATGAACTGGTAAGGAATTGGACATTACATCGCGATAATGCTCGCCCGCATGTCGCTACTTTTGTTTAGCATTATATTAGTAAATAAAATATTAAAATCATGCCAGATCCCCCTTACAGTCCAGATCTCGCACCATGCGATTTCTGGCTTGTTTCCGACGTTGAAGGAGAAGCTCCGAGGTAGGAAATTTAATACAGATTCTGAAGTTATTACAGCAGTGCAGGGTTCTTTGAAGCAGCTTCCAGAAAAAGGCTTCTCTACTTGTTTTGAAAAGTGGGTTGAACAATGGGAGGGTTGCATTTAGTCTGAGGGAAGGTATTTTTAAAAATAATGATGCATTTTTTTCAGTAAATATATTTATTGATTTTTTATAATTTTACTCTCAGTTTTTATGGAACGCCCTTTGTATATTGAAGTATAAAGATAGCAAAGAAGATCCTCCTCAGTCACCTCTATATTTTCCTTTTCTTTCTTTGGAAGGATATTTTTATTTTCTTCATTTAAAAAGGACATCATTTTAAAATATTAACATAAAAATAAGAAAATCGTAATTATGACTTTTTAATTCGTTTATTTTTGACACAGCTTGAAGAATTTCTTCCTTTTCTTTGAAAAATTATGTCTCATTTTGTTTTGTTGAAAAAGTCTCAAATTAATTTCATCTTTTTCTTCTCAATAGAAGAATGTGCATTTTTTTAAAGTCTGTCTTTGCTGACCAGCATCATCTGAGACTTTTGCCGCTCCTTCAATCATTGCCTGAGCAAGTGCTGCTTCCTTAAAATCGTTTTTTTATTGCCTTCTTGAGCCTATCATTGGCTTCCTTTAATAATTTTGAAGCACTGTCCAACGCCTCATCCTCTTCCTTACGCATAATTTTAAGTTTTCTTTCTTCTTCTATCACCTATCTTTACTTCGCCAGCTGCTTTAAATTTTTTTTTCTGCTTCCATGTATTTCTTTATCTTTCCTGTCCTTCTCTAATTTTTCTTGTGCCTTACGTTTTATATCTTCTAAATAGGCATTGTAAGCTTAAAATGCAACTCTTCCCATATCCATTGTCAAGTTCAATGTCAGCACTACCATGAGAAAGCGACAAAGCAGCCTTCACTAGCTTTGACACAACTGGGTACTTAGGACCCACACCACTAATATCTCGCAGTCTGAAGAACTGGTTCCAGTAAACATCAATAGGCTTCATTCTAGATCATTCTTCCTCAAATTATCTTAGGAGTAATTTCCACTCATCCAGTAGTATGTCTGTCGGGACATCCCATAGCATTGCTCTTACAGCTTCCAATACGTGTCAAACACTCTCGCCACTGAATCTCTCAAGAGGACCAAGACAATAAACTTTTAAGGAGAGATGAACTGAAGGAGAACTTATTCAAAAGATATTTAACATTGGCAACGAAATGCTTCTGAGCCCTTAGAAAAAAGAAATTCGTTTCCTTCTCTTTCACATTCTGTAGCGCTCTAGAAATTTGATCTACAATCACAATATCAGTCAGAGGCAACAGTTTCTGAGGACATATATCTTCCAATTTATCCATTTTCAAATCTCAAATAAATTCCTCTTTGTAGATCCTACCCAAAATTGTTCTTCTCAACAATTCAAGTTGAGGATAAAGGTTATGTTTTAGAGGTTCCTTTTTCTGAAGAAATTCGGTCACACGATTAAATATGCTTGCATTTTTGATACGACAAATATCACCTCAGCCTTCATACTTTCTCTTCTAAGAAAATGAACAATTTTTTGTAGCCTGGTCTTGGTATCATGTTTGGCTTCTTTATTGGAATGTAGTCAAGGAAATACTTTCGCAATGCAAACCACTATTCAAGCAACCTTTCAGCAGCTGGCTTTAGGCTTAGCCACCTGCTTGAACAATACTTGATGAAATCGTGAGTTGGAAGTTTCAAGTCTTCTTGAATTTGTTTGTATGCTGACCAACGCTTAGGCCATTGATTAAAAAAATCTGTGTATAGTAACAACTAGTTCAGACACATCTTCCCCAACTTTCAGACTTTTAAGAAAAGCATTATGTATTGTGTGAATATTACATGTCCCAATGTTAATTAGTTCTTTTTTTCGGGTAGAATGTAATGAGTCATTAATCTTTTTAAAAACTGACTTTCACTAAAAAAAACGCAAAAAATTGTAATAATCAACTTCGATGATAACAGATTGCGATTTTCAATACGTTCGCAACGCTCCTTCAATATTTAACCCTCTGGATACGGATGAAACTTTTGCATTCTCTGGTTACGGATGGGGGGGGAGGGGGGGGATGGAGGGGAGTTGGAATCTTTCAGATCTCAAACTCTTGAAGTCCATTAAGATTTCCATCCCCTCTTTTCTGTACCACATAGCGAGCAGCGCGTGAATAGCCTCCGTTTCGTAGACAGGAATGTCGGGGTTCTTGATGGGAAGCTTCGAGCGCTTAGAATGTGCGAGAGTTTGATGATCTATCCCCTTAAAATCTTTGCCGAAGACACCTTCGAGTGTAAATTAACATACCTATTGAAGATTCCGCCGTCCTTTCCGAGTTTACCCGCGACGCATCTATACCTTCTAGACATAATCAGACCCACTCACAATAGAAACAGCAACATGTGATGACAAAGGTACTAAACGCATTACCTCTCCTCATGGGGGAAAGACGTCCTTATTAGGAAAGGCCGGTTCAGCGGTGTTTGTTTGCTGCTTCTTTCGGCCGTTTCCGTAAACGATATTCTGCCTCTCCGTATGCAGAGGGTTAACGTCTTATTCCAGAATCCGAAAATAAAACGGGTCTGTTGAGACCGCCCTCAGATCTGTCTATGGAAGATGTTATCCCCCTTTTAAGTGACCGCTGGCATCGATCACCATTTACGAGCTGTCAGCATTTGACCTCCTAGAGGATTCCTCCTTTTGTTCTACCCTGTCGACCGGTGATATATCTCTCGCGCCAAATGATACGCCACACAATACTATGAAAGGAAAGCGCCAATCGTAAATGCCATTCAAGGTTCTATCACTCAAGTTATGTCATTAGGTAAGAGGGGTCGGACATGCAAAATGGCCCTGCTTCCCTTAAACTTCGCTGCTTCGTTTTACTGATAGCCTTTTACCGTGGGAAAATTTCCTGAACTTGCTGCTAATACACCGCGGGTAACGTAAAGTATCATTTTACAATGGAAACGGTACGTTTTTGAATCCATTCTTGCGGTGGAATGTAGTGCGCATTTCGAAATAGAATTCGTGCAAACCTTGTTTTTTAAGAGGAAATATGAATTTTTATAATTGCACACCAAAAATTTTTCTTCAAATAGAATTTAAGAACTTAATGCCCCTAAAATCGCAAAAAGTGAGGAAAACTTATTGCAGCGCAAACACTAACTATCGGAATGAGTTGAAATCTTGCATGGCCATATTAGAAGTCCTTCTGAATTAATTCCAATTTCTCCAAAAAATTCCAAGGTTCCAATTTATACTTTTTCAAACACTAATTTCATTCGAACTGTTTGTAAAATAAAATATTAGGTGGAATTTGTTTGGGTTGTTAAACAGTAATATGGTATAAAATATCAGCACTATAGAAATTTTATTTAGGAAGATATTTATAATATTTTAAGAAACTGATTTAACTTATACAGGAGGATTACTTTGAAACAGCAAGAACTAATGATATGAAATTTGTACATGAAGTTAAATTTTGAAATCAGGGGTTCTTATAGGAAATTACGACATTGGTGCTCAATTTTATTTGAAGATGGCCTCTTATACAAACTTTGGGAATTTCAATTTCTATCAAGCACTATCTTTGAATTTTCTGTTAAAATTGCTGGAATGAAGAGGAGTAATTAGTTGTTTTCCCCGTGACTACACCTTTGAACAAATATTTAGAGCTACTTTAACAATGAAAATTTTAGGTTAGGGTGAAATTTTGAATGTGCATTAGGGTGGAGCGAAAAACACGAATTTCGGAAATTGAAAACGCCTATGGTGGGAATAGTTGGGGACTACCATGCTTATTAACAGTACAAAATATGAGCTAAATCAATTAATATCTTCAGGTGCCCAAATCACTTTGAAATTTCGAAATTTTGCCAATTTTTTCACAAAAATAATAATAACGCATTTAAAAAAATTAAATACATCTTATTTAAAGCCATGGGTGGGTGAAATGAACTTCCCTGCTTGTAAAAAAAAAGTTTTACACTTAACATTATCCCGGAAAATAAAAAATTTCCCCTTTTTTTAGAGCGCCATCACGCGCGTCTCCGCTCCTCTCAATGGACTCATCATTGCGACCACGCGTTACACGGGCGCTTCCCCTTGTAGACCTTCGCTGTTTTTGCATTATGAAAACAACCCAGAACTCAGCACGAGGAGGTGGCTGCATATCGATTTCCCCCCCCCCCCTAAAAATTTCAATTTAAGTAACTAGCTTACCCTAAAAAATTAAACTGAAGTTAGTGGCAAGTGGTTTAGCTTAAAAGTGGTTGATATTGACTTTTGGTTTCAAATCTGGGTAAAGCAAGTCTGGAAGCAATTCTTGACCGAATAAATCCATCTCGTGCTTTTGCACCACATACTGTACTATATGCTTCAGTTACTAATTTAACGCAACGTTCTACTGCTTGTGAATGGCATGGAAAGTTAAACATATTACTATTGGTTGGAACGTCTAGAATCATAGACTTGAGTTGATCATCAGAAAGAGATACTGTAAGTGGTGGATCTGTAATGGAATCTGATTGCCATTCAATTAAATTTATGTAATCGTCTGCTTCGAAGTTTAACTTGGGAATTTTGAACTCTCGAATATTCTTTTCGACTTTATTTTTTTTTTGTCTTAATTTTAAATTTTTCTGAGGCTCAATTCTCTGACGTGTTTTCTATCATCAGCTAACATTGCCAAAATAATATTTTCTGGATGGGCATAATAAGCATTTCTTATCTACAACAATTTTTATATCCTCAGGCTAAAATCTCGATTTATTTAAAATATGGTAAAAATTAGGAATTCCCTTACCGACATGATGACTGAATTTTAATTTTAAACCACACATATGAGTGTACCTTCACAACATACTCTGTTAATATTTTCAAGTTATGGGTTGGATCTTCTGTTGAAACATATAACCTTAAAATTATATTTGTCGTGGTCAACCATCTGGAATGATTCAATTTTCCTGGATTTTTTTGTGACAAGCTTAATGGAATATATTTGATATACCTGTGCACATTTCGTAAATGTATCGTTGAACAGTGATAAGATCCTCTAGGACAATATCTGGCAAAGTTACTTATATCTTTTCAAAGTTTGTCAAAGGCAATTTTTCACAAGATTCAAACACTTTTCCAATTTTTCCGTTGTATCCTTTTGGTCCTGTGGTTTTCCCTTCTAAATGTTGCAACAAATGACGTAAAGGTAGCTGGGTAGCTCATTTGTATGTAATAAACAAATAAATCAATGCACAGGACATCCTAAAAAGAGCTCGATATGTCGAATGACTCCATTTTTCAAACATGTATTTACCACTGTACCATCACAACCAACCACTTGCATCTTAGAAAAATCTATATTTTTCTCCAAAAAAGTTAAAATATTTGTTTTAATATTTTGATAAGAGTCAGTTGTAGGAGTGACACGTCCCATATATTTTGATCCTGGTTCTTGTATTAGAACGATATGTTCTTCTGTTACCGTCTTTCTAGAAATCCTTTCACTTTCTTTAATCATTACTAAAGTTTAATCCTTTCGCTCATCGAAGTATATTCCATATTCTGATAAAGAGGTAGTTTCCTCATTTTTCCTTTTCAGGTAGCTGCGAGTCTTTGTCCTTTCTCTTCTAAGTTTACTACGATCAACTATGTTTGAAAAATCATCCTTGGAAATTTTTCCCATATCCTTCAAAGCAGCATTTATTAGAATTGCTGCTGATCTATCTGAAGCGCCAGTTCTGTCACAAGCCAGAGCTACATTTGGAAGTTTAGTTCTCGTTCGTGAAGTTGAAGAATTATTATCAATGACTGTGTTTATAGTGACATTAGAATTCTGAAGCAAATTAAAACTTAAAGTAGCTCCCGTAGTAGAGGTAGTTGAGAGAGGCGAGAGATTTTGAATTGTTTTCCTTTACAATCTTTGAGCTAAACGTTTTGGCTCTCTGCTTCCCTTTCTTTGCGCTGCAACCTTTTTTTCAAGCATTCTGCTGGTTTTAATGCCAACATTTCCAATGACCATTTTTTGAAATGTCCTTTGATCTGTTAAAAAAGCTCTTTCAGCAATAGGTACTTTAATTTTGAAAGTACAACTGAGAAAGTTCTTACATTTACATATGCTAATATCAAATAGATTTTTTTTCTGCTGATTCCCTGAAGGACACAACCTTTCGAGAAATATAGTTTGCCAGTATTTTTTAATAGTTTCTTAATATTTCTATATGCTTTATGGTATTTTTTCAGCATATATATTATTTGTTGGTTTATTACAGTTGGAATCGAACTTTTCCCCCATAATCCTTTGAGCTCTGTAATTAAAATTGAACATCCATCAGCCACATACTAGCATCTCTTTTACAATCTTTCTGTATGTAAAGATAATACTTCATAAATCTGCATATGTTGGAAGTGTGTTAGGCTTCATTATTTTAGCCATTCCAAACACGGGACATACATCTACTGATCGTGTCCTAGGCATTTCGACTTATTCACAGAACCGTGTATCCTTAACAAACAAAACAAACCAAACCCAAACAAAACTGAACTTAAAGATTAAAATTTCTATATAAAAAATATCTAAAATAAGTAAAAATAAGCAGGGGGTGGGGCTCGATATGCAGCCATCTACTCGTGCTAAGTTCTGGGTTGTTTTAATAATTAAAAAAAAAAGCGAAGAGCTGCAAGGGGAAGTGCCCGTGTAAACGCGTGGTCGCAATGATGAGTCTATTCAGAGGAGTGGAGACGCGCGTGATGGCGCTCTAGAAAAAGGGGAATTTTTTTTTTCCGGGATAATGTTAAGTGTAAAACTTTTTTTTTACACGCAGGGAAGTTCATTTCATCCACCCATGGCTTTAAATAAGATGTATTTAATTTTTTTAAATGCGTTATTATTATTTTTGTGAAAAAATTGGCAAAATTTCGAAATTTCAAAGTGATTTGGGCACCTGAAAATATTAATTGATTTAGCTCATATTTTGTACTGTTAATAAGCATGGTAGTCCCCAACTACATAGGCGTTTTCAATTTCCGAAATTCGTGTTTTTCGCTCCACCCTAATGTGCATGTAGATAAATTGAAATTTGCTTTCCTATATAAGGCATCACTCCAGTTGAATAAAATGAGAAATTGGTTGAAATTAACTAACTCTCCAGTGGTTTTTTTTGACGAGGTACTTCATCAATAGCAAATCTTGACAAACGAGATATCTCCCCATTAGAAGAAAAATGAACAGATCTTGATAACGAGATCTCATCCTTAGCATAATTCATCAAAACGATGAGATATCATGTCTAAACCACTTGGCGTGTTAAGAGAAATATTTGTTGTTTTTATTTGCAATTTTCGATTTTACTCGATTATTTTTTATTTTACTTAACCTCACATTTAAAATATCCAGTAAACATAAAAAGAAAGTATTGAATGAAAGTACAATTTGGATTATGACAAAAGATTTAAAAATAAAGCAAGCTTTATTACCAATTTAAAGATGAGGGTTCCACCTCTTACAAATACCTCTAAAAATATAACATGAACACGTACGTAAATGCAGATTCTCTTTTCTTCAAATGGAAAACATTGTATTCACTTGGTCCCTGATTAAAAAATCTTCCAGTTCAATTTGAACATAGAAAAATATGATAGCACTTTATGGGATGATAACTACAAATAAAAGAGCGTATCGCAAAGTTCCTCGCGAGGTGTTTGATGAAGAGACTGGCCAGCTAAAAATGCCAACTTATGTGCATACTGCACAGGCGCTGGAACTCGGATAGTACCCTGAAATAAACAAAATAAATAATTAAGTATTAAAAATATCTTCAATGCAATACTTAAAGAATGTAATATCTGCAAACAGTTATCACCCAACAGTTTTAAACTAAGGCACATCCATGACATTCAAATCTATAAGATGCACGAATTGATACCTACTCTAACAGGATATCCGATATACTATCGTTCATAATTGTCGAAAACGAACTAGTAATTCCACTACTAGTCTACGAGAACGTTTCCGAGAACAACTACAAAACTGTGAATGGCAACGTTGTTGCGTTGTTGGACAAAGATTCGAAAGATATAATTATGATGACGGATTGATGCGAGCATTTTGGATTCCCTTCTTTTTCTGTTATTTGTACTAAATTTTGTATATACGTTAATACTTTTAATTATATTCCAAGTTAACTTTTAATCGCTGTTCCCGTCTTCTTTGGGTTTTTGTAATATCACGAACTAGAGTACCTTCAAGTGTAGTGGACAAAGACCAATTCACCACTCAACCGGGATTTCGAATTGAGGTAGGACATTTCCATTTATTTTCCTACTAAACAGTTATCGTTGTGAGTGACAATAATAATTACAGAAAAATTTGTCCTCAGCAAAAAGATTGCATACGAAATATTTTCATGTTGGAATCGCAGCAGTTTCAAACATCTCAACACTAAAGTTAGTTCTAGACATTGCCTTTTGTATTCTTTCAATATTTTTTACTCAATTCCCACACAACAAAGTTTTTGCAAGAACTTCAATTTTGATAAAAAAAAAATCCTACTTAACAAGGGCTTTGTGCAATTTAGTTTTTACTGTCATCAAGTCAGCCAAATTGTAATAACGGACCAAAACAAACACATTGTTGTGTGGATATCTGCAGATTTGGAAAAAGTTAAGTTATGTATTCAGATTGTAAAAAAAAGATGCCAACTTAGGGATCACATCTTTTTATCTTGTGAGATTTTTAACTTTATGTCATAGTGTAGAAATAAAAGTACATCTAAAGATTGAGAAATCTGTTTTGGTTTGCATCTGGTCTTTTTTTAATTTGTAATCTTTTTGCAACAGGCAAATCATTCATTCTTATAAGCCATAACAACCTCAAATACAAAAACTGATTGCAACATACACAGCAAAAAGTTCAGATTTACTCTGCAATATTATTTTAATATAATACAAAACCAATTTTGGAACACCTTTATAAATTCTCTACAGTTGAGAAACAATGTACAAGAAAATATCAATGGGGAGAAAAATAAACGTATGCAACAAAAAAATACTCACAGGCCAATTGAAATACAAATGGGTCAACTTGTAAGATAACCTTTGTAGATATTCTGGTTTTAGAGCTGTTGTATCTTCAATGACATTATACAAAGTGGGTGCCACTGTGCCTTGTCTAACACTTTGGGATACAAGGAAAAAATCATATCTAGAAGGGAAAGAAACAAATAGCAAAAGCTTGCAGATGTTACCAGAGTATCAGGAATGATTGCATAGAATTTTGGTAATATTACATTTTTCAAACACAACTAATAATTAATTTAGCACATATCACAGAGTAGACAAATCGATGAAAAAGTATTGCAGATGTCAGCCTTTGTTGACCGAGTCAGTAATAAGATCATCAATTTTCAGTAATGAATAAGGGGACCAATGCACAAATCTTTCAAAATTTCGATTATTTTTTTCATAAATAAAAAAAAAATGTTCATACAGTTCTGTTTAAAACGATATATTATTTATGTTGATAGGTTGAGTAGAAGTATTTTAAATAATTTTTTGAAAAATACCTGTATGTACCTGTAGTAAGGTCAATTCATTCTTTTAACTTAAATATCGCAAAATTTGTATTTTTTCTATAAAAGGAACATTTTTTCAATGCATATTCAAGCAAATGTAAAAAGAATTGGTTCACAAGTGTAATATACCCTGTAACATATTTTAACACAGGAATTTTTTTTCTATCTACTCTGGAAAGTTTATTTTAACTGTCGAAAAAAACAAAAATTGGTCATTTTCCAAAAAATAAAAAATTAGGAGTTAAAGGGAACAAAAATATTAAAACTTCAAATTCTAAGTTTTTGAAAAAACTTAAAAGTGTTTAAAAGTGTCTTCATTACCTGAAAAATTTCAAATCAATACACATAAAAGATTCTGAGAAAATGTTCTCTAAAATTGGCCCATTTTAACATTAGAGATAGGATTGCACTGGTCCCCTTAAGACATAGGACATAAATGAATGACAAAAAATTGTGTTCATTCAAGAAAATCTATCAGTTTTTGTGACTTGTAATCAGATTCAGACATGTAATTTATAATTTACATAAACACGAAATAGTTTTAATCATCCATGGTTGTATAAACTACCTCTCCTGACCTTAACATATACAAAAAAAAAAACACAATGCAGGTGCTAACCTCTGATTTGGTAACTATATAAATAATACAAATATTCTAAAACGCTTTTTTGGCTAAACCAATTATTTTTATGAGAAAATAATTCCATAATTTTTTAATAAAATTTGAATATTCTTCAACTACTGTAAACTTTTTTCAATGCAGGTTTACCTGGAACAGCTTTCTTAACAGTACATTTTATTAGTATCAATATTTTTTAATGTCTAGGGGGCTCCGCCCACTGCTCGCAAACCAACACTCCTATTACATGTGGCATTTGGTTTGCTTCGCAAACCAACATTCCTTTCGCAGAGTGAAACTATCTGAATAATTTGTATTATCCTGATTTCACTTTATGGTCCATGACGTCAACAGCGAGGGCTTCGCCCCCTGCTCGCCGACCCCCGGGGATTGCTATGCAATCCCGTTTGGTTTGCTTCGCAAACCAATACCTCTTACGCAAGTGATTTCACTCTTTTTTACTTTAACACTTAATGCACCCTAAGCTAAGAGCCGCATGAGTAAAAAATCTTCTGCATCTTGTTCCCTGTACAATTTTAAGTAAATCCTGTTAATCTCCAAACTTTACGATGTGTACTTTGTACTTTCTCGGTAAACCGTCTGAGAACAGAGGGGAAAAAGGAAGCCTTTTTCCTCGCCAAATAAAAAGAAATCGTTTTTATGGCAATTGTTGCTACGATAAATTTGATATCTGGCAAACCCGATAGTCAAAAATACAATCCTGAAAAGCTCCGCGATATGAAAAATACGAAATTTGTGTCACCAACTTTTGATTGCATCGAATTTACTTATGAACCAATTTTAAAAACAATGGTACCGTAAGAAAGAGTACATTCTGAGGTATACTGCGCTATTTTCAAAATAAAAACTAATAGTAATACGATATAGATATGACAGTTTTAGTTAACAATTGTAACAAAAAGTAGCGAAAATATCCAAATATTCCGAATTTTGTATGACCAACTTTTGATCGCATCCAATTTAATTATTAACCGATTTCAAAAATAATAGTACCGTAAGAAGAGTACATTCTGAGGCATACTGCGATATTTTAAAAATTAAAAACTAATAGTTATAAAATATAAATACGGCAGTCCAAATTGAAATTTCAAAAAAAACTCGACAAGCTGCAAAAATTTACGTTGAGAGGTACTCTTTAAAAAAAACTCACGGCTGAAGACTGAAAATTTGTATGTGTTTTGCTCGCTCGCGGAAGAAATTTCGCTTCTTCAATTTTGACACTTAATAAACCCTAAACTAATAGCCACATCGGAATAAAATCTTAATAACTGTCCAGGGAATACGATGAAGAACAAATCATGTTAATTTCGTTTTTTTCCGATCAGTACTTTCTCGGGAAATCGTTTAAGAATCGAGTTAAACAACACAGTTTTCAATCCTGCGGCTCGGCGGTAACTTTTTTTTAATATAGAGAGAGATAAAAAAAGGTAGAAAGTTGCATTGCGAAGACACTCGGAACTCTTTCACTGCAAAAAAGTCAACAGGGTGGCAACAAAATCTATGAAAAAGAGTTCCCTGATATTTCCATGATTTCCCTGATAGTCTCACAAAAATTTCCCTGATTTAATAATTCCCTTAAGAAATTTTGTGATCTATGATTGGTATCGATATACACACTATTTTTAAATATTTAGGGTCAGAGGGTGTAAAAGGATCATTCTCCACAAATATTTTGTATTTTTTCTCAACAGATATTTTAATTGTTATTGCAAGGGTTGGAACCCTTTATGGAACTCTTATAATTGTAAATGAAAAAACTGGAGAAAAAATGCAAAATATTTTGATTATGAACTTTTTATACCTGACCCTACATTGTCATATTATTCATCGAAACCCCAAATGCAACTATACATAAAAATTCTACAAAAATGTAATTGCAAACAAAAAATAATGAATTTTATACACAAAAAACAGCATTTGTTACACAAATTTCAAATTGTATCCCACAAGTTGTATCGCTAGCCTCACGGCGACAAGACACTGCAGTCGCAAAAAGAACAGTGGCGGCTTTTTTTGCGATGTTTGTAAATTACCACGCTATGGTTCTTTATTCGAATTACAATTTCGGCGAATACGATTAATTCCATTCTCAAAACCACTCGTAATCGCGCATCTCTAAATAGGACAAACAATAAAGGTAACCGTTTAAATTGTCAAAATTTCCCTAATTTTTTGTAAAATTTGGAAATTTTCCCTGATTTTTCCAGAAATAAAAAGTTTCCTGAGAATTCCCTGATTTTCAGGTTCTGTTACCACCCTGGTCAAGATATCAAATTAGGATAAGTTACTTAAAAGATATGATAAATTTTATTTTAATTCAAAAGTAAAAAAATATACTGCGATGTTCAGATTATTGGTACATCATTAAGATTGCAATGTTAGAATTAAAATGAAAGACATGGCAGCCTTTCGTAAAAAAGGACACATCATCACTCAAAGTGCAAAAGGCAAGTTGGAAAAGTTACATTTTTCAGGAGCAAAAAAACTAGTTTTATCCTTACGATGTGATTCTATTATTATACAAGGTTATTCAAAATTAATCATGTTTTCAAAATGTAATATTTTCATAATAAACGACTCGGAATGATATAAGTAATACATGAATGCAAAGGAAAAATATGGAAATTTTTTTACAAGTGTTCGATATAACTTCCTTTAGCTACTACACGTATAATGTCAAGACAGTATGCAAGTTCCTGCCAAACACGTTGAAAAGTGTCAGTGGTAATTTATTGTACATCAGCAGAAATCCGTTGTTTTAGTTCACATAAATTTGTGGGTAATGGTGGCACATGCATTTTATCTTTTACAAACCCCCAAAGGAATAAATCGCACAGGGTCATATCAGGTGACCTAGGTGGCCAGCTGTGTATCATCAAGTCACCTGGTCCACTGTGATCGATTCAACTGCTAGGTAGCTCAGTGTTGAGGAAACAACGAACCTTCCTTTATCTCGGGGAAAAGCCAGATTTGCATCATATCCAAATAGGTACTGCATGAGGCTGTTTTTTCCACAAAAAAGAATGGTTCATAAATCTTTGATATGGACACCACACAAAAAACTTTCACTTTCGGTGTCCGCCATCTATTCCTTACACTATAAAACTTCCATTTCCCCCCTTTGCATTCATGTATTACTAATCATTTTGTGTCGTTTATTTTTGAAAACACATGGTTCCCACTCTTTGGTGTGAAAAAAATTCAAGTACTTTTCAAGGCCCATTTGAAGTTTTTCAAGGACTATCGTAAAAAGGCAGAAATTCCCTCTGTAACACCTCATTTTAGTAAACAATTTTTCTGAAGAACCTCTCCTATATAATGCAACATTTTCATTACCATTCACATACTAAACAATTCCAAACATATTTCTAGTCAATATTCAAGCATGTTATGGGAAAGAAAAAATTCTTTAAAAGAAAAAGTAAAGTATCCAAGTTATTATACTTATGGGGTTCTATATGTTCGAACTGACACAGAATCCCACTGACCTTGAAAAAGAAAATAAACACATGCCTTCATGAACAAGCGTATTTGGCGTATTCTTCGGAACTGGATTAAGACCACGCCTTCTAAGCGCGTTGTGAGGCGGGTGTGTATCAAGCCGATTCATACTCAAGAAAATTCCAGATTAAAATTTTTCAAAATAAATTCAAGGACTTTCAAGTACTTTCCGGGGTCTTTGAAAACGAATATGAAATTTAAGTACTTTTCAAGGATTTTCAAGGCCCGTGGGAACCCTGAAGTAGGGAATTTTGAAATCGGATGATTCATTTTGAATAACCCGGTATATTTTGGTTTTTTTTCATAGTTTATTGGATTAGCTGATGACATAACAGATCACAAAATGCCCTATAAAGCAATAAAAGAAAAAAAAATGGAATTTTTAGCAAATGACCTTTGACACTTTGAGTGACAATATGACCCAGACTTGCTGCTGAAAGCAACCACATCAACAGGTGGGATTTTCTGTAATTTCACTATTCGTCATAGTTAAACATGAAATCCATTAATAGTTGGCATCGCTCCACAAATATATGAAGATAACTTGCAGGAAATACTCACCTGTCATAACGTGTAACGGTATGATCAATACAAGTACCAGGTGGGGGATTTGTGTACCCATTTCGATATTCAGCAAAAAATCTAGCATTCACTTTCTTATTCACAACAATAAAGGCGAATTTTGTGCTGGAAAGGAAGAATAAAATTAAATCTTTTGAATGCTGCGAAATATCTACTTAAGATAAAATGCAATCATCAAAATCAGAACGCACTTTCGACCAGAAAGACGTGTTTGTATGACATGTTTAAAAGGCTTCACTTCTAAGTCCATGACATATCGGATTTGCCCATCTCCAACACCATCCCGATAGTAGAGAATAATATCAGGAAGGCATTTGTTTGCTGCATTGTATTTCGTTAGGGCCTCTGAAAATTAATTTCATAATCAGTAAATTCAGTTATGTAAACAAAATTAAAAACAATAAAATACTAAAATTGAAATTAAGTAGAAGACATGTCGTCACTGAACAATAAAGAATGCTATTATAATCAAAACCACAATAAGTGTAATAATTCTAGGCTGTTGATAGTGTACCACAAAATGTAGATTTTTAGTTTCATCAAAATATTTTATTTAAAAGAAATTTAATACAATCTTAACTACCGTATATAAGCCGAGGGTGCGTTTTTTCTGCGAAAATTCACCCAAAATTCAAAACCCGTAAAAAAAAAATTAATTTTTTTTTTGTGACGTTGAAACATAACGCCATGAGGGTGTAAATGTCGCCAAGAAGGTAAAATGGGTGGAATATTTTCCAATCAAATAGCTGTAAAGTAAAACGCCACTCACCAACGATGATAGTTTTAACCTGCTAATGATTTTCCCCAGTGTCCAGCCGGTCCAGCTCCTGATATCCGACCTGACAGGGTGATTGACAGGTGATGATGTAAGGGACATTAGTATTCAAAAGGGGGAGGGGATTCATTATGGCTCTTGAAAGAAACTCGGATAGGGTCTTAATGAGATAGAACTCTCCAACGGGTTGCCACGATTTAACTTGGCAGTAAAGATGTGCAATGACGAGCGTACCGAGCTTTAAGCCGCAGGTTTCACTGCGAGGTTGTCTGATTCGCCCCCTTTCCACGCTATTACAAAGGTGACCGCTAATGATCTTCCCCAGTGTACTGCACCTGATGCCAGACCTCTGACTGGGTGATTGAGAGATGATCAGTTCAACAATGATCAAGGGGAGGGGCTGGGGCTTGGGAATTTTTCTTTATCAGCGCCACTTTTCTTCGCAGTGCAGCCTAAAACATGTGCGGAACATAAAGTTTCAAAAGGGGGAGCAGGCTCATTGACCCTTGAAAGAATCTCAGCTACGGTAATCCCTATCTGATTCCAGCACGGTTTTTTCATTCATTTGCTGTCTTGTATCTGTGCTAGTCTTACTTTTTTGGTGCCATTTTAATTTTTGTTTGAAAGATGAGCGGGAAGAGAAATTCTTATACGGCAAATTTCAAACTACAGACGATTGTGTTTGCTGAAAATGAAAATAACAGCATGGCTACTCAGCACTTCTCCGTAAATGAAAAGCAAGTTCGAGAGTGGAGGAAAACATGTCTTGAATTAGCGGCGGAGATGCCAAAATAAAAAAAAGGCAGCGCGTGGTCGTCGGCCTATGTTCTCTACTCTAGAGGAAAAACTCGCAGCATGGATTGAAGATTTGCAGATGAACAGTTTGATTATAACCCGTACAGCCATCCGAATCAGGGCGCTAAACTTGATGAAGCAACCCGAATTCACTTAAAGCAAACCATTGGATTTCGTTGCCTCCGTTGGATGGTGCAACCCATTTATGAATAGGCACAATTTATGTGTACAAGCTCATACTAAGCTTGCACAGAAACTTCCTTCAGAGTTAGATAGTAAAGTTGAAGCCTTTCAACGACACATTATCATACTATGGAAAGAATATGGTTTTGAATTGTGTCAAATCGGTGGACGGAGATCCGAATCCAACAGCTGTATCAAAAAATGCTCCTTTTCCAATTGTTATTTTTATGTGCTAATTAAATGCAGTATTCAATTATTATTTTGTGTGCTATATTTGGCGTTATTTCGCGATTTATCGCTTGCCCCCGGCTAACGGAAAAGTACCTTAGTTTTTTGCGTAATTAGCGGATTGGACGATCCCCCCCCCACACACACACAATTTAGCTTTAGAAAAAGTTCCAAAAATTCTCGGCTTATACACGGAAATATACGATACATTAGATTTTTAACTTCAAAACAAAAGCACCAACATAGCTTTTCAATGAAAAACTTATTTATACATACTAATTAGAAATATTCAATACCATTAAAGTACAATAAGACTAAATTTAGCTGGAAGCACAAGTTCAAGGTACACTCCAATTAAATTTTACGCTGCAGCGCTTAAGACTTTTTCAAATGTCTCTAGGAACGGCTCGTTCGCCTCCATATCCCCCCCCCTCCTTTACATAATTTGAGCGATACAGCCTTGAGTGGTATTTACGACTGACGCTTTCCTTTCATAGTATTGTGTGGTGTATATCACCAGAGCGACCTTCTGCCTTTCCCCCAAAGCATTCACACCTCACGGTCGATAGGGTAGGGTACTGAACAAAAGAAGGGATCCTTAAGAAGGTCAGTCGCCGACAACTCGTAAATGGCGATCGATGCCAGCGGTCACTTAAAAGGGGAATAACATTCACTGTGCACAGATCTATACCATGCCGCTGGTGTAAACGAAATTGTAGTGGTAACAATTGTCTACCTGCCACAGCGTAAAGGTTAATCTCTACTATTACAAAAGAAAGGGTTTGTTTGTCTGTCTGTTTCACGGCCGCAAAATCCTGACAATCTGTGGCACTTAAAGCTATGAGATTTGGCACACAGATAGTCCAAATTTTTTGTAAATTTTGGGTCCCGGGGAAATTTTAAAATGAATTTAATAATTTTATTTTCTACCTGCTTCTTCAAACGCGTTTCGTCCAAACAAAAGAAAAAAAACCCTAAAATGAACTTTTTCTCCCCAACGTGACCTTTTTTGATATTTTCGCAAGAGAGTGTGATGTCTCGTAAAAAAAAAATTGCATATTTTGCCCTTTGCGTTAAAAAAAGGAACATATTACATTTCCTGTCCCCTTTTTGGCGAATGAGAGCAAGGAATAAAAAAAATATTGACTGGGATTGTTAAAGTTTTTTTCGTAAAATCGGAATTGCTAAAGAAATTTTCAATCTTATCGATTGAAAATTTCAACGGATTTGAAATCTACAGAAAATTTTACTTTAGATTGATACCTAAAAATATGATTTTCTTTAATTAAAATATTTTTAAATTGAATATATCTTCAATGGATTTGAAATCGGCGGAAAGTTTTACACCAGATTAATACCTTACATCACGGCGTGCCTGTGGTGTTCTTTGCTTCGCAAACCAACACCACGAGCACGGCCAACGCTGGGCTAGTCATGCAATGGCTAGAAGGAGATAAATGTTGCAATAGTCTAACTACTTAAAAGTCAATCAACTATGAGGAAATGCTAATTTGCATAAAGTTGAAATTGTAGTTTCAGTTTTTTCCATTTGAACAGTGCAGCTCTTGACATCAGCACTCGTTCATTTTAAAATACTATGCTCGCCAAATTTTATTTTTTCTAAGCTTGGGAACTTTGTAAAATCTGATAATGATACGGGTGTGGCATGATTTCAGTTGCTGCCAAATGATAAGTCCAAGAACACTGCACAGCAATGCAGATTGTTACACAACCCAGGGTGGCTACAAAAAATTAAGTAAAAAGTTCCCTGAGTTTTCCCTGATTTCCAGAGCATTTTTCATGAAATTCCCCGAGTTTCTCCATCCGTTCGCAGAACAATTCTTCGGTAATAATGATAAACTTGACACTTGATGAACTAAAAAACTATAGACTGATAGATAAATAAAAATAATATAAGTAAAAAATGTTTTTACTGTATTCCATAGTAGACCAAATAACATAAAGTTATAGATAGAATATTCATTTTTACATTTTTAACTATTTTGATGTGTTTGCAAAAGCAGCCATCAACTTCTGAATCCGTCAATGGCGAAAGCGCTGGGTACATCTCTACTATTATAAAAGGAAGTGTTTGTCTGTCCTGTACACAGTGTCCCGACGAATCTATGGCACTACAATAGTGAAATTTGGCACACATGTGGTCCAAATTTTTTGCAATTTTTCTATCGCGCCCGAATTTTAAAATTTAATCTAAAACATATAACAATGAATTAATTGGAATTTAATTATTATTATTATTTTTCTTAGAATGGCATATGGTATAAAGACATGGCATTCTAAATTTATTTTTTCCGTTAGATTTTCTCAGCAACGATTTTAGAGGGCGAACAAAACAAATAAAGTTTTCACTGGAGTTCTGTAGTTCTTTTTTCTATCTCCTAAATCGTTAAAGATAGAAGAAAAATTTGAACGGATTTCAAATCTGCGGAAAATTTTACAACAGATCGATACCTAAAAACATGATTTTCTTTAAATAAATAATTTTTAAATAGTAACTTTTATATTTTTTCAAATACTAATTTGGCCGCCGGCGCCGTGAAGAATTCTACCTTTGTTCATTTTGTTTTCCTGAGCAACGGATTCGAGTAAAGCAAAACAGATAAAAAGTTATGACTGGCGTTCTTCATTGCTTTTTTCTATCTCAGCGATCGTTAAAGATGGAATAAAAGTTTTAATTGTTTTGAAATCTGCAAAAAATTTCACAATAGATCGATACCTAAAAATAAAATTTTCTTTAAATAAATAGTTTTTAAATTGTAACTTTTGTATTTTTTCCAATACGAATTTCGCTGCCGAGAAGAAAGACCTTCGTTTGATTCGAGATTCATTCATTTTGAAAAGTAACGGATTTGGGTTAAGCAAAAGAAATAATTAAAGTTATGACTGGAGTTCTACAGTGCTTTTTTCTAACTCAGCGATTGTTTAAAATAAAATGAAAATATCAACGGATTTCAAATCTGCGGAAAATTTTACACCAGATAATAACCTTATACGTTTGATTTCCTTTTAATAAATAATTTCTCAATTAAATATTTATATTTTCATAGGAGATTGTGACGTCATGCCGATTTGCAGACGATTTTGGCCGCATTTGACAGTGACGAATCCATCACAAAAAGAACTGCAACAGGCAACGCAAACTTTTCAAAAAAAAAACACCCGAGTTGGAAAATTTTTGAAAAAAATAAGAACTTCTAACACATATGTATTAAAAAACATATGCACAATCTATAAATGAGAACTTTTCCGTTAGCCTGGCCCAACTTTGAACCAAAATCAAAATCGTCAATCTAGGTATTTTAGAAGGAAAAAAAAGTTTTTTTTTTAAATGTTGGTTTAATTGAAACCGGATGTTTAACTTTTGCAGGTTTTTCCGGCCGTCACTATTTTTCAAAGCCGCAAGGCACTACGTTCCTATTATTGACATTAGGGAACGTGGCACAGTTGTAGACTTCGGTTACAGGGTTTCCGGCCATTACAGGTTAAATAAAACAGTATACAATGTATACAACTCTTTTTTTCTGGATGTTTACGTAAAAAATACACTTCTCATTTTCGGAATGAAAACAAAATTGGCGACATTTTGATTTTGGTTCAAAGTGGCGCCCGCATGTCTAACGGAAAAGTACCAAATGGGTGCCATTTGCAAAACAAAATTCCAACTTTTTCCCTGAATTAAACGAAACTTCCCTGAGTTTTCCCTGAGTTTTCCAGAAAATTATTCTTCCCTGAGAAATCCCTGATTTCCCTGAATTCCCGGTTCTGTCGCCACCCTGACAACCCCAACTTGGCAATTCATTTGTGAAAAAGGACACAATGGCTGCGAACCTGGTGACTTACAGCAACCAGCATTTTATCATAAGATTCCACATGAAAATTTTACTATTAACTCTAAGATCTGAAATAGTTTTTTGAAATAGTATTTTGCAAGTGTTTTGGATTTTTGTGGGAAAATATTATTTTTTTACACTATCAGTGAAAAAATGCAAGACATGTTAATTCAATATGGACAGTTAATTAGGGCAAATCTAAGTTGTAAAGAAATGGTGAGGAGAGGGGAAAAGAGAAAAACAAGATAATGTTAACTAGTTTTACCAGTAAAATTGCCTTGGACATGGTTGGAAATTTCCTCCCAGCCACCAGCTGAATGGAAGGTAACTTTTGAGTACCATTTAGTGAGATTTTGATTTAAGCTTGCAACGAAGGCTCCAGCTGAACGACCTCTCTTTGCTGAGTCATGGTAGGTATCGAAGCCAATAACCATTATCCTCTGTTTAAACTAGGAAGAAATTAGAGTGATAAATCATACAGTTAATTTAACGAAATTCGGCATTTTTAATAGTTTTTATTATCTGAAAATCAACAACTGTTTTTAAAATTTAAAAAAGTTAACTTACTGGTATTCCTAATGCCCAGGGCTCTCCACCAAGCTTGCAGCTCATTTGAATCCCTATTTTAGTGGCCACACTCATCAGAGTATGTTTTTTATTCAGTGTCCGAGACACAATAACTTGACTTGGAACTAAAATACAAGATCAAGAACATTAAATATAATAACTATAAACTGACGCTAAAATGTGAAGCACGACTTTTTTGATAACAACTCTACAAAAACACAAAAATGTTGAAAGGAATCTTCAAATAAAAATTAAATGCAGCTATTTGACGAGATTAGAATCTCGGGGAAAAAATGTCAGTTTTTAAAGTTTAAAACAATTTGTATCCGAAACAAAATTGTTTCAACTTAGTTTAAGCTTCAAACTTCATTGTGACACAGTAAAATTCTTAATAAGTTTGCATTTGTGTTGGCTAACTTTTATGGTTTGTCTGGTACAAGTAATTTGGTAATTTTTAATTAACATCGTAATAGAGCAACACTACGAGCTATTGACGACGGTACAGGATCAATCTCTAAGGGAAAGAACCGAGGACAACACCACGTCATTTTGAACCACGGTCAGATGATGAGGCAACATCTGAGGTGGAACCCTCACTCTACAAACTTCTACTCCAACCCAACATGAGGACTTTCGGCCATGACAGATTTAGTGCACCAGCCACCTCTACACCATGTGCTTACAAACATCCATACACTGATCTGGATTTGAACTAGGAACCTTCCAATCTAGAAGCTAACACCTCAACCACCAGACCGATTGACAGGCTGTCTGGTGCAGGAGTTATACCATCAAAGTTTAAGTAATACAACCAGCTGTAGCATATAGGTTAAATAATTGGGATTAGGGGTTGTTTGGCTTTTAAGGAGCAAGGGCCATATTTGGCCATGCTATGCCAGGTCATGCCAGACAGGAATTGAACCTGTGCCACCTACAACTTGATAAACCAGTGGGGATTAGTCACTCAGCCACAATAGCCCCAAGTTTGGACGGAAAATTTATGAATGTTGATTCTGCATTTATTAAACAATTTCAAAACTTTCTAAACTGTTTTCTATGAAAATTGATGAGTTCCTTCATGTTTATTTGTTAGCAGATTCTCCGTCCGGAAGGTGTTAAAATTTTCAAAATGGAAAACACCTTCACCTTCTAGTGACCAACCCACTTTTTAAGGATGTTAACAACTAACCGACTACAGCCGGTAGAGCAGTTGTACATTGTAAGTTAAATGAATCCCGTCAGTTATATCTATGGCCTTTGTCTATAGTCAGTTATATCTATAGCCTTTATACACAGTCCAGTCACATTAATGTGACCACCACTTACTTTCGACATCAACGTGAAATAACCAATCACAAAAGGCAGGTGGCAGCACATTGCAGTGGAGTGTATATAAAGGATGTCCCAGGGCATCGGAAAGCATTTCAATCGTTGGCGTAATGCAGAAACGTAGCGATTTATCCGACGTCCAAAAGGGCATGATTATTGGCTTTCGGGCCAAGGGTGGAAGCATTTCGGAAACGGCTAATTTTGTGAACTGTTCGCGTGCCACCGTGGTAAAAGTATACCGTGCATGGCAAAATGGCACTATCCAAAATCAGCGGCGTGGCACATGTGGTGCACCATGGGCTATAGATGACAGAGGTGAACGAAGGCTACGGAGATGCGTTCGGGCGAACAGACGTGCAACTGACCACCCAGATGAACCAAGGGGCTACCAAAAGTGTATCCTCAACAACGGTTCAGCGAACATTGCTGCGCATGGGCCTCCGCAGCAGACGCCTGGTTAATGCACCTATGCTGACTGCGGTTCATCGGCGATGAAGGCTGGAATTTGCACACCAGTACCGCAACTGGATGTCCACAGAGTGGCGACAGGTGGCTTTTTCCGATGAATCACGTTTTATGCTCCATCGGACAGATGGACGTTAGCGTATACGGCGTGAAACGTCTGAAAGCAAACACCCTGCAACAGTTGCCGGAAGGATCCAGGCTCGAGGAGGGAGCATTATGGTTTGGCGAATGTCTTCCTGGCATTCACTGGGTGCACTCATCATTGTGGAAGGCACGATGGATCAGCACAAGTACGCATCTGTCCTTGCGGACCATGTCCAACCCTACATGCAAATTATTTTTCCTCAGAATGATGGCATCTACCAGCAGGACAATGCGAGGTGTCATACAGCTAGCAGTGTATGTGCGTGGTTTGAAGAGCACCAGGATGAGTTTACTGTACTCCCCTGGCCAGCAAACTCACCAGATTTAAGCCCAATTGAGAATCTGTGGGACCACCTTGATTGGGTTGTTCGCACCATGGATCCTCAACCGCGTAATCTAGCGCAGCTGGCCACGGCACTGGAGTTGGCATGGCTCAACATCCCAGCGAACACCTTTAGAAACCTAATTGACTCTCTTCCTGCAAGTCTTGCAGTGGTAAACTCTGTCAAAGGTGGTTATTCTGGCTTTTGACAGCTGGTCACAATAATGTGACTGGACTGTGTATATAGTCAGTTATATCTATAGTAGAGATGCACAACTTGCGGCCCGCGGGCCTTTATTACTCATTGCCACATGCGACCCACGAATCATCAATTTGCGGCCCGCAAACTAATTTTGACTATAAACTTCCAAGAGGATTTATGTTAAAAAGCAAATGGACTGACAAACATTTAGAATCAGTCTAAAGAGTTTCTACTATCAGTATTGAACCTAACATACCTAAATTAGTTGGTAAAACTCAGTTTCAGCCATCCCATTAGCAAGCTGTAACACAATTATTGTTTATGCTTTAGAAATTTTAATATTAAATATATTTGATGCCGTAATTTTTAATTCGAATTTTACTGATATCATTAAAATTTCTGATACTCATCTTTATTACTCATTGTACTATTACTGTAATTAAATTTATAACCTAAAATAATTTGCTGAAGTACATACGACGTACTTGAGATAAATTCTTAAAAGAAATTCTAAATGATTGATCATAGCAAATGTTTGTTAACTTCTTTTTTTAAACTATTCACAATATCATTCATTTAGCTCTGTAACGAGCTTCTAGATTTTTTTTAGAAAACATTTGTAAGTTTAATCTTTAAAAAAAAAAAAAAAAAATTATTATTTTACTATACATATTAAGTGTAATAACAGTTGTACATAATTTGGGTAGTAGCACTTTCATTGTGTCTGTGCTATAACTTCATTTACGGCCCCCATGTCTCAATCAACAGTGCGAGTGGCCCTTCTCCCAAAAAGATTGTGCACCCCTAATCTTTTATTATTATTTTTTTTTTAAATCCTACGCCCAGCTCAAGGCCTTTCGGCCATACGCTGTCTTGCCGTCCAATATAGCGAATAAAGTCCTTGGGGAGAAGTATTCCTGGTGTCACTGTCCTGTAAACTAGAGCACTCCGCAAGGTGTTGTCTGTTCATAAAACCATTGCAACAAAGTGGACAGATCGGGGAGGTAGCCACCCCAATCTTATGTAGGTGTTGTTGGAGATAGTCATGTCCGGTTAATAAGCAGAAACAGGCCACTCCAATCCTTGGTAGATCAGTAGGGATTCTTCCCTTGTTACTCAATAGGCAATCCCAACTCCTTCCCTGTATATCCCTCTGATACTGCAGTCTTCTTTGTTTCTTGAACTGAGATTTTATGTAAGTCACACCCCTAATCTATAGCCTTATATATAATTTTTCTGTATCAAAAGGTTAAAAACCAGAAAAAAGAAATTAATGCATTTTTAATTCTTAAAAGATGGATCAGGAAGAATAAAATTAAAACAAAGCTTACTAGGACAATCTAAACATGTATGCTTTTTTAGAGCATCATAACGCTCCTTTTTGTTGTTTGGAACAATGAAGCACACAAGTTGAGTATCACTAAGGACACTCTCCCGAAAGGCTTGCATATATTCATTTATCCGATCTTGGTGTATTACAACCCTATAAAAAAAAGCACAATTTAGCCTCTTTGACATCTGACATTCTTTCAACATCAACTTGGTTTAAATTTATTTTCTAGTCTCAATAAAAGTAAGGAGATTCTATAGTTCTCAAGAAAACAGCAGACCAACTGGTCTAGTGGTTAAGGCTTAGTGTGCATCCTCTAGTTTTTTATTAAAGATTCAATACGTCTTGGCATACTTTGTATGGGTTTTTGGCACTTAGATTGTATTTCGTTGTCATGGTGCCAAATTTGGATGAGTCTTTCTATCAGACCATTTTTGTTTGTGATGTTACAATTCTTTAATTTTTTCTGTACAATGGCCCAAAAATTCTCTATTGGGTTCATATCTGGACTGTTTCCAGGCCATAAAAGAGTTTTATATATTTTTTTTATCCAAAAATTTGGTCAAAGATTTTGGCTTTATGGCACAGAGCTCCATCATGCATGAATATGAAGTCTCCATTTGGAAACGTCTTTTAACTATGGAATTAGTCTTTGTTCAAGCCGACCAACCGGTCTGGTGGTCAAGGTGTTGGCCTCTGGATCAGAAGGTTCCTGGTTTGAATCCAGGGTCAGGGCATGGATGTAAATTGTGCTGTCCTTTGTTAGGAGCAATGATGGTCCTCCAACTGGGTGCTCCTTCACAAGTGGCCATCCCTTCCGGCCTTGTAGAGGCCAATGATTAAGTTCATATGTGCCCGCCATTGGAAAAAAAAATAGCTCTCAAAATTAATACCTTTTGGACTTTGAAACCTCAATCCCAGGTCCAGGGTCAGGGCATGGATGTAAATTGTGCTGTCCTTTGTTAGGAGCAATGATGGTCCTCCAACTGGGTGCTCCTTCACAAGTGGCCATCCCTTCCGGCCTTGTAGAGGCCAATGATTAAGTTCATATGTGCCCGCCATTGGAAAAAAAATAGCTCTCAAAATTAATACCTTTTGGACTTTGAAACCAAACCAATCGAGAGGAAATCGGTTTTGAAGTATTTTCAATCGTTGAGCAAGACAGTTTTGAAAGTAAATTACCACTTTAATGCATTACAATTAAAAACTCAATTTAAGGGGAAAAAACAATGCTTAGTAATGCACTCGTACCAGTGTTTATCAATCAAATATACTCACAGAACAACCAAATTCTTCAACATTTTTAAATTGCAAAACAAAATAAATGTGCCCCAATCGAAATATTTGCAAACAATGCAAATAAAAACATCTATTCATATTTTAATGAGCTGAGTTTGTAATAGTTTTGAATTCTTTTAATCGTTGACAGCTGCATTAGCATGTAAGGAGATACATCAAAGTTACTAACGCTCTGTAAACTGAGTATTCAAATTCAAGATCAGAATGTGTGCTAGGAGCACAAAATATTAGACTTTTGTTGTTTTTAAGTAATAACTACTTAATCAACAATTCTATTCTACAATTCAAATTATTAATTTTAACAAAGTGATAGATATTTACCCAAAGTGCCTGATGAAAGTAAGTACTCAATCGTTATCAATTTAATTTACCTTTTGCTATATGTGTAGATCCAGTTGGATAGGGATCTTGATTTTACCTTGAACTCAATCCTCAACAATTTAAAAAGTTATGGATATTTGGCTTGCTCTAGATTATCCTGATGATGGACAGTTTAAGCACATAAACATGCCCAGCAAAAGTGATATGTTTAAACAGTGTTGTCTACCATCCACCAACTTTAAATATTTGCAACTTTTAAATGTGTAACAAATTTCTTTCTTTTTTTACAGAACTCTCAATTACTTCAAAGAACACAATTTAGAAAATCCTGACTTAAACGATATCTTTTTACAACTTTGAAGTGCATTTGGAGGAATGAAACTAATATACACACTAAATAAAAATCAACTACTTTCATGGCAAACAAGCCAAGTTTTGACGCATGCAACTACATCATCCAATGGCAACATTTTAAAGACAAAACTAAAAGTAAAATTGCTTACAACTTGGGTTGTGCACATTCCATGCCCATTGGTGGGCAAACTTTTTGGAGATTCATTAAAAAGTCTCTAGCTTTGCCTTCATCGTACCGAGTACAAATTAGAACCCAATTCCGCAAACCAATGGCACAGTGCATTGGCTTTCCTCTCATTTCTTTAGAAAAATCCCCAGATACTTGATCATAGAATCCCTAGATGAGGTAAAGGAAATTATAATTAAAATTTGCAATTCTAGAATAAATTCAAAGTGTAAAAAATAAAAAATAAACTACTGTACCTCATGAGGGCCTTGTATTATTTTCTCTCCAGGCAAAAATCTAGCATTAAATTTTACAAGATTATTTGCAAAGCCAATATCCCAGCCCTTCATTTCCTTTTGAACTTGTTCATTACTAGAAAAAAGGAAAACATTTGCCATTTAAGGGGATAACACAAGAACCTTTCAAATTAAAATTTTTTAACAGTAAAATCTTCATAAATCATCAATTTTCTTCAGTTTTGTCTAGCTCTCGTAGATGGCAATGTAATTGAACTATCATTTACTTATCACAAATTCAAATGCTACCCAGGATAACATCACTGGAAAAATCTTTGAACATGCAGGGTTTGATCATGCATGTGTTGTCGAGTGAAGTCGAAAATGATAGCTCAGATCCCAATTCATTGTGTAATTTATTTGAGATTGCAAATGAAATCCATTAATATTACATCAGAAATGCTACATCCTTGAATTAACAGCAGCTTTGAATTACAGAACACAAGTGTTTTTCTCCAATAAAACATGATTTTGTAGCAAAGTTTGTAACATGTGTCATTTTATTAAAAATAAACAATTTTCTACAAAAGATAAATTTAACATAAAAAATATTTTAAGCTTGTACAGAAAATAATATGAGAAAACATTAGTACTTACGAATTTACCCTCTGAATAAAGGTCTGCAGGTTTTGCACTCTTGTGTTAGGATCGAGTCTTGTCTTATTTGCAAGCTCTTTCATGAAAACATAATCACTTCTCATTGCCTCAGGTATGCCTATATGAAAAAAATACAATAAAAACATGAATACTGATCCTATAATACAATACCTTCAACACAATTATAATTTCTATGGAGTAAAACAGTGCATAGTTTTAGAGCCAACATCTGGTCATTCGATGGAGCAAAAAACGGGAATCAATAGAGAAGTCAACCGTTCGCCAAAGAGAAGAGGTCTGGGTTGTCTTACAAATAGCTGACATTGCTAGAAACACCAGTCATTTGCAATTGCAGTCATTCCTGGAAATCAAATTACAGCTGTTTATGGCAATGAGCCTTTACAGGGTGGCTACAAAAATTGAAGTGAAAAGTTCCCTGATTTCCAGAATATTTTTCAAGAAATTCCCTGAGAACTTTGACCTTAAATAAAGTCTCACAATGGAGCATAATAGCCCATTCCTTTACCACAAGTGCCAGTCTGGCTCATTCAAAAGCAAAACAACTAACTGCCAACATTGAGAAAGTAATCCACATCCACCTGCATTACGTCGTCATATAACGTTGGATGGCATAATTGCTTTACAAGTCTTATCAACTGCTTACATGAAATACACAACACATAAAAAGGTCCCCAGCGGGAGAAGAATCCGCCCCTGAATCGGCAAGTGTTGCCAGTGCCAGATACATATTATTATAACAGCAGATAAATCAATACAAAATCGTAAACTTTTCGCAAAATAGAACCTCCGAGTTTGAAAAGTTTACATAATTTCACTACTTATGAACTTAGCTATAAAAAAATAATTTCTAATAAATATGTATTAAAAAACATAAGCATAACATAAATGGGTACTTTTCTGTTAGCCGGGTGCTACTTTGAACCCAAATGAAAATGTCCCCTTTTTTTTTCATTCCGAAAATGAAAAGTATTATTTACGTAAACATCCAGAAAAAAAAAGAGTTGTATACCTTGTATAGTCTTTAATTTAATCTGCAATAGCCAAAATCCTTAGGCGACATTTTGATTTTGGTTCAAAGTGGCGTTCGGCTAACAGAAAAGTACCGAAGAAACTGCCATTTGCAAGACAAATTCCAACTCCAATGAAGAATTTAAAAATCACATATTCTCCAAAATTTAACGATGAATTTGTTTAAAAAGTCGACTACAATAGCCAAGATTGAAAAACAGCAGTAAAAAGTCACCTGTAGTAGAAGGAAAATTTAGATTTAAATGGCTTTTTAATAAAAATTACTTAGTTAACCAGTTAATGATAGGTATATTTGATTTCTTTAAAAAATAATTAGCATAAACAGGTCATTAAAATAATTTCACATATGCTCGATAATTAAATTTTAATCTGAAATAAGAACAAGACATAGTTGAAATCTTCAATAACTTTTGTGTCAAGTTTCCATAAAAACCATATATAAAGGGGAAAATTTCATAAAAATGAAAATTAGAAAGGATACTGAATTGATATTTCAATTGGTTTAAGCTTGCTTACCAGTCATCACACAGAGTTCAGGTACTAAATATATCTTCTTTAATGTACTAGCACCAGCTTTAATTTCTCTTTCCTTGGACTTGCATAACATCAATGGTTGTTTAACATCATGGATTGTAATATCATAATGCTAGAAAGAAAACAAATTAAGTAATTCATAAATAAACAATCAAATGAGTTGCATGAAAATATTATTAAAGGAAAATAAACTGTACCTTCTTATAATACTGAATATAACTAATGGGACCTTCTTTAGAATCAAAAGTTTTGGAAGGGTTGAGATTCCAATCAATATCTTCAACTGAATAAGTTCGATTATTATACCTGTAATTATCATGACTATAATTAGAAAACACAACTAGAACAAAAATTATTTTAAAAGTCAAAACTGTGGAAAGTGAAAACTATACTTCAAACTCAGTGCTTCAATAAAAAATAATTATATTAATGTAATCTAAAAAAAGATAGCAAGCAAAGAATTGATAATCTTGAAAGTTAAGATTGTTACCTGGTCATCACGATACATCCTACAAGTTCACGGGTTGCATTTATCCTGTACTCTGGATCTTTCTGAGCTGCACGTGTGATTATCTGCAAAGCTGTCTCCTTACGAACAACTTTAAAAGTTGTGTCCACAGACATCAATAATTTTTCCTCTTGCTGACGTATGGATGTTATAACACCTTGCCAGACCTGCATGCTATAAATAAACAACACGATTTTACAAACAAGAAAATATTTCTACAAAAATAGCTTTATTTTACTCAATTAGTTTATCAAAGTAAAGAATTAAAAGAATGTAAGCATATTTTTTTAGCCTTGGGTATCTTTAAAATATAGCAGGATTGAAAACTCGCTTTTTTCGTTCAATTCTCTGACGGTTTTGAGAAAGTAAGGATCAGAAAATTACGAAATTAACATGGTTTGTACAATTCTTCAGTCATGAGTGTTATTTTTAGAGTACTTCTAAACGTAAATTTTTGCACCTCACTGAGTTTTTTTTAGAAATTTCAATTTGGTTACTAGTAATAATTTTTTTGAAATTCGGAATCATTTTGCTACATTATTGTTAAAATTGTCATAAGTATAGCTTAATACAGTTAGTTTTTAAATTTAAAAACATAATGGGAAACCTTAGAATGTACTTTTTCTTATGGTACAGTTATTTATGAGATTGGTTCATAAATAAATTCGATGTGATTAAAAGCTAGTCATGTTAGTTCATGGGGTCAGGTGTGACCACTGCTTTTCAACCCCCTGTGATTGCTTTGCAAACTAACATCACAGGCAATGTCATGAAGGCTTCAGAAAATCAGTTTTAAGTATCGATCTGATGTAAAATTTTCCGCAGATTTTAAGCCCTTTGAAATTTTTACTCCACCTTTAACAATCTAGGAGATAGAAAAAAAAAGAACTATAGAACTACAGATAAACTGGTTATTTGTATTGTTCGTCAGCTGAAATCGTTGCTCGGAAAATTAAAGAGAGAAAATAAATTTGGAATCTGTGATCTCTTTATACTGTTGCCATACTAAGTAAAGAAATAGTAAAGAAATGCCAATAAATTAATTAAAAAAGCTCTAGATTAAATTTCAAAATTCGGGGTGGACACAAAATTTGAAAAACATTAGGACTACCTGTGTGCCAAATTTCATTATTGTAAGTGCCATAGATTCGTCAGGACACTACTTACAGAGACGCAGAGAAACTTCCTTTCAGCAGATAAGAAATATTGCATTGAATTTATGTGTTTCACAACTTAGAACATCAAGATCAGTTCCTAACAGTCATCCAAACGTCAGTTAATGATAATTTCTTTTTTCTCTTTCAGGAAAGGAATGAGCCAACATGCCTGTGCCATGTCAGGTTTTCATGGGTTTGATTCCTTAAATAACTTATTTTCTTTTTCATAGAAAGAATATTGCCAACACGCCCATGTTGTATTTTTTTCTGAAATTCTTTGTATCTTATTGAGCTCTGTGTAAAATTTCAAAGAAATCTGATTAATGGTTATGGAGGGAAAAAAATGCATTCAAGGTTATTTTGTGCCGAGGGTCTCAAGAGGGGCAGACAACACAGATTTAACAAAACTTTGAATAGCTATAAAACTAAAACCGTTTGAGGTAGAGGGGGAAAATTTAAGAGGGTTTCTTTTAACCATAAAGGGAAGAGTGTACACCAAATTTCATTAACAGCCGAGACAGAGGGTGGCACGATCATGTTGAAATGACGTGGAATAACCCAAAGGGAAATCTACAAAATGCTGACATTTATGTTTACAAAGAGGATAAACTACTAACCACAGTGGTAACAAAATCCTTGAAAAAAAGTACCACATTAGAGTCAAAAAAGTTTCCCTGATTTTACAATTCCCTTAATAAATGTTATGATCCATGATTGATAATGATATACAGTATACACACATTATTTTTTAATATATAGGGCAGGCCTCGAAATAGATTTTTTAATGCAGGTGCACCTAAGTTTTTAAATTAGGTGCATAGGTTATATTTTAGGGGTGCACATTAAAAAAAAACCTAATGTAAGAGCATGGATATAATGTAAACCTTTTTTGTTGGGTATGTTCAGATAGGTTAGTAGTAGATAGTAAATAAAAATATTTAAGCATCTAAATTCTCTGGCGCACGGCTGTCGCTTCAACAGAGCCATTTGGAAAATGTTTCGATTATCGGAAAGTTCTGGTGGCAGTGACACAAGTAAATTTTCCTCCTGTATAAACCCGTTACGACCCAGCGATTTTGTTTTCGTATGGTGTGTATTTAGGAATTTTAATTACGTTAATTTAGAGCAAGAGAGGTCGATATTAATAGTTTGTTCTAGGGTGTAAAAAAATCATGATTTTTAAAAAAAAATCAATTAATCGGATTTATTTGATTTAAATCAGATTATTTTGATTTAAATCGGATTATTTTGATTTAAATAAGATTTTTCTATTTAAATTTCTGCAGGCCCTAAACACTGTTTATATAATAAATATATATAAATTTGTTAAATAAAAAATTGAATTTGTGACGTGACATGTAAACCAATATTTATTTTAAGTAAACAATCAGAATTTGTGAAATGGTAAATCAATATTTACTTACATTTATTTAACTTTAAAACACAAGTTGACATCCTACATAGTTTTTCTTGAGAAAATTACATCATCATGTTAACAAATTTATCAGCAAGTGTGAGTGACAGACCTAAACTATAATCTGAGAAGTAGAATATAACTCAGAAATAATCAGACTATTGTTAATTCTGATAAAAAAAATCTGCTGAGCAGCAATAATAATTGGATTTTCACTTAGTTTTAATTCATACTGGATCTTTCTTTTTTCCTGCTGACATTTTAATGGCTGTGCGTGAAAATGTATAGTTCTACTCTTTTAATCTCTATTGCTAACTACAAGAATAAGCAAACACAGAGGTTCTTAAACTTATCCAAGTGGTGGCACCCTTAAGAGAATTATAATTTTCTCACAGCACCCTCATCATCATGTAATATTTATCTGTGGTATATTGTTACATATATATACACATTTTATATTTGTAGCACTTAGAAAAAGAAATTAGAGAATAAAGAACATAAACATAATTAATACAACTAGTATTTAAAATTCACACACAAACACTTTAATTTTACTTTATAAGAAAACATAGGTTGGTGAAAATATAACTAAAACAAATAAAATTACCTTCATCATGCTGAGTGAACCGATTTTTGATAAGTGATCTTAACCCTTTTTTCTGTTGCTTAGAAATAGCTTAGATTGGAGGTTACGGGTGCTTCGCAGCACCTCTCATCTCTTTACGCGGCACCCCAGGGTGCTACGGCACACCCTTTGGGAGCTAACTAACAAATGCCTCAAAAACTTTACTTCCCACTTGTGTTTTTTTAGCTAAGAAAATCAGTCACCTCTTTTGTTTATAATTTTGAATCAAACTGTTGTATACTTCCTTTAAGTGTTTATATTATGAGTGCTGTTAATCAAAAATGTTTATACATTACTCTTCCTGGCATTTAGATTTATGTCATGTGTGTTTACATTACTGTTTCCAGTATATAGTATATTCTAATAAGTTACAATTGGCTGTTGCAATCTTTTATATGCAGTAATTGACCCAGTTCCCTCTGAGCTGGGTGTAACCATTAGTGCTGAAATCCCCATGAGTGCAGAAAAATTAAAGCATTTGACCACTTCTGTCATTTTTCTATGGTGTATTTACTTAGTTATAAAAATGCAAGATTAGTTGTGATTTAAATCATTTGATTAAAATCATGATTTTAATCGTTGATTTAAATCAAGTGATTTAAATCTTGACACCCTGGTTTGTTCAAGCATCAAAATAACATAAAACGTTCCCACCTCTTTTTTTAACGTTAAGTGCACTGCATGCATCCAGCGGGAACAAATTAGGTGCATAATTTTATGTTCATGTGCACAGTGCACCCGGGTATTTCGAGCCCTGATATAAGGTCAGATGGGCTAATAGGATAATTCTCAACAAATATTTTGTATTTTTCTCTTCATATATTTTAATTGTTATTATACGCGTTGGAACCCTTAATGGAACACGTACAATAACAATTGAAAAAAAACCCCAATATTTTGATAATGAATTTATTACAATTGACCCTACATTATCATGCTATACATCAAAATAAAATGTACATAAAAAATTGTACAAAAATGTAACTGCAAGCAAAAAAAAATTTTTAATGCAAAAAAATAACATTATTAGCTACACAAATTTCAAATAGCATACTATAAGTTGTATCGGCGGCCTCACGGCAACGAGACGCGGAAACGGCGGTTTTCAAAAATTACGGCGCCAGTGTTCTTTATTCGAAGAACAATTTTGGAGAATACGATTCATTCGATTCTCAAAAGCACTCATAATGGCGATCTCTAAATAGGACAAACGATAATAGTTGCCGTTTAGGTTATCAAAATTTTCCTTTTTTTTTCAAGATTTGGAAATTTTTACTGATATTTCCCTGATTTTTGCAGAATTGAAAAGTTTTTCTATTTTCCAGGTTCTGTTACCACCCTGCTAACTTTCACTTTTAATATCATCAAACTCACAAAATTTTTATTTCACCACTGATAAGGAGGAAGTACCTAGTCCATTAAGTAATCTTAGGTGTTATAAAATATTTTTTAAATGAAGGCCTTTACTCAATAGAGTTAAATATTCTTTAGACACTGCTATATCACAACAAGGATTAGTTTAATTTCATAACAAATAGTTAAAATATGTTTTATGCAATATTTCTGTTAACCCTCATATTACGTTGGTTGGTTTTCATGGTACAAGGGCAATATTTGGCTATACTGCACCAAACATAAGACAGACAATGTCTCAAGTAATGTACATACACAAGAAAATGTGTAAGAACAAAGAGAAATACAGTCTATTCAAAATGTTCCAGAACTCCCATTCGTAAAAATGTACGACGTTGTAATGACCTTCAGACACATGTCTTAAGTGGTTGCATTAATATCTGACTTAGCAGCGTTCATTTGCGTAAATCATGTGTGTGTCATTGCCATCGAAAAAATTGGGGCAGAGAACGAACATCAAACTTTGATTCAAATTAGGAAATTCAGTCACAGAAACAAACAAAAGGATTAAATCCGTGTATGGTGACAATGCCGAGTTGAGTGGTTTTTGAGGTTTAAAGCTGGAAGAGATTGGACTGAAGACGATGAGAGATCAGGTCGTCGATGTTCAAGCATCATTCATCGAGAATTTTTTCAAGGTTCCACTGTGACTAAGGCATTCTAAGTAGATATTGTGGATCAACTTTTGAAACTAATACACTGTGCGAGGTCCACTTTGCTGGCAGTGGAAATTGGTGCCTCTTGCACGACAATGCACCGTCTCACAAGTCCATCATTGGGCAGCAATTTTTAGAGAAGGCAGGATGTGAGCATCAACCCCCCCCCCCCCAACTCCTCAGATCTGCCCCTGGACTTTTTTTTATTTCCCAAGATAAAAAATTGAAGATGAGGGGGCAGCGGTTTGAGTCGATAGAGTAGATTATGGCTGTGACATCGTAACACAATAGTGTTGTAGTGGAGGTGTTCCAGAAGGAGTTTATGGACCTGTACACTCATTCCAAGCGATGCATTGAATTGCGAAGAGACTATGTAAAGTTTTTAAGTTTCAGTTTTAAGAAATGGGAAAAAAATTTAAATACACTGAATTTAAAAAACATTGATGGTTTGGAGGCTATACATTATCAACATTGATATTTTAATTTGGAACATCGATGTTTTGCTGTCGATGTCAGATCACTAGGTGCTAAACAAGTTTTACTAAATGGTGAAAAAGTTTAAATACACTGAATTTTTAAAACATCCATGGTTTTGGTGCGATGTATTATCAACATTCAATGATGTTTTAATTTTTAACATCGAAGTTTCAAAACATCGATATTTTGCTGTCGATGCAGCATCACTAGTTGCTAAACCAATTTTAAGAAATGGGGGAAAAAAGTTTAAATATGCTGAATTTTAAAAACATCAATGTTATGGGGGCGATGTATTATCAATATCGATGTTGTTTTAATTCTGAACATCGATGTTTTGCTGTCGATATCGCATCATTACTGTGTACATCCAGGGTGAATAGAACCTGCAACACCTACAACTCTTAGGTTGCTAGCACAGTGGGTTGGTTTGGGTTTTGTGGTGCAAGATCTAAAAAAATGCTGAACAACCGGTATGGTGGTTAAGGTGTTAGCCGCTAGATCGGAAGGTTCTTGGTTCGAATCCGGGGTCCGGGCATGGATGTTTGTAAGCGTATGAATGTAGAGGTGGTTGGTGCACCTTAAATCTGTCGTGGCCGAAAATCCTCACATTGGGTTGGTGTGGAAGTTTTGAGAGTGGGGTGCCAGCTCAGGTATTGCTTTGTCATCTGACCTTGGTTCAAAATTACAAGGCGTTGTCCTCGATTTTTTCCCTTAAGGGACTGATCCCAGATAGTCGTCAATAGCCCGTTGTGTTGCTCAAGTAAAATGTTAGTTAAAATTACCAAATAGCAAGGTCTAATAGTGGACAAGTGCTAGCAGTGTCAAAACCCACTGAGCGATGGCATCCTCCATATTAGGTTATAAAATCAAAAGCGTTCAAATAAAGTTTGTTCACAAATAAAAATAAAGTAAATTTCACAATGAATAAAAAAAAATTCAATAAGATATCTTTCGTAAAAACCTTACTTAAACTGCGGGATTTCTGAAACTGCTTGTAGATCAAAGTAGTGGCGTCCCAGCAATTGATACTTTAAATGTTGCAGATTTCTAGAAGTAATTTTCATATTTTACAATCAATCACTCTTTATTCAAATAAAAACATGTTGAATAAGATGCATCAGATAAATGGTAACATACCTACGCATTTGCGTATTAAATAATCTTCCTAGTTCTGGATGACTAGGGGCTAGCTCAGCAACAAACTTTAACGTAATTCGAATACTCTCACCATCAGTCTTTCTTATACAAAAAAACTCAGTTCCCTAACAAATCAGACAAGAATTATACACATGTTTGAAAGGATTAACTTCAAAAATCAGAAACAAGATAACAATATTTTTGAGATTTGTAGACATAACACAACTGGTGACGTTTAAAAAACTTCTTATTTTTCTTCAATAAACGTAAATTAAGTTATACTTATTAAGAATCAACCTCAATTTTTTCATTTTTAGGTATATCTTGTGTAATTTTCTAAAGAATTAGTGGACTGTGAACTGGGTAAAAACTAAGCATTCATGGTGGAACATTAATCAACATCCAAGAGCTGAAATTAACTGCATAGCATTTAATAATTAAAAAAAGAATTTTTATATTACCTTAAGAATTTAATATTATTTAGATGTTAAGAATTTACTATACAAGTCTACATTATTCTTCCAGACAAAAATTCTTTATTTCATACTTTGTACAAGTTCTTTGTAAATAAAGTTTACAGTTTTAAGACTTAACATTTTAACATAATAGTTGATTGAGAACAAACAGACATTGTGACAGTCAAATGGATGATAAAATATTGCAGACGCCAACATTTCGTAGATTGTGTTGTGAATAAAGTTATTGATTTTCAGTGATAATTACATTAAACATAACCTACTATGCAATTGAGCCTTAAGAGACAAGATAAAAAATACTGTTTCAATTAAGGAAATTTGAAATAAAGTCACAGTGACATATTTACATCACGAAAGATTCAGCAAATACTCAATTTAGCATTAACACAAACATTTCAATTAAGCCACGGTAGCTCAGTCGGTAGAGCGTCGGGCTCGCATCAGAAGGGTTGTGGGTTCTGTCCTCGACGGAGCCTACAATTCTGATGATTACGAGATCGGCGCTTCGATATGGCTAAAGACAGTCGTGTTCACTAATGGTGACTGGGGCACGTTAAATAGGTCGTGGTCACAATGTCCCCCATGTTCCCATACCAAATCAATACCTCTGGGGGTACCTGATCAGGGGGTTATCGGCCTCTGATTGGGATCTAAATTACGATATGTGTGAGTGAATGGATGTATGAAAGGGACCTTCCTGTAAAATGGATGCGTCATGTATGTCGAGCAAAGTCGGACTTCCTCCCAATGGGGCTCAATAATATGGAAGGCGCACCCCCCTCGCCTCTTGCCGTCTTCGACGGGCCTGGCACCCCTCTGGTATGCCAGTGTAGGCATAAGAAACAACAAACAACAACATTTCAATTGTCCATCCCAATTATCAATTGTACATCACTCGTGACATTGTTTCATAGTTATAATAATAGTAGTTGATTTGATGTGTCTACTTTTAACTTTACCATAAGTAACAATAAGCTATATAATACTATAATAAGTAACCATAAGCAAAAGCAAAAAAAGAAATACAATGCAGGGATGCCAACTGCCAAATTGATAATTCAGGAATCCATTAAGTGACTCTCAGGAATCTTTCCCAGAAGATTGCATTGTCTTTACAAATGTTTCAATCAAGAGATTACACAGAATTATATTTTAGTTTTACAGCTTGGTTCATCGATAAGAAATTGTGCCAGCTGCAAAAATAAATTTGCAACTGTTTTATAAGTAAACCCCTATGAAATTGATACAGAAATAAGGATTTTCATTGCTTAATATAAAGTTTTTTCAAGTGCCTTCAACTGATCTTTTTTAAATCAAGTCACAGCTTTCACAAAGGTTTAATGAAATGACAGATGTTAATATGGGAACATATAAATTTCATTGTTATATCCCAACTATCAATTGTACATCACTCATGACATTGTTTCATAGTTATAATAACAGTAGTTGATTTGATATGTCTACTTTTAAAATTACCTTTTAATTAAAATATCATTTGGTATCTCATTGATTAAAGGTTTTCAAAGGATTTGATTTCACTGTTATCGTTAGAAACACAAAAGATGCATAAGATTAGAAGTAAATGTTATGATTAGCAATAACAATCATCTACCTTCCTCTAAAATATCATTTTCATTACAGCTTTCCTTCATTTGATTTTGTATGGATATTTAAAGTGGAAAATAGTCTTTGTAATTTACCTGTTATTTTGAAGGTAATAAAAGGCAACTTCCAAACTTCAGCAGTAATTTTACTAATGTAAGTACTGCAATGGCAAGAATTTTAACAATGTCATAAAATTGTTTTGGTCCATAAAAATTTAAATTCTGTCAAAATTGACAATATTTTCTTTTCTTTTTTTTTTACTTATTTTTTTATTCAATAAATTGTTATTTAATTAGATTTTTGATGACTAAAATATAGTACATTTTTGTCTGCTTTGAGCAATTTGTGAGAAACAAACATGTAAACAACATGTGAGAAACAAACATTCAAACATGTAACAACAAGGAACTTCACAACTGGTCCTCAAAGTCGCACGTTCTTAAAATGCCTGAAACTTTCAATATTTTAAATAGTTATTTTCATGACAATTCCATCATCATACAACTACAGGATTTCTGATTTTTGCTCATTTCAAATGGAATGACCCAGCTTCTTGGTTGAATTAATTCTCCTCCAGAGAACTAACTAACCTCTTAACATATTTCAACCAAGAATAAAGCATTGATTTCTTTTACAATGCAATGCTTCTGAACAGCAAAAAATTATTTCTTATAAAAAAACTATTGATAGCTCAATTTCTAGAAGGATAATAACAAAAGATTACTTATATTAAAAACAAATCTTACAGTTGCTAGTTTCGCAAGTGTCTTCAAATCAGACATGCCATCAAACAAGAAAGCTTCTCCAAATTTTAAACTATGCTCCCTCATAAAGACACGTCTTAGAAATGAACTTTCAACTAATGGAGCAAAGTCTACATGATACTGGTATACAGCCCATGCTGGTTTTGATATAACTTCAAAAAAGTTGGCAAGAATTGGTATGCTTTTTCCAGATTCTCCTAAGAAATACAAATACTTCTTTCAATTATACATCAAAACAAATACAAATTTAAGCCCAAGATTATCAAATTTAAAAAATCTACAAATATTCTTTACCAACAGCATGAAAATTATTTAAAGCAGATCAAGTATTTTTTACATATATTAACAAATAACAAATCAAACTGATAGCAAAGTGAAAAAACGAGCAACAGGTATGGTTAATCGATTGGAAAATTTTAACCTCTAGCATAACAATTTTTCATTAAGTTGCAAAAGCATTCCTCTATTTGAAATCTGCAGTCTTCATTTACATGAAAAAATTTCTTATACAAAGCATAATAAATGTTAGCTGCTTTTTCAAAATTGTACTCTGGGCCCCAATACCAAGTAAATGATAAGGTGTTGCATTGGGTTGAGATTGGCACTAGATGAAACCTGTTTTGTTTAACCCAACAGAAGACATTGAAGAGGAAGTGGCATTTCATTCAAATGCAAGGTATAATTCTCAAAAACAAATAAAACTAAAACTATGAAAAACCATGAATGTGTAACCACAGGAGCATATGGGATGGGTTGACATTATATATCCATAAATTGTAGATATAACCCATTTATAGAAGTCACATTCATTCTAGATGGACAAGCATCTATATTAGAACTAGAAACCTATCAATAAAGAAGCCAGCACCCTGACGACTAGATCGATAGGTCAGTTAAAAGCTAATAACTATACCAAAAATTGTAATCATAAGCTATGAATCATTGTGGTTATCTATATATATAAAACACTAACGTACGTGGACCCGAAATCGACGTTATTTGTGTATCGTCGAATGGCAACAATCAACGTATATAAAATAACCCAGATATTTTGAATTCTTGCTGTTTTCAAATAGCCGAGGTCAATTTCTATGAAAAATAAGGAATTAAATTGTAATATTTATGTTTGAACTTACTTTTTATTTCTTCCTTTGATGTAAAAATAATTTAAACGTAAATTTAGTACCCGGTATCTGGCCACGTCAGAATTAATGTTTACTTTTTTAATTTGATTTAGAATTCCGTGTTTGGGTATTTGAGTTGACTGCGAGATGTTGCGGACATATTTGAGGATTCCCAAGTATTATAAATGTGTTATTTTTGTTAATAAATCATTATTGTCTTTGTCAATATCGTTGAAAAGTCTTTTGTCGCATTATTCTATTTCACAATAAATATAATCAGGAAGTCGAAATTCAACACGTTTGAATAGATACGTACGTGTTTTTTTTTTTCAGAATTTAGCATTTTTTCAATGATTGGAATTTTATTTTTGTTTGCATTATGTGTTCCGGTATATTACATATTGCAGTAATATTATTTAGGAGTTAGATTTTAATGATATGTCTATTTCCTGCAAAATATCTCTAGACATGGGTAATTTTGTAGCGGTATATGTACATTTCGACCAACTTTCCTTGAATATTTGATTGAATACGCAATGATTTAAAGAATTGTTTCACAAAAATAAATAAAATATACAAATCAAAACATGTTTAATTACGGTGTGTAAAAAAGTTTAAAAAGCACTATTACACACCGCCGAGCGCTAGCCGGCGTAGCCCGACTAGTACAATTAAAATAGCATGTCACTTGCCTTTCTTGTCCTGAATATGAGCTGGTCGTGTGCTTTCATTTTGAATTACTCTGCTGCGACCTCGCCCGCTAGATTCTATGCCCATGACGGCCATAGATTCAGCGATTTGTTGAACCTGCATAGTTGCTGCTCCTTGTGGAGGTGGAGCAGGATCAGTGCGAGGTACTCCACGATGAGTTTGTCGTCCGCCACCATTATTTGGACCAGGATGGACAGCAGCCTAAAACCAATTCAGTTCAAAACATTTTTAGCCCTAAGCATAATCCCACATATATAACAGTCAAAACAAAGCAAGTAAACTGCAAAATTGATTCCAGATTTACAGAAAAACTACATAAAGGCCCCTTTTTTTAAGTAACATTTTGCTTGTGGTATTTGAAGAACCAGGCAATCAAATGATTAGAGTCAGGGTATTAAAAACCGTGATATTTTTAAACTAAAACATGAAATTTATTTAAATAAAATATATTTGTTTAAATTAGCCCTAATAAGTGCAAACTTGTTGAGCATGAGACATGCAAATTACAGTGTAGTTTCTTAATGACATTAATTTATGTTAAAACATTAATATGTTTAATGGTTTGAGAAATAAAACAGATCAGAATTTTGAAAAATTAAAACTGTCTTAGGTTTTGTTGCTTTTATTCGATTTGTATCGTGATACAAATATCAAATACTTAAAATATTAACAATGAACTGTAGCGGTATGCGGAAACCACGGTTGGAGAAAATTGTTTATTCTCCTTCCTGCGCGGCTACCCAGAGGCACACGACATTATATGTTTATTTCTACCATTTGAATGCAAGCACATGATTAAAAAAGAACAGACTATCTTCGCCGTCGAGAAGGCGCCTTGCGTGTTTCCATTAGACACAGAGAGCCTCCTCGCCTAGCTACCATGCGGTTTCGTTTGATGAACTAGCAAGAAATTAAATGTCGCTGTTCAAATTAAAAATGCTTATGTATATATTCTTTATTAAAGTTTTTAGTGTGAAGAAATGGTGTCGGTCCTAAAAACGTTTCATACCTACTACATATATTATCAACACACGCAATTGGCCGACCCAACAGAACATTAGATTTAATTTACAATTTAATATTATATTTTTATAAATTATAATAATTAAGGTGTCACGGTAGCCCAGTTGGTAGTTGCAAGTTAGCAACTGGAGGGTTTGAAACTCGATACAACTATAGACAGCAGTGTACTTAGGGCTCAGATTAAATATGCGGTCTCAAATGTTCTCATGTTAAACGTGGTGAGCAAGTTTGTAGAGGGAGGGTGCCAGCTCAGAAGTTGACTTGACATCGTCAAAATTATGAGGATGTCTGTTTTCAGATCTTTCCCTTTGGAATTGATCCCACACGACTGTTATGTTGCTCCACTGCAACAATTTCAACTACCTTCCTGAATTAAATAAATTTGAATTATTCAGCCTTTTTGATACTCAATTTGTTGGAAGTACTTTATGAATGGCTATGTCTTCTACAACTATTACGATAATGACAAGAAATGTTGAACAGTTCCGATTCAGAAATTGTACTTTTGGAAAGGGCATCAGAGTTTGTTTATCCAACCTTTCCACAAAAAAAAATGTCAAAACAAAACAAACACACTTTATTGCATGCTTTCGGCTGGTCTCAGCTAAGCCTCAGCTTACAAAAGTGGTTCCAAAGATAGATATTTATAGTCTAACTCACAGCTGGTGGCTGCTGCTCATTGCCAGGGCGTCTGGCCTGAGGCGGCTGGGCCTGTTGACCGCGAGCACGTCCTCGGGCAAGTCCCCGTCCTTTAGCAGGTGGTCTGGGTATATCTGCCATAATCTATTCACTTCTGCAAAACATTAATAAGTTACCATTAAAAATAACAGTACAGTTAAACAAAAACATGTTTTTCAGTATTTTCATTTGATAAAACGATAAAAATTAGTTTTAAGAACAGAGTTCAATGGTTAGCATCATGGAAATTTGTAGTTTTAATGTGTTATTTTTTTTTAGTAATTTTGAATTCCAATCTAGCTTTTATATGCACCATTTGCAACACACAATCCACTTCAGAAATTCGTAAGACTTGACTCGTAACTTCGAAACAATGGCGAACGCCAAGTCCAGGGGAAACATAGTCTGCAAACTTAATGGAAACTATTCACCACCAGTTAACAAACTTGGTAAAAAATGTTTCCAAAAAATATTCATCCTTTTCCAGAAACATTTTAATCAATACTATTAATGTGGTCATAACATTGTTGGGTCCACAATAGCAGTACTACTCACTGAAATATTTCAGAAAAAGAATGAGCAATTGCTTGTGTTGAGAATCTGAAAACAGCCCCTTTGTACCCTTAGCCAGCCATATTAAGAAACATTAGGCTGATAAGCAATTATATGTTAGCCATGTTTTTAAAGCTAGGTTTTAAATAACATATTTAAAAAATTGTCACAAAATTGAGAACACATCTAACCTATTTGATACAGAAACATAAAATGTAAAATAAATTTTTGTTACAAATATTATTGCACGTAGAACAGCTACTAAATCTAGACACTAAATTAATAATTCATAATGTTTTACTGAATAACATAGCCTATTTTTCTCATAGAAACTACTCATCACTTCAAAGAGGAAATTTGGTGTGCTTGGAATCAATAATTGGACACTTTTAGCAACTTAAAAATCTAGCAATGATTTTACTCAGAATTTTTCACTCTATGTACCTCATCAAGATCTTATTTTTGGCAAAAAATGTGGTAACCAAAATTAAATTATATGTATGTAACCAATAATGGAAACTGACTGACAGATGCAGTTAGTGGCTGTTATATGGGCTTGAATTGCAGGAAATACCAGCCTTCAATTGAAGATTTAGCAAATGCAATTCAACAAGAAAAGTCACAAAAGTAAAGAATTAGTACTTTATTTTGCTTTTTTAAAAACATAATTACATATAAAAATAACTTTTTACTAGGGCAGCAAATATCACAAAATCTATATTATATGTATCCAAATACCACTCACTGACTGATCACTGTATCGCATGAACTACAAGGTCTTGGAGGCTGAAATTTAACAGGGTGATTCTTCTTATTCTGTAGAGGTGCACTAAGAGTGGATTTTGAAAAATTTGACTCCTAAAAGGCCTAAGTCAAAAACAATTCGAAATCGCCACAGAAATAACATATCTACAAATATAATTGGTAATTTTTTAGTTAACGTCGTACTAGAGCAACACAACAGGCTATTGACGACGGTCCGGGATCAGTCCCTTAAGGGAAAGATCCGAGGACAACACCTCGTAATTTTGAACCACGGTCAGATGACGAAGCAACACCTGAGCTGGCACCCCACTCTCCAAACTTCCACGCCAACCCAACGTGAGGACTTTCGGCCACGACAGATTTAAGGTGCACCAGCCGCCTCTACACCATACGCTTACAAACATCCATGCCCGGACCCGGATTCGAACCAGGAACCTTCCGATCTCGAGGCTAACACCTTAACCACTATACCGGTTGGTCGGCCTACAAATCTAAAAGGATGTGTTTGTGTCTATCTGAAGTGTCCAGATAAATTTATAGCACTTAGTTAGGACTGGGCGATGTTGGAATTTCTACATCGCAATATATCACCAGTGTAAAATTTCAATATTAGATTGTTATTGCACTCATTATCGTGTGGTTAATTTGCTGTGTTGCAATTTTAAATCCTTTATCACACTTGCCAACTTTAAAAACTGTGCATTAGTAAAACTTTTGTGCCCCGAATGCCTCTTGCCATGAACACAACATAAATACACGGATTAATGTGTATTAGAAATATCCGTACATCACATTAACTAGTATTATTTGTATTTAAAAATGCATAGGTAAAAGGTCACATTTTTATCAACTGCAGTAACCTCACAAAGCAGTAGTGTTTTAATACCAAACTGAACACTTCCACTGTAAAGAAACATTCATTTTACGAGTTCCTACACATTGCATCCAAACCTGTATGCTACATACGATTTAACTTGTCAGGATTTTACACATCATTGGTGTTCATAAAGCTTTTTTTGCAAGAAAAAAAATCTGTTCCATTTAGTATTTTATCCAGAAGAGGGGGTTGCAGAAAAATTCAATGAAGCTGTAGTAGCTTTTTGGTCTTCTTTAATAATTCTGCACTGAATTTCTGCTCGAAACAAGGTTTGAGGGTTTTATGGATTTAGTGTGGTTGCAGAGAATAAAATATATCGATTGCTCGATCCCCCCAAAAAAAATCCATAAAAAGACAGATCCATCCGTAATAAAATTAGTGGAAATCCGTAAAAGTTGGCAAATATGCTTTGTATACATTAAAACGATTTCATGAAACCAAACTTGTTTTATAAATACATATGTGCACAAAAATTTAAACCAAAATTAAATTCAGTCAAACCTTGTTAACGTGAGCAGTGACAAAAAATTAGTTAGTTTTGAAAGTGGAAGAATGGAATAATATTATTGTTATTCGTTTTACGAGTGCTTAAAAGGATTCAAGCATGCTTACAAGGTTTGACTGTACTAGTTAAATGGGTACATACTTACGTGTGGCATGAATAACTGTTACTTCCCTACTGATGTTTTGTTAATTTCAAAAGATTTGGTAGAAGTTACTATAAACTCCATACACTGTGTTCAAATTTTTGTTGCAAACGGAGGAAAACTTTTGTTTCATGTAATGGTAAAATTTTAAAATAATGTTAACTCATCATCATTAATAAAACGTTAGTTGAAATGCGAATACTTGCATTCTTAAGCTAAACATAATACAACATAGCCGTGACTTCCCTATTATGAACCAGTTACCAAGGTTACCAACAGTTACACGTGGAAGGAAATCATGTCTACTTGTTGGCGCAGTGTATCGCGCGCGTGAATTATTCTGATTTCGGATGTGCAGAAGCGATATTTGCACAAAAGTATCTGCGCGGTTGGTTTCCTTTCAATCAAGTTCGTTGTGCAGACGATCTTTCCAAAGTCTATCAGTTGTTAATTTTTGCATTCTTTGATTTGTTATGCGAATTTTAAAAAATCATAATATTTTTTTTCCAAATATATTTGTAAGAATGTTTTCAACTTACACGAGTCTAGTCTTTTAAAAGTGTAGTATTCGTAAAATATTTTCAACTTTTTATAATACTGGGGGGCTCCTCCCTCTGCTCGCTTACGCTCGCCAACCCCCGGGGATCGCTATGCAATCCCATTTGGTTTGCTTCGCAAACCAACATTCCGTTCGCAGAGTGAAACTATCTGAATAATTCGTATTATCCGGATTTCACTTCCCGGTCCATGACGTCACAGCGAGGGCTTCGCCCCCTGCTCGCTTACGCTCGCCGACCCCGGGGGATTGCTACGCAATCTCTTTTGGTTTCACTTTTTTTGCTTTAACACTTAATGCATCCTAAACTAATAGTCGCATCAGTAAAAAATCTTCTGCATCTTGTTCCCTGTACATTTTTAAGTAAACCGTGTTAATCTCCAAACTTTACAAATACAAATACAAATACAAATATTGACGACCAGCTATAGGCTCAAGCCCAACAAGGCTGGTCCTTTGTTTATGAATTCTCCAATTCCCACTGACTATCCAATTGTGTCTTAAATTCGTACACTCCCTTTGAATTAACTATATTTTCTGGCAACGCGTTCCAACTGTCTATTACCCTATTAAAGTAGTAGTTTTTAAAATACGATTTTAAATTTACGATCTGTACTTTGTACTTTCTCGGTAAACCGTCTGAGAACAGAGTTAAAAAAAAAGCGAGCCTTTTTCCTCGCCAAATAGAAAGAAATCGTTTTTATGGCAATTGTTGCTACGATAAATTTGATATCAGGCAAACCCGAAAGTCAAAAATACAACCGTGCGGAACCGCGAAATAAAAAATACGAAATTTGTGTGACCAACTTTTGATTGCATCGAATTTATTTACGAACCGATTTTTAAAATAATTGTACCGTAAGAAAGAGTACATTCTGAGGTATACTGCGATATTTTCAAAACTAAAAACTAATAGTAATACGATATAAATATGACAGTTTTAGTTTTGTATCGGAAATTACGATCTGAAAGTTCCTAAAATTGTATGACCAACTTTTAATTGCATCGATTTTATTTATTAACCATTTAAAAAAAATAATTGTACCATAAGAAAGAGTGTAATGTAATGTATTCAGTGATGTTCTCAAATTTAAAAAAATAATGATATCTGTGATAATGATATCTGTATATAGCGGTTTTAACAAAAATTAGCGAAAATATCCAAAGATTCCGAATTTTGTATGACCAACTTTTGATCGCACCTATTTAATTATTAACCGATGTCAAAAATAATAGTACCGTAAGAAAGAGTACATTCTGAGGTATACTGAGATATTTTAAAAATTAAAAACTAATAGTAATAAGATATAGATACGGCAGTTTTAAAAAATAGTAACAAAAATGTCCCGATTTTTCCCGAATTTCAAAAAAATATTTTGAAGAACCAAATTGAAATTAAAAAAAAAAACTGCTGACGACGAGCTGCAAAAATTTACGTATAATTTTACTTTGGAGTTGTCATTTAAGGTGCATGTCATGTTGGGTAATTTAAGCCGTTTCGTGCCCCCAAACCCACGATGGCTGTCAGTGGCCCTGACGAGAAATTTCCATTTAATTTCAAAGAAGCCTCAAACTAATAATTATAAGTTATAACTCCCAGCTGAAGGCAGTACGCTGGTGCCAAGAACTCGTGGAAAAGGTTTCTGTACATTTCTCTGGAACCTTTTGATTAGTTTTTACAAGATGAACAGAGAAGCAGACGAATGTAAACATACTTTGAAAGATAATTCAATTAACCATGGTAATTTCCTGGAAATTGTGTTATTTCTCAGGAAATATGACCCAACTTTAAAAAAACATTTGGATGCAGTAATAGTTAAAAGTGAACAACTTCATAAGGCTAGAGAAACTGCTGAGAACAAAGTAGCGGGAAGAAGAAGTTTTGTCACTTTTCTAAGTAACAACACAATCATGAAAATTATTCATATCATGTCTGGAAAAATGGAAGAACTAATTTCAACAAGTGTAAAGGAAGCAGTAAAGTTCTCGATTCTAATGGACACAATAGACGTTTCTGTCAACGATCAATGTGCATTTGGAGTGCGTTAGGTAAAAGGAGATCAAGTATTTGAAAGGATGCTGTCTTTAAAAAGTGTTACATCAACTACAGCTAATAATCTTTGAAAAATATTTTAAAATAAGTGGATATACCAATTGAAGACTATGTGGCAAAAGCATCGAATATAAGTGGACCATATAATGGTCTTACTGCCAAACTATATGATATAATACCAAATCGTTATATCGATTTCGTACCAAAAATTATAGTATAGGTATAAAGTTATTTTATTTTTAGATCCATTCAAAGGAAAAGTTATTAGGAATTTAATTCTCTGAAAATTACCACTCTTTTTAGAATATTCAAATTATTTCATATAAAAAACAGATATACTCTTTTTTTTTTAATTACCATACTTTCGGTTACAAATGCTGGGGTTTTAAGTGTTTAAAAGTTAAAAATAAACGTATGCAGCAGCCTATCTGCCGGGACTGACTATCTGTTACAATTTTGTTTTTCATGTCATTGCAAGTTAAGATTGTAAGTTATGCACAACCAAAACGGTTAATGCAGAATACAACATGAGACAACCTCTTACCAAAAAGTAAAAAGATATTTTTAAGCATCGAAAACCACTGGATGTAAATTAGCTTATAACGTAGCTCACTTATTTTTTGTTTATATTTCATTATGAAATTGCTGAGTCGTTTTGAATGTTTTGTGTAAATAAATGCAGTTAATTTTTTATAAAACATATTTGATCATCTAATTTACGTATACTTTTTCATAGTATGATAACCTAGGGGGATAAACAAATTTCGATGTATCATAAAAATGACGCTAATTTAGAAATCAGCAAATAATAATTGTAAATAATTTTACATATTTTAAAATATTTTCATTTCTAAATATATTTTATAATACTGGAAATTAATAAAAGTGTTTCATGAAGAAATCGCGCTTAATTAGTCATTTATTTCAATTACATTTTAAAAATAAGCAAATTTTTACAGCGGTTTTTATAAGAATTAAGTGTAAGCTGAAAAATGAAGGAGCGTGACGGTAAGTACGAAATTAGAAGGCGCCCATATCGAATTCCTTGTCCACCGTCCTCCCAAGGCACCCAGCACAGGCTTGGCTCTGCCCCCTGATCGCTTACGCTCGCTAACCGACGGGGATTGCTATACGCAATCCCATTTGGTTTCCCAACACTCCTTTCACAGATCCTATTGGTTTGCATTCTTTTCGCTGAGTCTATTTCCTGCGACGGTGAAACTATCTTAATAATTCGTATAATCCTGATTTGAATTTCCGGTCCATGACGTCACAGCGAGGGCTACGCCCCCTGCTTTCTTTAATCCTCCTTCATAACGTCACAGAGAGCTGGCCCAAGGCCAACTAGAAAGACAGGAGCCGAAACCAGAATATCACGTGACCAACTTTGTCGGCGGCTTGGACTACGAGGAGAAGCGGCTCAATCCCATGATAGTACTTTACGCAAGTCCAACTTGATTGGTTAGTTTCACGGGCTTGGCTTCACTTGGATATCTCGCCAATCTGATTGTTGCAGTAACTATTTGATTTTGAATATGCGCGTTGTTTCGTAGAAATACAATACATACACTAGCGTACAGCGTAAGTGTCCGACAAGTGGACTCTGATTTGCTCCTCATATATATGTTGTATGGTTGTTGTTAGTAGTATTTCTTGCCAACTTATATTAAGGGTACTTATACTTTAAAGAGCTTCTTCTCGTGAAGCAACGATGGCCTAATGGCTAAAGTCACACACCTTAAGATTAGCGTCAGCAGCGGAGAATGACTTCCCGAGTTCGATACCAGCTGTTGGAAAACTTTTTAGATCCTCCAAATTATTTAAAAAAAATTCCAATTTAATTCCTTTTCATTCTAATTTACTTTTCCTAATTTTTAATACCCTTTTCATATTTTTCCAAGCTTCCGTTGATTTTACATAAATAATCTAAGACCCACTCCTGAACTCACTACCAGCTGATATTTTTATCCGCCCCTCTTTGCTTTAGGATGATGGTGTCGTATACACCGCTGGCTTAGGACCATTCTGATGTAACAAAAAGCATACATAAAACACTAACTTATATAATTATTAACTTATATAATAAAAGAATACAATTTTCGGCTCCCACCTCTACCCACCCCACCCATAGCCATGGATCTGAAAATAAAAGAAGAAAGCAGAAAGGAAGAGATAAATCGCCAACAACTATAAACCTTGATGACATACGTATCTAGGTCATGTGATCCGGTTAGCCAATCAAGTTGGACTTGCGTAAAGTACTATCATGGGATTGAGGCGCCTGTACTACGAGGTGAGTAAACAACGACCTTTTGCATATGTAGTATATGCTAAGTTACAACTTTTGGACGATATATTGCCAAATGTGGTTTTGTAGTTTTATTCAGTTTTACTCATTTTTATGGCAACCATAAAGATTTTTCCTGACGATATTTCACGTCTTATGATTCGTTTAGGAAGAAAATACAGTACACTTTTCCACCTTTATTTAAAACGTAGAACGAACGGAGTAATTTTATTTGGAATTGTACCCCAATATTTTGCTCCTTGTATTGGAAATTTTGGACTGTGGAATTTTTTCTCACTGAATTGATTTTTATTTTGAAATTCGAGATTGTAAGTTACAATTTTTTTATTTTGCTTCCTGATTTTAATTTGAGTTTTCTTTGAATTTTTGAAAGTGCAGTTGATGTGGAACGCTATTTTTCTCCATGGATTAAATTTGGTTTTTGAAATTGCAGATTGTAAGTTACGATTTTTCCCCCTATTGTTGCTCACTTCCCTTTAATTGATTTGTTATGGCAGTGGATTTAGTTTTCGCGCTTTTCAACCAGTTTTAAGTCTTAACACCATTCAGAAAGAATTCTACAATGCTTCGTTCGTTGGATTGAGTTTGCAAATAGCGTTTTAAAAAGCAAAGTAAAAATAAGGATATATAAGTAGGAATATATAAATAGGAATAATTCTTTAAAAGGAAAAAAACTTTTTTAATACAATGGAACAAATTTCACTTGGAAATCTTCTAATTTTTCTGTGTGGTATTTACTCTAAACATGTCAGTTGTGGTGCGTTGTTTCATCAATTAAGTTCAGGTTTAACACCTTAATTTTTAAAAATTATCGGAAAGATGTAAAAAAGTGAGAAAAAAAAAACGCCGCTTAGAAAAATGTCCGGATTTCGGATGTCCAGCTTGGATTTGCTTAGATTGGCTGCCATCTTGATTTGGCGTAAAAATGTAATGTGGTGATTACCGTAGCGGATACAAAATATCCACCAGTTGCACTTACAGTTCTAGCTATAGCTAGGAATGTAATACTTTAATTCATTGATACGGTTTCCTTTTCAAATTGCGTTAATGGTCATTAAAGATATTACAGTCAGTATCGGTTATATGGTTAACTAAGCGGTCCAGAAAAATCAGATCATATAAGCGGGATGACCATATATCCGGAACAATACTACACTATTTAATTAAGTCAGAATGATATTCACCTATCAGAATATAGTGCTCATACACAAATAATTAAACTTTTTGGAACATTTAAAAAATTAAATCGCGAAGTAAAAACTACAGTAAGAAATATGCAATATTTTTTAGTGAAATTTATTAGCTTACCTTACCAATCTAAGTACAGTACGTACACGTAATTGCATCCATATTCAATGTACTTATCTCTGCTATTATAAAAGGAAGTGTTTGTTTTTCTGTTTTTCGTTATCACAGTCCTGAAGAATCTACGGCACTAACAATAATGGGAATTGGCACATAGGCAGTCCAATTTTTTTGCAATTTTTGGGTCCTTGGCGAATTTTAAAATTCAATCTTGAACATTTTAAAATGAATTTAATGGAATTTAATTATTATTGTTTTCTTTGGAATGGAAACAGTATAAAAGATCGCAGATTCTAAATTTATTTTTTTCGTTTCTGTTTTTACTTTGCGCAGAGGAACAATTTGTCAGCAGACTAAAAAAAAAACCAAATAAATTTTTTTAACATAAATGAACGTTCTTATTCGTCACGTATTATCCAAATAAAAAACAAAATTTTCCTTTAATCTTTTCGTCTCAATTTCAACGTAATTTTCAAACAGGTAGATATAACTTCCACAGATAAACAGACAGATGTACACCTGTTGTGCTTGGGGAGGAAGATAATTGAGATGGGGGGGGGGTGCGTAACGCCTGACGATGATTCAACTCAAAAGAGAAATGGCTGAAGAAAAGGCGCAAATTCAGGTCCTCTCCGGGGTCGCAGACTTTTTTCTTCTGATCATTCCCTGTGTTGCTTCCCGCTCAAAGAGATGTTACAATAATTACTATTTTTCAAAAAGAATACCGATAATCTCACTGAAAAGATAAAAAAAGCCGACCATATAACCTATAACCAGGAAAACAAAATGACTATATAAGCGGTGCGCTTTAACACATGTTCCCTATTAAGTTAGACGGAACTTTGGAAAACCGACCCTATAAGCGGGTGACCAAATAGCCTGAACTGACTGTAGTAATTAATGTAAATCTATTCACATACAGCAATTAGTGCACATTAGGCATGAAAAAAACTCCAAATTAATTTACAATTCTGCTTTAAAGATGTTTTGAAGAAATAGGTTTTTAAGGAAGGTGATTAAAATTAGCTGTTGTACAATTTATCATCTTGTATTAACATCTGACTTTTGTTTTAATTTGATCTATGAATAGGTAGATTACTGATCATTAGTTTCCATTTATTCTAGTTGTTTCATTGTTAGAATTCTATTTTAATTTGTGTTTATACTTAGACTAGCTGTGAGAAATTATGTAATGACTGACTGCTTACTCTATGCTTTTATAGTGCTATTTTAGTTGAACAAAAATATTTGACAGTGAGAGATAAATATAATTTTCTTGTGTATTATAAATATACATTTTGTTATGTTATGTTTTTTCACTAAATGTGTTACATTGTATTAATAAAATTTTACTAAAATAAAGAAAAATATGAACATTATTTGGGTGTCTCTAGTTGTAATTTTCTTTAGTATACTTTAGAGTAAATTATAATAAAAAATAGTAGTTTTCCTTCTCTAGTAACTAAATGTATTTAAAACAGTATATTTCAGTAGTGTTTGTCAAGTTGGGTCCATGCTTTCTACCCGTTTATTTTAATTTTTGGTTCCTCTACAATATTCTGTCTGCTCTTTGCAAGGTGGGAAGAGTGACGAATTAGAAACCGGAGTGTTGGAAATTCCAAACCCGATTCAACCAAAGACCGTTGTGTACGTGGGGGCTGATGCACATTAAATCTCTTTGGACTGAAACGTCCTCATGTTTCAATGTTGTGGAAATTTGTAGAGTATTCAGTTCCGGTGCAGACTTTGTCATCTGACCGTGACTTAAAATGACGAGGTGGTCCTCTGTTTGTTCACTTCAGATCCCGGATCTGTCGCACAGTGTCATTTTCATAATGTAGGTGGACAATTTTCAATATTCCTACCCCTGTTGCAGATTGTCAAAAATATATCATATCAAAAGCAGTTTGTCCCCTTAGTAAGATAACGTGGGTATTTTTCTAAACAATTTTTCCTTTCAAGAAGTGCAGGGATTCAAAGTTATAATTTCTGCATTAGCTGTAAAATTATTCTGGAGAATGCGTATTTTTTGAGGAAACGCGTTCACAGAGCTTAACTGAAAAGTATAGGTCCAATATTTTCGTTAACACTATTGAGGAAACAATCATTATCTTCAACTAGCGACTGCGTGGCTAGCCCGGCGTTGTCCGTGCCCGTGGTGTTGTAAGGTATTAATCTGGTGTAAAATTTTCCGCAGATTTCAAATCCGTTGAAGATATATTTAATTAAAAAATTATTTGTTTAAAGAATATCAAATTTTTAGGTACCAATCGAAAAAGAATTTTTCCGCAGATTTCAAATCCGTTGAAATTTTTACTCTACCTTACGGTCTTGGAGATAGAAAAAAGAACTGACTTCAGTAAAAAGATTTATCGTCTGGCTGGAAATTTATTCGTCCGCGCAAAATCAAAGCGGAAATGAAAAAAAATAATTTTTCCGCGTTCTGCGGATGAAAAAAATTGGCATGAATCCAAACCCTGACTGCAAAGTCACACGGGTAGAAAAAGTTCTCCGCGTTTGAAAAAGCGATGGAGAATAAAACTATTAAATTAATTTAAAAATCTTCTAGATTGAATTTTAAAATTCGTTCTAGCACTCTAACATTTATTGTCCCAGTAGTGAAAAAATTACTTTCGAGGGTCATTACCTGACTGCGGGTTTGAGAGAAAAAAGTACTCAGTTAATACTCGGTTTTCTAATAAAAATAGTAGTTTTCTTCTAACATGTTTCTACAAATTTAGAAGGATTTAATAGTTTTTTGAAGAAAATAATGAAAAATGTTGAATTTGGTCAATTTTACATTTAATGAAAAAGCCCATCAAACTTTTAAAAGTGTCTTGTTTCCTTCGAAACTCTAAAATTTTCACATTTATAACATCATTGTTTTTTTACATTTTAGATATAACTAATTATAAAAAATAAAAAAACTTATACCAAATAAAATATTAAAATGTGTAAAAAATGTGTCTAAAAAAAGTTACAAAAATGCTTGATGCAGTCCTTTCAGTTGTACAACTTGGAATTTTAAGGGTCATTTAGGTGTCTGCAAAAGCAGCCTCATTAATTACAAATCCTTGTTAAGATGGAAAACATAATCATAATATACTCATAAAATTATTTTATTTCTTTAAAAGTTTTGCAATCAAATATTTTAGTGTCAATACTTAGTAGATCCTAGAAGCTCTCTTGTTTGTTTTGAGTTGTGACTGTTTGGGAAATGTCCTGTTTAAGTATGATTTTCTAAAGCTATTACATATTTTTGGTTCTGCTGAAATGTATAAAGGACTAGTAGAGATTCGTAATACGTTATTGAATCGAATTCAATACAATCCCTTCACCTAAAGTTCTTTACCACAGCATGGGATCTACGAACAGTAATACGATTGAGTAGTATCCCTTTTGTACCAGTCGAGTTTATTTTTGCAATTTCTCTGAACGCACTTGCTAGGAAAGCTACTTTCTCTTTTTGGGAGTCCGAAATATTCTACAGGAGTGAGTTTGAGAAACCTGATTACTCGACTGATCAAGCAAGACGGCCTATTAAGCTTACAGGATATGATAAATAAAGATACAGGGAATTGAATGAAGGTCGAAGATAATTACGCAGTGTCCCACTGTTGTGTACTATCGCTCTGGGTCGAAAATGAAAATATTCTAATGCAGTAACACTTTTGCCACCGTCTTCAAGATTCGAAATGCTTTGCAAAGAATGATCGGGGAGATTGAAACTTAACGACGATTATACAGATCTTCAAAATCAAATGAACGCATCAGAAGTTCCCGATACCTTCGAATAGCAACGGATTACCAAATGGATGATTGCTAGTTCGGAACGAGGGGACAGTTCACGTTAAACCTGTCGTGGTCTTAAATGCCCTTAAGTTTGGAGAATGGGGTGTCGGCTCAGTATTAGATCTCGTGATCTGATCGTGGTACAAAATTACGAGGTGATGGCCTTAGATTTTCTCCTTCGGATTGATGTCAGACCGTCGCCAGTATCTTATTGTGTTGTTTTTGTGTGTGTACGACGTTAATTAACTATCTTACCTTATATACAATGTTAATAATTCCTTATAAATATTTAACGTTATTGATTATTTTATCCTTAATAATGTTATATTTTGTTCGATTTCTCAAACACCTCCAGAAAATGTAATACACAATGACATTTTGTAAAATTTTGCATAGATAGCATAGATTTTATCATACCAAGCCACTGCATTACTTGCCAGCGCGGCACTGCCCGTGACAGTTCTTTTCGTGGGGTCAGGCGTGACCCCTGCTAGCTAACCGTCGGTGATTGCTACGAATTCCCATTTAGTTTGTACCACGAGCAACACCGTGATGGCCGAAATTCGAATTGCGAAGAGATCCAATCTGCGTGCCGTCACAATCTCTTGCGAAAATATAAATATTCAATTGAAAAATAATTTGTTAAAAGAAGATCAAATGGTATAAGGTATCGATCTAAAGTAAAATTTTCCTTGATTGTAACTCTTCTTTTCGTTGGGTCAAATGTGACCACTGCTCGCTAACGATCGTTAACTCCCGGTGATTACTGCATTTTCCCCATTTGACAAAACACTAGAATCGGAAAATTTGGCGTGGTTTCAAAGGCTGACGTCACACAATCTATTTCCTTCTTCATCCCGAGGTCACCAGAAAAAAAGAAGGAATGATTGGTAAAATCAGTTTTTCAAAACGATTAGAAACGGGACTTCGCAAACCAACACCAGGCTCAGACTAAGCTGAGTTGATCGATTCGCGCCGGAGCCTGTATTTCTCGTGAGCCTCGACCGAGGTACGGGTGATCAGAAAGACGGAAGGTGAAAAAAACTGGTTCCAACGTCAGTGGGTAGGTAGAAAATATCAAAATGATGGTGCTTTTTCCATCACCGGAACGGAAGAAAGAATGATGAAAAAAACTAATAAATTCATTTAAAATGTTATAGATAAAATTTTAAAATTCGAGCGCAATCGAAAAATCGCAAAAAATTTGAACTACCTGTGTGCCAAGTCTCATTATTGTTAGTGCCATAGATTCGTCTGGACAGTCCACACACGTAGACACACACACATACACTTCCTTTTTAATAGTAGAGGTAAACATTTATCATCACATACAGCAGATTTTAGATCAAAGTGATTAATCCAATTCTAGTAACAAGAAATGATGCATATTACTTAGATAAATTGTATTGCATCTTTAATCACCACGTTGCAAATTTTGCAAACTTACAGCCATTTTACTGAAATAATGATTTAATTCACCTACTTGTTTGGGGTGTTTTTCGTGGTGTAGCCTGGGACCTTTGTATGTTGTTCCTGGTCAATTGAACACCGACGCCTACATGAACATTTTGTCAATCAGGTTCTTCCTACGCTCTGGCAATTTTATGGAATGGACGAATGTTACTTCCTGGACGACAACGTTTCATGTCATGTTGCAGCCTCTGTCAAGCAGTGGTATCGAGATATGGATGTAAAACGTCTTCCCTGGCCTGCTCATAGTCCCGATCTTAACCCCATAGAACAGTGTTTTCCGAACTTTTGACAAATGGGTTCCCTACCCCTTCTATAATTTTCGTAACGCTGAGTACCCCTCGTCAAAAAAATGGATGTATTTTAATAACAATCAAAAAGTTTTTTTTTTCTTTCTTTTGTGACATACACAAAATAATAAGAAAAGAGAAATAAAATAATTCATAATAAAATATAAATAAAAGTTACATTATAAATAACGTTTATTTGGATCAATGAGAAGGATGAAATTGCTTGTGCTGAGATAACAGATCGTCGTAATTTGGTTCCCTGGTTGTTAATTTTTATCTGAGATGTGGTTCCACGTCCAATAGTCTGTTCCTTTTTTTAGACTTAATGTCTACAAATGCTGAAAAAGCAACTTCACATAAATATGAAGTTGGAAAAGGCAAGATATATATTTAAGAACTTTTTCTGCTAAAACCGGATATACAAGTTGCATTTGTAACCAGAATGACGTTAAAGTAATATCCTTATGTTTATTTTTCCAGAATCCGTCTGAAGCCAATTCCAACAATTGCTCTTCTTCCGCATACAACAAGTCTTCTGGCATGGATGTTGTGTTAATGTAAAAAGGATATCTTATCAATTCAATATTTTTGGTTAAATCAGGGAAATAGTTTTGCCCACTTGCAAGCTCTCCAAATGCTGTGTTATGCATTTCAGAGTATCAGCATCAATTTTAATAGTCGAACTTGTAAAAACTCATGAAGAGAGGGAAACGAGTCTACTTCTCCATTACCAACTCTCTTTTGCCCTAACTTTAGTTTTGCGATGGGAGTGTTCACTTTATCTTGAACGTGAAACAATGAAATTTCTTTGCCTTGTAACGATAAGTTGAGGCAATTTAAAACAGAATATATCTGCTAAGTATGCTAGTTTACAAAGCCATTTCCAGTCATGTAAACAATTTCTCAACTCAAATCTATCATTAAGAAAACATTGAAGTTCATGTCTAAGTTCAAACAATCTATTTAGAATTTTTCCTCGAGATAGCCAACGAACATCGGAATGATAAAGAAGCTGGGTATGACTACTCATTTCTTCGCATAATTGCGAAAAAAATCGTGCATTCAAAGGACGGTTTTTAATGTAGTTAACGATTTTCACGCTTTCATCCAGAACTTTCTGTAGATCAGCGGGCATCTTACGTGTTGCCAAAGCCTCTCTGTGTATGAAACAATGTGTAAATATGACATTTGGGGCAACATTTTTAATTATTGCAATGAGTCCTTTATTACGTTCCGCAGATCATATTTGCATGAGCCAGGCAGATTGAGTTGTGACATTTATTACATTCATAATTTGTCGTCCTTCTCAAACCCGTTTTCCACATATTTACGGAAAAAGCCACACATTTTGAATGGTGCAGTCATGAAATTAATAAAATAAACAACTGTGATATTAAAACAGGTAATACGTACCTTTATATGTGTAACGGATTCGGGCGTAATGCCTCTGAGGCATCAGAATGACGCTAACAACTGTCCAGGAAGGGCGCGAATAAAATAAAAAGGTTGGGTCCAAACATCCGGTAAAGATAAGTGACTACTAGAATAAACCAAGGTTTATAGAAGGGGAATAGGTTTGCTCCTTCACAGCGGAAACTCGTTCTGAACGCGAAAGTGATCGTGACGTACCGGCGGGGAAGTCCAACCCTGGCGCCACGACATTTTCTACACAACTGAATCGGATTTCGTCTTGAATTGTAAAACTCGCTGAAGACGAATCCTACACCACAAAACGACGATTTTTGTTTTAATCAATAGCTGATAATTTAAAGTATTTACACACGGATGCTCATCAACCACATGAGTACCGTTTTTGAGTAAAACGTTGCTGAAAAGTGTGAAAAACTGAAATCTCAAAGTCGATTAACCACTCCTCCCTGCTGTTTTATTGGCCTTGTGAATTGGACTCCCTGGTTCCCTCGTTTCGCGGTTTTACCAGGCATCTGTATATCCTCAAGGGATTTGTTTCGTGAAAGGCGATTGTTAGCTGTTCAACAGTGTAGTATTCGTTTCAGTCATGATAAAATTTGATATAATTTGAAAATAAGAATCGTTGGAAAACAAAGAATATTATTTTTTTATTTGATTTTACTACTCTATTTAATAAAAAATATAGCATAATTTGTGCATCATATAAATAGATTACAATTGGTAAGAGCTAAGTTCTTGCGTTTAATTAGCGCAGTAATTTAGTTATGTTTACACATATTTGAGTATGTATTTAATTCATTGAACGCGATTAATACTAAATTAAAGACACCCTATTTTAATTTAAAATAACCGGTTTGTAATCTGCAGATTACGTAGAAGATTTATTCTTTAAAAAAAAAATCAGGGTCATCGTAGTTGTTAACATTTACTTACCATATGCAGATCCCTTGTGAAATATAAGAGGACAACTAAACAAAATTGGAAATCATTAACTACAGTATTGTTTGAAAAGTGTACGAGTACTGTGGAACAAAACTACAGTATTTATGACAATTTAGTTCAATCAAACTGCAGGAAGAGTTCTTAAACCTGAAAGAAATATTCTACAAGTAACTTTAAGTTTGAAAGGGTTTATCAATTTCCACAGAATACTTAATGTGACTTAAAGGAAAGTGTTTTAATTTTTTTTAATTGATAACATTTTAATTGAAGAGAGGAATAGAAATGAAGCACAGTGTCTTTCTTTTTTTTCTTAAGTATCGCTAAGATATGTTGCGAGGAGTACTAGACTTTCGAGGGGTTTCCATTGAAGTGTGTGTGTGTGCTCTTTAGTTATTGGAGTCTCTTGTTTAGAGATTCATAGAAAATATACGCGTCAATAATCCACAAATTAAATTTTAAAAAATCAATTAATATCAAAACTATATTTCTTTTATTTGTGGTGAAGTAAGCTCCATGCATGAAAAATTGTGACTAAGCAATGGAATTCATGGAAATTAAAATTTTGTGTGTGTGTGTTTTTTCTCATTTGAATTGGGTATCAGTAAGAACGTGATGCATATATAATGTTCGAAATATATTCTTTAATCATTAGATTCATGTTAAACTATTTGTAGAAAGAATATTTTGAAAAAGAGCTTTATATAAAACAGCATACAACAAAAACTCCAAAATATCCATAAAAGAATGTACTAAGAGAAATAAGCAAAAAACATTTGAAAATTATTTTTAGATTAACTAGGGGGCTCCGCCCCCTGCTCGTTTACGCTCGTCAACCCCCGGGGAATGCTACGCAATCCCATTTGGTTTGCTTCGCGAACCAACACTCCTTTCACAGATGCCATTTGGTTTGCTTCGCAAACCAACATTCCTTTCGCAGAGTGAAACTATCTGAATAATTCGTATTAATCTGGTTTCATTTTCCGGCGGCGGAAACTTTTTTTTAATATAAAGAGATTCGAGATTCGTATGGATCCATGAATAGAAACTTGCAATATAGTAATTATATTGCAATAGCCAAATTTCAATGCAGTAATGTTTAGAGACATTCTGAGCACTTACCTATTTTTCTGCAGAATCTTCAATGGTTTTCAACTTTGAGGATGCTGCCCACTTTTTAGGTTTGCGTTGTTTAGCCCGTTCTGCTCGACGTATACAAGTCTTTTTATTCAAGTGCCGAATGCGAATAAATGTTCTTGTTCTCACGTACATCTTGATCACTTCGATGTTTATATGCTCATACTTTTCGGTTATCAAGTAGCACATTTTTTTTGACAACCCCTTTATCTTTTGATAAGGAATTAGATCCATGAATTCCGGTATTACCTCAAATTCCGAGATTTTCTTCAGACACTACTCAGATGAATCGCTCATCTCGATTGTAAAAGTTATCCTCAAGCGTAGAAGTATGGTCGAAATTAAAATAAATAATCAAGGCTTTGTAAGGCGCGGAATATTTTTTTGTAAGGTGTGGGGTAGGTTGTTAAATTTACCTCGCACTGGAAGCAACAAACACACGGGTTATTGGCGACGGTCCGGAATCCATCGCAAAGGGAAAGATCCGAGGGCAATACTTGGCAATTTTGAACCACGGTTCGATGACGAGTTCAACACCTGAGTTGGTACCCACTCTCCTAACTTTCACACAGCGCCAAAGTTCGGAAATTTGAGGCCAAAGCAGATTTAACGTGCACCAGTCCCCATCTTCACGACGGTTTTTTAGTTAGTTGGATTTCGCAACCCTCCGTTTGCTAATCTGCGACTCTTATCAAACAAGGTTACCGCGGCCACTACAAGGTGGGTTATGATAAAGAAATTTTTTCTAATGCTCTTATAACCTTCTCGTAGTTGCAAGGTTACCCGTGTTACACATTTTCAAAGAGAAGTTTGTTTTAGCATTCCGTGAACTCGTCGACACTAGATCAGTTCTTGGTTACGCAAACTCACAAAGAATTTTATATAGGGGAAATTAAAAAAAGTTTACTTAAATTTTCATTATTTTCAAAATGCAAATCCATTATTTTGAAAAATTGAACACAAATATGAAATCTCTTTTTTTGTAGGATGGATTATGTTCGATGAAAGTATCGATAGTAGATTAAAGTGTATAAGAAATCAGTAGAGTTTTATTCTCAGAACGTTTTGAGATTGAGCGTTTTCCAGCTATTCCAAACAAGTGGTTAAAATTACCTTCCCCAGGAGAAACGTAAAGATGTTTCCGAAATTGCACTGTTGAATGATCTACAATCCCCTTTCACTACCCCCCCCCTAGTAAAACCGCAAACCCAGAGAGTTCCAATCCACAAGGCCAATTAAACAGCAGGGGGGAGTGGTTAATGGTCTCTGAGATTGCTGTTTTTCATACTTTTCAGTAGCGTTTTTCTCAAAAATGGTACTCATTTCATTAATGTGCCTCCGTGTGTAAATACTTCATATTATTAGCTATTGATTAAAACAAAAATCGCCGTTGTGTGAGGTCGGATACATCTTCAGTGAGTTCAACAATTCAAGACGAAATCCGATTTAGATGTGCGGGAAATGTCGTGGCGCCAGGGTCGGACTTTCCCGCCGGTACGTCACGATACTAAGGGGAAACGCCACTTTCTGCAACTCGCTTTTCGGCCAGAAGGCGCCCCCGTGAGAATAAACAGATCTCTACTCCTTCTACGAGAGGTGTGGGGAACGGTTGCGCCCGACGGAGGGGAACGGTCGAGCCCGACGGACAGGGCTGTAGTGGAGGGTATACGGCGGTATACGCCGAATACCCTCTGGTTTTTCCAGAAAATTCCGTATACCATCTGCTTTTTATTAAAAACTATTAACACCGCTTTGTTTTTCCTAGTAAAAATCGGGCGGAACATTACGTGAAACGCTGATAGCAACAACTAATATGGGACAGCTAAAGAAAAGTTTCTATTTCAAGATATCACCTTGGTACATAATTCCAAAATCGTACCTATTAATCAAAAGCAATTCATTCGAAGTAGCGTCGATAGAATGAAATTCAGACTTTGTTCTGATGTTAATGAAGAAAATTGTCAACTTTTGAAGGATACATCCATGCTTGATCCGGAAAATATAAATATAGGGGATATTCGCCGTGTAGAAAAGTAGGTAAAAAGGATCTGTTGACGTTTTGGTATAGATGAAATGTGCATTCTGGGTTTGAGGGACCAATGAAAACGTCCAAGTTGTTCCAGAAAAATTAGAGCCTCTTCTAAGAACAATTGAAATATTACCATGTTTCACGGCCGTTTGCGAGCGCGGATTTAGTTTAAGGAATACCTACCCGGTCCTTAAAAAGGATTTCATATATATATATATATATATATATATATATATATATATATATATATATATATATATATATATATATATATATATATATATATATATATATATATTATATATATATATACATACATACACATACACACATACATTATATATATATATATATATACATACATACACATACACACATACATTATATATATATATATATATATATATATATATATATATATATATATATATATATATATATATATATATATATATATATATATATATATATATATATATATATATATATATATATATATATATATATATATATATATATATATATATATATATATATATATATATAGGGGATATTTAAAAAAGTGTGGAAAGTGTAAGTAGTAAGTACATGTTTTGCCTCCCCGTGGAAAACATTCTGCGGGTATCATAGTATCAGAGTGTACCACTAGGGTGGTCACAAGGTATATGGGGAAAAAAAATTTCCGCCCAATCTTCCATGGCACCCTTCTAAAATTTGCCAATAGGTTAGAAACTGTGATTGGCAAAGTTTCAGCTCAACCTGATAATATTAACCCGTGCCTCATTGAGGTTAAAGTTAAGAAAAACAGCGATTTTTAGCAAAAAATCGTAGATTTTACGCTTTAAAATCGAAACTATCCGTCCTAGAAACCTGGTTCTTGTCTAATTTCATAGGAAATTTTACTGACTTGAAGTTTGATACTATCCGCTTATTTTGCTAAAACGGATAGAATGGTATTTAGCATTTTACAGGTAAGGTCGTAGTGGATATCCTCAATATTGAATTTTTATGCAAAGCCCCTAAAAGCATTACAATATTCAATTACATCTGCTTTCCAGATTTTGCTTTTGTATTTTTCATTTTGTACATTAAAAAGGCTTTAGTTAGAGGCATTTTTAAAAATAAATCCAACAACATTCAAATTCAAAATGAAGGAATTAGGGGTAAAGAAGAGGAAGCAAGGAGTAAAAATGACAATAAATAGTGTTCAAATGTATTTTATCAAGTTGAATTATACAACATTATATTATTATTATTTAAATATATAAATTAATTGGTAATTATAAATTAAGGTGGTGATGTCTTAGATATTGTAGCTTTTGAAGAGTCATGAAAAAATTGTCTACTTTCAGATATTACTTGTAAAAGGAACTGCCGTTGTTCTTCGTCTTTCGTCAAAGAGGAATTAAAGTCTTTAATTAATTTTACTTCTCTCTCAGCAGTATCATTAACAACCCTTAAACCGTTTACAATTTTTTTAGCTTTTAAATAATGTTGATTTTTACAACATATATAAGGACCAGTATTTAAAAAATCTGTATTGATTTCAAATCTCTTAAAAAAATTTAGAATTCAAGCAGAAACACAAAGTAATTAACTTCTTTGTCCAATAATTGAACAACTTGTGGGAGATTGAGTTTTGCTTTTACATCCCTATCTTCACAACATCTTCATCATTTTCTACTTCGGACCTTAATTTTTCAACCATGCTTGTTTTGGCATTTTTTCCCAAAGTATCATCGAATAATGAAAATGCAACTTGCTCCGAGTTCAGATACCACGGATGGTTTATTATTTTAGACAGGGCCTTGTCTGCAACCTCTTTATCAATTTTCCTGTATCTAACTAAAGATTTTAATAATTGTAGGTCTAGGTTGGGTGCCAAAGTGGGTTTGTGGGCATTGAACCATGCTTTTACATAAATATTGACTATAAATAAACAAATATACGCAATACCTCTTCTCTCTAAATCAGTTAACGAAAATTTATCCATGAAAATATGTATTTTAAGAGAATAAATGGCAATTGCCATCCATCTGGCGTGATGAATAGCACCAGGTACTCTAAAAGTAATGTCTTTTTGAGGAAGACGCCCTATATGAATTAAGCAAAATTGGATGAATTCTTTATACATCCCTGGGCTGTCGGTTTTTTAATTGTTCAAAAAGAAAACTTGAAATTTGGTCTGGATAACTTTTTTTATTTCTAATAATTTCATCTTCTATACCTGTTTGTATTTCTTCTTGTCTAGCTTAGACCAACCGGTCTGGAATTTTCGAAAAATATCTGGCTGAGGACCAGTGGATATGCCCATTTTGCAATTCAAAACTGCTTTGTAAGCAACTTATAAAACATGGTGACGATATGCTAAATTCAGAAAGTTTTTCTCTAAAAACTGCTCTAGCAAAACGCAGGTTCCCCTAAGGCGACCAGTATTTACTGCCGTTGTATCAAAATACAATGCCTGGATTTTCCCAACTGCCCCCTCCCCAATGCTCAACTACTGATAATACAGCTTTTGCCTGAATTATCCTCGTACTATTTTCAAGGATTAGAACACCTATCAACTGTTCTTCATCGCCACATGTAATCAAAATCGCTATCCGCTCCGCATTTTCTTCACTCAACAAATCTGGAAGCAATTTCTCATCCCAGTTCACAACAGCTCCCTGTAAATCGGAATTTCTAAAACTATTTTTGAGGAGATCAGTTGCGGAGTCGTATGACACTTCTACCTAGAATTAAATTCTGTGGGTCATGACCTAATTTCTGAAAAATGCTAAATACCACTCACAAGTTGTATCTGAAGTACTTTAACAAATTGTATCTGAATGTAGGTACATTTTTCAAGACTCTTTAAAAGCTACAATATCTAAGACATCACCACCTTAATTTGTAATTACCACCTAATTTGTATATTTAAATAATAATAATGTAATGATGTATAATTCAACAATATAATTAGTAAATACATTTGAACACTATTTGTTGTCATTTTTACTCCTTGCTTACTCTTCTTTACCCCTAATTCCTTCATTTTGAATTTGCATGTTGTTGGATTTATTTTTGAAAATACCTCTAACAAAAGCCTTTTTAATGTACAAAATGAAAAATACAAAAGCAAAATCTGGAAAGCAGATGTAATTGAATATTGTAATGATTTTAGGGCTTTGCATAAATATTCACTTTTGAGGATATCCACACTACGATCTTACCTGAAAAATGCTAAATACCATTCTATCAGTTTTAACAAAAAAATTGGATGTGATCAAACTTCAAGTCAATAAAATTTCCTATGAAATAAGATAAAAACCAGGTTTCTAGGACGAATAGTTTCAATTTTAAAGGGTAAAAACTACGATTTTTTGCTAAAAATCGCTGTTTTTTTTAAAACTTTAACCCCAATGAGGCACGAGTTAATATTATCAGAATGATCTCAAACTTTCCCAATCACATTTTCTAGCCCACTGGTAACTTTTAGGGGGGGGGGGTGCCGCGGTAGAAATTCGAAAATTGATTTTTTGTGACCACCCTAGTGTACTATACAAAGGTGTACCATACAAAGAGTGTACCATCAGAGGTATACCATGGGGCCCTGCTTATACTAGTGCAGGGGCTCCCATGGTATACCCTCTGATTTATTTACGACTACAGCACTGCCGACGGAAGGTAACGAAGTGAGGTATATTTCCGCCGTTGTCACTCCGGACCATCTCACGCTTCACTAGATTGTCTTGACTTGACTCATGAGAACGTAGAATTAGGCGCAGCTAAGCACAGTGCATTGCATATCCCCACCAAACTCCGGTACAACGAGTACCCCCACCAAACTCTTCCCGTACCCCTGGGGGTACGCGTACCACACTTTGGGAAACACTGCCATAGAACATTTGTGGGAAGAGTTAGAGCGACGCTTACGGACCAGGGAACCACGTCCGAATTCTACAGCTGAGCTGGCGATTGTCTTGTAGCAAGAATGGACACAAGTACCCCTTAGCAGTGTATGAACACCTTGTTGAAAGTATGCCCAGAAGGGTTGCTAGTGTAATGGGACCATCCCCCTATTAAAGCATGTATTCTTTCCCTTATACCATTACATCTCGATGTCCGGTCCATAATTGTAGGGGATAGTGTATTTCATATTCAGTTAATAGTTTTTATACTTGTAATATTTATTTTACTTTGGCCGTGTTAAATGTTATTGCTAATTTACAATAACAGTTATAATTATTTTACACTTCTTTTATTTACAATCATTATATGACAATGAGTTCAACAAATGAGTCGGCACTCCACTCTCCACATCACACCAAGGTGAGGACACTTGAGGGCTCGACAGATTTAAAGTGGACCAACCCAAAATTCACCGTGGTCTTTGGTTATTTGGAATTTTGAACTCCCAGCCCTCTGGTTGCTAATCTAACACTCTTCCATCCGGGCATCACATTGCGTTTTCATGAGTTCACAAGATACTCTCCACTTTGTGTCATTGTGAGCACATATAGCTAAAATTTTTTTGGTGTTGTCAGCGTCCCTCTGAATCACTTTCTTCAGATCTCTCTGATTCATTTCAACATTATTCGTTTTCTTTATTCAAACCTACATAACAAAAGGCGAACTCAACATCAGCAGATTCATTTTTAAGCAGTTCCTGGGAAGTATTATATGTATTTTCTTCGGGACTGTGAATGTGATTAAATATATGGCTGTTATCGATATTGGATTGCTATTCGTCAAATTTCGAAAAAGGAAACCAAACAAAATCTGATAAAATTATAGGCAGGAAAGGTAAGGTAAGGTAATTTTAATTAACGTCGTACTAGAGCAAGACAGCGGGCTATTAACGACGGTCCGGGATCAGTCCCCTTAGGAAAAGATACGAGGACAACACCACGCAATTCTGCTCCACTGTCAGATGGCGAGGCAACACCTGAGCTGACACCCCACTCTCCAAACTTCCACAGCAACCCAACGGGAGGACTTTCGGAAACGACAGACTTAAGATGCACCAGCCGCCTCTACACAATACGCTTACAAACATCCATGCACTGAACCCGGATTTGAACCAGGAACCTTCCGATCTAGAGGCTAGCATATAGGCAAAAAACACGACCCACTATTCGAGGTTGGTAGTTCTGGAAAAACGTCGCACTGGAAAAACACAACGGGCTATTGACGACGGTCCCAGATCGATCCCCAAGGAAAAGATTGAACGCCAACGCCTTGTAATTTTGAGTCCCGGTCAGATGACGTGAGCAACACATGATTTGGCCAACGTGACAACATTTGAGGCCAGGACAGATTTAACATCCACCAGCTTCCGTGTACATGCCGGTAGTAGGATGGATCTCATTTCGAATGGCAATCGTTCGGTTTCAAATCTATTGCGCATCCGTGAAACCAACAACTCGCAGATTGCTAACGCAGTGGGAAAACTCACCGTGCTAAGGAATCTTCATTTTGAGGCCATAAGAAGACAAAGCTCTGAGAGGTAAAGATTAGTAGTCAAAGTAAAGCAGGGGTTCCCAACCTTTTAGTAACTGCGTACCACTTGAAATATTTAGAAATTTTGGCGTACCACCAGTCCTATATTTTTTTAGAAACATATATCTAATGTCAAAAAAGTACTCAATGGCTTGTTTTATTTTAATTGAAATACTAAGAAAGCTTCATATTTTATGATTAATTTGAAGATATCGTATTAGTGATTTTTTAATAACGGAAAAAAATAAAACGATTATTGAAAATTACTGTTTTATTTCTTACTTACAGGTCTAAAAACAACTAATTTTAAATAATTAGTACAAAATAATCAAACAAAGATTAACATAATCAAAAATCTATTTTTAGTGCGAAACTTGTTGTCTGTCTTTTATTAAAATATCAATATCAGGAGCAATGGAGCTTAACTTCACTCTAAGGCCTCTTCAACACTTACTCTGTTTCTATATATATATATTTTTTACAAACAAAAGTTCAGAAAAACCTCTCTCACACAAGCAACTAGTAACAAATGGCCTAAGAAATAGCATAACGTGGTTGTGCATACTAAAAAATCGAACAAACTTCGTAGAATATTTGGGTCGCTCGTATCATCCTTGCGTACAACCTGAAACGTTGCCACGTACCACCAGTGGTACGCGTACCACCGGTTGGAATCCCTGATTTAAAGTATTCTTGAAGATTCTAATATGTAATGTAATGATGATTCTAGGATTCTAAATATGTTGATGTGTGACGTCTGGCCTTCCGTGAGAGAAGGGTGGGCAGGCATCATATTACCAACCTTTACCTGGAATAGAAGACATGGGGAAATTTTAAGCCCACTGATTCGTTGCTATCTCTCTCCGAGATCTATGACGTCACTCACCCATAGTGCGCACTCCGCATGTGTGAAAAGTATCACTATTTACTTGCAACGTTTGCGAAAAGAAAGTTGAAACTGCTTCGACGGAAAATAGAATAGGGGAAAACGGGGTACAATGAAACAAAATTTACTAATTATTTTTTCCTATCCACAATTTTGCATACACAAAAATATAATTAATGCATACTTTTAATCTTGTATTTTCCCCATCTAAATAAATTTTTATTAGGTTCTAAACAATATCTTTATGCTTGAAAAATAACAAAAAGTAAATGTCTCACAGTGTTTCATAGTACCCCGTATGCTGGGGTACAATGAAACACATACTGGGGTACAATGAAACACTCCAAATGATGCAAGCAATTTTCACCCTATATAGTTTATTTTAGTCACATTCGACTTCATTTAAATTTATGATTTCTCCAACAGAATATATTTAATAAAGTTTCAGTTCACTCTCCTTGATTAAAACATAAACATTTATTCAGATACTGCTTGTGTCACGCATGTCATGTGTGGTATCTCATTCTTAGTATTTCGTATTCCCAACCCTCATGTTGGTTATCATGTTGATTCTACCAACTGGGCTACTACGACTTCGTGAAACGACTAATCACGTAAAACCATCGGAAGTGCAAATATTTTTATCCCTATTTTTGTGAGGAAGACATTTTGCGACCCCTTTTGTTGACCCCTTTTCGACCCACTCCGGTGTAACCGCTTTGTTGACTTTTATCGACAGTATAAAGGGGACAGGCCTCTCTCTAAATAGTTCGATTAATGTTATCACCAGCTCTCTCCTCCATACCAATTTAATCGAATAAGTCACTCACTGACAATTTCGCGGGAGAAGTGGTCAAGGCAAGCGATGAGGGTAAAGTGTCACAGATAGCGAATAAAAGTGAAGAAAATGCCGAATAGCTGAGGGGAGCGGTGATTGTCTTCAATATCGACATGGGAGCATCTTAGTCCAAAATTTCTTCTTGGAGAAATGTCCTCCCCAAAGCTGCAATTCTTTGATCTTTACCGACTCTTGGTGGAAAACAAAATTGGAATTGCAAACTCGCCAAATTGGCTTCCCCGACACGAGATCTTGACGATAAAAGGAGTGCCGTTTCTCGGAATATCTTCGATGTTTGAAGGAGGGACGAGTTTGCAATTCTGGCGTAAACGCGGCTCAACCTTTAACTGCTTTCATGGGTCTCACAGACCTCGAGTCATTTTTGATAGGTCGTTTCCACCCCTTAAAGTGAATATTGATCACTGTCCTATTCAGTACCTTCCTACTTCGACCAACAGAAGCCACATTTCAAGACAAGTTTGTCTGCCCCAACTATTTCATATTTCACACTATTTGCATTTCCCGCGTGATCTCTTAGACCCCTTCACAGCATTTGCGTTACCGTTCTTGTTGAATGAAATCGTCTAAGTTTGAGTAGGGAATTTCGGCAGAGAGCCTAAAACGGCAACAAACTTTACTAAGAAACGACCGTGTATCTTACACAAAAAGAAATTCACGATATTGTTGATAATTGATCGGAAATAGAGTGCTGGGACAGTGAAATTTGGGATAATATTATTGAAAGCGAACACGAAACGGATTCGGAAATTGATGAAGATGAAGACATTTCAAGTGCGTCTTCACAAGAATATATTTACCGAAAAAATAACTTCAAATGGGATGCCTGGGGGAACCTAATCGTGCCGTAATAACACCAAAACACAACATAGTTTTAGTTTCCAGGGTTGAAACGTCCTGCAAAATTCGGTCCAAAAGCTGAGCTTGAAGAGACATGAAATATACTTAACTTATATAGTAATATAAAATATGTTTCATGTTAAGAATTGAATTTTATCTGAATTTAAAATGTATAAATAATAAATATCTAAAGAATCTTTAAATTAATATATTATATTAATCAACGTTATACGCATTTTAGTGAGCGAGGTCTGAGAGACCCTTCCACACTAGTTACGAGACGGTTTGTGACACAGCAGTTAAGGGTTAAGTCGATCGTTGTCAATTTTGCAACCATTCTACGAAGGCTGTTTGATAAAAAAAATGATAATAAATTAATAAAAGTAATTTTCTGTACTAATCCTCCACATTTTTATGGTCTTTCTCAAAATACACTCCATTACATGCAATGACCTTATCCCACCCCTTTTCTAGTCTTCAAACACATGCTGGAAGCCATTTTTTGAAAGGTCCTTCGAAATAGCCTACGCAACTTTTACCACTGCCTGTGATGATGAAAATTGCTTTTCCCGGAGGTGTTTCTTCAAATTCGGGAAAGGAAAAATATCGCATGGTGCTACATCAGGACTATATGGAGGATGGGGAACACACATGACATTAGTTTTTGAAAGATCTGACGATTTTTTAGGCGTAAACAAAATGTCAATGCAGTGTATTGCACTTCGCGTGTCACATCCATTTTCGCAGTAGGCGACAGTAAGACTAGGCGTTCTTGGCCGGCTGCCAAGGGCAATGACGTCACGACCGTGAAATTTGCGCTACCTATTCTCCACTTATCCCGCTACACATTCAATATGAATTTTATTTTTCTCGATTTTTTAAACACCTTTAAAAAATTTTGATCATTCTTTATTGAACAGCCCTCGTAGCAATGTCCCCCAATATCGGTAACATTTGACCAACTCTAATTTGCAATGCCACGATCAGAATAGCTGCTCATCTTTACCTATAGGTGATTCCGGTTTGTGAGCTGCTTACAGGTACCAGTAGGAGTGGATCGTCTAAGTCTACAGCACTACCAAGGCACAGATCTTTGACAAAGACGTCTCCGTCCCAATCGCTTCTGCATCCTCTTATCTCGAGCACGGGGTGTCCGTTTATATTTCTACAACTAAGACCACTTGTATCGTAGCCAGCTTCGTGTGTCCTGTACTTAGAATCCACACAGCAGGTGCCCAGTTGCATGCACGTGGGGCCGCAGTCGCAGTTGAAGTATCGTAAATCGTCAGTACTGCTGTTCCTCCTTTGGCAGCTGTGCAAATCATCACACGTTACGTTGAGCTGTTTTAGATCATCATACCTGACGTCACTGTCAAGTATTATCCAATGATATGGGAGAGATAATATTCCAGTGCATATGGACAGGAAAATAATCACTGTGTGTCCAATGTTCCACTCTGACACGTAAATCATTTTGAAATTCTAATTGAAATGAAAAATTGTTTGTTAATATACAAATATTTCAAGTATAAAAGCAATCAAATTTTTAGGTTGGTTAGATTAATATAAAGACTACAAATGTGTATGGATATAATTCAATCTCACATTAAAATTTCAATAGAAGTAGTCAAATAAATGATTAAACGTTTAAGTTAATGCTATAAAAAAAGAAATTTGAGATTAAAATGCAAAAATCAACACTATCTATATATATATTTCTCTTACGTGGCACGCAAAAAAGACGTTATTTGTTAAAGCGTGTTGGCAACACTGTACGATTGTTGTTTACCAATTATTACCACGAAGCCTCGCGCCTAAATTGAATTTATCGGATGAAATTTCATTGATAAAAATGAATATTAGTCGAAGTGTTACAGATTGTAATAGAAATCAAAGAAAACGGACAAGACGAGCCAGTGAAAGCTTAATTGAAAGTGATGCAAGACGTAATGGCCGAACTGAAAGGAATCGTAGAAAACGTGCATGCTTGAATAGAGGTGCTCTCATTCCGTTTGAGGAATATGAAGATAGTAGAAATACTATAATTGATATTGAAGAACACGATATTGGTTCGATGACGGAAGTTTGTGACTTTAGAGCGGGGCGCACTTCTGGGACAGAGAAAAAAATACTTCCGGTAGATTTACAAAATGCTGTCATGATGGCAAGGTTCGATTGCCAAAATTTTCGAACATTCCAGATTTGCTGAAACGTTTATTGTGTGATGATTCTATTGAAGCAAAAAACTTTCGGCAGCATATCAGGGAATATAATGCCGCCTTGGCTTTTGCATCAATGAGTGCAGAAGTAAAACCACCTCCTGGCAATGGACCATATTGTTTTCGAATTCACGGCCAAATTTATCATTTAGTTTCCCCATTGTACGGAAATGACCAAGACAAAGTTGGGTACGGTCAACTGTATATTTTTGATTCGAGTGAAGCAACTGACAAGCGAATGAACAATAATAGTGGTTGTTTGCGCAGTGTGATGGCAGAGCTAGATAACTTATTGCGAAACATAAATCCGTTTGCAAATTCATATCTACAAATGCATACTTTAATTCTTTCAAACCCTGCTACTGATGTAAAATTAATATTTATGGAAGATCCGAACACCGACTTAAGGAGGTATAGTGCTCCAACTTCGCGGACAGAAGTGGCTGCTATATTTGTGGGTGATAACGGAGAGCCACCATCAAATCGGGATGTATGCATTTATCCCATTGGTGATAGTTGTAAAAGAATTTCACCAATGAAGCAATGTGCAGATCCCATGGTATATCCTCTTCTATTCCCTCGAGGAGAATGTGGTTGGTATGCTGGCATGGAGCATGAAGAAGAACGGCGTACTGCAAAACGATTTCGACTGACTCAATTGCAGTATTATGCCTTCAGATTTGCAGTACGAGATGAGTTCAGTATTATACATAACAGCGGAAAACTATTTCAACAGTATATTGTTGATGCTTATGTGAAAACGGAAGGATCCCGCCCCAACTATTTGCGTCTCAATCAAAAAAATTTAAGAATTGAATTATATCAAGGACTTTTAGATGCATTACAAAGTGAAGCTCAAAGCAACAACTTAAGGATGGGAAAGTTAGTAATACTACCATCGACTTTTCAAGGTAGTCCCCGCTGCATGCAGCAAAATTATCAGGATGCGATGGCAATTGTTCGGAAATTCGGAAGACCAGATCTGTTTGTTACATTTACGTGTAACCCGGCATGGCCTGAAATTTTAAATGCTTTGCAAGGTTGCCAACGTCCAGAAAATCGACCCGATATTGTTGTCCGAGTCTTCAAAATGAAATTATGTGAACTCCTGGATGATATTTTGAAGAAAAATATATTTGGAATCGTGGTTGTATATATTTATGTGATTGAATTTCAGAAACGTGGATTGCCTCATGCTCACATGTTATTGACTTTGGATTCGACTTCCAAAATTCGAACCAAAGATGATATTGATAAATTTGTTTCTGCCGAATTGCCAGACCAAAACATCAATCCCAGACTGTTTGATATTGTTTCAAAATGTATGATACATGGCCCCTGTGGAACATTGAATCAAAACTCGCCTTGCATGAAAGAGGGTTCATGCAACAAAAACTTTCCAAAGGAGCTCAGGGAGACAACACAGGAAAATGTTGATAGTTACCCTGTCTATAGAAGGCGATCAATTGAATCTGTGCAAATTGGTAGAAATACCATTGATAATCGTTGGGTTGTGCCTTACAACCCTTGGGTATTAAAAAAATTTAATGCTCATATCAATGTCGAAATATGTGCATCTGTAAAAAGTGTTAAGTACCTGTATAAATATGTGTATAAAGGCCATGATGCAGCTTCTATTAAGCTTCAGGTTGAGAATGGTGCTGTAGATCATGATGAGATACTGACTTTCTTAGATGGTCGCTATGTCAGCGCTCCTGAAGCAATGTGGCGGTTGAACGATTTTCAGATGTCAGAGAAATCTCATTCAGTTTTGCGATTGGCTGTTCATTTGCCTAATCAGCAACAAATTGTTTATCACAGTGGCCAAGAAGCTGAAGCTGTTGCTCGAGCATCCCGACAGCACACCACTTTAACTGCATGGTTTGAACTCAACAAAACAGATGATGAAGCTCACGCTCACTATTATTCAGACATGCCCCAATGTTATGTTTATGACAAAAATGCTACAAAATGGAAAAGGCGGCAACGAGGAGGTCAACAAATAATAGGGCGTATGCCAATCGTTAATATACGAGACAGCGAAAGATATTACTTACGAATGTTACTTTTACGTAAATCAGGAGCTGTCAGTTTTGACGATTTAAAAACTGTCAATGGAATTGTTTGTAGCAGTTTTCAGCAAACATGCAGAGAGCTTGGTTTTCTGGAAGGAGACGATCACTGGCACCAGACTTTAACTGAAGCAGCACATACACATATGCCATATCGTTTGCGAATGCTTTTTGCTGTTATTTGTGGGTTTGGAGAAGTAGAAGACATTCCAGCATTTTGGACGCAGCATCGAGATGTTCTTTGTGAAGATTTTAAATTACAGTATTCGGAAGAAGCTGCAGTGCAGTATGCCCTTGCTGAAATTGGTGGATTGTTAAAAACTTACGGGTTAAGTTTAAGTAAAGTAAAACTTCCTGAAGTTAATTTGCCGGATGTTAGATCAGGTGTACCAGCATGGGATATTGTACAAGAGCAAATCAAAGGCAAACTCAACATTGAAAAGCTCAACACAGAGCAGCGAACTGTAGTGGATAAAATTTTAACTGCAATTTATGAAAACAAGACGCCAAAACTTTTCTTTTTGGATGGACCTGCAGGCACAGGTAAAACGTTTGTATACTCAACCTTATTGCACCTAATCCGGGCAAAAGGAGATCAAGCAACTCCTGTTGCCTCTACTGGAATCGCTGCTACACTTCTTAATGGAGGTAGGACTGCTCACTCTGTTTTCAAAATACCTCTGATGTTGAATGCTACCTCAACATGTAATTTGAAACCGTATTCACCTGAATCAAAATTGTTGATGAATACAAAATTAATTCTGTGGGATGAAGCACCGATGACTCACGTACATGCCTTTTTAACTGTAGATAGATTTTTGCAAGATTTAATGAGTTGCTCTGAGCCATTTGGTGGAAAGGTTGTGTTGTTAGGTGGAGATTTCCGTCAAGTTCTGCCAGTGATTCCTAGAGGTTCCCGTTCTTTGACGATCGCCAGCTGCCTGAAAAAACATCCTCTTTGGGCTAAATTTCAGATTTTGTACCTTTCGGAAAATATGCGTGCTCTAGCAACTGAAAGACAATTTGCTAAGTGGCTCTTAGACATAGGTGAATCTAAAGATGGTGAAATTGTAAAATTACCACCAATTTGTTATCCGTCTCTGCAAGATCCAATTAAACAACTTTATGGCGACATTGATTTCACTACTGTAACATCTAACGAACTTAAAAGTAGGGCACTTCTTACTGTTACAAATGATTTGTCTATAGATCTTAATAATCAAGTGCTAAAATGTTTGCCAGGAAAGGAAGAAATTTATGAAAGTATTGACTCAATAGTAAGTGATGATCCTCATGATCAACTGGCTTATTCCGAAGAATTTTTAAATAGCATAACACCGACAGGCATGCCACCACACAAGCTGAGATTAAAGCTAGGTTCTATAATTATGTTGTTGAGGAACTTGCTACCATCAAAAGGTTTGTGCAATGGCACAAGATTAATTATAGCCAAATTACAGCGTAATATTATTGAAGCTCAGTTAATCGATGCAAATAACACCGAAACATTTTTTATCCCTCGAATACCACTAATTCCATCAGACAACAATATGCCCTTTTCTTTTAAGAGAAAACAATTCCCAATTAGACTAGGTTTAGCCATGACAATCAATAAGTCACAAGGACAGACATTTGAAAAAATTTGTTTAGTTCTAACAAAACCAGTTTTTAGCCATGGACAGCTGTATGTGGGCCTTTCAAGAGTGAGATCTTTTGATAGTCTCACTGTTATAGCCAACAACCCAGAAATCTACAACTGTGTCTTCAAAGAAGTTTTAGATGTATAATATTGGTCACATTATTTTTACTATTCTATTTATATTTGGGGGTTGGCGAGCGTTAGCGAGCAGGGGGCTAGCCCCCTAGTATAAAATAATAAATTAAGATATTTCTAAATGAGACGAGTATTTTAGATGTTGGATGTTCATAAGAAGAATACGATTGATTGGATTTTATGCCACAAGGGCAATATGTAGGCAAGGAAAACGAGATATGATAAAAAATTATGTATAATTTAAAAATTAAAAACTGGTTAATTAATTAAGATATACTGAATGTTAAAAACACATGCTGTAAACACAGTTTTTTTCCCTAACAAAAGATGTCTGTGTGTGAAACGAGTGTGTTCGATACTTAAAAGGGGGTGATTTGAAAGCACATTGAGTTGGGTACGGAAGGACAAGACTAATTTCTGTATGATTGCTGAGGAGCTCGATTGAGGGTGGTGTAAATAAATGAAATAGAGACAATTGTGCCCTGAGAGGTTTTCTGGGAACGGTTCGATGAAATTTGTCTCCCTTAGACATGTATTTGATAACATTATATATATGTAGGAATACTAAACAACGGTAGTTGTCTACTAGTCTGGAAAGAACTCATTATAAGAGCAACGAGACTGGTAGGAGTCAGTTGCATTGTAGTAGGAATGCAAGGCAAGACTGTCACGAGCCATTCACATTCTGGTATTCAGTTACGAGAAAATTAATAGAACAGACACTTTTTCCCCTGGACGCCATTGAGAGCTGACGTATTTTTTCCGAGCAGAGACGACTGCTGCCGATAATGACGGAACTTTTTTGAAATATAACTCAACTGTACATAATAATTGTATATATTTATTCATTAAATGTCAATGTGCTGTAAGATTCGAAGTCTTTAATATAGACCTTACCAAACAGAACAACACGAATCTTACAAAAAATGAGGGTTCGGCCGCGATGTGAAAAACCGTTGACGACCGCGACGATTCTCCTCCTTCGTACGAGGGCTTGAACGACGGATTAGCAGACCCCGAAAGCAGTGACGATTGAACCGGCCGGCGGAATGTTTTGACTCCCTATGCAAACCTGGACTTGTGTTTTAATCATCTGCAAGAACAGTTTCATGACTTCTCCTGACGTGGTGCTGATGATAGACTGAAACGACAAAAAAGAAAACGCGTAGACGAAAAAACGCGTAGACGCAAAAGACGAGTTGACGGAAAAGACGGATAGAAGGAACTTTCGAAACTGTGAGTACAGAATTTTGTTTTAATTGATGACATGGCATATTTAACTAAGGCCCGAAAAGCAGATTTGCTAACATTGATTGACGAATTAGGCCTAATAGTGCCAGCGAATCCCAAAGTAGCGCAGTGCTCGAAACTTATAATAGATTCTGAAAATTATGACGAGGAGATAACAAAAAATCTGTTGAGTGTTATTAGAACTGAACGCGAAGAGAAAATTGAAGCCGAAAAACGCGCAGAGAAAATTGAAGCCGAAAAACGCGCAGAGAAAATTGAAGCCGAAAAACGCGAATTCGAATTAAGGAAACTCGAAATCGAAACTGCTAACAGACAAGGCAACAGTTATGGTAAAACTACCAGCCTATACAATAACGATTTATTGAAATTGATTAACCGTTACGAGACGAATAAGGATATTAGCTGTTATTTAACTTTATTTGAAAGACAGATTAGTCGTATCGAAATACCAAAAACGGAATGGGTTACACATTTGTTGGGGTTACTCCCATTGGATTTGGCTAATCTTATCACGCGTGAGCCTGACGAAAAGGCTAATGACTATGAAAATGTCAAGAGATTATTGTTGAAACGTTTTAAATTAAATCCGGAACAATTTAGGCAAAATTTCCTTTCGCATAGAAAAGAAGCGTCTTCTACTTGGAATGACTTTGCTCATGATCTGAAAAATTTCTTTGAAGAATGGACGAGTGGGTTGGAAGTATCAAATTACCAAGACCTTAAAGAACTCATGATTACCGATCAACTAAAACGAAAAATACCCAATGACGTTCGAGACCATTTTATAGACGAGCTACCGAAAATAACGAAAATAGACCAACTCGTCAATAAATTAGACGAATATGAAGCGGCTCGATGTCATTTAAAACCCAATAGAGATTCGAAAACATCAGACGATAAATATAAGAAGCGTTTCAATAGGGATTTTGACAAATTAAAGCCTCGATCTTTCGTGCGCCCTGAACAAACTAACACCAATCATATAAAATGTTACAACTGCAATGAATATGGACATAAGTCGATAAATTGTGAAAAGAAAACTGAGGGTGTGAGATGCTTTAAATGTAAAAATTATGGGCACAAGGCCGACGTGTGTCCCAAAAGAGATGTAAATAGAACTTTAATTAATAGCCCTTTTAATTCTCGTACTAAGCTAAGAAAATATGTTGAAATGTGCGGGAAAAGATCTAATGCGCTAATCGACACAGGAAGTGATGTGTCAATGATAAAATATGAATTTTATGTTGAAATTGGATCCCCAAAATTGAGTTTTGATAATGTGACTTTAATGGGTATAGGAGGAGAACACATTTCTCCTCTAGGTTTCTTTTCTACAGAAATTATTATTGATGAATGCATTATTGTTACTGATGTTTATGTTTTAAAATATTTACCTGATCATATTGTTCTTGGGTTCGATTGCATAAATAAGTTAAATCTTACTTTATCAGAGAGCGGAATTCATGTTTTGAGCAGACGCGATAATTTTCGAGTGAATTACGCAAGAATTGTTAATTTAGCGAACACTTCAGATTCAACTAAAATTCAAACCGGAACTCATCTCGAAGTAACTAATCGTCTGGAACCAAACACTAAGTTGGAGACAAAACGAACCATAGCAGAGGATAACAAATTTCTAAATCAAATTCCTAAAGAGGACGTTCCATTATACACTTATCACATTGATTTCATAGGTCCGTTACCTTCAACATCTAAGAACTATCAGCATATCTTCACGGTAGTAGACGCATTCACAAAATTCACTTGGTTATATCCTACCAAATCTACGACATCAGGTGACGCAATAAATAAACTCAAACAACAACAAAATAGTTTTGGAAATCCTGCGAGGATAATCTCGGATAGAGGATCCGCTTTTACATCTAAAGAATTTACAGATTTTTGTTGCGAAAACGGGATTGAACACCTAAAAATCACAACAGGAATCCCAAGAGGCAATGGACAAGTAGAAAGAATGCACAAAACCCTGATTCCAGTGTTATCCAAACTTTCAATTGAAGAACCGATCAAATGGTTCAAACACGTTGACGCCGTACAAAGAATACTCAATAGTACAACCTCCAGAAGCACAAGATGGACACCCTTCGAACTTTTGACAGGTGTGAAAATGCGAAACAAAGAAGATCTCAAGATAGTCCAGCTTTTAGAAGAAGAATATACTGAAGTTTTTCTAGAGAAGAGGAAGAAATTAAGAGACGATGCCAAAGAGAATATCCTAAAAATTCAGGAAGAGAATAAAAGAACGTATGATAAGAAGAGGAAGAAATCTCATCAATACAAAGAGGGCGATCTTATTGCTATTCAGCGGACTCAATTTGGTGTCGGAATGAAATTACGACCGAAATTCTTAGGACCATATCGAGTGAAGAAAGTGAAACCCCATGATCGCTATGACGTTGAGAAAGTTGGAAACCATGAAGGACCGAACTTGACGTCGACAGCAGCTGACCATATGAAGTCGTGGTTCAATAACTAATACTGAATCAATGTATTCCCAGATACTGTTTTGTGTTTTGTTTTTTTAGGTTTGTCGTGTTCCTTTCGAGGACGAAAGATCATCAGGATGGCCGATTGTAGGAATACTAAACAACGGTAGTTGTCTACTAGTCTGGAAAGAACTCATTATAAGAGCAACGAGACTGGTAGGAGTCAGTTGCATTGTAGTAGGAATGCAAGGCAAGACTGTCACGAGCCATTCACATTCTGGTATTCAGTTACGAGAAAATTAATAGAACAGACACTTTTTCCCCTGGACGCCATTGAGAGCTGACGTATTTTTTCCGAGCAGAGACGACTGCTGCCGATAATGACGGAACTTTTTTGAAATATAACTCAACTGTACATAATAATTGTATATATTTATTCATTAAATGTCAATGTGCTGTAAGATTCGAAGTCTTTAATATAGACCTTACCAAACAGAACAACACGAATCTTACATATATATATATATATATATATATATATATATATATATATATATATATATATATATATATATATATATATATATATATATATATATATATATATATACAGGGTGGTCCCGAATTCATGGTACAAACTTTAATGGTAGGTACAGGACATTGTAACAATGATTTATTGTATAGGAATGTATAGTCGCAAGTGACGCGGTGAGGCGAAAACAGGGGAAATAACGGCCGAAAGGAAAAACAAAGATTTTATTGAAAGCGTTGTTGACAAGTGTCATGTTTACAGTAATTGTTCAAAATTGCGTCCACCAGTATCGATACATGCTTGACAGCGTCGGTGGAGCGATTGGCGTACACGTTCAAAGATGCCTGGTATTTCACGCACACCTGCAGCAGCTACAGATAAGCGAGCGACGAGATCCTCATCTGAGTCAACTGGAGTCTCATAAACAAGATGCTTTAGATGTCCCCATAAAAAGTAATCGAGGCTCGATAAATCGGGAGATCGGGGTGGCCAAGGGACTGGTCCACCACGCCCAATCCATCGAGTACCAAACGTGGCATTCAGGTAATTCCGTACATCAATGCTGAAGTGTGCTGGCGCCCCATCGTGCTGAAACCACATGCGGTTACGAATGGCGATCGGAACATCATGCAGCAGTTGTGGTAACACTTCTTTCAGAAAAATAAGATAGCTTCCGCCAGTGAGCCGCGTGGGTAGTAAGTATGGGCCAATCAAAAAGTCGTTCACAATACCAGCCCACACATTAATACTGAAACGTTGTTGAAACGCATGTCGACGCGTTGCATGTGGATTATCGGTTGCCCACACATGGGAATTGTGCGCATTAAAGACACCCTCGCGTGAAAATGTCGCTTCATCTGTAAATAGCACATAATCTACGAAATCCGGCTGCAACGCACATTGCTGCATCACCCACAGGCAGAAGTTCACGCGGCGAGGATAATCTGCCGGATTCAATGCTTGTACTTTCTGAAAATGGAAGGGGTGTAAGCGATTTTCGTTTAACACTCACACCTACGTCACGCGCAACAGTTCTTGTGCTTGACTCGGGTCTATCAGCCACAATGTTCAAGATGCTTTCTTCCAGCCTTGGAGTGCGTACAGCTCTTACTCGACCAGCGCCATGTCTGTTGACGTCGAACGCACCTGTTTCACAAAGTTGACGATGTAACCGTTGAAAAATTCTATGATCCGGCATTCGTCGATCAGGATACTCCGCGCGATACATTCGTAACGCAGCTCTGCCGTTACCATTTGCACGGCCGTACATGTAATGCATGTCTGCTTTTTCTGCATACGTAAAGTCACCCATCGTCTACGGCAGCACAATTGTGAATGGCCTTTTCCCTACTGCGATGCATCATGTTCAACAGCGGCTAGACATCTACTGCCCTCTACCGGCAATGATACCAACCGATCACTCCATTTCTCTTTCCTTTTATTTCCCCTGTTTACGCCTCACCGCGTCACTTGCGACTATACATTCCTATACAATAAATCATTGTTACAATGTCCTGTACCTACCATTAAAGTTTGTACCATGAATTCGGGACCACCCTGTATATATATATATATATATATATATATATATATATATATATATATATATATATATATATATATATATATATATATATATATATATATATATATATATATATATATATATATATATATATATATATTATATATATATATATATAATATATATATACATATATATATACACACACTATGTAGCCAAAAGTCACCGGACACCCCTTCACTTCGAGTAAACGATCCCAGTAGGACTCGGTACACCTCACCGACGCTATATAAGTGAAGGTAGAAATGCTGGAGCATCAAACGCGTGTTTTCTGTCACGATGAAGCCAACGGAAGGAGTTGAATGCATTAGAAAGGGGCATGATTGTAGGTGCCTATAAATTTGGACATTCGGTCAGAGAGATTTCTCAACAGTTAAACGTGCCCCGGTCCACGGTTGGCGATGTTATAGTCAAGTGGAAACGCCATGGAAATACTGAACCGAATTATCGATCTGATAGGCCCAAGAAACTAACTGATCGAGACCGGAGAACCCTGAAGGATGTTGCGCGAAACAACCGGCACACATCTTTGTTGGAGGTTGCAGAGGACTTCCGTCTCAGCTCAGGTATACAGGCGAGTGACAGGACTGTAAGTCGAGAGGTTTTAGCATTTGGTTTTAATGGTCGTGCTACTGCCAGAAAGCCACTAAGCGCACGCACCAATGCCTAGAGTCAGTTTCATTGGTGCAAAGAGTACGGTAATTGGACTTTGGACCAGTGGAAGAATGTCATGTGGAGTGATGAATCTCGATACATAATCTGGAACTCTGATAGGCGTGTATGGGCCTGGCAAATGCCTGGCGAACGGTATTTTTCGAGGTGTATTGTGTAAACTGTGAAACTTGATAGCGGTAGTGTCATGGTTTGGGATTGTTTCACCTGGTTTGGGCTTGGCCCGTTGGTTTTAGGCGACGGGTCGATGATTTCTGGTGTGTACGAATACATTTTAGACAATAGCGTGATTCCGACACTATGACAACAGTTTGGAACATGTCCTTTTCTGTATCAGCACTAAAAAGAACTTAGCAATCTCAGTCAAAATGTTTTTTATTTTTTTGCTCTCATTCGCTGAAATGGAATAGGGCAGGAAATGTAATCTGTTTTTTTTTTTTTTTTTTTAACGCGAAGAACAGAAGTTGCAATTTTTTTTTTGGAAAGAGAAAGTTCACGTGACGTCACAATCTCTCTTGTGAAAATCTGTAATATTATAAAAGGAAGTGTTTGTCTGTCTGTTTGTTTGTTTCGAATCTGACGCCTGTCGAATCTGTGGCACTTACAGCAATGGGATTTTGCACACAGGTAGTCTAAATGTTTTGCAATTTTAGGGTTGAGGCGAATTTAAAAATTCAATCTAGAACAGTTTTAAATGAATTTAATGAAATTTAAACATTATTGAATGCAACAACATAGAAGAGATCACATATTCTAAATTTATTATTTTCGTTTCCGTTTTGATTTTACACGGAGGAATGTTTTTCCAACAGACTATAAAAACAAATAATCTTTTGACTGGAGTCACTTAGTTCTTTTTTCTATTTCCTAGAACGTTAAGAAAGCGTAAAAATTTCAACGGATTTGAAATCTGCGGAAAATTTCAGATTAGATCGATACCTAAATATATGATTTTCTTCAAAAAATAATTTTTAAATGATTTATTTTGCATTATTATTACTTTCGTTCTACCAATAACTCGCAACATGAATAAAGCTTTAACGTTTGCAAGGATCAAGTTTTCAAATGCGCCAGCGACTTCGCGTTTTGTTTCCGACCATGCATTCTTTAATGAAAGTTTGGATGTGTACTATCCCCTCTTAATGGCACTAGGAAGTCACCAATTCTTCAAAAAATCGAATTTTTGATTTCAGTTGCATTCAATAGAGGGCACCAATACGAATCCATTGATGTATGACTTATTATGTAAAATGCATTTTAAGTTACTAAAATTTATATTTTAAATTATCCTTTTTGGTTTAGATTTCAGGTTTGAAGTTTCGGTTTTGACCACGATGGATTATATTTTTTATAATATTTTATTTTTTAGTGTATTTTTGTATAAATATTCATTTTAATCAATTGGCAACAGGTTTAACTGCGACTGTTATTATATTTAACCGCACATTTTGTTTACTTGTGCTTTGGAAAATTCTTATCGATAAGTCGATAAGGTAAGGGAGATACTTTTTTGTCGTTTTCTCAAAATGATAAATTTTCATCTTCAGGTGCGCTCTGTGAAAAAACTATTAAAGCTATTCGTCTGAAATTTTGCATACACATGTATTTCTATTAGGCAATTATGTTAAAATATAAACTATTGAGGAAATATGAACAGACATTTTTTAATGGGTAATTAGTAGGTATAAAATCACAACATTTTCATGAGCTGATTTAAATTGTGTCTTAAAATTTTTTTTCTAGGTTATTTTCAACAAAAAATATTTTAATGAATTCAAAAAACATTTCTTGTGATAATGAAAAAAGTTGCTATCATATATATTAAAGTTTTTTTACAGAGCGCACCCAAAGGGAACTCACTGTATTGAATTTTTTTTCACCTAGTTCTATATAAATGCTCTTTACAAAATATTTTGACTTTTAAAATTTTTATTTTTAGCTAGAATTAGTATTAAACCTGCATTACAAACATGTGTGCAAAAATTTATATTGGTACTTATAATAGCTTAAATTTAATATGCATTCGAATATTGGTCAAATTTTCGTGATTTCTACTCGTTCGAGTGCCGAATTTATAAAAACCCAGCCAGTTGAAAACTATCCGGATGACAGTATCTGAACGGCAGGACTGACAACCTGTTCGAATGGCCGAATGGGACCGGCGAGCCTCATTAAAACATTCGAGTGTCCATATCTGGTCTGCGGGTCAATTAAACGTACGAAAAGCCGTACATGGTCTGAGCCGAATAAACATGTTCCAGAGCTCACACACTATTACACTGCCCATGGCCCGTTCGTGCAGTGTTTATATCGAATGAATATCCATTGTAGTGACTTCTGCATCTGTGGCTCCACTGTGTTACCACCTGGCCCTATCGCATCTTAACTACACATCAAGGAACCAGCAACTCAGTACCACCGTGCCTGGATTAGGCATGCGACATCGATAGCAAAACATCGATGTTCAAAATTAAAACATCGATGTTGATAATACATCGACCCAAAAACATCGATGTTTTTAACATCTTTTTTTTTTTAAATTCAGTGTACTTAAACTTTTTTCCCCATTTATTAAAACTGGTTTAGCAACTTGTGATGCTACATCGACAGGAAAATATCGATAGTAATAATACATCACCCCAAAACCATCGATGTTTTTAAAATTCAGTGTATTTAAACTTGTTTCCCCATTTCTTAAAACTGGTTTACCAACTATTGATGCGACATCGACAGCAAAACATCGATGATGATAATACATCGCCCCCAAACCATCGATGTTTTTAAAATTCAGTGTATTTAAACTTGTTTCCCCATTTCTTAAAACTAGTTTACCAACTATTGATGCGACATCGACAGCAAAACATCGATGATGATAATACATCGCCCCCAAACCATCGATGTTTTTAAAATTCAGTGCATTTAAACTTGTTTCCCCATTTCTTAAAACTGGTTTACCAACTATTGATGCGACATCGACAGCAAAACATCGATGTTGATAATACATCGTCTCCAAACCATCGATGTTTTTAAAATTCAGTGTATTTAAACTTGTTTCCCCATTTCTTAAAACTGGTTTACCAACTATTGATGCGACATCGACAGCAAAACATCGATGGTGATAATACATCGCCTCCAAACCATCGATGTTTTTAAAATTCAGTGTATTTAAACTTGTTTCCCCATTTCTTAAAACTGGTTTACCAACTATTGATGCGACATCGACAGCAAAACATCGATGGTGATAATACATCGCCTCCAAACCATCGATGTTTTTAAAATTCAGTGTATTTAAACTTGTATCCTCATTTCTTAAAACTGGTTTAGCAACTAGTGATGCGACATCGGCTCCATTATATCCATGTCTTTTTCTAAAACATCAATGTTTAGAAAACATCGACATCGATGTTGCATCCCTACTTTCAGACCCTTCACCTTTGGTCACTTTGGTCTAAAAGCATGTTCAATTTGCTGATTATAAAAATTTTGCTACTTGGTTATTTTTAAAAATTTTTTAATGGTACTTTTTTCATTTAAAAATAAAACATTGACAACGTAAAAACATCGACAAGTATAAACATCGATGTTACCAAAACATCGACCCTAATACATCGATGTTAAATACATCGATGTTTTTTAAAAAACATCGATGTTTTGAAAACATCGACATCGATGTCGCATTCCTAGCCTGGAGTAGTCGCGCGCGCGCGCGCGCGACTGGCCTAGCTACAAAGAAAAACCATACAAATCACTCGATTTGTGGCCTCCAGAGAGTTTGAACTCAAGCAAGCGGCTTAAATTCACTTTTGAATTACGTCACTTTAATTGCCTCTCAACCTCATAAAAATGTTTTTTGTTAGAGCAGCAACTGCGTGTGCATTTTATAGCTCAAAATTTCTGCTTGGCATCACACAAAATCTTTTTGTCTTTCCTTTTCTTATTGGGTCATTTTTCACGTCATTGGAAATCTTGTTTAACGTAAACCCTTCGTAGGGTCGGTACCCCATGATGGAGTTCAGTTAAGTTTAGTAAACAAGTCCAAAAAGCCGTATATGGTTCTCAGGCTTGATAAAAATATTTGGAAGACCGTAAATGGTCCGAAGGTAAACCTATTCCGAGGGTAGTATCTGACCGGCTGACCTGATAATATATTCTTCGATATATGGTCTGCGGCCAAAGTAAACCTTCTGTAGGACTGTTCCTTGTCTGCGGCCAAAATAAACCTTCTGTAGGACCGTACCTGGTGTCTGTGGCCTAGTAAACATGACCGCAAGGCCGTATCTGACCGAGGGCCGGTAAACCTGTCCATAGGGCTGTATGTGTATATTGTGTGCTGTTTAAAATGATACGCGGAATAATATATGGTATGCGAGTCTTTTATAAATATTCGGAGGAGTGTATCTCTGATCACAGAACCAATCTTCTCTCCACAATATATTTATCTCACGCGTAACGCGTTTTGAGGACGGGCTGGTTAAACTTCCCCGTCCCTATTTCTCAAACAGCTGAAAACGGTGTTTCCTAACCGATAAGTTTATTTGGAGTTCCAGAAGTGAGTCTAAACAAAGCGCAGAATGAAAAAAAGTAACTAACCTTGAATAACCGTCCCTATTTCTCAAATAGCTGAAAAGGGCGTTTCCTTACCGAAAAGTTTATTTGGAGTTTAAGAAGTGAATAATGTGAGCCGAGGTAGCTCAGTCAGTAGAGCATCGGGCTCGCATCAGAAGGGTTGTGGGTTCTGTCCTCAGCGGAACCTGCAATTCTGATGATTGCGAGATCGGCGCTTCGACCTGGCTAAAGATCGTCGTGTTCACTAATAGGTTATCGTTAAATAGGTCGTGGTCACAAAGTCCCCCATGTTCCCATACCAAATCAATACCTCTGGGGGTACCTGATCAGGGGGTTATCGGCCTCTGATTTGGATCTAAATTACGATATGTGTGAGTGAATGGATGTGTGAAAGGGACCTTCCTGTAAAACGGATGTGTCATGCATGTCGAGCAAAGTCGGACTTCCTCCCAATGGGGCTCACTTGAATGGAAGGCGCACCACTTTCGCCTCTTGCCGTCTTTGACAGGCCTGGCACTCCTTTGGTCTGCCAGTGTAGGCATTAGAAACAACAACAGAAGTGAATCAAAACAAAGCACAGAATGAAAGAAGTTACTAACCTTGTATACGTTATTGAATCGAATTCAATAAAATCCCTTCACCTAGAGTCCTTTACCACAGAATCTGACCGGCAAGCAATCCTACGGTAGAGAAGTATTCCCTCTGTATCACTCGAGTTCTTTTTGCAATTTTTCTGAACGCACTATTTAAGGAAAGCTACTTTCTCTTTTTGGGGAGTTGGAATTAATCTACAGGAGTGAGTTTGAAAAACCGGATCTGGGGTGACTGGTCTAGCAAGTCAACCTAGTAAGTATGCATGATACGTTAAATAAAGATAGATGGTCACAATAGAATGATGGTCGAGGAAAACTCCGCAGTGTCCCGCTGTTGTGCAACATTGCTCGTGGCCGAAAATAAAAACGAAAAAAAAATCTAATGCACTAACACTTTTCCACAATTTTCAAGATTCGGAATGCTTTGCAAAGAATGATGGGGATGAATGAAACTTAACGACGGTTGATACAGATCTTTAAAATCATGTGAAAGTATCAGAAGTTCCCAATACCTTCGATCTCCTCTTGAAATCCATATAGCCTTCAAGAGATTACCGATAGAGAAGGGAACTACACGTTATACTAATTCTTTTGGACAGCTATCCAGTTGGAATAGCAACGGATTACCAAATGGATGGTTGCGAATTAGGAACGTGGTCCAGCCAAAGACCGTCTCATACACGGGGGATATTGCACGTTAAATCTGTCTTGGTCTCAAATGCCATCACATTGGCATGATGTGCAAGTTTGGAGAGTGGGGTGTCGGCTGAGGTTCAGACTTCGTGATCTGATCGTGGTTCAAAATTACGAGGTGTTGGTCTTGGATTTTTACATTCGGGATTGGTCCTAGATCGTCGCCAATGTCACATTCTGTTTTTATTCGACGTTTATTAACCTACCTTACCTTCATAGTTATAAATAAATATTTAACTTTAACGTTTATTACATTTTTAATATTGTTATATTTTGTTCGATTTCTCAAAAATCTCCTGAAAATGTAATGCACAGTGCCATTTTGTAAAATTACAGTCTAGATTTTATCCTACCATATACCCATTTATCATTGCAGACAGCATATTTTAGAACAAAATGATTTCTTCAATTATAATAACAAAAAATGCGGCACAGTGCTTGCTATATTCATTGAAGGTAAGGTAAGGTAAGGTAATTTTATTTAACGTCATACTAGAGCAACAGAACGGGCTATTGACGACGGTCCGCGATCAGTCCCTTAAGGGAAAGATCCGAGGACAACACCTCGTAATTTTGAAGCACGGTCAGATGACGAAGCAACACCTGATCTGGCACCCCACTCTCCAAACTTCCACGCCAACCCAACGTGAGGACTTTCGGCCACGACAGATTTAAGGAGCACCAGCCGCCTCTACACCATACGCTTACAAACATCCATGCCCGGACCCGGATTCGAACCAGAAACCTTCCTATCTAGAGGTTAACACCTTAACCACTATACCGGTTGGTCGGCACATTCATTGAAGGAAAGGAACGACTTCGGGCTCTAGCACTTCACGGACGTACCTGTTGCTATTCAGATTACCCTCAATTCGTAGCAGCTGAGATCGTCCATGATACGAAATCGCCCCCCAGACCATAACTCCGGATGTTCGGCCACTATGACATTCGATAACGCACTCTGGAAGGCAGCGTTCACCTGCATAGCGTCCAACACGAATGCGGCCATCATGGTTCCACAAATTAAAGCGAGATTCGTCAGAAAAGACAACTTGTTGCCAATCAGCCCGCCAGGCTCTGTGCTCATGAGCCCATTGCAGACGCAGCCATCGATGGTTTGGCGTGATAGGGATCCTGTATAAAAGAATCCTTGCACGCAGTCCACCACGGTGCAGCAGACGTCGGCGAATTGACGAAGCCGACATTAGTACACCTATAGCAGTAGACCAAAGTGCTGCCAACTACCTGGAGGAAGCTGTACGGTCATTCACCGCCAGGTGTCTATCATCGCGTGCTGACGTCACCTTCCGTCGTCCACTCCCAGTTTTTTGAGTTGTCCGGTGCTCGTCGGTCACTGCTTCCAAACTCTCATCACTGTGGAACTGTTCCGCTGCACACGAGCTGCTATTACGCGATAGCAAAATCCTATTTCACGAAGGCCGATGATTCTACCCCGTTCAAACTCCGTAAGTTGTTGAAATTTCACCCTATATCGTCAAGGAGGCATACTTAGGTCTCACTAAACGTTCGCCACTAAAAAATAACCATGCACTATTTTCAACGTTCCGCTACAGCCGTCTATTTATACGCTTTTAGCATCAGTTCAGAGGGCGCTGCTCACACCACGCATGCGTGATGGCTCTGAAACTTTAGTACTTTGTATAACATCCTATAATTGTCATTTGCAGCATATTTCATTTCATTCGGATGATTCCTTCATGGTGTTGCATTTTTTACAAACAGCACTGTAAAAACGAAGCGAACGAAGTGTCAGTTGAGTAAACAAGAAACTTTCATAGTGAAAATTCCTGGATGTTCCGAGTGCAGTGCAGTAGACGTAGGCGAGTGGCTGGTTTGGGATTCTTCGGACCCTGGAATTCAAATTCTCAAAAAACGATAAACTCATTCAAAGTGTGAAAGAATTTATTGATCACCCGTACGATGACGACGACACTGCTATTAACCAGATACGGGACCGTCAGCTAGTAAGGCGTTTGAGTGCCTTTTACACAGCACTAAAATGGATGGAACGGCAGCCTGACTGTGACTATCTGCAGCTATTCGTCATCAAGCTCATGCGAGACTTGGCTGCATGGAAACGAGTAAAGACAACGAAACAACTGACTTTGATCAACATGTTCAAGCAATGTTGTTGTTGTTTCTCATGCCTACACTGGCAGACCAGAGAAGTGCCAGGCCCGTCGAAGACGCCAAGAGGCGAGGAGGTACGCCTTCCATGTTATTGAGCCCCATTGGGAGGAAGTCCGACTTTGCTCAACATACATGACACATCCGTTTTACAGGAAGGTCCCTTTCATACATCCATTCACTCACACATATCGTAATTTAGATCCCAATCAGAGGCCGATAACCCCCTGATCAGATACCCCCAGAGGTATTGATTTGGTATGCGAACATGGGGGACTTTGTGACCACGACCTATTTAACGTGCCCCATTCACCATTAGTGAACACGACGGTCTTTAGCCAGATCAAAGCGCCGATCTCACAATCATCAGAATTGTAGGCTCCGCCGAGGACAGAACCCACAACCCTTCTGATGAGAGACCGACGCTCTACTGACTGAGCTACCACGGCTCGTTCAACCAATGATACATTTTAATACAGTATGTAAGTACAAAACGTAAACAAAAATTGTTTTCATAGCCATTAAATTACATTACATACAACAGCAAAATTTCTTTTTTTACAAAGAAATAACTTTTTTTCGTGAATAATCAAATTATCCGGATATTTGATTATCCGGATGGCGTTCGGTCCCTATTGATAAGGGCTGACCAACCGGTATAGTAGTTAAGGTGTTAGCCTCTAGATCGGAAGGTTCCTGGTTCGAATCCGGGTCCGGGCATGGATGTTTGTAAGCGTATGAATGTAGAGGTGGCTGGTGCACCTTAAATCTGTCGTGGCTGAAAGCCCTCACGTTGGGTTGGTGTGGAAGTTTTGAGAGTGGGGTGCCAGCTCATGTGTTGCTTCGTCATCTGACCGTGGTTCAAAATTACGAGGTGTTGTCCTCGGATCTTTCCTTTGAGGGACTGATCCCGGACTGTCGTCAATAGCCCGTTGTGTTGCTCTAGTACGACATTAACTAAAAAATACCAATTATTACACCATTAATAGGGATAATTGGAGTTTTACTGTGGAATTAAAAATCGTTTTTAAATGACATTGTGATTGGAATAATAATTACTTACGATGATCAAACTTGAAAAACGGAGCTAAGATTGTAATTTTTTAATTAACGTCGTACTAAAGCAACACAACAGGCTATTGACGATGGTTCGGGATCAATCCCCTAAGGGAAAGATCAGAGGACAACACCTCGTAATTTTTAACCACGATCAGATGACGAGGAACACCTGAACTGTCAATCCTCTCTCTAAACTTTCACCCCAACCCAACGTGAGGACTTTCCGCTACGACAGATTTCAGATGCACCAGCCGCCTCTACACCATACGCTTACAAATATCCATGCACTGACCCGGATTCAAACCAATAACCTTCCAATCTAGAGGCTAACACCTTAATAACTAGACCGGTTGGTTGGCGATAGGGTTCATGGAAACTCAAATCTAAAATATTTTGATGTCAATTACAGTTTGTACCAGACACCAGTTTTTTTAAAGTGTCATTTCAAATTTAGTGTATAAGTACATACAATTAATAGATATAACATCTGAATGAATAAAACTTGCTTTGCTCTAAGATATTTACAACTTCAGAAATTAACTTATTTAACTCAACAAGAATTCAACGTAATTCCACAGACAGCGCTTACGATGCCCACGCGACAGAAAGCTAGAATCAATTCAAAATCCAAAACGCGCGCGCGAACATTCATTCTTTTTGGTTCTTAATTTTTGCATCCATTTTCGTAGCTCACAAGAACTTTCGAAGTTCCGATCGAAACGTCCGAACACAAAGAACAATTGCCATTTGAAATTTTTCCCCTATCCTTCAAAGCAGCATTTGTTAGAATTACTGTCGATCTATCGGAAACACCAGTTCTGTCACAAGCCTGAGTTGCATTTGGAAGTTTATTTCTCGTTTGTGAAGTTGAAGGAGAATTATTATCAATGATTGTGTTTATAGTGTCATTAGAATTCTTAAGCAAATTAAAACTCAAAGTAGCTCCCGTAATAGAGGGCAATTTGGAGGCCATTCCGGCCGACCTACCGGTATAGTGGTTAAGGTGTTAGCCTCTAGATCGGAAGGTTCCTGGTTCGAATCCGGGTCCGGGCATGGATGTTTGTAAACGTATGGTGTAGAGGCGGCTGGTGCACCTTAAATCTGTCGTGGCCGAAAGTCCTCACGTTGGGTTGGCGTGGCAGTTTGGAAAGTGGGGTGTCAGCTCAGGTGTTGCTTCGTCATCTGACCGTGGTTCAAAATTACGAGGTGTTATCCTCGAATCTTTCCCTAAAGGGACTGATTCCGGACCGTCATCAATAGCCCGTTGTGTTGCTCTAGTACGACGTTAACTAAAAAATTACCAATTACCTCTGCCATCTGTAAAAATTACGTGTTGGCATTTGAGATTGTTTCCCTTTGAGATTGATCTCGGATCGTCGACAATAGCCAGTGATTCCAGGTCGATGTTACCGTATTGGTTAAAATACCTACACAAATTTACTGATAATTGGTAATTTAATAATAGCACGTCGTACTAGAGCAACACAACGTGCTATTGACGACGATCCAGGATCAATCCCTTAAGATAATTGGTATTTTTTTATTAACGTCGTACTAGAGCAACACAACGGGCTATTGACGGGTCCAGGACCAATCCCTTAAGGTAATTAGTAATTTTTAATTAACGTCGTACTAGAGCAACACAACGGAGTATTGACGACGGTCCAGGATCAATCCGTTAAGATAATTAGTAATTTTTTATTAACGTCGTACTAGAGCAACACAACGGGCTATTGACGGGTCCAGGACCAATCCCTTAAGGTAATTGGTAATTTTTAATTAACGTCGTACTAGAGCAACACAACGGACTATTGACAACGGTCCAGGATCAATCCCTTAAGATAATTAGTAATTTTTTATTAACGTCGTACTAGAGCAACACAACGGGCTATTGACGACAGTCCGGGATCAATCCCTTGAGGGAAAGATCCGAGGACAACACCGCGTAATTTTGAACCACGAAGCAATACCTGAGCTGGCACTCCACTCTACAAACTTCTGCACTAACCAACGCTTGGACTTCGCCACGACTGATTTAAGGTGCACCAGCCGCCTCTACATCATACGCTTACAAACATCCATGTACCGACCCGGATTCTAACCAGGAACCTTCCGATCTAGAGGCTAACACCTTAACCACTATAGTTGGTCGGCCGTACTTTTTAGGTGTGGATCAGATCTGAAATTTTCCGCAGATTTTAATGGTAATGGTAATTTTAGTCAACGTCGTACTAGAGCAACACAACGGGCTATTGACGACGGTCCGGAATCAGTCCCTTAAGGGAAAGATTCGAGGACAACACGTCGTAATTTTGAACCACGGTCAGATGACGAAGCAACACCTGAGCTGGCACCCCACTCTCCAAACATCCACGCCAACCCAACGTGAGGACTTTCGGCCATGACAGATTTAAGGTGCACCAGCCGCCTCTACACCATACGTTTACAAACATCCATGCTCGGACCCGGATTCGAACCAGGAACCTTCCGATCTAGAGGCTAACACCTTAACCACTATACCGGTTGGTCGGCTCCGCAGATTTTAAATCCGTTGAAATTTTTACGCTATCTTAAACGGTCTGGGAGAAACACATCGACAACATTTCAACATGGACCAACAATGACATTTCGACAACATAGACCAGTAAAAAGAACTAAGTAACTGGAGTTAAAAGATTATTTGTGTTTGTTATGTTCTGTTGAAAAAACATTCCTCCGCGAAAATCAAAACGGATACGAAAGAGATAAATTTAGAATCTGTGATCTTTTCTATGCTATTGCATTCAATAATGATTAAATTTCATAAAATTCATTTAAAATGTTCTAGATTCAATTTTAAAATTCGTCTCGACCCTAAAATTGCAAAAAAATTTGGACTACCTTGTGCCAAATCCCATTACTGTAAGTGCCATAAATTCGCCAGGACTTTGCGTGCAAGAAGCACACAAACAAACACTTCCTTTTATAATATTTTATATTGGAAACTATACAGTGCGATCTGTTTTTACGAATTATTTATTTGGATAGTTTCTTTCTTTCGAGCTTCTGGGACTGAATTACTTATTTGTTACAAAGATATTCGTTATTTTTATAACTCGGATACGAATAACGAGACTTACTTACGCATAAATTAATTTCATGTAATAATTTAATTTTTAAATTTCAATTCAAGAGCTCTTACCTATTTTGAGTCTGGGTAAAAGATCTGAAAACAATTTATAATTTATTTTGGACGTGTTTTGTAATCTCGTCGGGGGTTCACAATAGTAAATCAAATTCTTCTGGTAAAAGGATCCGATTATATGTGCAAAAAAGCACGAATACTTTGATGGGTGAGTGACTAGATTACACCCGCGTTCTGACTATGATCAAAAGTATTTTCTACCAGTATTTTAAGCTATGTTTAGTGATATACTGCCATGCTAGCCAAGAAGCAGTATCTCCAAGTTTGATCTTGGATGTGGCACATCTGTATTATTTAAATATCTAGGACTTTGCAACGTCATATTAACATTATGATCACTCAATCAACTATTTTCAAGCGTTGTCAGAGCAATAGGTTAATTAGATACGCTACATAAAATAATCAAATGAAAAGGTGCAGACTTTAAGCCAATGACCTTTTGTTTCTTTCGACAACATGATTATTGTTACATTTTCTACATCATTGTACTTTTAAACACTTATGGTGGTATTCCACCGAACTAAAAATGAAATTTTGGGACATTGATCTTCTGATTAGTTTACAGCTTTCTTTTGAATACGTGTATGGGCTATGAATATCTAGCACAATGTTTGACGACCAAACTCATAATTTCACAACCTGGATATTTCTTCAGTTCAAGAATATTTGTTATTTATAAGTAGATGTACTTGTTATAAGTATAAATACAGAATTATATGTATTATAAAACTAATGAATTATGCTCATGTATCTTGGTAATATTTATCTGAATTATTACGAAGCATTCTGTTAAAAAATGGACTGGTTAAAGTTACAGTGGAATAAGTCACTTTTTCAAAAACAAAAAGACCTATACAGAAACCAGATATAATATAATCAAATTTAACTAAAGATAATTTAGTAAACACAGAAACCAGATCTAGGTAAGTTAATCTGTTAACAGAAAATGTAAAGTAAGTCAGATCTTAAAACTTCTACTGACAGCAGTTGGCAGTTCCAAATGTTCAGTTCAGTCCGCGACAGCAACGAACACAATATATTCATTTATGTATTCCGAAAAAGAGATCAACCAATGTAAAATTATGAAGCAAAATCATCCATGAATTATGATAAAGGTGTAGATGGGATTGTAAGATAAAACATGTAAATAAAGTAGGTAGTCATTTTAATTAATGTACTAGAGCAACACATCACATGTAAAATAGAAGAGGTGCATAATTTATAATTTCCTCTATGACAGGTATTACCGATTTTCAATTCTGGTTAAAACATCATAATAAACTTATAAGTAACATCGAACGTTCATCCGAGACTTAATGGGGGAAGGTGTATGTAAGATTGGTGAGTTGCATAATTTTAAAATTTACTCTATGAATGGTATTACCGATTTAGAATTTTGGTTAAAACATCATAATAAAAACTTATAATTAACATCGAACGTTCATCCGAGACTTAGTGGGGAAAGGCAAACGTAAATTAAATTTCTCCTTAAATCTTCTGACTGGAAAGTGCAAGAATACCTTTTTGTAGCATAGATTGTAGATTATTGTACGTTCTGTTTGATTTAAAGCATTGCCTACCTGTATATTAGCAATGCTTGGAGATATACTGCTATGATAACCAAGAAAGCAGCATCTCAAAATTTGGTCCGATGTGGTGCAAAAGTATCGTAAATATCTAGTTCTTTACTTACAAATTAAGTACTAGTATTATCTGTATTTCATTGTATATAAACAATATTGTGATTCAAACATATATTGAGTGAATGCTCACCAACTGATTTCTAGCATTGTGAGAGGTATAGGATACTTATAAACGGAACACGTAACAACCAAATGAAAATAAGCAGAATATGACATAAAAGCACTTGGATGATTACAACAGCATTAATGATAAATTTTCTGAATGATACGTGTAAAGGAAGCATGTAATAACCACCAAATAGAAAATTAAAAATTTTTATTGACATTTTGAGTAGTATATACTACAGCTTACTTTCCGATACTTCAACTATCTAAGAGTTTTTTGTGCCGTGTTTCCCGACCTACGTCTGAAATAGCTGACTTAACCTTTTGCGGCAACAACTGTCTTTCGACAAATCACTTTCGTAGGACACACGACAAATCACATTTTGCCTGACCGCATCCCAGTATTGTATGATGAAGTCTAAGGCACAGTTGGTTAGATCAAGGTCACAAAAGTTATCGGCGAGCATCAAAATGCTACGCACGTTGGTAACGTTCAGGTGAGACTGTAAGACATACGAGTACTTACACTTGAGCGACTCAATCCAGTATTTATGAGCAGCGATGTAAGCCACGACCGCCTCGTCGTACTCCAAATCTTCTATCTCATCTGTGTACATGTACTTAAGCATTCGTTTCAGCGTGGTCATGTCCACGTCGGATACATCCAGGACGTCATTGCACGTTCCATCTACGTTGTCCAACATTTCGGCGAACGTTTTGGATCTCGAATGTAAGATGATCTTGTGGGCCGGCACAGTTTCCCCAAACACACGAAGCTTGACATCAGCGAACCGTTTACTGTTGAAGAGGTATTTCATGTTTTCTGTTAAGTGGTTAACAGTCTGAGAAGGGTTTACCTCCATAGTTAACGCAGTCCTTGTGATTTTGGATGTCATTGTTCCCAGACAAAAAACAATTTCGCCTTTCAGGTAAAGGGTATCATTCACCAGGAACCTATTTTCCTCTCTTAAAAAAGCAGTTTTATTTATGATATACGGCAACTCCCAAACTTCATTCGCTGTCTGCATTTGAAATACGTGCTGTTCCAGATTCCAGATTTCAGACTCTATCCTCTGCGTGATCAGTAACGTTATCAGGAAGTTCAGACTCAGAGATTTGTATGAGGGGTCACAACGCCTGTTGAACTGAAATATTATCACATCACCACACGGTCTTTCTTCGATGGATAGGCAGACGTCGAAAAGTAAACGATCTCCTTCCTTCAAACGTGCGGTATGTTTCCCAACAAGGCCGGGACTCATTTGGCTGAAGTTCGTCACCGCCCAATCTCTGCAAATCTTGCCAAAATAACCTGTGGTATCAGCGAACACCGTCTTCGTGGTCAATTCCTCGTTGGTCTTCCTGAGAACAAATCTTATCTTCAGAGTGTCGTTGCGGAGGTAGAGCCTCTCCACCTCGTTACAGGTTAATAATACCTCAAAACAGATTCCTTTGGTTTGCTCAAAGATATTTGTACGGGTCATCACATTTCCAGGCGTCCCGTTTGCTCCGATTAGTTGAAAGGTGGCCTTTAGTGAAATCGAGTCTGGATATTTGTCTGTAGATCTTATCAAATAGAACGACATAAAGGACAGCGGGTCATGGATTCTGTGTAAAAAGTAGCAGATCCATGTCGTGTCATTCAGAATACTTGCTACAAAGGGGTTGGTCTTGAGCATATTGCCTGTTCGGCGTAGGTTTAGAATGTTCACGTCCCATGACAAAGTGAATGTTTGGTCTTCCATCACCTGCTCTGGTTTCTAGTAAAGGATCACGTAGACCAACCAACAACTTTGATACAGTTCCTGTGCTAAATGCCAACTGTATACTGGCGCTTTCTTGGCAGAAAGGATCAGAACGGCGCATGCACAACAACAAACACGTTCAGTGACAGGTAGGTATTTTAAGTAACATCGAACTGGAGCAACGCAAAGTGCTATTGACGACGGTCCAGGATCAATCCCCTAAGGGAAAGAATTGAGGCACCAACACATGAATCTGATACACGGCCAGATGACGATCACGTTCAAAGACAAATCAGTAATTGGTAATTTTTTAGTTAACGTCGTACTAGAGCAACACAACGGGCTATTGACGACGGTCCGGGATCAGTCCCTTAAGGGAAAGATCCGAGGACAACACCTCGTAATTTTGAACCACGGTCAGATGACGAAGCAACACCTGAGCTGGCACCCCACTCTCCAAACTTCCACGCCAACCCAACGTGAGGACTTTCGGCCACGACAGATTTAAGGTGCACCAGCCGCCTCTACACCATACGTTTACAAACATCCATGCCCGGACCCGGATTCGAACCAGGAACCTTCCGATCTAGAGGCTAACACCTTAACCACTATACCGGTTGGTCGGCAAAAAAAGACAAATCAGAGGATGTGTTGATGGTTTATGGATCATATAACCCCGAAGGATGTTTGATTTCTTGTATTATACTTGAGTATTGAACTTGAGAAGATATTTTGGCCTTGCCTTAATAATTAAATAATGAGCATTATAGGTAATTTTTAATTAATGTCGTACTGGAGCATGACAACGGGCTATTGACGACTGTCAATTGTACAACTGTCAGATGACGAGGCAACACTTGAGAAGCAACCACACTCTCCAAACTTCCACATCAACCCATCGGGAGAACTTTCGGTCACGACAGAATTAAGGGGCACCAGCAGCTTCTACACCATACGCTTATAAACATCCATGCACTGACCAGGATTCGCACCAGGAACCTTTATATAATAAGAACATTTGGAGAAGGAATTGATCTTTGAAATCTAATTCTTAGAGTGTTAGTAAAAACATCTTTATCAACAGACCAACTTTGTCAGCTTCAAGAACAAAGTATTTCACGTTGGTAATAATTACAGGTAGGATGGTTGGTATTTTAATTAATTTCGTACCGGAGCTACAGAACGGGCTATTGATGACCGTCCGGAATCAATCACTTGAGCGAAAGATCCGAGGACACAACCACAAAATTTTGAACCACGGTTAGTTAACATAATTACAGGAAATACGTATCTAAGCAATAACACTTCCGCCAGTGTATTCAGATTGAGAGGGAACACTTTCTCATTTGTCACTGAACTTGTTTCGTTAGTACATGCGCCCTAATGTTGCTTCCTAGGGATAAAGTAATAGGAGTCTAGTCGCATTTAGAACTCTTACTCGATCTTCGCGGCCAACTACGTGTGCGTGAACCTGCATTTTTTTCATACCAGAGCAGGCGATGGACGATCAAACGTTTACGTTCTCATGGGAAGTGAACAACTTCAGTCTATTAACCAGAAAAAGAGGCTTTCGGATTAATAGCGAATACTTCCATATGGGAATACTGCCATACACATTATGTAAAGTTTACTTTTTTCACAGAGGCTGTGAAGACACGGACTTTATATCTTTAGAACTCTGTTTTCTTTCAAAAGTCGAAATTTTGGAAGCCTCCATGAAAGTGCGCGTAACCTTTCAACTTATCGCGCGCAACGGAACAGCCGGGAACAAGGTTCACCTTACGGAAAAATTATCAGACGGCGCATGCAGATATATCGGCGTATTCAGAGTCCAGAAATTCGCATCCGGAAGAGAATTGGTAGAGCGCTACCTCCACAACGACACTCTGACGATCCAATGTGTTTTCAGGAGGAACAAGGAGTTGACCATTTACAAACTGTTAGCTCATACTGAGTACGATGTTCATAATATCTACAAAGAGTGGCCTCTAAAGAACTTCAGTCAAACGAGGCAGGGCGAAGTTCGGAAGGAGTCCGTATGGCTGGAGAAGAGAAGCGAAATACTTTTCGACGTCTGTCTGTCCTTCAAAAGAAATCCGGGTCGAGAGGTAGTGATAATCGTTTTCACCAGGCGCTGTGGAACGCCTGAGACTGCAAACCTGGGAGAGATCCCCCATTGGGAACGCCTGCGTCTGAACGCCTTGATAACGGTTCTGGACTCGGAGAGGACAGATTCCGAGATCTGGAGGCAGGTCCATCACTTTATCCGTATGCGGACACCGGAGGACATGTGGCGAAACGCGTCTTTTATAAACAAGTCTCCTCTTGTGAGACAGAAAAATAAGTTCCTGCCGAACGATGTCGTCATCCTGAAATGCGAGATCACTGTATCACCGGGTATAATGAAACCGGTAGAAAAATTTTTTCCGATTTGCCAATACGTGAAGGTAATCAATACTCCGTTCTTTGACCGGATGGCAGAAGACATGAAGGACCTCTACAATAGCAAACGGTTCGCCGACGTCAAACTTCGTGTGTTGGGGGAAACGGTGCTGGCCCACAAGTTCGTCCTGCAATCCAGATCCAAAAAATTTGCTGAAATGTTGGACGACGTCGAAGGAACAGACAACGACATTCTAGACGTAACCGACGTTGACGTTATAACGTTGAAGTGCATGTTGAAATACATATACACGGATGAGATAGGCGATTTGGAGTACGACGACGCAGTGGTGGCTTACACCACAGCCAACAAATACGGGATTGAGTCGCTTAAGTGTAAGTACTCATTTGTCTTGCAGTCTCGCCATAGTGTTGAACGCGTATAACATTTTGTAGCTCGTCGACGACTGCATTAACCAGTATATTAAGAACTCTGTCGTACACTTCATCATCAATACAGAGATTGTGTTGCTCATTCTCAAATTAAAACGAAGGTTTATCTAAGGAAAGACGGATGCTAGTACATCAGACGAAGTAATTGTTAACTCCAACAAAAGTCGTCAAACACTTCACAAAATGCTCATAAACAATTGACGCATCAAAAAGAGCCTTCAGTAATAATGAAGAAAGCACTAACTCAAAATCGATTATTTTTTTATGCATTCTGCTGTTTTACACATTCGATGTCTCACAAATCGAGATGCCAGTTTGGTGAGCATTTACTCAATAATTAATTGACTGATCATATTTTTATATACGTAAAGTTACTTAATATTTATTATACTTGTGCATAATCAGATTCAACTTAGTGTCCTGCTTTCTTGGCTAGCGTAGTAGTATATTACCATTGATCAAAATAATTATAGGCTATGCTTTTATTCATAGACGAAACGCAGCAGTCATCCACCATCAATCACCCATAAAGGAATTCCTGCTTTTTAACAACACTGAGGCTAGGTTCAAGATCTTTGTGAATAGTAAACAGTATTCCGCTATTTAACTATTATTCTAAATTGAAGAGAGCTTTTATTTGGAAATTTAAAATTATGCAGTCTTTTATTTCCTATTTTGCCTTCTAATTTCTTTCATCCATAATATGTTTTTACAAGTTTCTATTACCCACATGTACGTAATTTTGTTTACGCTTCATAATGTTCCATAGTTATATCGAACGTATAGGTATTCGTACGTATACTTAGAGGGATAGAGTGTTGGGACTGAATTTATAATTGCATTTTACAGAATGTCAATCTACTTCTTATAGCAATTCGATTTTAAATTGCGTGATTTTCAACAAATATTTTGACTTAAATAGGTTTGTACATCGATTTCTACTTATTCCCGGCATACGTATTTTAGACATCAGAGAAATAATTTGTAAAAACTATATTTTTTTGCTATTAAATTTACTTCAAAGTCTGACTTTTCTTTATGTGTTCCTTTTCTTCCCGTTTGAAATAGTTCTAACACAAATGGCCCATGCATCATAAAATATAACTACCTTATAGACTTAAAGTCTTTGAATAGTGAGATTGTTTTTAACTGTCAAAAAAACACGGTGAGCAAATGAAATTATCCGACATTAAAATGATTCGATTCGTAAAGTGCAATGAATTTTATTTCTACAAGAGAAGCTGCAAACAGTTGGACTGTTAAACAGCTCACAAAACAGCCCGAACTAGACGGTCTGGAGTGAAGAATTTAGATAGTACTATCACAAAACTCAAATACAGTTCAAATATTCCTATAGCAGAAAAAAAAAAAAAGGTTTATTAAGTTTGTTAGCATCTAACGTTATTCCGAAATACTATGAACCATTTTTCAAAAGCTTTTTTTGATTTTAGATTGTAATTATAAATAGAAAATATTTAGATTTAAAAGCATTCCTTCAATTTATTTTCACAGAACTCCTAATTGACAGAATTCGTGAATATGAATGTTAAAAATACTTAATTTTGCATTTTCTAGAGGTACAATATCACAATTGGAAGGTCCTTTAGTTTTTACGGGCTGTAAAATTAAAAAATTTTCCTTGAAAAAAAAAACACAGATATGCCCATTTAAAACTAGAATAAATATCCCACATAAAATTTTCTCATTAATTATTTCAAGGCTATTCCTTATTCTTTAAATAATAGCAAGCATAATTTGATATTTTAATTGTGAGACCTAAAGAATTGTATAATCGTCACTTGTGTTAATGTTCTTCCAGAGATAATTCTATCACCAAATTCTAGCCGATCCATTTACTGTAGGCTCTCTATACTACCACTTTGTTCATCCTCGGTTCTTTCCTTTGGGGATTGATCCCGGACCATCGTCAATAGCCCCTTGCATTTCTCCAGTGTGACGTTAATTAAAATACCTACCTGTAGAGGTAAACACCTCGTAATTTTTTAAGGTCGGAGAAGACAGGCGCCTCAGCGTACAGCGTAAGTGTCCGACAAGTTGGCTCTAATTGGCTGGTATGATCATGTGACCTCTGAGACGTAAAGGTGTTTCATTTGGCTATTTATCTACTTTTTGGCGCAGATCTCTTTGACTGGTAGGAACGGTTTTCGAAAGGTTTTAACATTTTGAACCTTTTTTGTGAACCGAAAAATGTATCCTTTTATTATATAAGTTAATAATTAGATAAGTTATAGTGTTTTATGTATGCTTTTTGTTACATCAGAATGGTCCTAAGCCAGGGGTGGATACGACAGCATCATCCTAAAGCAGAGGGGCGGAAAAATATCAGCTGGTAGTGAGTTCAGGAGTGGTTCTTAGATTATTTATGTAAAATCAACGGAAGCTTGGAAAAATATAAATAGGGTATTAAAAATTAGGAAAAGTAATTTAGAATCAAAAGGAATTAAATTGGAAGTTTTTAAAAATAATTTGGAGGATCTAAAAAATTTTCCGCCAGCTGGGTTAGAACTCGGGAAGACACCCTCCGCTGACGACGCCTATCTGAAGGAAGGTGACTTTAGCCATTAGGCCATCATTGCTTCCCGAAAAGGAGCTCTTTAAAAGAAGACATAATTTTCACTTCCCCTTAATATATATAAGTTGGCGAGAAATACTACTAACAACAACCATACAACATATGTATGAGGAGTCAATCAGAGTCAGAGTTTCTTTCTAGAAAGGACTTTTGATATAGATTTTTATCATGAGAAACTAAACTGTCAGAAGTTATTGTTAGCTATATGCGCAGTAATTACCGGATTTCCACGAAAAGGAACTGGAGGAGGAGGAGGAATATTCTTCATATCAATTTTGCACCACTGCCTAACGCTTTGCAAGTTTATTGAATCATGATCAGATTCATTGCTATCTGAGGAGCAGTCCGAAAAATCTATATTACTATCACTATCAAAACTAAAATCACTTTCAGAATCTGATAAATCATCAGGAATATATACTCTGTCAATCGCTGAACGTTTTCTAGCAGCCATTTCTGATTAGAAAAAGGCGCCAAACAAAGGTGCGAATTAGAGCGGTAAATACAAAGTACCTTCAAATGCCGCAATTTAGTGGACGACTAGCTAAATTTAACGTCTTACACTGTATGTAATTTATTTCATTGGATAAACGGTGAAAAAGCGGGATACGCTCCTCAATAAAGATAGAAAAACACCTGTCCGCGAAAATCGCGGGATGAGCAAATTTTGCTACATTTGAGTTGCCCGTGGTAATCGCGGGATAATCAGCCAGTGGATTAAGGGACTGATCCCGGACGCATACTCGGAAACCCTCACGCTTTCAGCACCTCTTGGCGAGTTGGCGATAGATGCCTGTATCGCCAACTACTATAATCCTAATGTTAAAACTTAGAGGAATTGCCGCTAGAAGGCGTATTAGTTCTGTCGGCGGTTTGAAAAATCGCGCGCTGTTCTGATGTTGAATGCATTCTGTTTTGTTTATGCTTATGAGAATGTGTGAGGAGCTCATGTTTTTCAACGGTCTTTGTATTGAAAGCGGAGTAATTTGATTAGGAAAAGTTAATTTGTCTTTAGGCGTATTCTTTTGAAAGATTGTATTTACTTTTCAGTTATACATCCAATCTCCTTCAATTTTCAAATGTGTTTTTTTGATGCTTTAGAGATGCAAGAAATATTTGTTTCAGCTTTGATTTTGAATTGTTTTATGCTATTGCGTTTAATTATATTTGTGAAGTGTAATCTTAGTATTTTAGTAGAGGCAGTGAGATTGTTCTTTCTGCGATCAGTAGTTTTAATTTTTGATTTATAATTAGATGTAATCTAGTTTTTGAGATTACATTATATGAAAGTCCACAAATTGAATACATCTGATTCTATCAAAACGGACCATTTCTTTCGATTTTTAGATTGTTACAGGGAATGCAAATTTAAAATTAAGTGATTATTTTTAAAAATCAGTGATTTAAATAAGAATTTTGATTTCATTTCCTTTCTGTTTTATGTGTAATAATATTGAAAATGAAATAACTATGAAGAAGAGACATGCTATTTTATTGAAGTTAGTTGAATATTAAATCAACCTTCCTTTGAAGCACTACATAACCTTTTTTGATAGGGATCATAATTACAAGACAACTCTTTCCCTTTTGGGCCATTGAACATATGTCACTCACAAACCTGTTCATCAGCATAGGTTTTGTTTAAAACATTCCATGTGACTATAAATCCAATGGGCAATTTTGAATCATTCTTCTTCATATGATGGGTGAAGATTCACTTAATATATTTACTCAAGCATTATACCTTAAAAAGTTCCAGGGCCAGTGCAACCCCATTAATTCAAATTAGAAACACATGCTTTTTCCTAATCTCTGCAGCTATTTTTTTATGTGCTTTCATTTGCAAAATCTTATATTAAGTATTATTTTTTGACCCCTCATATGCCTGTACCAAAACTTTTGCATTATTAATTTTATATAACTTCCATACACCGAACACTGATGTGCTAAAAGTCATGGGATAGCAGTATGCAAATTTACTAGTGCTCACATTGCATTAAAATAGTATAAAGAGTCAGATAGTTATCAGTGCTCTCTGTTAAACTCTTGAATGTCGACCTGCCAAGAATTAACCGAGTTTGAACGTGGAAGGATAGTTAAAGCTAAACGCATAAGCTTAACATTTTGAACATAGTTGAGACCTTGCTCCACATTGTCAAGGGTGTATCGAGAGTACCTCATAGAAGGCATTATCCATCACAAGTGCATTTGTGCTAACAGACTTAAGTTCTCATATAGGTATGTTGAAATAAACATTGTAATATGTCGATTTGGTTTTCCAAAACCTCTGTTGAACAAAATTTGGGTAGTACTAATGATTTTGTGCTATTCTATTGATACACAAGCGGAAAGGGGAGGTGAGGTGTAGAGGGAATAGTATCATTACTGAGTACAAGGAGTGGGAAAGCAACTTGCTGGTGGTTCAGTGGGTTTCTCATTGTTAATAGCTTGCAAGCTGTAGATGACATAGGTTCAATTCATGTGACTACCCTGAGCGTATTTATTTTTTTGCGTCGAACATTTCCTGTTTGTATACGCACACCTAATTCTGTTTTTGCACAAACTTTTTTTGTTACTCAGATTCAAAATAAATATTTCATTTTCTATTTACTCCAGTCAGTTTGAATTTATTTGCCCAAATTTTACGAAATTTTTTTTATTCTATTTGTGGCATAGTAGTATCATCTGTTAAACTACATGGGTATTCGTAGCAATTACTGGGGGTTAGCAAGCAGTGGTCACACCTGACCCCATGAAAAGAACTATCACGGGCAATGCAGTGGTTAGTCAGTTATATTGCACCCACAAATAGATTGCATAACATGTAGTGTGTGCGTTTTGGAATACATGTTTTCATTTACCAATGTATGTATCTACAATGTTCTAATTGTATTTGGTAACTAACACGACTGTATTCCCAACATCATTACAATGACACGCAACTGGAGGATTCAGTGATCTATCATTTGAAGATATTCATGAATCATTCGAGAAAGCCGTAAGCAAAGATGAATTATTAGAAGAGGTTGGCTTTGAGACTCCTAATCCCACAGAATGTAGTGATAATAAACAATAGGATCTTGTTCTAAATGCAGGTTTAGTAAAAGAATGTCTGGAACTGACCTGAAAATTGGGTAATCATTTTGTCAAACATGACCCTAATGAAAAACGCGCTAGGAAATTTCAACGTGAACTGAAGTTCTTGGTAGCCTCTTACAGATAATTATATAATGGCCTAACCAAAACACAACAATTAATAACTGAATTTGTTCGTAAAACTGTTGAAACATTCGCACAAGATGATACTCATGCTCGTCCAAACAGAATTAGGTGTACATTAGTGTTGACTGGAAAAGGTGAGTTTGTGATCTCATTTGTATTGTACTGATGTGCACACTTTATATTTTCATGTTCCTCATCCTTCAGATTTTTAACTATCCCTTACTTGTATTTACGTTTTTGTAATTTCTATTATCAAAATGTGTTTCTATGTGGTTTTGTTTTTATTTCTTGAAGCAGGTGTTTTTGTGATAGCAGTTATTGCCAAAATGTTAAGTAATTTTTTAAATTACCCAATTTTTTACAAAAATAAACATTTTCTCTATTAAAAAATAAAGTTAAGATTGGAAATACTTAAATTTGAATAATTCTACACTTAATGGTCATAAGTTAAATTTTCATGCAAAAAGTTTCTTTTTGAGTCTTGTATGGTTAATTATATTTACAGAAAATTGGGATACGCAGCGAAAACTTGAATCTCTTCAAAATTCTACTCTACGTATTATCAGTGGTTACCCCTGGTACTACCGAAACGCTAAAATTCGCGAAGATCTTGAAATTACCGAACTTAAAACTTACTTCAGTAAACTTGCTACTAATTTTTATGCTAATCTTGAATTAATTGATAACCCTGCCATCCAGTGTATCCCAGATATGACCCTCGTCAACCCGAATATAATAAAAGACCCAGAGTCATTCTTAATCCTTAATGTTCTTACTATTTAAATCTCCTGCTTTTATTTTTTCTTTAATTTAATAATTCTTAAGCCTTCCTTGTCATCTTGCATCTTATGTACTGTTCCAATTGGACTCGTCCTTGATCTGCCCAATTTCTAAGCCACCTGTTTTCATTGGACAACCAACTGCACTCACTCTACCTTACATATTTCAGTGAACTTCAAAACCTGCTCAGTTCCCAACTACTTTCTGAGGGAGATAGAAGGCCTTCGGCCTAAGTTCTCCGGCTCACCCATTATTTCATTTTCATTTACAGAAAAATGAATTTTTGTAATGTATGACTAAATTACTTGATATTTAAAGTTTATTGTGTATTGAAATGAAAATAAAAGTTTTTATGTACCATTTGTTTCTTTGTTTTTCTTGTAAGACATTAATTAAAAAATACCTTCTATAATGAATTGAAGTACATATATTCACTGTAACTGAAACACTTCTTTTTGTTTACCTTCATGTGTTTGTTTACAAAAATATCTTGCAATGTCAGAATCAGTCTCAATAAATCATTCTGAATACATTAAATGTTGCTTACAATTTGTACTAAAAGATTTATATTTAGTTCTGATTTTCATAATTATTCAAGATTGCCAATGTTGTCTGGTACACGCAAGTATTGTTAACCTAGTAATTTTTTTCTGGATTGAACTGTTTTGGAATGTAATTTAAATTGAACTTTAGAACTGAAATAATTATACTTATATGTGGAATATAATATGGACCAAGAGAATTGCATGCATAATAACATTTAGAGCTTCGATGAAAATCCAAATTTTTCCCATATTGTGTTTGGAGAAAGCCTACTTGTGTGTAATGTCAACAGAGGTCCCTTGTTTCTCAATAACACTATATATCATACAGTATCAATGTTTTCTTGGGAACTTTCTGTAAGAAGTCGGTCAGACTTTTTCGTATCTTGCAGAGAACAGTGTTTTGAAATTTTTTTTACACATATTTGTTTTGAAGGCACACGATGTAACCCAAAGTAATTTTACAATTTTCTAGAAGTCTCCATCATAGAGAATTCATTTTGATTAAATATTTTGCTAAAATGTGCTGAGATTCACACTCACTAACCTAGATCAGCTTCCTAAATAAATGACAATCAAAAGCTGTAGAGCAAAATGGTCTTAAGAAATCATGTGGATGGAAGACTAAATATGCAGTGCTGGCAGTCATTTGACTGATATTAAATTCCATGAATAATGTCAATCATTGAGTGCACAATGAAATTAGAAATGTTTTATTTAAAAGTTATTCCAAAACAAAATGATGTCCTATGTAAACATCCTGCATAACAACTGAAGAAATTGTAAACCAATATTTTGGTTGGTAAATATTTTCAAGTCGTAAAATTTTCTGTAGCTATACATTCTGATTCTTGCAACTTTAGCAATATTGGCTTTAGTCCGATTTGCATTCAAAGCTTATCTAGAACCATGAGTCAGCTAAACTTGTTCAAAGTAGGCTTCTGTGAAACTTATAAAAATGTGCTCATGCTATCTCCATATATTTAACTCACTCAACATCTGTCCTGATCAGGACATGAAAATTTTAGATAAAATAATTTTTGAATAGACCTTTTGAAAAATTAATTAAATCAGCATCATGCTAATATAACAGGTGCCGTGGTTTTAAGAGCAACCAGAGGGTTGGAAGTTCGAATCCAGCCAAAGACCGTCATGTAGAAGGGGGCTGGTGCATGTTAAATCTGTTGTGTTGCCTCACTATATGACCATGATTCAAAATTATGTTGTCTTAATCTTTCCCTTTGGGGTTGATCCAGGATCGTCACAAATAGCCCATTGTGTTGCTCCAGTGGGGAGAGAGACGTTAAATAAAAATACCATTAGATATACCACATTTCATCAAAATGTTGGTTTTAGACTAATCAGTAGCATGTTATAACTCCTAAAAGGTCTTGTGAATAAATTATTGCACACTTAGTAATTAAACGAATAATATTACTCAGATTAATATTGTAATTTTATTATAAAACAAATATTACTTTTCTTCTGTTCATAATAAGAAAAATTATATATATCTTGCCTCATAGCAGTGAAAAATTTTATATTTAATCATAGGTTATGTATTTTTTGGCATACAAAACTGACATCTGATGAACTAAAAAACTACAACTATAACAGGTGCCATGGTTGGAAGAGTAATGGACTAGCAACCGGAGGGTTGGGAGTTCGAATCCTGCCAAAGACCGTCGTGTAGAAAGGGGGCTGGTGCATGTTAAATATATTGTGTTCTTACATTAGCGTGGGTGTTGCCTCGTTATTTAAAAATGATTCAAAATTATATTGTGTCTTAATTTTTCCTTTTGGGGTTATAAAAATAACCAAGTAGCATAATTTTCATAATCGCCAAATTGAACTTACTTTTAGACCAAAGTGGGGCCAAGGGTCTGAAAAGTAGGGATGCGACATCAATGTCGATATTTTCAAAACCTTAATGTATTGAAGCCGATGTAGCATCACTAGTTGCTAAACCAGTGTTATGAAATGGGGTAAAAAAGTTTAAATACACAGAATTTTAAGAACATCGATGTATTATCAACATTGATGTTTAGCTGTCGATGTTGCATCCGAAACCGCACAGTATACATCGCGTTACTTTGCGGGCCTCTAGCAAAGACTTTCTCAAGCCAACAGCAGGGTTCCCACGGTCCTTGAATTTTGTTTTCCTAACTAGGGGCCCTTGAAAATTACGAAACTTGGTAAAAAGTCCTTGCTTTTTTTTTGGACTAGTACATAATTGCGTTGGAATTTGTGTCCAAACTAGTTTCCTTCACGGCAGGTGCGCAATTTGAGCGTCATTCTGAAGTGTTACGTGTTTTGACACCACGTTTTATATATATGAACAACCATAATGGGTGATGTATACATGAACACACAAGGTCATACACCATGTTTCATTGACGCGTCATCCCATCGCTTTTTTGCATTCAAACATGAAAAAGTTCCGCCTCTTTGAACATTTCTTAAAATTGTCTCAGGGATTGATGAAGAAATACAAAGAAAATATTAAGGTTTTTGAAGGGGGTAACTGTTTTTTTTTTTTTTTTCATTTTTAATTTATTAAAGAAATTATACAATTGACGTCGTACGTTCAAGAATGAAAACTTAACAGTTTAGGACACTGCATTATCCGTTTTCGTAAAACGCCGAATTCGTATTGAGAAAATATAAAAGTTGCAATTGAAAAATTATTTATTTACAGAAAAGCACATTTAAGGTATTCTTGTAAAATTTTCTACAGATTTCAAATCCGTTGAAATTTTTACTATCTTTAACGATTGTGACCAGAGAACAACTTTGGATTTGTTTTGTTTCTCAAACAAAATAAACCACGACAGCCATCTGCTGTAGTGGCCGTGGGCGAGAGCAAAATGAAAACGGAGATTGTGTCGATCGAACCATGTGCAAGCTCCCATACTCTTCTTCGTGCCACCAAAGAATTTATCGTACGATATTTTACCTCACGACCGAAATTGATATGTGTGCAAATAGCCTGATAGTTAGCATTGAGACGTGAAGCCCACTTTGCAAAAAAGTTCACAGGTTCTGTGATAAAAGAAAATCCAAACTATATCCAAAATTGATGACAACCTTTCCTCTTTTCTTTGACTGTCAGTAGTTTAAAAAGGAATTAAAAAATGTTTTTTTTTAATAAATATTTTTCACATTTTTTTAAATTGACAATTTTTGCACGTGCTTTGTTTTAGGTCGCTATAAAAAACTTTAGGTCCTTGAAAAAAATATTTTTGGTTCTGAAAAGTCCTTGAATTTTTTTTGGACAAAGACGTGAAAACCATGAACAGTCAACGGTTCATCACACTACTACTCAAAATACCTACCAACTTACCTATGCTGTGAAGAATGGGAGGTTTGAAGAGTTAGGGTAAACGAGGCATAAGTTTGGCAGTCACAAATCTGTCCAAGGCCAGGAGGGCCTGGTGACACTGAGGGTGTTGCGAGTAAGTTTTGGTAGCCTCTTTTAGGAAAAGGAGATCACCCCTAAGGTGTTCCATGAGTTTACAGTGGAAGATGTAATGGTGAGTCGCCAATCTCTCCACACTGACACAGATCAGAAACTTGGTTTCTGAAGAAAAAAAAGTTTAAAAAAAGTATTCCGGAAAGCAATTATGGCCTGCGAGTAGCTGGGATTTTATGGGGTGGTACACGTATTGACTAACATCTGGAGTGGGAAAAAACTTGTGCATTCTTCTACATATTGTATCTCTACTCCATCGTAGTTCCCACAACTTCATAAGGATCTTGAGAATTTTAATTGACAAGGCAATTGTGCCCACATTTCACGGACAGCGAATTTTGACAGGATCAGTCTTGTCACAACCCATGTGACATATTGACTGCAGCGACAAAGTAATGTTGTTAGGTGAGACACGACTTCAGAGACAAAGCACCGTTGTCGTCACGTGAGAGGTGACTTACGACCACAGAGACATAGTACTGTTGTTATGTGAGAGGTGACTAATGACCGTTAAGGCTTAAAATGGTAATAAACAACAACATAATACATAAAGCGATTTAAAATACAGAATAATGTAGGTCCTTGAAATAAAAATATTTATTAGACGGGAAAAAACTAAATGTTTTGCTTCAGCTGCAAATATATATTAAATACATTATAAAATATATGTAAAAAAAACTTACACATTTTGTTTTGCCTTAATGAATGCGTGTAAAAAAATTCTGCCTCCATAGCAGCCCAAATGCAAGTGCTATAATTATAGGATATGAGATAGAAAAAACTTTGTTTAAAGAAAGCTATTGAAAACAGTCAAAATAGAATCTTTTTTCAATTTAAATTTTGTTATCTTGAGCTCAAATGAGTGAAACAAATCGAGAAGTGTATTTGTTAACAAAAAATTACTTTGCTTAAATCTTAATATTGATAACTGCTTTTACTCTAAGTTTATATTTACTACTAGTTGTCTCAACAAACAGTGGCGAGATTATATTAGGTAGACGATCAAACAAGAGATTTGATTCATAAGAAACTATATTATGAAAATACAAACACTGTGTAGGTTATAAGGACGAATAAGTTCCACAATAAACAAATACATTCTCATCAATTATTTCTATTTGACGAGTTTTAGAGTCAGTGATCATTTTATATTGTAAAAATCATAACAAAAGGCAATTGATTGACTAAATTTCAAATAAATGTGAACATATATAATTTGTTTACATGGGGGTACGTTTTTGCCGCCTGCTTTTTATATCAACCAATTCTTCGAAGTAGTTACAATACAGACAGATAAAGAATTGCAAAAAGATTTGTACATTACTATCTAGAATGTCAACATATATTTAGAATATCCAAAAAGAAAATCATACGGAAAATCATAGCACTCAGCGAGAGAAAAATGGCGATCTTTTTTACAACGTAGTAGGGTTGCTCGAGAAATTGAGAAGGATTGCCAATTTCCCCAGCTTTCGGTTCTCAAAGCGATTTCTATCGCCAACTCGCCAAGAGGTGCTGAAAGCGTGAGGGTTTCCGAGTATGCATCCCGGACCGTCGTCAGTAGCCCGTTGTTTTGCTCTAGTACGACGTTAACTAAAAATTACCAATTACAAAAGAGAGTACCAGACGTTTGCAACCTCTACTAACGTCGCAATGGAGATATTTAGGTAGGTTGGTATTTTAATAATCGTCATACTTGAGCAACACAACGGGCCATTGAATACTGTCCGAAATTAATCATCCAAGGGTAATTGGTAATTTCAGTTAACGTCGTACTACAGCAACACAACGGGCTATTGACGACAGTCCGGGATCAGTCCCTTAAGGGAAAGATCCGAGGACAACACCTCGTAATTTTGAACCACGGTCAGATGACGAAGCAACACCTGAGCTGGCACCCCACTCACCAAACTTCCACGCCAACCCAACGTGAGGACTTTCGGCCACGACAGATTTAAGGTGCACCAGCCGCCTCTACACCATACGCTTACAAACATCCATGCCCGGACCCGGATTCGAACGAGGAACTTTCCGATCTAGAGGCTAACACCTTAACCACTATACCGGTTGGTCGGCGCAACAACACCTGAATCTGATACACGGTCGGATGACGATCACGTACAGAGACAAATCAGAATCTGTTTAAGCCGACCAACCGGTATAGTGGTTAAGGTGTTAGCCTCTAGATCGGAAGGTTCCTGGTTCGAATCCGGGTCCGGGCACGGATGTTTGTAAGCGTATGGTGTAGAAGCGGCTGGTGCACCTTAAATCTGTCGTGGCCGAAAGTCCTCACGTTGGGTTGGCGTGGAAGTTTGGAGAGTGGGGTGCCAGCTCAGGTGTTGCTTCGTCATCTGACCATGGTTCAAAATTACGAGGTGTTGTCCTCGGATCTTTCCCTCATGGGACTGATCCCGGACCGTCGTCAATAGCCCGTTGTGTTGCTCTAGTACGACGTTAACTAAAATTACCATTACCATTACCAGAATCTGTTTAAGGTTTATGGAGCATATGGCCCCAAAGGATGCTTGATCTCATGTATTGAAATTGTGATGGCATATTGGCTTTGAGTTAATAATTAAATAATAAGTAGCAATGGTAATTGGTAATTTTTAATTAATGTCGTACTAGAGCATGACAACGGTCTATTGACAACGGTCCTGGATCAATCCGCTATGTGAAAGATCCAAGGATTATACCATGTAATTTTGAACACCGTTCAGATGACGAGTCAACACCTGAGATGCCACCCACTCCAAACTACCACGAGCGGATAGATATGCAACGGTTTCCTCTGACGTCACAGAATCGATAACCAATGAAAAGAGAACGATGATAGTACTTTACGCAAGTCCAACTTGATTGGCTAGTTTCACGGGCTTGGCTTCACTTGGATATCTCGCCAACTTATCCTAAGTGTACTTATACTTTTAAAGAGCTCCTCTTTCCGAAAGCAACGATGGTTTAATGGCTAAAGTCACCTACCTTCAGACTGGTCTGTAACGAAGTATGACTTCCCGAGTTCGATCCCATCTGGCGGAAAAGTTTTTAAATCCTCCAAATTATTTTTTAAAAATTCCAATTTAATTCCTTTTGATTCTAAATTACTTTTCCTAATTTTTAATACCCTTTTTATATATTTCCAAGCTTCCGTTGATTTTACATAAATAATCTAAGAACCACTCCTGAACTCACTACCAGCTGATATTTTCCCGCCCCTCTGCCGTCCCCTTTGCTTTAGGATGATGGTGTCGTATCCATCCCTGGCTTAGGACCATTCTGATGTAACAAAAAGCATACATAAAACACTAACTTATATAATTATTAACTTATATAATTAAAGGATACAATTTTCGATGATGATGTTAGATCAATGAAAATCATGTTACACACCTTATTTCCTTTTTTCTATAGCCCCTCTTGATTATACAGCAGATCTGAATTTAAAGTTACCGAGTCAACTAAAATATATAACTAAACAGCAGCAAAGAAATTTATCCTCACATAAATTTCGAAGTACGCCAAAGGAAGAGATAAATTGCCAACAGAAAAATTCTAATGACATACGTATCTAGGTCATGTGATCCGATTAGCCAACAACTGCTCCCATTCTCTTCTCATTGGCTATCGATTCTGTGACGTCAGTGGAAACAGTTGCATATCTATCCACTCGTCAAACTACCCATCGTGAGGACTTTCAGCCACGACAGACCTAAGGGGCACCAGCAGCCTCTACACCATACGTTTATAAACATCCATGAACTGACTCGGATTCGAACCACGAACCGTTATATAACAATAAAATTTGGAGAAGGAATTGATCTTTAAAATCAAATTCTTAGAGTGTTGTTAACAACATATTTACCACCAGACCGGTTGGTCGGCTTCAAGAACAAAGTATCTCACGTTGGTAATAATTACAGGTAGGATGGTTTGTATTTTAATTACTTTCGCACAGGAGCCGGGCTATTGACGACGGTTCGGAACCAATTCCTTAAGCGTAAGATCCGAGGACACAACCGTGGGGTGCCAGCTCAGGTGTTGATTCGTCATCTGACCGTGGTTCAAAATTACGAGGTATTGTCCTCGGATCTTTCCCTTAAGGGACTGATCCCGGACCGTCGTCAATAGCCCGTTGTGTTGCTCTAGTACGACGTTAACTAAAAAATTACCAATTACCGAGGACACAACCACAAAATTTTGAACCGCGGTAAGTTAACGTTATAATTACAGGAAATACGTATCTAAGCAACAACACTTCCGCCAGTGTATTCAGATTGAGAGGAAACACTTTCTCATTTGTCACTGAACTTGTTTTGTTAGTACATGCGCCCTAATGTTGCTTCCTAGGGATAAAGTAACAGGAGTCTAGTCGCATTTAGAACTCTCACTCGATCTTCGCGGCCAGCTACGTTTGCCTGAACCTGCATTTTTATCAAACGAGAGAAGGCGATGGGCGATCAAACGTTTACGTTCTCATGGGAAGTGAATAACTTTAGTCTATTCACCACAAAAAGAGGTCACCAGATTAAGAGCAAATACTTCCATTTGAGGGCACTGCCGTACACATCCTGTATTGCTTACGTTTTTCCCAGAGACCGTGAAGACCCATCTTTTATATCTTTAGAACTCTGTTTTCTTTCAAAAGTCGAATTTTTGGAATTCTCCATGGATGTGAGCGCAACTTTTCAACTTGTCGCGCCCGACGGGACACCCGGGAACAAGGTTCACCTAACGAAATATGTATCAATCGGCGCATTCGGATACATCGGCGCATTCAGAGTCCAAAAATTCGCATCCAGAAGAGAAGTGGTAGAGCGCTACCTCCACAACGACACTCTGACGATCCAATGTGTTTTCTGGTGGAACAAGGAGTTGACCATTAACAGACTGCATGCTCGTACAGAGGACAATGTTCATAATATCTACAAAGAGTGGCCTCTAAATAACTTCAGTCGAAGGAGGCAGAACGAAATTATGAAGGAGTCCTTATGGCTGGAGAAGAGAAGCGAACAACTTTTCGACATCTGTCTGTCCTTCAAAGGTATTGCGTTTCGAGATGTGATGATAATCGTGTTCACCAGGCGCTGTGGCTCGCCTGAGGCTGCATACCTGAGTACCTGCGTCGATCCTTTGGATCGCCCGATTCTGAAAGCCAGGATAACAGTTCTGGACGCTGAGGAGACTAAGTACGAAATGTGTAAGCAGAACCAGCACCTTTTACATACATCGGAGGAAATATTCCCCACTTTTAAAACCAATGCTCATCTTCTGAAAAAGAAAAATAAGTTCCTCCCGAACGATGTCCTCACCCTGAAATGCGAGATCACCGTATCCCCGGATATAACGAAACACTTAGAAAAAAAATTTCCAATTTGCCAATACGTGAAGGTGAGCAATACTGCGTTCTTTGACCAGTTGGCAGAAGACATGAATTACCTCTACAATAGCAAACGGTTCGCCGACGTCACACTTCGTGTGTTGGGGGGAACAGTGCTGGCACACAAGTTCGTCCTGCAATCGAGATCCAAAAAGTTTGCTGAAATGTTGGACGACGTAGCAGGAACGGACAACTTCGTACTAGACGTAACCGACGTTGATGTTATAACGTTGAAACGCATGTTGAAGTACATGTACACTGATGAGATAGACTATTTGGAATACGACGACGCAGTGGTGGCTTACATCGCAGCTTACAAATACCGGATTGAGACGCTCAAATGTAAGTACTCATTTGTCTTGCAGTCTCACCATAATGTGAGGAACCCGTGCAACATTTTGTAGCTCGTCGACGACTGCATTAATCAGGATGTGAAGAATTGTGCCGTACACTTCATCATCAATACCGGGGTTGTGTCGGTCTTTCCTATTAATTGGAAGATTATTGTATTTTACAGAATGTCGCGTTACGTTTTACAGCAATTCGATTTCAAATTGAGTGATTTATCAAAGAATATTTTGACTTAAATATGTGTGTGCATCGATTTCTATTTATTCCCGGTATACCTAGTTTAAATATTTTAGACTTCAGAAAATTATTTGTAAAAATATTATTTTTTTTTACTAATAAATTTACTTTAAAATCTGACTTTTCTTTGTGTGTTCCTTTTCTTCCCGTTTGAAATAGTTCGCAAGGAAAAGACCCTTGCATCATACAATAGAACGATTTTATAGACTTAAAATCTTTGAATAATGAGATTGGTTTTAACTGTCAAAAAACACGGTGAGCAAATGAAATTATCCGACATTAAGATGATTCAATTCGTTAAGGGCAACGAATTTTATTTCTACAGGAGAAGCTACAAACAGTTGGCTTTGGAAGCAGCTCACAAAACTGCTGGAAGTAGACTGTCTGGATTGAAGAATTTAGATAACATCACTAAACTCTAATACAATTCAAAAATTAATAAAACTGAATATAAAAAAAATTTACAAAATTTGTTAACATCTAACGTTATTACGAAATACTATGAACCATTTTTAAAAAGCTTGTTTTGATTTTAGATAGTAAATATAAATCGAAACTATTTAGGTAGAAAAGCATTCCTTAAATTTATTTTTCCAAAACTTCTAATTTACATAATTTGTGAATATGAATGTCACAAATACTAATAATTTTGCATTTTCTAGAGAAACAATGGCACTGTTGGAAAATCCTTAGTTTTTCAGGCTATAAAATTTTAGTTTCTTTCTTAGAAACAAAAACCGAAAGGCCCATCTAAAAAGTACAGGGTGGTCCCGAATTCATGGTACAAACTTTAATGGTAGGTACAGGACATTGTAACAATGATTTATTGTATAGGAATGTATAGTCGCAAGTGACGCGGTGAGGCGTAAACAGGGGAAATAAAAGGAAAGAGAAATGGAGTGATCGGTTGGTATCATTGCCGGTAGAGGGCAGTAGATGTCTAGCCGCTGTTGAACATGATGCATCGCAGTAGGGAAAAGCGCCATTCACAATTGTGCTGCCGTAGACGATGGGTGACTTTACGTATGCAGAAAAAGCAGACATGCATTACATGTACGGCCGTGCAAATGGTAACGGCAGAGCTGCGTTACGAATGTATCGCGCGGAGTATCCTGATCGACGAATGCCGGATCATAGAATTTTTCAACGGTTACATCGTCAACTTTGTGAAACAGGTGCGTTCGACGTCAACAGACATGGCGCTGGTCGAGTAAGAGCTGTACGCACTCCAAGGCTGGAAGAAAGCATCTTGAACATTGTGGCTGATAGACCCGAGTCAAGCACAAGAACTGTTGCGCGTGACGTAGGTGTGAGTCATCAGACTGTATGCAGAGTGTTAAACGAAAATCGCTTACACCCCTTCCATTTTCAGAAAGTACAAGCATTGAATCCGGCAGATTATCCTCGCCGCGTGAACTTCTGCCTGTGGGTGATGCAGCAATGTGCGTTGCAGCCGGATTTCGTAGATTATGTGCTATTTACAGATGAAGTGACATTTTCACGCGAGGGTGTCTTTAATGCGCACAATTCCCATGTGTGGGCAACCGATAATCCACATGCAACGCGTCGTCATGCGTTTCAACAACGTTTCAGTATTAATGTGTGGGCTGGTATTGTGAACGACTTTTTGATTGGCCCATACTTACTACCCACGCGGCTCACTGGCGGAAGCTATCTTATTTTTCTGAAAGAAGTGTTACCACAACTGCTGCATGTTGTTCCGATCGCCATTCGTAACCGCATGTGGTTTCAGCACGATGGGGCGCCAGCACACTTCAGCATTGATGTACGGAATTACCTGAATGCCACGTTTGGTACTCGATGGATTGGGCGTGGTGGACCAGTCCCTTGGCCACCCCGATCTCCCGATTTATCGAGCCTCGATTACTTTTTATGGGGACATCTAAAGCATCTTGTTTATGAGACTCCAGTTGACTCAGATGAGGATCTCGTCGCTCGCTTATCTGTAGCTGCTGCAGGTGTGCGTGAAATACCAGGCATCTTTGAACGTGTACGCCAATCGCTCCACCGACGCTGTCAAGCATGTATCGATACTGGTGGACGCAATTTTGAACAATTACTGTAAACATGACACTTGTCAACAACGCTTTCAATAAAATCTTTGTTTTTCCTTTCGGCCGTTATTTCCCCTGTTTTCGCCTCACTGCGTCACTTGCGACTATACATTCCTATACAATAAATCATTGTTACAATGTCCTGTACCTACCATTAAAGTTTGTACCATGAATTCGGGACCACCCTGTAGAATAACATTCCCATATAAAATTCTCAATCATTATTTCAAGTCTATACGTTACTGTCTAAATAATAGCAAGCATGTATTTGATATTTTATTTGTGATTACTACACTTCACTACGTTATTACAATTCGTACCTCTTCGGTTCTTTCCATTGGGGATTGATCCCGGACCATCTACAATAGACTCTTGTATTTATGCAGTGTGACGTTAATTAAAATACCTACGTACCTGTAGAGGTAATTGGTAATTTTTTTAAACATCGTATTGTGAGCAACACAACAGGCTATTGACGACGGTCCGAGATCAATCCCTTACGGGAAAGATCCGATGACAACACCTTGTAATTTTGAACCACGGTCAGATGACGATACAACACTTGAGCAGGCACCCCACTCTCCAAATTCTACACCACGCCAACGTGAGGACTTTTCGGCAACGACAGATTTAAGGTGTACCATCCGCCTCTACACCCTACGATTACAAGAATCCATACCCGGACCCGGAACCTTCTGATCTAGAGGCTAAAACCTTAACCACAAAACCAATTGGTCGGCCGTACCTGCAGAGGAAAACACCTAGTAATTTTTTAATCCGCGTTAGCCTGGTTGGTAATTAATTTTTTGGTAATTTTTTAGTTAACGTCATACTAGAGCAACACAACGGGCTATTGACGACGGTTCGGGATCAGTCCCTTAAGGGAAAGATTTTAGGGCAACACACCTCGTAATTTTGAACCACGGTCACATGACGAAGCAACATCTGAGCTGGCACCCCACTCTCCAAACTTCCACGCCAACCCAACGTGAGGACTTTCGGCCACAACAGATTTAAGGTGCACCAGCCGCCTCTACACCATACGATTACAAACATCCATCCCCGGACCCGGATTCGAACCAGGAACCTTCCGATCTAGAGGCTAACACCTTAACCACTATACCGGTTGGCCGGCTAGCCTGGTTGGTAATTGGTAATTTTTGGTTAAAGTCGTACTAGAGCAACACAACGGGCTATTGACGATGGTCCGGGATCAGTCCCTTAAGGGAAAGATCCGAGGACAACACCTCGTGATTTTGAACCATGGTCAGATGACGAAGCAACACATGAGCTGGCACCCCACTCTCCAAACTTCCACACCAACCCAACGTGAGGACTTTCAGCCACGACAGATTTTAAGGTGCACCAGCTGCCTCTACACCTTACGCTTACTAACATCCATGCCCGGACCCGGATTCGAACCAGGAACCTGCAGAGGTAATTGGTAATTTTTAGTTAACGTCGTACTAGAGCTACACAACGGGCTATTGACGATGGTCCGGGATCAGTCCCTTAAGGGAAAGATCCGAGGACAACACCTCGTAATTTTGAACCACGGTCAGATGACGAAGCGCCACCTGAGCTGGCACCCCACTCTCCAAACTTCCACGCCAACCCAACGTGAGGACTTTCGGACACGACAGATTTAAGGTGCACCAGCCGCCTCTACACCATACGATTACAAACATCCATCCCCGGACCCGGATTCGAACCAGGAACCTTCCGATCTAGAGGCTAACACCTTAACCACTATACCGGTTGGCCGGCTAGCCTGGTTGGTAATTGGTAATTTTTGGTTAAAGTCGTACTAGAGCAACACAACGGGCTATTGACGACGGTCCGGGATGCATACTCGGAAACCCTCACGCTTTCAGCACCTCTTGGCGAGTTGGCGATAGATGCCTGTATCGCCAACTACTATAATCCTAATGTTAAAACTTAGAGGAATTGCCGCTAGAAGGCGTATTAGTTCTGTCGGCGGTTTGAAAAATCGCGCGCTGTTCTGATGTTGAATGCATTCTGTTTTGTTTATGCTTATGAGAATGTGTGAGGAGCTCATGTTTTTCAACGGTCTTTGTATTGAAAGCGGAGTAATTTGATTAGGAAAAGTTAATTTGTCTTTAGGCGTATTCTTTTGAAAGATTGTATTTACTTTTCAGTTATACATCCAATCTCCTTCAATTTTCAAATGTGTTTTTTTGATGCTTTAGAGATGCAAGAAATATTTGTTTCAGCTTTGATTTTGAATTGTTTTATGCTATTGCGTTTAATTATATTTGTGAAGTGTAATCTTAGTATTTTAGTAGAGGCAGTGAGATTGTTCTTTCTGCGATCAGTAGTTTTAATTTTTGATTTATAATTAGATGTAATCTAGTTTTTGAGATTACATTATATGAAAGTCCACAAATTGAATACATCTGATTCTATCAAAACGGACCATTTCTTTCGATTTTTAGATTGTTACAGGGAATGCAAATTTAAAATTAAGTGATTATTTTTAAAAATCAGTGATTTAAATAAGAATTTTGATTTCATTTCCTTTCTGTTTTATGTGTAATAATATTGAAAATGAAATAACTATGAAGAAGAGACATGCTATTTTATTGAAGTTAGTTGAATATTAAATCAACCTTCCTTTGAAGCACTACATAACCTTTTTTGATAGGGATCATAATTACAAGACAACTCTTTCCCTTTTGGGCCATTGAACATATGTCACTCACAAACCTGTTCATCAGCATAGGTTTTGTTTAAAACATTCCATGTGACTATAAATCCAATGGGCAATTTTGAATCATTCTTCTTCATATGATGGGTGAAGATTCACTTAATATATTTACTCAAGCATTATACCTTAAAAAGTTCCAGGGCCAGTGCAACCCCATTAATTCAAATTAGAAACACATGCTTTTTCCTAATCTCTGCAGCTATTTTTTTATGTGCTTTCATTTGCAAAATCTTATATTAAGTATTATTTTTTGACCCCTCATATGCCTGTACCAAAACTTTTGCATTATTAATTTTATATAACTTCCATACACCGAACACTGATGTGCTAAAAGTCATGGGATAGCAGTATGCAAATTTACTAGTGCTCACATTGCATTAAAATAGTATAAAGAGTCAGATAGTTATCAGTGCTCTCTGTTAAACTCTTGAATGTCGACCTGCCAAGAATTAACCGAGTTTGAACGTGGAAGGATAGTTAAAGCTAAACGCATAAGCTTAACATTTTGAACATAGTTGAGACCTTGCTCCACATTGTCAAGGGTGTATCGAGAGTACCTCATAGAAGGCATTATCCATCACAAGTGCATTTGTGCTAACAGACTTAAGTTCTCATATAGGTATGTTGAAATAAACATTGTAATATGTCGATTTGGTTTTCCAAAACCTCTGTTGAACAAAATTTGGGTAGTACTAATGATTTTGTGCTATTCTATTGATACACAAGCGGAAAGGGGAGGTGAGGTGTAGAGGGAATAGTATCATTACTGAGTACAAGGAGTGGGAAAGCAACTTGCTGGTGGTTCAGTGGGTTTCTCATTGTTAATAGCTTGCAAGCTGTAGATGACATAGGTTCAATTCATGTGACTACCCTGAGCGTATTTATTTTTTTGCGTCGAACATTTCCTGTTTGTATACGCACACCTAATTCTGTTTTTGCACAAACTTTTTTTGTTACTCAGATTCAAAATAAATATTTCATTTTCTATTTACTCCAGTCAGTTTGAATTTATTTGCCCAAATTTTACGAAATTTTTTTTATTCTATTTGTGGCATAGTAGTATCATCTGTTAAACTACATGGGTATTCGTAGCAATTACTGGGGGTTAGCAAGCAGTGGTCACACCTGACCCCATGAAAAGAACTATCACGGGCAATGCAGTGGTTAGTCAGTTATATTGCACCCACAAATAGATTGCATAACATGTAGTGTGTGCGTTTTGGAATACATGTTTTCATTTACCAATGTATGTATCTACAATGTTCTAATTGTATTTGGTAACTAACACGACTGTATTCCCAACATCATTACAATGACACGCAACTGGAGGATTCAGTGATCTATCATTTGAAGATATTCATGAATCATTCGAGAAAGCCGTAAGCAAAGATGAATTATTAGAAGAGGTTGGCTTTGAGACTCCTAATCCCACAGAATGTAGTGATAATAAACAATAGGATCTTGTTCTAAATGCAGGTTTAGTAAAAGAATGTCTGGAACTGACCTGAAAATTGGGTAATCATTTTGTCAAACATGACCCTAATGAAAAACGCGCTAGGAAATTTCAACGTGAACTGAAGTTCTTGGTAGCCTCTTACAGATAATTATATAATGGCCTAACCAAAACACAACAATTAATAACTGAATTTGTTCGTAAAACTGTTGAAACATTCGCACAAGATGATACTCATGCTCGTCCAAACAGAATTAGGTGTACATTAGTGTTGACTGGAAAAGGTGAGTTTGTGATCTCATTTGTATTGTACTGATGTGCACACTTTATATTTTCATGTTCCTCATCCTTCAGATTTTTAACTATCCCTTACTTGTATTTACGTTTTTGTAATTTCTATTATCAAAATGTGTTTCTATGTGGTTTTGTTTTTATTTCTTGAAGCAGGTGTTTTTGTGATAGCAGTTATTGCCAAAATGTTAAGTAATTTTTTAAATTACCCAATTTTTTACAAAAATAAACATTTTCTCTATTAAAAAATAAAGTTAAGATTGGAAATACTTAAATTTGAATAATTCTACACTTAATGGTCATAAGTTAAATTTTCATGCAAAAAGTTTCTTTTTGAGTCTTGTATGGTTAATTATATTTACAGAAAATTGGGATACGCAGCGAAAACTTGAATCTCTTCAAAATTCTACTCTACGTATTATCAGTGGTTACCCCTGGTACTACCGAAACGCTAAAATTCGCGAAGATCTTGAAATTACCGAACTTAAAACTTACTTCAGTAAACTTGCTACTAATTTTTATGCTAATCTTGAATTAATTGATAACCCTGCCATCCAGTGTATCCCAGATATGACCCTCGTCAACCCGAATATAATAAAAGACCCAGAGTCATTCTTAATCCTTAATGTTCTTACTATTTAAATCTCCTGCTTTTATTTTTTCTTTAATTTAATAATTCTTAAGCCTTCCTTGTCATCTTGCATCTTATGTACTGTTCCAATTGGACTCGTCCTTGATCTGCCCAATTTCTAAGCCACCTGTTTTCATTGGACAACCAACTGCACTCACTCTACCTTACATATTTCAGTGAACTTCAAAACCTGCTCAGTTCCCAACTACTTTCTGAGGGAGATAGAAGGCCTTCGGCCTAAGTTCTCCGGCTCACCCATTATTTCATTTTCATTTACAGAAAAATGAATTTTTGTAATGTATGACTAAATTACTTGATATTTAAAGTTTATTGTGTATTGAAATGAAAATAAAAGTTTTTATGTACCATTTGTTTCTTTGTTTTTCTTGTAAGACATTAATTAAAAAATACCTTCTATAATGAATTGAAGTACATATATTCACTGTAACTGAAACACTTCTTTTTGTTTACCTTCATGTGTTTGTTTACAAAAATATCTTGCAATGTCAGAATCAGTCTCAATAAATCATTCTGAATACATTAAATGTTGCTTACAATTTGTACTAAAAGATTTATATTTAGTTCTGATTTTCATAATTATTCAAGATTGCCAATGTTGTCTGGTACACGCAAGTATTGTTAACCTAGTAATTTTTTTCTGGATTGAACTGTTTTGGAATGTAATTTAAATTGAACTTTAGAACTGAAATAATTATACTTATATGTGGAATATAATATGGACCAAGAGAATTGCATGCATAATAACATTTAGAGCTTCGATGAAAATCCAAATTTTTCCCATATTGTGTTTGGAGAAAGCCTACTTGTGTGTAATGTCAACAGAGGTCCCTTGTTTCTCAATAACACTATATATCATACAGTATCAATGTTTTCTTGGGAACTTTCTGTAAGAAGTCGGTCAGACTTTTTCGTATCTTGCAGAGAACAGTGTTTTGAAATTTTTTTTACACATATTTGTTTTGAAGGCACACGATGTAACCCAAAGTAATTTTACAATTTTCTAGAAGTCTCCATCATAGAGAATTCATTTTGATTAAATATTTTGCTAAAATGTGCTGAGATTCACACTCACTAACCTAGATCAGCTTCCTAAATAAATGACAATCAAAAGCTGTAGAGCAAAATGGTCTTAAGAAATCATGTGGATGGAAGACTAAATATGCAGTGCTGGCAGTCATTTGACTGATATTAAATTCCATGAATAATGTCAATCATTGAGTGCACAATGAAATTAGAAATGTTTTATTTAAAAGTTATTCCAAAACAAAATGATGTCCTATGTAAACATCCTGCATAACAACTGAAGAAATTGTAAACCAATATTTTGGTTGGTAAATATTTTCAAGTCGTAAAATTTTCTGTAGCTATACATTCTGATTCTTGCAACTTTAGCAATATTGGCTTTAGTCCGATTTGCATTCAAAGCTTATCTAGAACCATGAGTCAGCTAAACTTGTTCAAAGTAGGCTTCTGTGAAACTTATAAAAATGTGCTCATGCTATCTCCATATATTTAACTCACTCAACATCTGTCCTGATCAGGACATGAAAATTTTAGATAAAATAATTTTTGAATAGACCTTTTGAAAAATTAATTAAATCAGCATCATGCTAATATAACAGGTGCCGTGGTTTTAAGAGCAACCAGAGGGTTGGAAGTTCGAATCCAGCCAAAGACCGTCATGTAGAAGGGGGCTGGTGCATGTTAAATCTGTTGTGTTGCCTCACTATATGACCATGATTCAAAATTATGTTGTCTTAATCTTTCCCTTTGGGGTTGATCCAGGATCGTCACAAATAGCCCATTGTGTTGCTCCAGTGGGGAGAGAGACGTTAAATAAAAATACCATTAGATATACCACATTTCATCAAAATGTTGGTTTTAGACTAATCAGTAGCATGTTATAACTCCTAAAAGGTCTTGTGAATAAATTATTGCACACTTAGTAATTAAACGAATAATATTACTCAGATTAATATTGTAATTTTATTATAAAACAAATATTACTTTTCTTCTGTTCATAATAAGAAAAATTATATATATCTTGCCTCATAGCAGTGAAAAATTTTATATTTAATCATAGGTTATGTATTTTTTGGCATACAAAACTGACATCTGATGAACTAAAAAACTACAACTATAACAGGTGCCATGGTTGGAAGAGTAATGGACTAGCAACCGGAGGGTTGGGAGTTCGAATCCTGCCAAAGACCGTCGTGTAGAAAGGGGGCTGGTGCATGTTAAATATATTGTGTTCTTACATTAGCGTGGGTGTTGCCTCGTTATTTAAAAATGATTCAAAATTATATTGTGTCTTAATTTTTCCTTTTGGGGTTATAAAAATAACCAAGTAGCATAATTTTCATAATCGCCAAATTGAACTTACTTTTAGACCAAAGTGGGGCCAAGGGTCTGAAAAGTAGGGATGCGACATCAATGTCGATATTTTCAAAACCTTAATGTATTGAAGCCGATGTAGCATCACTAGTTGCTAAACCAGTGTTATGAAATGGGGTAAAAAAGTTTAAATACACAGAATTTTAAGAACATCGATGTATTATCAACATTGATGTTTAGCTGTCGATGTTGCATCCGAAACCGCACAGTATACATCGCGTTACTTTGCGGGCCTCTAGCAAAGACTTTCTCAAGCCAACAGCAGGGTTCCCACGGTCCTTGAATTTTGTTTTCCTAACTAGGGGCCCTTGAAAATTACGAAACTTGGTAAAAAGTCCTTGCTTTTTTTTTGGACTAGTACATAATTGCGTTGGAATTTGTGTCCAAACTAGTTTCCTTCACGGCAGGTGCGCAATTTGAGCGTCATTCTGAAGTGTTACGTGTTTTGACACCACGTTTTATATATATGAACAACCATAATGGGTGATGTATACATGAACACACAAGGTCATACACCATGTTTCATTGACGCGTCATCCCATCGCTTTTTTGCATTCAAACATGAAAAAGTTCCGCCTCTTTGAACATTTCTTAAAATTGTCTCAGGGATTGATGAAGAAATACAAAGAAAATATTAAGGTTTTTGAAGGGGGTAACTGTTTTTTTTTTTTTTTTTCATTTTTAATTTATTAAAGAAATTATACAATTGACGTCGTACGTTCAAGAATGAAAACTTAACAGTTTAGGACACTGCATTATCCGTTTTCGTAAAACGCCGAATTCGTATTGAGAAAATATAAAAGTTGCAATTGAAAAATTATTTATTTACAGAAAAGCACATTTAAGGTATTCTTGTAAAATTTTCTACAGATTTCAAATCCGTTGAAATTTTTACTATCTTTAACGATTGTGACCAGAGAACAACTTTGGATTTGTTTTGTTTCTCAAACAAAATAAACCACGACAGCCATCTGCTGTAGTGGCCGTGGGCGAGAGCAAAATGAAAACGGAGATTGTGTCGATCGAACCATGTGCAAGCTCCCATACTCTTCTTCGTGCCACCAAAGAATTTATCGTACGATATTTTACCTCACGACCGAAATTGATATGTGTGCAAATAGCCTGATAGTTAGCATTGAGACGTGAAGCCCACTTTGCAAAAAAGTTCACAGGTTCTGTGATAAAAGAAAATCCAAACTATATCCAAAATTGATGACAACCTTTCCTCTTTTCTTTGACTGTCAGTAGTTTAAAAAGGAATTAAAAAATGTTTTTTTTTAATAAATATTTTTCACATTTTTTTAAATTGACAATTTTTGCACGTGCTTTGTTTTAGGTCGCTATAAAAAACTTTAGGTCCTTGAAAAAAATATTTTTGGTTCTGAAAAGTCCTTGAATTTTTTTTGGACAAAGACGTGAAAACCATGAACAGTCAACGGTTCATCACACTACTACTCAAAATACCTACCAACTTACCTATGCTGTGAAGAATGGGAGGTTTGAAGAGTTAGGGTAAACGAGGCATAAGTTTGGCAGTCACAAATCTGTCCAAGGCCAGGAGGGCCTGGTGACACTGAGGGTGTTGCGAGTAAGTTTTGGTAGCCTCTTTTAGGAAAAGGAGATCACCCCTAAGGTGTTCCATGAGTTTACAGTGGAAGATGTAATGGTGAGTCGCCAATCTCTCCACACTGACACAGATCAGAAACTTGGTTTCTGAAGAAAAAAAAGTTTAAAAAAAGTATTCCGGAAAGCAATTATGGCCTGCGAGTAGCTGGGATTTTATGGGGTGGTACACGTATTGACTAACATCTGGAGTGGGAAAAAACTTGTGCATTCTTCTACATATTGTATCTCTACTCCATCGTAGTTCCCACAACTTCATAAGGATCTTGAGAATTTTAATTGACAAGGCAATTGTGCCCACATTTCACGGACAGCGAATTTTGACAGGATCAGTCTTGTCACAACCCATGTGACATATTGACTGCAGCGACAAAGTAATGTTGTTAGGTGAGACACGACTTCAGAGACAAAGCACCGTTGTCGTCACGTGAGAGGTGACTTACGACCACAGAGACATAGTACTGTTGTTATGTGAGAGGTGACTAATGACCGTTAAGGCTTAAAATGGTAATAAACAACAACATAATACATAAAGCGATTTAAAATACAGAATAATGTAGGTCCTTGAAATAAAAATATTTATTAGACGGGAAAAAACTAAATGTTTTGCTTCAGCTGCAAATATATATTAAATACATTATAAAATATATGTAAAAAAAACTTACACATTTTGTTTTGCCTTAATGAATGCGTGTAAAAAAATTCTGCCTCCATAGCAGCCCAAATGCAAGTGCTATAATTATAGGATATGAGATAGAAAAAACTTTGTTTAAAGAAAGCTATTGAAAACAGTCAAAATAGAATCTTTTTTCAATTTAAATTTTGTTATCTTGAGCTCAAATGAGTGAAACAAATCGAGAAGTGTATTTGTTAACAAAAAATTACTTTGCTTAAATCTTAATATTGATAACTGCTTTTACTCTAAGTTTATATTTACTACTAGTTGTCTCAACAAACAGTGGCGAGATTATATTAGGTAGACGATCAAACAAGAGATTTGATTCATAAGAAACTATATTATGAAAATACAAACACTGTGTAGGTTATAAGGACGAATAAGTTCCACAATAAACAAATACATTCTCATCAATTATTTCTATTTGACGAGTTTTAGAGTCAGTGATCATTTTATATTGTAAAAATCATAACAAAAGGCAATTGATTGACTAAATTTCAAATAAATGTGAACATATATAATTTGTTTACATGGGGGTACGTTTTTGCCGCCTGCTTTTTATATCAACCAATTCTTCGAAGTAGTTACAATACAGACAGATAAAGAATTGCAAAAAGATTTGTACATTACTATCTAGAATGTCAACATATATTTAGAATATCCAAAAAGAAAATCATACGGAAAATCATAGCACTCAGCGAGAGAAAAATGGCGATCTTTTTTACAACGTAGTAGGGTTGCTCGAGAAATTGAGAAGGATTGCCAATTTCCCCAGCTTTCGGTTCTCAAAGCGATTTCTATCGCCAACTCGCCAAGAGGTGCTGAAAGCGTGAGGGTTTCCGAGTATGCGTCCGGGATCAGTCCCTTAAGGGAAAGATCCGAGGACAACACCTCGTGATTTTGAACCATGGTCAGATGACGAACAAACACTTGAACTGGCACCCCAGTCTCCAAACTTCCACGCCAACCCAACGTGAGGACTTTCAGCAACGACAGATTTTAAGGTGCACCAGCTGCCTCTACACCTTACGCTTACTAACATCCATGCCCGGACCCGGATTCGAACCAGGAACCTGCAGAGGAAAACACCTCGTAATATTTTAATCCGCGTCAGCCGGGTAGGAGAAGTATCAGATTTGCAACGAGGGGTTGCGATTTCCAATCCAGCCAGTCATATACGAAGGGGGATGGTAAACGTTAAATCTGTCGTGGCCTCATATATCCTCACGATGGCATGGTGTTTAAGTTAAGAGAGTGGGATGCCTGCTCGAATATGTCGCCTTGTCAACTGACCATGGTTCAAAATTATTTGGTGTTATCTTCGGATATTTTCCTTGGTGGTTGATCCTGGATTGACGTCCCCTAGATCGGAAGGTTCCTGGTTCGAATCCGGGTCCTTACATGGATGTTTTTAAGCGTATGGTGTTGAGGCGGCTGGTGCACCTTAAATCTGTCGTGGCCGAAAGTCCTCACGTTGGGTTGGTGTGGGCGTTTGGACAGTGGTGTGCCAGCTCAGGTGTTGCTTCGTCATTTGACCGTGGTTCAAAATTATGAGGTGGTGTCCTCTGATCTTTCCCTTAAGGGATTGATCCCGGACCGCCTTCAGTGGCCCGTTGTGTTGCTAAAGTGCGACGTTAATTTAATATTACCAAATTACCAAAATAGCAGTCAATAATTTTGCATTTAACACCAAACTACGAAATTACAAAAGAGAGTACCAGACTTTTGCACGCTCTACTAACTTCTTTAGAATATAGGTATTTAACGTCGCACTGGATATATTTAGGTAGGTTGGTTTTTTAATAATCTTAATCTTTGAGCAACTCGACGGGCCATTGACTACTATCCGGGATTAATCATACAAGTGAATGATATGCAATTTGTACCGCAGTTCCCCACGGCGCCGCAGCTCGCCGCACATGAGTCTCCGGTCTGAAGTACCTTGTTTTCATAAATAGGTAATGGTAATGGTAATTTTAGTTAACGTCGTACTAGAGCAACACAACGGGCTATTGACGACGGTCCGGAATCAGTCCCTTAAGGGAAAGATTCGAGGACGACACCTCGTAATTTTGAACCACGGTCAGATGACGAAGCAACACCTGAGCTGTCACCCCACTCTCCAAACTTCCACGCCAACCCAACGTGAGGACTTTCGGCCACGACAGATTTAAGGTGCACCAGCCGCCTCTACACCATGCATTTACAAACATCCATGCCCGGACCCGGATTTGAACCAGGAACCTTCCGATCTAGAGGCTAACACCTTAACCACTATACCGGTTGGTCGGCTTTTTCATAAATAAATGGAATACAAATAATGATTAATAAATGGTTGTATTCAGTAACGTCTATTTTGCTTCAAAAATTTTTTTTTTTTTTACTCTAATGTATCGACGATAAAGAAAAACTAAATTACTTTCCAGGTTAAAATAGTTATATCAAGAATTAGTAATTACAGGATTTGTACAGCAACAGTTTAATAATTAATGACGATATTCATCACCGATTGGTAATTGGTAATTTTTTAGTTAACGTCATACTAGAGCAACACAACGGGCTATTGACGACGGTCCGGGATCAGTCCCTTAAGGGAAAGATACGAGGACAACACCTCGTAATTTTGAACCACGGTCAGATGACCATCACCGATAGAATACAGCAGCCTTAAGCTAAAAGTTCTCGCAATCATCTGGGCTAGCAAAAGCATCTATCTCCAGACAGCCTCCTCCAGTCGTCTCTTCCGCAGTCAGTCCAACGGGTGGACCGGGTGAACGCTTCCTGTTGTGAGCTCCCGCCATTCTAGATAAGGGAATGCTCTCACGAAGTTACAACACCAAGTAAGCGAAGTAAACACGTTTTCTTCGAAAGAATATGTATCGCAAATGGCGTGAAATGAGTACTTGCGTCATTTCAGGGTGTGCGCCGCACGTTGAAAAGCCGGATGTGTTCACCGGCCCATAAAGTTCAATATAAAAATATTCTCAAATTGAAGTATTCTAAAAGTATTCCTTATAATGGTTGACACATACGTTTTATTTGTGTATCCATCTACAAATATACTGCAAAAAAAGTTACTACGCACTACTAGAGTGCCTATATAGGCACTCTACGCGCTACAGGATTGAAAACTCGCTTTTTTCTTAAGCCGCGCATACATCTGCGAGCCTCGTGTGAGCCAAGCCTTTCCCGAACCTCTAGATCCCATGATTTCTACGGGATTTTGGACAGGCGCCTCAGCGTACAGCGTAAGTGTCCGACAAGTTGACTCTGATTGGCTGGTATGATCATGTGACCTCTGAGACGTAAAGGTGTTTCATTTGGCTATTTATCTACGTTTTGGCACAGATATCTTTGACTGATAGGAACGGTTATCGAAAGGTTTTAACAGTTTGCTTTATTTTTACTGTGGAGAGCGGTCGTTTTTCATACCGCAAAAAAAAAAACATAGTTAATATGGCATTTATTTATGCAAATTTAAAATAGTAATTCTGGTATGGTAACCCAATTTTAGTGCCTGAATTTCTATTATGGTATTAAAAAAATGTGTTTTTCAACACCAAGTCCCATCGTTCCTGGTTTTTACTTAGAACAATAGTATCAATTATGTATTTTAAGTGAAAACTACTTTATTAGTCATAATTTAAAACTTAAACAAAGGAATAATTTTTCTGCTTTCTTCTTTTCTTTTCAGATCCATGGCTATGGGTGGGTAGAGGTGGGAGCCGAAAATAGCATCCTTTTATTATATAAGTTAATAATTATATAAGTTAGTGTTTTATGTATGCTTTTTGTTACATCAGAATGGTCCTAAGCCAGGGGTGGATACGACACCATCATCCTAAAGCAAAGGGGACGGCAGAGGGGCGGGAAAATATCAGCTGGTAGTGAGTTCAGGACTGGTTCTTAGATTATTTATGTAAAATCAACGGAAGTTTGGGAAAATATAAAAAGGGTATTAAAAATTAGGAAAAGTAATTTAGACTCAAAAGGAATTAAATTGGAATTTTTTTTAAAAATTATTTGAAGGATCTAAAATTATTTCCGCTAGCTGGATTTGAACTCGTAAAGTCATCAATCTGAAGGTAGGTGACTTTAGCCATTAGGCCATCGTTGCTTCACGGAAAGAAGCTCTTTAAAAGTATTTGTACACTTAGTATAAGTTGGCGAGAAATACTACTAACAACAACCATACGACATATATATCAGGAGCCAATCAGAGTCAACTTGTCGGACACTTACGCTGAGGCGCTAGTGATTTTGGGCGGTTCACGAGCGGTTCGTGAACCGCCTGTGTCGATCCGTTTCATGTCGGTTTTTCGACGACCACAAGAGCATTCTTGGTTCAGATTTGGACGGCGTGGTGAGTTTTTCTATCTGCTCGCAAACCTCCAGGCTCCAATAGTCATTACCGGAGTCTGACTAGGCGTGACCTTGGTGGTTCGAAGTTGGTTCCTTCCTTTCCCATGGATCGGTAGAAGTTCGGGGTAAAAATAATATCAACGAGCGGCTCGTGAACGGTTCGGCTCGCAAATGTTTTCGCACCTTTAGACTGTTTCCCGAGAACGTGAAGATCAGAAAATTACGAAATTGACATGGTTTGTTCAAAATTGTACAGGGAACAAGATGAAAAAGATTTTTGTTGCGATGCGGTTATTAGTTTAGGGTGCATGAAAAGGTCAAAGTCGAAAAAAAGCGAAATTTCTAACGCGAGTGAGAACTACGCTACTCTTTCTTATCGTACAATTATTTTTGAAATTGGATCATAAATAAATTCGATGGGATAAAAAGTATAATTCCGCGTGAGTGTACAAATTTTTCATCGCGGAGATGAAACGTTACATCCCAGGTGGCCTTGGGGTGAAACTCGCTGTTACGTCATGGCCCTGAAAGGCGCTTGCGAAAGGTGTGTGGGTTTGCGAAGCAAACCAAATGGGATTGCTTAGCAATCACCTGCGATAGTCGAGCAGAGTGCGGAGCCCCCTGGTGGTTTACAGCATACGTAAAATGGAGCGCGATATAAAAAGAGTGGTTACCTGCAATTTCCTTAAAAATTGGATTTATGCAAGTATTCTACCTTGAAAGTTAAGACATTTTATCCAGAAGCTTGGTCTTCAAGAAGTTAATATAATGCGTATACTTATATATCTGATACATAGTAACACATCAAAACAAGCTACTCAATAGGTTGAATGATAGAACGGTGGAGTGGTATAATCCGTTACGTTAGTCGCTAATGCAAATTTTCGCCAAATCAAGATGGTGGCCAATCTAAGCAATTCCAAGATGGATTCCAAGATGGCCTCCATATAGTAAAATCCACACTGCGAACCTTCGCTTAAAATTAGTTAATAGGAATAATTTTAGGAAAAAATAAAAACTTTTCAACATAATGCACCAAATTTTACCTGCAAATCTTCTTTTTCTGTGTAGTATTTACTCTGAACATGTCAGGAAGAACATGCGTTGCTTCCTGAAATAGGTCCGATTTAATTCATTTTAAAAAAGCTGTCGGAAAAATGGTTGGGGTTTGGCGAGCGTAATAAGTAAATTTTTTTAGTGTGTAACAGACATATAACTGATATGTATCGGACATATCACCGCTGTGTAGCAAACACATCATTTGTATAAAATGAACAGTGGTTCTAAAAATTTATTAGGAAAAATTTACTATATTGATTTCGAATAAAAAAATTATTAATGCATAAAAGGATCATATTAAGTACAAAAAATTTTAAATGGAAAATATTTTTTTAAATCAGGAAAGTGGCTTTGTAGGAAATGTTCTTGAAACCATAAAAGAAAAGCTTAAAGATTTTTAAAGCATTGTTTTATCAAGAAAGAATAGTTTGAATTCTTTACAAAAGCAAATGTATCAAAACATTCTATAATTCTGCAAGTTGATTTTAGGGAAAATGTTTCAATAAAGTTCTATCAGTCCATTGGAATAAAGACGTACAGGTCACTATTTACACTGCGGTTGTTTTTGTGTTACCATGCAAAGCTATTGAATCATATGCCATCATATCTAACTACATGCAACATGATAAATATGCAGTCCACTCTTTCCATGCAGCAATAATTAGACTTGAGAACTAAACTTCCAAAGTTAAAGGAAGTTGATATATTTTCAGATAGTGTTTGAAAACATTTCAAACAGAAGTTTAATTTGCTCAATGTTACATATGGAGAAGATTTTGAAGTTAAAGTCAACTGGCCTTTCTTCGCCATATCCCACAGCAAAGACGCACCTGATGGTTTAGGTGGCGAAGAGAAACTTCAAACGTGGCAAAAAATTAATCAAGACAATTAACAATTCTGAATGCGGAACATTTTTTTACTGGGCTCATTGAAAAAAAAACACTCTTAAAACAAATATAATCTTTGTATGTAAGGAAACAATTGCAAGCAACTTTAACAACTTGAACGATAGGTTTAAAGGTATAAGAACCATTCAATCCACAGTGCACAATAGCAAATTCTAAAAATATTGTGTGTTTCAAAAATTTCTAGAAAATCTGGAACTTTTTTTCAGTTTAGATCAAGAAGATTTTTCTGAAAACGTTTACAAAAATGAAGCCGACCAATATTTGTCTGTATTCATTAATGACAGTATAACTTTCGGCTCATGGGTCATTATAAAACTAACTACAGAAAAGGGGGAAAAATAATTTGTTGGACAAGTGATTTCAGTACATAGTCCAATCAGTGTAAAGTTTTTAAGAAAATGACTTGGACAAAAGTATTTTTGTCCGGAAAATGATGACATTTCTGTTGTGAATATAGAAGATATTGCGGACATAAATGATGAATCTCAATAGATTATCGATTTAGATTGACATATGATATATTATTTAATATGTACAATTTTTTTAACTTAAAAATGTTTTGTCATTGTGCAGTACCACTAAATTTTGAAAATTTCATTAAATTATGATTATTTTTCCTGACATTTATTATGGTAATGTTTAATTATTATTATGCCCCCCCCCATAATAATAATTAAACACTTTATTGTAACATATTTTGTACAATACGAAATTATAAAACAGTGTATGCACTTCAGAAGATGATACGTTCGTTACACTACATGATACGTCCGTTACAATTTGAAATCTATATTAAAAATTCACATTAAAAATTATTAAAAATTTCATAAATTAGATAATCTGTGTATTTTTAATATCTTTGAATTTTAATTTATGAAAAACAAATATGTCTTTGTAAACAGACGATTTGTCATTTGTGTTCAGAGTGACACAATTTTTTTTCCTAAAGGGATACGTCCGTTACACCTCCAAAGTAAGTATTAACTCTGTTTCTGTTTTTAAAATAAACATATTTATTAGTGATACCATTACAGATACTTATCCTCTACATAAATATAAAAAAACACATATTTCAATTATGTAATTGTGAGAAATGCTTTTGTCTTCCAATGATACGTCCATTACAATGGCATTGCCCTCTAGTACCCGATGGTATTAAAATATCTACCATCTTCCCTAACGCAACAGTATTAAATACGAACTTCACAATGGACTATCATTGGAGTAGTGTCAAAAGTAAAAAATAATTCGAGAAGTTCTAGGCTAACACGTTTATTTACGCCCAAACTATTTAAAAGCTAAAACTGTACATTGGATGAAAGTTTTTGTGCTTCTTATCCCCGAAAAAAATCTTTCAAGTGTCAATTCCTTCACACTTAATGATATTCAAAATCTCTTTGTGCCAGATCCACGTAATCAGCTCGGTGTTTATTCCATCGGTGAGAGGTTAAACCAAAATCCGATTTTTTTTTTAAATGAAATTCAGGCACTCGCACTTTAAACGTACAGCCCCAGAGAATGTGCGAATTCTAATATTCGGTAAAAACTTATAAAGGAGATTTTGTATATCAAGTAAACTTCGGCTTTTTTCTCGCAATAGCCTGAAATCAAATCTAACGCCAGCTAGGTAGAGGTTCATAGCGTTGATCTTACTTTGGATGTTCAGTTTATCTGTGTACATGCACTCGAGCATCTGTAACAAGACATCATGTGCGATATTATCGAGATCTGTGCATGGTCCCTAAGAGCATCTCGCAAAAACTTAATGTTTTCGTGTCTAACAGACTTCTTTGCGTATTTATAGTGATGTTCGCATCATTACACATTAGATCAAACCAACGTTTCTTTTCAATTTCAAAATTATTCAGAACTTCTCGAAGCACAATAGACTTTGCGCTCAAGATCAATTTGTATGCACAGATATGTTTTAATCTATTGCACACGTTGAGGTGTATATCGGGTGTTACATTAAGGATGCTTTCGTAGACGGTAATCATATCCTTCGTTTCATATATTCGACGGTAATCATATATTCGTAACGTTTTCTCTTCCAGGTAGAACTCAACAGCGAGAGATATCGAAGTAACTTCCCCTTCTTTACGATGCCCATCTCAAATGGTAAAATCGCAAGACTAGTACAGTCGGTCCTCTTCCAGAAGAATCTTCATTCTATCGCTTATGTCGAAGCTTGGCAGATTCCACGTATCTCCAGAATTCGCCTCGAAGAAGCGTTTGGCTTCTATTTCAGCAAGGGGATTCAGGTGACTGTCGAGGGCTTGTATCTTTGCAGACATGAAAATCCGGATTCTACGGTCATCTTTCGGTCTGATTGCGAGCGAAGCACGTATTCATCTCCTGGAACTTTATGTCCGCCGATAGTGTTTCCATACTCACAGGTGAGGTCTATTTTATTCGGGAAGACCAAACTAGGCCTCTTATTTCTTGACGCTTTTCGAGTCAACAAGTCATAGTCATACTTTCTTGCTCGGATCAGCAGAGTGAGAATATCATTCGTCAGAAATATGTCCTTACGCTGAAAAATATCACTCCTTTTAACGAATTCCCTAAAAATATTTCTTCTGTGCCGTTTCAAGACGCAACTCGCACGTTGCTTGCAGTGGTGTTTCCCAGAGAGATCAATCAGACAGACCTTGACTTTAAGGTGTTGTTCCGTGGGTCAACTGTCGTGTTTGTTCCTGAAAAGGGCTGTCGTGATGAAATTGTCATCCTACCTGGACTCCAACCAAACCTTCCATTGGGAATCGTCCAAGCATCTGGTTCTAATGAATGGACGCAATATAAATGGAAGGCAATATATCCTATCCTCTGTGCATGCACAGAAATTCTTGAACTTGTGTTCACAAATATTTTTGTCGGCCATTTTTAATTTGGAGGAAAACAAAAGTTCAAGTTTCAGTTTTCTTGATTTTGGTCTTAAACCAAGAGAATGGAATAATGTTCTTAAAATAGGAAGAAAAGTGCCAATATTATCAAAGAAACTCAGATGTTAGCTTGTAGTGGAGATGAAAGGGGGGACAGTTCTTCGCTTTGAAGAACTTTTTTTTGCCTGATGAGGGATTATCCCTCCGCGTAGGGCGTAGACGTAAACAAACCAAATTACATTTTTATGTGTCCGATTGAAGTTCTTCGCGAATTCCCGCCGACAAACCGGTCTGATGGTTAAGGTGTTAGCCTCTAGATCGGAAGGTTCATGGTTCGAATCCGGGTCTCTCTATGAATGTTTGTAAGTGTAGATGCAGCTTGTGCGCCTTAAATCTGTCGTGGCCGAAAGTCCTAACGTTGGGCTGGTCTGGAAGTTTGGAGAGTGGGGTGCAATGTCAGTTGTTGCCTCGTCCTCTGACCATGGTTCAAAAACACGCGGTGTTGTACTGGAAACTTTGCTTTAGGGCATTGATCAAGGACCGTCTGCAATAGCCTGTTGTGTTGCTCTAGTACTTCCTTAATTAAAATTACCTTACCCATCACCTAACCTTTGTAACCAGTATCAAGCTCTAATGACGAGGTCAATGATCATATACAATAAATTTCCTTGTAGATATGTTTATTTACACTATATTTTGGTAATTGGTAATTTTTAATTAACGTTGTTCTAGAGCAACACAACGGGCTATTGACGACGGTCAGGGATAAATCCCTCAAGGGAAAGATCCGAGGACAACACCTCGTCATTTTGAACCACGGTCAGATGTCGAAGCAACACCTGAGCTAGCACCCCACTCTCCCAACTTCCACACCAACTGAAAGCGAGGACATCATGCCTCGACAGATTTAAGGTGCACCAGCCGCCTCTACACCTTACACCTACAAACATACATGTCCGGACCTGGAATCAAACCAGGAACCTTTCGATCTAGAGACTAGACAAACTAGACGTCCTTCTGCCGATTTTGAGTTATCCACTTATTTTCTAAACAAAGATTGTAGTTTTCGGCATTCTGTTCTCTACCTACAGTAAAAAGAATACAAAATACAATATTCCCTTGCCAGCCAGTGCGGCTGTTAAAAGATTGTTTTTTTCTGGCTATTTGTGTCTCCGATCCAATCGCAGTACCTTAAGTGACAATTTTGAGATGCAGCTGTTTGCTGTATCAGATTTACTGTAATAGATTTTCTTATAACGATGTAATGAAGTTGATAAAAAATCTTTCGTTTATTGATTCCCACATTATTTTAAGAACATTTGTAAATATGGAATTTTGTCGTAAAAAGTAATCTTAAAAGTAATTGTAATATGTTACTATTCAAACGTAGAAATGTTACAAGTAATTCGTTATTTTTACGAAAAGTAATTGTAACAAGTTACATTTAAACAAGTAACGGCCCAACCCTTCGTACTAGTAACCGGAGGGTTATGAGTTTCAATAAAGCCAAAGACCGTTGTGATACTGGTGCGCGTTTTATCCATGTAAATTAAGTAGGTAGTCATTTTAATAAAACTACTAGAGAAACATAACATGTAAGATAGGTAAGTTGCATAATTTTAAAATTGACTCCATAAAAGCTATTACCGATTTAGAATTCTGGTCAAACATCAGAATAAAAAATAAAATTAACATCGAAAGTTCATCCAAGATTTAGTAGGGAAGAGCATAAGAAAATTAAATTTCTCATTAAATCATCTAACTGGAAAATGCAAGAATATCTTTTAGGATGATCGATTGCAGATTATTGCACGTTCTGCGGGTGTTAAAAACATTGCCTAACAGTAGTTAGAGCAATGTTCCAAGGTATACTACTAATGCTAGTCAATAAAACAGTACCTCCATGTTTGGTCACATGTGATGCAAAAGGATCGTAAATATCTGGTTCATGACTATTTACAAATTACTACCTAGTACTATTCCTATTTTAATTGCATAAAAACAATATTGTCATTCAAACATATATTGAATGAATACTCACAAACTAATTTCAAGCATTATGAGAGGTATCAGATACGTACAAACGCAACAACGAAAAGAAAATTAACAGAAAATGAGATAATAGAATCTTGCTGATTACGACAGCATATTTATTGATAAATTTTCTGAATTATATATACTCACAAAGGCAACATGTAGTAACCAAACTGAAATAAGCAGAAAATGAGATAATAGAATCTTTTGATTATTACGACAGCATATTTATTGATAAATTTTCTGAATTATACTCACAAAGGCAACATGTAGTAACCAAACTGAAACAAGCAGAAAATGAGATAAAAGAATCTTGATGATTACGAGAGCATATTTATTGATAAATTTTCTGAATTATACTCACAAAGGCGACATGTAGTAACCAAACTGAAATAAGCAGAAAATGAGATAATAGAATCTTGATTTCAACAACATATTTATTGATACATTTTCTGAATGATACTTATAAAGGCAACATGTAGTTACCACCAAACTTAAAATGAAGAAATTTTGAGGTACTGCCTTCTTGAGTAGTATACTACAACCTATTTTCTGATACTTCAACTGTCTAATAGTGTTTTGTACAGAGTTTCAGGACCTACATCTAGAATGGCTGCCTTTGCCTTCAGCAACAGCTACTCTTTCAACAAACCTTCAAATTCCTAAAACATTCTTCCTAACTGCATCCCAGTATTGTATAAGGAAGTCTAAAGCACAGTTGGTTAGATCGTGGTCGCAGAAGTTATCGGCTAGCAATAAAATGCTACGCACGTTGGTCACATTCATGTGAGACTGTATAACAAACGAGTACTTACACTTCAGCGATTCAATCCAGTATTTATGAGCGGCGATGTAAGCCACGACCGCCTCGTCGTACTCCAAATCTTCTATCTCATCTGTGTACATGTACTTAAGCATTCGTTTCAGCGTGATCATGTCCACGTCGGGTACGTCCAGGACGTCGTTGCACGTTCCATCCACGTTGTCCAACATTTCGGCGAACGTTTTGGATCTCGACTGTAGGATGATCTTGTGTGCCGGCACAGTTTCCCCAAACGCACGAAGCTCGACATCAGCGAACCGTTTACTGTTGAAGAGGTATTTCATGTTTTCTGTTAAGTGGTTAACAGTCTGAGAATGGTTTACCTCCATAGTTAACGCAGTCCTTGTGATTTTGGATGTCATTGTTCCCAGATAAAGAACAATATCGCAATTTAGGTCAAGGGTATCATTCGACAGGTACTTATTTTTCTCTCTAAAAAAAGCGGCCTTTTTTAAGACATGCGGGAATTCCCAAACTTCCTCCGCTGTCCGCATATGAAAGACGTGCTGGTCCAGCTTCCAGATTCCAGACTCTGTCAACTTATTGTCTAGTACCGTTATCAGGAACTTCAGACTCATAGTTTCGAATGAGGTGTCACAACGGCTGGTGAACCGAAATATTATAACATCTCCACAAGGACGTATTTCGTTGAAGAGGCAAATGTCGAAAAGTAAACAATCTCCTTTCCTCAGACGTGCGGTATTCTTCATAATTAAGCCGGGACTCAATTGGCTGAAGTTCGTCAACGCCCATTCTCCGCGAATCTTCCTGACATCACCAGTGGTGTGAGCGAACACTGTCTTCGTGGTCAATTCCTTGTCGGTTTTGCTGAGAACACATCTTATCTTCAGAGTGTCGTTGCGGAGGTAGAGCCTCTCCACCTCGCTACAGGTTAATGATACCTCAAAAGAGATTCCTTTGGTTTGCTCAAATATCTTTGTACGGGTCATCACATTTCCGGGCGTCCCGCTTACTCCGATGAGTTGAAAGGTGGCCTTTAGTGAAATCGAGTCTGGGTATTCGTCTTTACCTCTTATCAAATGTAACGATATCAAGGATGACGTGTCTTGAATTCCGATTATAAAAAAGCAGATCCATTTAGTGTCATTCAGAATACTTACTACAAAGGGGTCGGTCTTGAACAATTTGCTTACTCTGCGTATTTTCAGAATGTCCACGTCCCATGACAACGTGAATGTTTGATCGTCCATCACCTACTCTAATTCGAGTCGAGTATCACGTAGACCGAACCTGCAACTTTTATAAAGTTCCTGTGCTAAATGCCACTAGTATACTGGCGCTATCTTGGCAGAAAGAATCAGAACGGCGCATGCATCAACAAAACAGGTACAGTGACAGGTAGGTATTTTAAGTAACGTCGCACTGAAGCAACGCAAAGGGCTATTTAAGACGTTTCGGGTAATGGTAATTTTAGTTAACGTCGTACTAGAGCAACACAACAGGCTATTGACGACGTGTTGTTCTGGGATCTAACCCTTAAGGGAAAGATCCCAGAACAACACCTCGTAATTTTGAACCACGGTCAGATGACGAAGCAACACCTGAGCTGGCTTCCCCCTTCTCCAAACTTCCACGCCAACCCAAGTGAAGACTTTCGGCCTCGACAAATTTAAGGTGCACCAGCAGCCTCTACACCATACGTTTAAAAACATCCATGCCCGGACCCGGATTCGAATCAGAAACCTTCCGATCTAGAGTCTAACACCTTAACCACTATAGCGGTAGGTCGGCGGTCTGTAACTGGTAATGGTAATGGTAATTTTAGTCAACGTCGTACTAGAGCAACACAACGGGCTATTGACGACGGTTCGGGATCAGTCCCTTAAGAAAAAGATCCGAGGACTGCACCTCGTTATTTTGAACCACGGTCAGATGACGAAGCAACACCTGAGCTGGCACCCGACTCTCCAAACTTCCAAACC